>OU696498.1:2699001-3421774 GCA_916048165.1 Spilarctia lutea | reverse complement strand
CCATGACAGAAATCTTCGTTCAGAAAATAATCTACTCCTCTTATGTCCTTCCCACAATTCAGATTTCATGAACTCTTCATTCTTTGTCCAAGCGGTACTGCTCTGGAAGGCTCTCCCCACTTGAAATCAGGATGTCCACAAACCGTCTTATGTTCAAAAAGAAGGTACATGACCTCCTTCTCAGTAAATCGTCAGAAATTTCGAATTGATAGTGGCTTCACCTCATATTCGGATCATCATCGTGTACGAACGTAGTGTATTTGTATAAGTATATTTTATATATGTATTTATTGCGTGTGTATTCATTATAATATATATGTACCTCTGTGCACCACCTACCTTACTAGATCTCTACACCACCATAAGGTTGACTGGAAGAGAATGTCCTGGGCATTAAGTCCGCCAATGTACAAATGTGCATAAAGTTTTAAATTTTTTTTTTTTTTTCTATAAATGCCGTACATTGCAAGTATGACATTGCTATTACGATCTAGTCTACTGACTAATGAGTAATTTTACTTTGACCTAAATTATTAAAACAAAACTATAATAAGATTGTGTCCATTAACACTTTTCTTATTGTCTCTAATTAATTGAGGACACTCTGTTCGTGTGTTCTTGTATTACACTGCACTAAAATAGTAGTATTTTGTTCACTTCGCACTTTCACTTAACTAACTCAAAGGGTTTTAACCTTTTAAGTCTCCTTGTAATATCCGTATTGTCAAGAAGCTGGATAGCCTCAACGTTTACGTGATGATGAAGCCGGCGTTCATGTGCTTCGGCAAACTTTGATATAATGTCTGCGACGAGTTCTACTTTAAGGTCCCGATGGAGGTCGTTCATTCGAATGTACCAGGGTGCATTTACAATACCCCTGAGTACTTTATTTTGAAAACGTTGTATCATCAGTGTATTGGATTGTTTGGTACATCCCCATAACTGGATACCATAAGTCCATATAGGCATAAGGACTTGTTTATACAATAAAATCTTATTATGTACGGACACTTTTGAGTGTTTACCTAAGAGCCAATACATTTTTTTGTAGCGAAGTTCCAACTCGTCGCGTTTCTTTTTGACATGAGCTTTCCAGCGAAGCTTAGCGTCTAGTGTCATTCCCAAATATTTGGCAGTATTGACATAGGGTATTATATGACTATTTATATATACCGGGTGATAGTTAGGAGCTTTATTAGTAAAGACAATGTGAACCGATTTAGATTCATTTAATTTAATTTGCCATTTACTCGTCCAGTCACAAATGGTGTTCACTGCTACTTGAAGTTTATCTACTGCTTCCTTGTGTGTAGACCCAATGGCCATAATAGCCGTGTCATCAGCAAAGGTCGCAATGATATTTTCATCTAATCCTGGCATGTCAGAAGTGTATAACAGGTACAGGACCGGTCCTAAAACACTTCCTTGTGGAACCCCAGCTTTAATAGGTTTCAGATCAGAATATGCATTTCCTTCTCTTACTCTGAACATTCGATCAGATATATAGGACTTTAATATGTCTACAAAGGGTTTTGGTAGTACTTTTCTTAATTTGTGCACAAGTCCCTCGTGCCATACTTTATCAAAAGCTTGTGCTACGTCTAGAAAAACTGTGGCACACACTTTCTTTTCTTCTAAAGTTTTTTCTATGATATTAGTAATTCTGTGAACTTGGTCTATAGTGGAATGTTTTTCTCGAAAGCCAAATTGATGGTCAGGTATTAAATGCTTTGATTCTACTATTGGTTTTAACCTTTTTAATAACAGCTTTTCAAATAATTTTGAAATTATTGGTAATAAAGAAATAGGCCTATATGAAGTTGCTTCATGAAGTGGTTTGCCAGGTTTCGGTAACATTATTACCTCTGCCACTTTCCACATATCAGGTACGTATTTTAGTCTAAATGTTGCATTTATAAGCGTAGTAAGCTTAACTATTGCTTTTCGTGGTAAATTATTTAAAATCTCACCAGTTATTAGATCATAACCAGGAGACTTTTTACGGTTCAGCAATTTAATTTCTTTGCACAGTTCTTTTGGTGTTATGAGTCTTATATCGTCTTCATATTTTTTATTTCCATCTTGACATGTTTCGATCACAGTATTTGCTACATTCGGACGAAATATTTGTTCTAAATGACCAGCAAATCTCATAGCTTTCTGTTCATTACTTACAGCCCATTGCCCACTTACTTCTCTAATGGGTGGTATTTGCGTAACAGGTCTTTTTAAATTCTTTGTGACCTTCCATAACGAATAATCTGTAGTGCGGTCACTGGTTAGTTGATTTAGGTAAGTACACATACATTCATCTTTGAACTGTTGTATTACTCGAGTGAGTTTTTTTGTGAGATTATTCAACAATGTTTTGTCCGAAGGGTACCTTGTTTGCTGCCACCTTTGTCTCTGTTTTCTTTTTGCGCTGATTAAATTTCTAATTTCGATTGGATAGTTAGTACTTCTAATTGTACGTTTTAACTCTGGTGTATTCTTCCAAGCGCAGCTTTGAATGTTATTTACAAAGGTGAGTATTTCTTTATCCAGATGTTCTGGGAGCTTTAATGGGACCTTTAGATTAGTGATAGACTGTAGGTCATATTTAAAACTTTCCCAATCAGTGAATTTATTTACTAGCGTTGGGCGGATCTCTGTTTGTATTTTTTTTTCGTTTATTGTTAACATGATCGGTGAATGATCCGAATTCATATCGCAACAACTTTCAATACATATTAAATCCGATATGTTCCTATAGATAAAAAAATCTATGAGGTCAGGAACTTTGTGCGGGTCAGTTGGCCAGTATGTTGGTTTTCCCGTAGATATAACGTTACATTGCAAATCTCTAACTGCGCATAACAGTTCTTTCCCTTTTGATGTAGTAAGTCTAGATCCCCAGTGGGTGTTCTTAGCGTTAAAATCACCACCAAGAATAAATCTGCTTCCCATTTTCTTTAGGAGGTTTTGGTAATGGCTGGATTTTAAGGAATATCTTGGTGGGCTGTAGATTGAAGAAATTGTTATGGCATACCTTTCGGTCATAACACATACAGCGACTGCCTGTATCTCAAGCTCTTCGTGCTTGAATTTCTCGTAATGAGAAATGTTATCTTTTATTATAACTGCACTACCACCTCTGGCTTTGTTCTCCGGATGTAAAGCATGATAAATTTTGTATCCTTTCATTTGAATGTAAGATTCATTAGTGAAATGAGTTTCCGATATAAGGCATACATCAATATTTTCTATATTTAGGACAACTAGCAGCTCATTCTGATGGCGGAGGAGTCCATTAGCATTCCAAGTCATGATTTTAAGTTTGTTACTCATGAGTGTTGTGTTCTAATTTCTGTAATCGTTCATCGAACGTTGTTAAAATGTTTAAAATTTTGTTTAGCTTTTCATCCAGAGTTGTTGTGGATTTTGTTTGCATTTGTGGCTGTCTCTGAGCACCCTTTGTGATTTGAGCAAATGTATGTGTTTTACTTACAACCTTAGACGTAACAGGTTTTTTATCAACGATCGCCTTGGGACCCTGACTTGAGGGGACGGTCTTTGTATTTGGTATTTTATTTCTAATTTTTTTGTAATTCTTTAGCTACCATACAACCTCGGTAGCTGGCAGGGTGTGGTTCGCCGCAGTGAACACACTTTGGTTTGGCATCTGCTGGCTTTTTGCAGTCCTTTGTTAGGTGTTTCCCTGTACACTTCACACAACGGGGTTCCTTAGAACAGTATTTTTGTGTGTGTCCATAAGCTTGACACCTCTTACATTGTGCGATTAGTTTGCTAGTTTTCAGTGGCTGAATGTCTACTTTACACCCTAGGATAGTCTTGATGCTGTAAATATTTTTTGTATCTTCATCCTTTTTAAAGGAGAGCATGAACATGTTAAGAGGCGTTTTGTCACGCCAGCTTAACTTGTTAACCACCTCTAGGATTTTGTAACCTTTGGCTGTTAGGTCTTCTATTATTCTAGTTGGTACACACGAAGAAGGCAAGTTTTTGGCCATCACTCTGATAGGCCTATCCTGCTTGTTTTCGTAAGTGTGCCAAAGGAAGTTATTTTGAAGCAATAACTTTGTAATGGTTCTGTAAGTGTCTTCATTACGGCAGTTTATTTTAACGCTGTTATTATTCAGCATTTTTATTAAAAATGACTGACCAGTGGCATTTTCAGATAAGAAATCATAAAATTTCTGGTAGTCCTTTATATTTTCGGTAATTATGGGTGGCGGTTGTGGAGCCTTCTTAATTTTACTAGTCTTCGTTTCATCGCTGGATCCTACCCCTTGTTGTTTGGCCGGTGGTGTCAACGATACGTTCAGCTTCCTTTTTTTGCGACTCTGCTGACGAATCCACTCGGTTTCATTAGCAAGTTCGTCCTCATCAGTTTCATACTGAACTGATTTAGAAGACTCTTCTTTTAGATTATGTTGATTTTCACTTTGGAGCTTTTCCAATTGACTTTGGAGGTTCTCTACTTGCACACGCAAATCTTGCACCATGAGACGAAGACTCTCACTGTTTCTTTTCTCATTCAGATACTGTTCGTATAAGAATTGTTCATTTTTTGTTTTTAAGTCGATGGTTTTTGTAGGCGTAACATTCGACATCATTAAAATTATTTAATAATATCGCACAATAGTAATGATACCTAAGTCAATCATATGTCTGTAAGTAGGTCATCGTTCGCGACGGCGGCGGAGGCAGCGCAACGCTGCGTCTGCACTATTAACTAGAACACGGCGCGTGAGCGATTAACACGTCCGCTCTGTATAATACCGATTCGGAAAACTGTTTTTGTAAAAAAAAGTTTTAAATAAATAAAAAAAAATAAAAAATAAACATGTAAAATGCACTTATGTACCTACTTGGAAAAGTAATGAAATTAAGTAAACAGTATTCATCATTATAATGTATACAAGCCTGTCCTCAAAATCCACGTGTCATTATGGTTGATTACGGAATTCTATATACGAGTAGAATGCGTGGCCTGACACGCACTTAGCCGGTTTTTGATTATCTATGTATCTACACAAATATTACAAAACTGAAGCTTGTGTTTGTTTGGTTAAACGTGTGGGGGATGGTGTGTAATGTTCCTCCAACAAAGAGAGGATGCTCTTGGACCAGGCGAGGTGATCATGCCTGGCGGGCCACTGCCCTACAGTTGATGTTGGGATGTTGTACTTATGATAATCGGCGCGAGAACTTCTATTGCGCGATTCAGAATTTGCAGTTTCTTCGTATGATACGTTACTGTAGTATGTTATATTGTATGTGGAGGTCGCCACACACGCACTAATCGCACACATCGCAAAATATGTAACAACTTTGAACTGGGACGATATAGCTTTGAAACCATTATACTCTTTTGTGTATGTATAATATAGTCTAGGCTTATAATATAAGTTCATATTTAGCATCTTTCCGGTAGTTTTTGCCCCCTGCCTACCTAAATGTCCTGTTGGCGGTAGTGTCGCGCTTGATGACATGATGGCTGGGGCTCGTATTTTTTGTTAAAATATTTTATACTAGCGACCCGCCCCGGCTTCGCACGGGTGCAATGCTGATACTAAATACACGTTGTATATAAAACATAGCTGACCCACGCAACCTCGTTTGCGTCTTGTATAGCCCGTAGCATGAAAATTTTCGCAAAATAAGTAACTTTTCTGGTTGATTTTTACACCTTGTGTCCGAAAAACCCAAATATCTTACGGAACCCTATTTTTTTCCAAAATAAAATATAGCCTATGTTACTCGTAGATAATGTAGCTTTCAAATGGTGAAAGAATTTTTAAAATCGGTCCAGTACTTTTTGAGCCTATTCATTACAAAAATACAAACATACAAAAATAGGTACAAATCTTTCCTCTTTATAATATTATAGTATAGTATAGATAAAAATAAGCATCAGTTTTGTAAATAACTGTCTTTTAGAGTCTTTTTTGTAAGTAGTCAACACTGGTCCGCCATTGTGATGTTTATGCTTTGTCTTTGTTTAACCATAGCGACGTTGATGATGTTATCCTAGCCGATTACGGCCACGGCGAAGGAAGAGCCGAATCGATGAGTGCGAGAGTGTATGTCTACCACTTTGAAGCGGTGACTTCCGAGGCCAGCACGTGTTGTTCTGTAGAAGAAGGGAGAAGGGGGACCAGTTAGAAGAAGTTTGCGCGTCTATTATTCGTATATCTCAATGGGCGCGATATTGAACACTAAACTGACGTTTGAGTCGATTAAGAACAATTCTTAATTTTGGCGTGTGCATTTTTGGTTCGTAATTGCTAATCTAGTGTATAATAGATCAATGGTTATAACTCTTTCGTCACTTCATTGTTATTTATTTATTGATTTATTTATTTATGGTAAACTTACAACTAGATGTATTAGTAATACAAAGCAGATTAGTCATCAAGGAGCCAATAACAAGTGTTCATTTCTAGTTTTAAACTTATACAAAATATTGAGAAACAAAACATGAACTGAACATAAATCATAAAGAAAAAACTCACACAATACGCAAGCGTCAAACACGCATTAAACAATTTATTCAACGCAAATTTAGCGAACACTATGTACGCTCAAAAAACAGAAATATTAAAAAAAATATAAACTCTAAAAATATAAATTACTAAACTTGTAGTTCTTAATACTCTGATTCTCAAACTGTTTGGAACCAAAATTCCAAGTTATTACCTTTTTTTTTAAAAAAGAGACAGCGTCAATATCTGCCATCTTTTTTAAATTCATTGAAGAACTGATAAGATAGAAAGAGCTCAAAAGTCTTTTTATTTTTTTTATTTTGCTGTACCCTGTGTCATTCTCTCAACTAAGACAAATCTATTGACATCACTCACGTAGAAATACCAAAGAAATAATAATAATAAATAAATATTCCGGACATCTAACACACAACGCCATCTAGTCCCAAGCTAAGCAGAGCTTGTGTTATGGGTACTAGACAACTGATATAAATACTTATATACTTTTTTTGTACATACATACATATTATACATAGAAAACACTCAAACTCCGAAACAAATATTTGCAGATCATACAAACATTTGGTCCGACCCGGGAATCGAACCCGAGACCTCAAGCTTAGCAGTCGCATTCGCTACCACTACGCCACCGAGGCAGTCAAATAAACCATACACTCGAAAAACATAAGCCTCCTTTCGCAGGGGGAATAAATTAACGCGTTCATTCACCGGTATGTATATTTTATGCTAGCTGACCCACGCAACCTCGTCTACGTCTGCTTTGAGCCGTGGCGTGTATTTGTAACAATGGGTAGGTACAAATTTGTTTATCAAATAAAAGTTATAGTCAGTGAACTATAAAATATAGACGTAATGCTGTTGTGGCTGTTTTTAAAACATTTAGAGGGGAACAATTCTTTCAAACATTGTTTGAAACGTAATTTTAGCTCTCAAAACGAATAAAATGTCCCCGTTTATGCAACTTTTGAAATATAAGTTCATATTTAGTATCTTTTTGGTGTTTCCTCGGCCTACCCAAATGTCCTCCCAGCGGTAGTGTCGCTCTTTAGGTAGTTAATCATGACTTAAACCGGTTTGGTAACACGATAGCTGTTGCTCGTATGCCGTATGTATGTACAGGTTGACTCAATACTATGGTCCTTTCTTCAAAAGGACAACCCAGATCCTATACTGTACTCGCATAGATTTTTATTATTTCGTAATTAATCAATGTTCACAGACTTTAAAAAAAGACACCGCTGTGGTTTGTTTCGTCATTTCTTCCCAGAGTGAGTCTTAGGAAATGCCGGCCTCTTCTAACTGTAAAGTTTGACGTGTAAAAATATCTATAAAGATTTATCTACTTATAAAATATGTTTGGTTGCCTGGAAGAGATTGTCTTTGGGCGATGAGGCCGCCAATTGTACCTCCTAGTTTTGTGTTACCTTATAAAGTAATCTGGTGTACAATAAAAATTATTATTATTAAAAAAAAAATCATTTATAAAGATACTAGCTGACCCGACAAACGTTGCTTTGCCATAAAAAGGAATATATGTTGTAGAGGTGGGTCAATAAAAATCGCGATGGAAAAATAGGGGTGGATCGTAGAGGGTTTTTCTAATAAAATTAAAAAAAAAAATGGGGTGGACTACCCTTTTAACATTTAGGGGGATGAAAAATAGACGTTGGACGATTCTCAGACCCACTTAAATCGCTCACAATTTTTCATGAAAATCGGTCCAGATGTTTAGGAGGAGTATGGTAACTAACATTGTGACACGAGAATTTTATAGAAACATATAAATCCCACCCATAATGTACCTCGTGGGTTTTCCAAAGACACTGGTGATAGCGGTCACGGAGATCATCTATTTAATCTATATTATTCCCAAATTTCATCGATATCGGCTACTAGTTTAATCTACTGTACATGAATATCAGATTTTCCACGGAGCATCTGACATCAAACCTTGGCAACTGAAGGCGAACTGAATCGAAGGTGTAACAAGTGGTTACGATTGCCTCATGATCTTCATAATAACCGGGACCGACCGCTTAACGTGCTCTTTGAGGCACGGGCGCTCAACTATTAAACTCCAGGCTGTTAAGAATGTATTGTTAGAAAAACCCAACATATCTTTGAACCTTAGGCCTCTTGACTGGCAGTTAAAATGTCTCAGAGATATGTGCAGGAACGGGTGTCATGTCCCTCCAACACAAAGGGAGGATCCTCCGACCAGGCGAGGTGATCGCGCCTGGCTGGCTACTGCCCAACAATTGTTGTTGAGATGTTGTACATATGATAATCGGCGCGAGAACTTCTATTGTGCGATTCAGTATTGGTAGTTACTCCGTGTAGGGCGTTACTTCGTAGTTCAGTGTATCTTCGGTAGATGACGCTGTAGTAGGTTACTGTTGTATTGTATTTTATTTTTATTATATAGGGGCAAACGAGCAAACTTATCGCCTGATGGTGTAAGCGATTACCGTCGCCCATGGACACCCGCAACACCAGAGGCGTTACAAGTGCGTTGCTGGCCTTTAAGGAAAGAGTACGCTCTTTTCTTGAAGGTTTGAAAGTCGTATTGGTCCGGGAACACCGCAGGCGACAGAAAGTTTCGGGAAAATCGCACAGTTGTGGACTGCCAACCATCTAGATGATGGGGATGAAATATCTGTCGCGTAGGAAGATGGCGGAAAGATGCGACAGGGATTGATCCGAACAATTCCTCGGAGCACTCCCTATTGAATGTGGAACTCGCCACATAAATTGATATAGATATAACTAGAAGTTAATGAAGTAAAATAAAATTGCCGATGAATTATTTATGAACGTGTACATTAAAACGAAAAGTTCATTAAAATTTTAAATGATAGAATTCATTAAATGCACATTCACCGTTTCATGGTTCACACTGAAAGTTTTGCATTACTGGCCATAAATGTTACAAGGTACAATAGAAGATAGCGACTCACCTGGCTTTTTTCAATGTAATGACCCAGCTCTCCTTTCTCTACCACGGTCGTAAACTAATTGTCCTCAATACGCTTCGTATTTATCTCCTCAACTCCATCGATGGAGCAGGTATACCGTGGGAGAGCCACGCTACGGCATGAATGGGCCGGCTCGACCGGAGTGATACCACGGCCTCAGAGAAAACTGGTGTGAAATAGCGCTTGCGCTGTGTTTCACCGAGTGAGTGAGGATATCGGAGGCCTATACCCCATCATTATCATCATATTATACATAGAAAACACCCAAACTCCGAAACAAATATTTGCAGATCATACAAACATTTGGTCCGACATAGTAAATTTACTTTGGTACCTATGATTTTATTGTCATTTAAATGTTTAAGTATTGTATGTAAGTATTGCTAATTTATGCATATTTATTTATTTATGCCAGTAAAAGTCAACAAATTAATATTTATTCCTTTCATTGTCCAAAACTAATTAATTTTGCCCGGCTCTACCGTTTGTCTGCATTAAATCTTTTGACAGTTTGACTTTAAATACATGACATTGGCAAAAGTAAAGCCACAAAAGTTTAATTTGAAGTATTGTAACAGATAAGTCATAAGACTTATCTATACAAATAAATAAAATTGGAGAGTCTGTTTGTAATATTAAAATAACCGCTTTCTAGTACATGCATATGAATGTATATACGGTACACATACCAAAATATATATTTTTAAAATTTTTGTCTGTCTGTTTGTGCCGGCTAATCTCTGGAACGGCTGAACTGATTTGGACGGGACTTTCACTGGTAGGTACATTTTTTAGACTAGCTTCGCCCCGCGGCGTTACCCACGATACGACATTAACCGCGGGGTTCAGCTAGTAGTTAATAAGACTTGCAGCTTGCAATATATTTAAGTTCAGGCAACACATGTTATATATGTGGCCTCATCTCTCTGTAATGTCAAATTTCTTCTATGTCAGATGTCAATGCCAACATTACAGTTGTCAATCTATACTAATAATAAAGCTGAAGAGTTTGTTTCTTTGTTTGAACGCGCTAATCTCAGGACTCGCTGGTCCGATTTGAAAAATTCTTTCGGTGTTGGATAGTCCATTTATCGAGGAAAGCTAAAGGGTATATATTATCACGCTGCTACTAATAGGAGCGGAGCAACAATGAAGAATGTTTCAAAAACGGTAAAAATGTTCACGCGACGGGCAATATAAGACGTAAACGAGGTTGCGTGGGTCAGCTAGTAATATATATAATTCGGGTAATCGTTTTTTGTTTTTTCGAAAGAGGTCCCCATTTCATGTTATCCACATTTTATATATTTTTTATCATTAATTTCATCACGACGACGACTTGAAGACTCGAAGACTTGATAATTGAAGACTATAAATACTTGACATTGGCTTCTGCCGGATCACTCGGATTAGCTATTTCTATAGCTAATCCGAGTGATCCGGCTGGTTGCCGGTTGCCATTTCATCAAAAGAAAAAGAAGACAATTGTTTCTTGGAGGTTAATAAATAAAAACAAGAATTATAATGTTTGCCAAAAAACACCTTTATTTTTTAAATATAATATACCTAAAAAGTTACAGGACAGATGAGAAAGTATTCTTAACGAAATTTAAATTTATAAACCACCATAACATGAGACCCCAAAACCCATAAAACACAACTTTGTCCAAGATCTTCATCCTGAAAAAAAAAAGAAAATTGAGTACCATTAAAGTTTTAAGCAGTGTGCGTTTATTTAATTTTATTAGCTGTGCCCCACGGTGCAATAATCGCAGGTAACGTCGAGAGGCGAAGTTAGTCTAATATATAGCCTAAGTTACTCCTTGTTTCATAAGCTGTCGTCGAGTGGAAGTCCGTCAAAATCGGTCCAGAGATTAGCCAGAACAAACAGATAAACGAAAAAAATAAGTGCTGTTTATAATTTCATGTGCATCTAGTGAAAAGCTATTAATTTGTTTATCCGTGGAAAGAGCCATGCTACGGCATGAATGGGCCGGCTCGACCGGAGTGATATCACGGCCTCACAGAAAACCGGTGTGAAATAGCGCTTGCGCTGTGTTTCACCGAGTGAGTCAGGGTACCGGAGGCCTATAACCTACCCCCTCACCTCCCCATCCCCTAAAGGCCGGCAACGCACTTGTGACGCCTCTGGTGTTGCGGGTGGCCATGGGCGGCGGTAATCGCTTACCATCAGGCGATACGTCTGTTCGTTTGCCCGCTACAGAATAAAAAAAAAATTGAAATTACAAACCGACACTTTAATTGTATTTATTTCTATAGTTGGTGGTTTCGCCTCCAAGTTTACAGCTTGGAGGCGAAACCACCAGTGCCCTCAAACATATTTATAACTATTTCAAGCTTCAAATTCAGTTCGCTTTCAGGATATCGGAGGTAAGATGCCAGTCGCTCCGTGGCAAAACTGATATCAGGGCAACCGGTAGAACTAGTAGCCGTCCCCAATTAATATTGGCAATAATAAAGGGTAGGAAGATGGTGGAAGCCAAACGAGCAGTCAAGCCACAGCTGGTCAAGAGTCACAAGTATTATCGAGTGTGGAGGAACGGGTGTAATGTCCCTCCGACACAAAGTGAGGATCCTCCGACCAGGCGAGGTGATCATGCCTGGCAGGCCACTGCCCAACAGTTGATGTTGGGATGTTGTATATATGATAATCGGGGCGAGAACTATTTATTGCGCGATTCAGGATTTGTAGTAACTCCGTGCAGTGCGTTACTTCGTAGTTCAGTGAATCTTCGGTAGATGGCGCTTTAGTAGGTCATTGTTATGTTATATGTGGAAGTCGCCACACCGAGCTTTGATTTCCAATGACTAGAAACAGGAGGGAAGAGGTAGTTGGTCCTCCATTAACTTTACCTAAAATTATATTTTCCGTACTAATATTATAAAGCTGCAGAGTTTGTTTGTTAGTTTGTTTGAACGCGCTAATCTCAGGAACCGCTGGTCCGATTTGAAAACTTCTTTCAGTGTTGGATAGTCCATTTATCGACAAAGGCTATAGGCTATATATCGTCACGCTAATACTAATAGGAGTGGAACACCAATGAAGAATGTTTCAAAAACGGGGGAAGATTTTCACGCTAAGACGCAAACGAGGTTGCCTGGGTCAGCTAGTTTGAAGTAAAACCTCTGCTTTATCGGCAAATTATAGTTGTTAATGAACATTTGGCTCTTAAAAAGTACATAAAGTAATATTTCTTTACAGATATGGCCGATATTGAAATACAATAGTAAAGATTTTTTTAAATCTTATAAAAAAGACAAGACATAATCATATTATTTGCGTGCGTGAGCATATGCGTGCGTGAGCATATGCGTGTGCCTATAGTTGTGCACTAGCATATGCACATGCGAGCTTGCGTGAGTACATGTGCGTTTAATCTCACCTCATGTAATGGAGTTTAGCCTTTGGTAGGTCTTCGTCTTTTTCCTTCAACAAGTACCTTCTTCCACCAAGAAGTGAGTTGTAGAAGAATTGGTATCGGTCTACTTCTTCCATCTCATAGTAGAAATGTTTGAGATCTTCTTTCTATAAAAGTAAATAAAATAAATAAATATTTCGGACATCTAACACACAACGCCATTTAGTCCCTACACTGATCGAGTGTGGGTTGGGGACTGGCAAGACGACGTTCATCTACAACCCATAATGTCCCACTGCTGGACTCAGGTAGAGGGTTAAGGCCATACGACGACATTGTGTCTATGTAATCTTGGCGTTGAATGTTTTTAAGCCGCCCAAAGGCCTCCAACTAAGCTTTTTACCGGCATTTTCGGCATGCATGGGCCGGATCGACCGGAGTGATATCACGGCCTCACAGAAAACCGGTTTGAAATAGGATAGGATACCGGAGGCCCTACCCCAATTTCTTCCCCCCATCCTCTTCCTCATCCCCCAAAGGCCGGCAACGCACTTGTAACGCCTCTGGTGTTGCGGGTGTCCATGGGCGGCGGTAATCGCTTACCATCAGACGATACGTATGCTCGTTTGCCCCTTATTCCATAAAAAAACGACTGTTATCCTATGTATATCATAATATACAAACGGGGCCGACTGCTTAAGGTGACCTCCGAATCACGGAGACGGAACGCAGTCGTTGCTTACCCTCGGTATTGTTTTTAATCACCGAGTGCAATTGGGTTATGAGTGCTTCTACTGGGCTGTGAGCGTCTTTATAAAAAAACGGAGATTTAAAGAATAACCAACCTTAACACACGAACGTAATCGCAGTAAATTTTTATTGTTAAACGTCCATTGCTTGGTGATGTAATATTCCAATGCCTGGTTTGCTATGTAGATGCGTCGTTGTACTTTCACTAACCTGAAGTTGAAAAAGTATCATTTTATTACTACGCATGCATGCATTCTACACTACATATGCAGAGACACTTTTTAATTCAACCCTTTAAGGGTTGAAATTTACAAGAATGTTTTCTAATTAGGTCCTTACAACATAAAAGCCATCAGCTGCTACTGCCCCAGCGGTTTATGCTTAGCGTTGATGAATGAGTCAGTTGGGGCAGTTCATTTTGAATGTGTAGATGAATGAATTAAGGATTATAAATGAGGTTTCTCTAAGTTAGTGTGTTATAAATATACGTACATGGGTTTCCGTCCGAATAGCCATAGAAGTGTGTCAACCAAAATCGCCGGCAATAGATGCAGAAAGATTACCTGAAAATCAAATATTTATTTATATAGGACCTGGATAGCCGTTTAGTACATTTTTATTTATTTAAACTTATTGCACATGTTGTACAAAGGCGGACTTAATGCCTTGAGGCATTCTCTCCTAGTCGACCTTCAGGTGATGTAGAAATTAGAGCTGGTAGGTGCAAAGAGATTGAGTTTAGTTACTAAGAAATAAACCTACATTAAATATAATTTATATACATAAATTTACCGCTAAATACACTATATAAATAAACACACAGTACAAAATAATGTTACATACATGCACACATATAATACTATACATAGATATGATACAGATACAGTCAGGTGTTAAGGATGTGATTGTGCTGCCAATTCACTCCAGAGAAGCTCTCGTACTTTTGATTTGAACGTGAGACGGTTTGTAGACATCCTGATTTCGGTGGGGAGTGCATTCCAGAGAAGAACAGACTGCACATAGAAGGAAGAATGGATAAAGTCAGAGGTGTGGGAGGGGCATTGAAGAAGCATATTGTATGTGGATCGAAGGTTTCGGTCGTAGTTAGAGCATAAGAAATGAAGGTGAGGTGCAAGGTATTTAGGTAACGATGGAGAGATGAGGAAAGAAAAAAGAGAAGTCAGCGCTCGCAAATCGCGGCGCTGGTGAATTGGGAGCCATTGCAGTTGGGAACGAAAAGCAGACACGTGGTCATACTTACGAAGACTAAAAACGAATCGAATGCAGTTATTGAGAAGTCGGTCTAGTTTATTGAGAAGGTCTGCATTCAGGTCGAAATAACACACATCGCCATAGTCGATTAAGGGGACATTTTCTATAATCACAAATTTTAACAAAAAAACAACTGACTTCAAGAACTGGACCAAATTAACATGGGACTACATGTGACACCTGCTTTCAAATATAAAAATAATCATCATAATCGGTTCACCAAGTCGAAAGTTATGAGGTAAAAAACATAAAAAAATTACAGTCGAAATGATAACCTCCACTTTTTTTGAAGTCGATTAAAACATGAATCCTAGCTAGATGGATTTATCGCCTCTGAAACCCGTTGCATATTAAATTTTATAAAACGTTGGAGCCATTTCCGAGATTCTGTTTTTTTAATGAGATGTAAAAAAGGAGCAAACTTATCGCCTAGTCCCGAGAATCTAACCCGAGACCTTAAGGACAGCAGTCACTTACCCTACCACTGCGTCACCGAAACAGTCCTAGCAAATAGTAGTATTTTGATTTTTTGTATGCAGGTAGCCGCTTACCTCCATGATTGAGCTTTTGATTTGATAGAGTTGAACCAGAGGTCAGATGGACTTCTGGAGTGGTATTGTTAATTTCCACGGCCTTCAATGGTCCACTGGATAATGACCTCTCTCTAGAAAGGAGGTATTGGCCTACGCTGGTCAGAAGGGTCAGTTCGATTGGCAGTGCTGTTGTCCTGCGTAGTCAGCTCACCTTAATATAGTTGATGGTCTTTGAAGTGGTGATGTCCCCTCCCACATGCCATAGCATGTCATTAAGGGGCATGGAGGCGTAGATCTCCCGCCCCATATCAATGAGCTCTCCCATGGTGATGGTGTTCGTTTGGCCAGCACAGCAGTTGTAGATTGAAACATCATCTGATGGT
Source organism: Spilarctia lutea (assembly GCA_916048165.1). Lineage (NCBI taxonomy): Eukaryota > Metazoa > Arthropoda > Insecta > Lepidoptera > Erebidae > Spilarctia > Spilarctia lutea. Next base: position 3,405,972 of record OU696498.1, on the reverse strand, counting down.
TCTAACCTGAATGAACAGAATATAAGGATTAAGTTAATAGTCTATAGACATGATGAACATTTAGTGGCCAACAGTTGTATACAATTATTTTTTTATGAAATTAACTAAGTCTTTTTTTTTAATATTATATAGGGGGTAAACGAGCAGACGTATCGCCTAATGGTAAGCGATTACCGCCACCCATGGACACCCGCAACACGTGCAAGTGCAAGTGCGTTGCCGGCCTTTTAGAAAGGAGTACGCTCTTTTCTTGAAGGTTTGAAGGTCGTATTGGTCCGGGAACACCGCTCAAAAGAAAGTTCATTCCACAATTTTGCTGTGCGTGGCAGAAAGTTTCGGGAAAATCGCACAGTTGTGGACTGTCAACCATCTAGATGATGGGGATAAAATTTCTGTCGCGTAGGACGATGGCAGAAAGATGCGGCAGGGATCAGTCGGAACAATTCTTCGGAGCATTCCCCATGGTAAATGTGGTAGAAGATGCAAAGCGAAAAACAAGATATAATGAACATTTCGTGGCCAACTGTTGGCTGATAAGTTCTGACATATGTTTTTCCGATGCTATTGAAATTGAACAGCCTCTCGACCAAAAAAAAATTAGGGCCAATAATTGGACACTATTTTTTTCATCGCTGTCAAAATTTTTATCAGTCTCTAGCAAAAATCAATTAGAGGCTAAAATTTGGACAGTATTTTTTGACAGCCTGTCTAAACATAATAATGGTCTAAGAAGAAAATCTTACTTCTTAGTTCCCCTCAACCATCCAGAGACCACCATACTCTTAATGGAGATATCGACGGGCATATAGTCAGCTATAAGGCTCGGATCACTGTATATGGACCTCATTATACCTGAAAGTAATCAATAGTAATATTTTAAATTCAAAAGCAATCTCTGTCTGCTTATTTTGCTCGATTTCAATTAAATTTGACATGGAGACTTTGATTCTTGAGAAAAGACATGGCTACTCTTTACCGCAATAACTGATAACATACTCTCGGACAAAATCTAGCAATCATTATACACTTGTCACTTGTAACCCTACAATTACAAGTCAGATGACATGCTTTGTCTTCTATCCCCCGAATAGAGGAGGGGAACTTGGAAATCTGGATAGAGGGGAAGGTTAGGAAAAGATTACATTGAAAACGGATTCATACTTCATTCTGCAGTAGTTAGAAGAGACCGTACTTCATAGAACTTCGTGAAATTAGGAGGAGACGGGAGAGGGAAGCTGGATAGGACGAAGTTGATGGTATATCGCAATCTAGTGGAATTCTCAGAAACAAGAGTAGAAAAAGTACAGAAGAGTGAACCTAACAGTTAGCTGTAAGCCATTGAGAAGTACTTGATACTGATATAATTTGCAAATTTGTTATTATAGTGATGGTCTTCGATTTTTACCTTTCCCACTGGCCACAAGAAGTCCCACAGGTCCATTGAAGTTCTCGATCCATCCAGGCATTGGTTCATCTACGCTTGATATCACTGGAATTTAGAATAAGTCATTGTAGGTAATTGAAAAGAAGAAGACCAAAAGAATATAGACCAGCCAACTTTTCTTACAGCTTTTCTTTCAACTTTCTACATACAACGAACTGCATATGTATAAGATACTTCTCTTGTTGGTAGGAAAAAAATCCCTTCGCATCGCCAGCTCCTTAGAGCCAGGGGCGTTTATGGTTCTCCACTAAAAAACCACCCTAACGGCTGGCCTGAACCACTTTACTCTGCAGAGGATTCGGGTAATATACGTCTCTACTACAGAATCAGCATACAATACCATTGCATCGAGGAGTGAGGCAAGAGGACGTTATATCCCCGAAATTGTTCACTTATGCAATGGAGGACTTCTTTAAGACGCTGCACTGGAAAGGGCGTGGCATCAACATCAGTGGCGATCTCTCACTTGCGAATTGCAAACGACATCTTCATCATGGCAGAGACGCTGCAGGCGCTAAATGACCTGGCTGACTTGGACTTGGAATTAAACATGAACTTGGACGAGACCAAGATCATGTTTAATGAACATGTACTACCAAAACCGGTTGCGGTACACGGTGCCGTCCTCGAAGTAGTTCAAAAATACGTGTACCTGGGGCAGACTTTGCAGTTAGGGAGAAACAACTTTGAGGACGAGGTGAACAGGAGAAACTAGCTGGGTTGGGCAGCATTTGGGATGCTTCGTCGGGTCTTCTCATCGCGGATTCTACAGTGCCCAAAGTCTTCAATAAGTGTGCCTACCAGTAATGACATACGGAGCCAAAATGTAGACACTTACGGTACGGCTGGTCCACAAGTTCAAAGTCGCTCAGCGTGCTGTGGAAAGGGCTATGCTCGGCGTTTATCTAAGGGACCGTATCAGAAACGAGGTGATCCGGCAGAGAACCGGGGTCATCAACATAGTCCACAGGATTAGCAAGCTGATGTGGCAGTGGGCTGGCCATGTTTACCGTAGAACCGATAACAGTAACCGGGTTTTTGAGTGGAGACCGCGTTTCGGCAATCGTAGTGTAGGACATCCACAAGCCAAGTTGACTTAAGATTTGCGCAAGAGGGCTGACAGGATCTGGATGCGAGAAACCGAGAATCGAACTAAGTGGCGTGCCATTGGAGAGGTCTATGTTCAGCAGTGGACTGCGATAGGCTGATGATGATAATGATGAGTAACTACTTACCCTACAATATAAAATTTCTTATAACGCCGATTAGAATAAATACAACTTCCCAATATCAACCGCTAGCAACACTCCACCTAGTCGGAAATCCTGTGTTGAAGCTCTATTTGTATTGGAGGAAAGATAGTCTTTGAGGGCAGTAACCTCGTCTTTATATTTGCCTCGTATGATGACTCAAACGAATTTTCCAGTTACACCTATCTCCAAGCTATTACAGAATCCTTCTCCTGTCTCAATTTGCTCTTTTGATGATGGCGATGATGGAAAAAAAACTGTCCTCACCTATTGAAGGTCTGATGATGACAACAGGCAGTTGTCCCCTACATTCGTAAACAACATGTTCAGCTAATTGTTTTGAAAACGCGTAAGTGTTTGGAACTTCTCCAAGATATCTGAAATGAAACGAAACTTATTAGAGTTTATGGAAAAGAAAGGAAATATTTCGCGAAAATGGGTCTACTCTGCCTGATGGAAAGCATGAGCAGAATACAAGATTGGTGGTCACCATACTCATTGCGAATGCAGACAATGCAACAGAATTGTGACCCACACTATGGCGGCCTAGTCAGGACTGGAGGCCCAATGATGCTTCACCGGTCTTGCTCTCACCAACGGAACACGACAGCACTAGTTACATAGGTAGCGTGCATTCGTTGTCAAGTAATTGGAAATGGTAAAATTAGTGATTTTATTTCAAGATCGCATGGTTATGGTGTTATGTTTTTTGTAGTAACGTGTCTTCTTTTGTAAGTGTTTTGTATTACTAAACATACAGGGACGTGGTATGCAAGGTTACAATTCTGTAGGTCATGTAACGCTAGCAGAACGATCTCCGTCCTCCATAAGGGCAAGCCTGAGGGTGACAGATGAGGCCTAGCAGAAGCAGGCCCGGGTGACGGCGCGGACGTTGGTGAGCGTGCGCTCCCTGGGGTACAGTAGCGGGTACATCTACAAAGCGTAGGTGGCCCGAGGTACGTCGGGGTTCCAGGGTTTTTCCTTTCTAGGGTGCACCTGGTTCCCCGGCATCTAGTACCCGAAACGGCGTATGGTTTTAGTCGGTTCGTGTCCGCCACCAGGGAATGGTATACGAAGGGATACCCGCACAAAAAAAAAGAAAAAGAGGTGATGTAACGCATCCGAAAGTTTCATATAGTCGTCGACCAAACCTTGAAAAAACTACTCTATGGTTTCGTCATCACCATCTCAGCCTCAAAATGTCACTGATGGATATTTTATGATCTGGCCACGGTGTATAAATTCTCAAACTCAGTGTTTCACTTACTTTGGAGTAAGAATTTTGAGGGTATAATCATCAACCTTTTCGCACACCTCCAGAGTGTCTCTCACATTTGCATGAGGGGGGTACATGATCTCTTCTATCGTCTCCCTGTTGGTATTTGAGTAGGAGGTAGACACGTGGATGAACGCCTGAAATACACAACAAACGAAAATTTAAAAGATAACAGTTCTATGAATTAAAGGGTTTATATAATAACTAGCTGAACCCCGCTGTGCTACCGTACCGTAACCGCGGGTAACTGCTGGTAAGCTGGTATCTTTATAAATTGTAGCCTATGTGTTATTCTGATGTATAAGCTATATTACTGTAAAGTTTCATCAAAATTCATTCAGTAGTTTTTGCGTGAAAGAGCAACAAATGTACTCACTTACATACTCACAAACATTCGCGTTTATAATATTAGTGGGATAGTAAAAATGTTGTACTTTAAAAGACAACGCCCGCATTAGGCATATATCCTGTGTGTCGCGGCACAGATTAAAAACAGCCAGATTCATAACAACAATTTGTGGGTCACACAGAGCGTTATCTAGTCCCACATAGGAAAATTTTCTGATAGGTATGTGGCGACTTCCACATACAACACAACAGTAACTTACTACAGCGCCATCTACCGAAGATACACTGAACTACGAAGTAAAGCACTACACGGAGTAACTACAAATCCTGAATCGCGCAATAGAAGTTCTCGCGCCGATTATCATATGTACAACATCCCAACATCAACTGTTGGGCAGTAGCCCGCCAGGCATGATCACCTAGCCTGGTCGGAGAATCCTCCCTTTGTGTTGGAGGGACATGACACCCGTTCCTCCACAGGTATAATGATTTACTTCTTCGTGTAGTTACAGATTGAGAATACGGAGGATCACCATCTCCATTCATCTCATGAGTGTCGTGTAAAAGCCGATTAAGGGTCAGCGTTGACAGATGGAGTGGTGGCGAAGAGGCTAATTCAGTAACAATTAAAATTCAACCTAAAGTTCTTCAGAATACAACTGTATTCCGTCTGCAGCCGTCATTTTATTGACCCTAAAGGACAAACCACGCGGAGCTACATCACTGCCAAGAAAAAACGAAAACTTCAAACAAACCATATACCGTATGAGCAGCGGGGTATAGTAAGCCAATGTCTCCATTCTAAGGAGAGAATGATGTCCAGCTCTAGATGGATAGGCTGATGATGATAAATTAATGATTTACTCACAAGAAGATCCCTAATTTCTTTGGCGAGTTCAACCATTTCGATGGTACCTTGAAGATTCATCTTCACAGCATAAGGCAAGGGATCGTCAAATCTGGAAATTGATAGAACTTTATATAACTGTACCCTATCATGTCTCTATGTCAAATTATGGTGGTTATTTGTGTATGTTTTTGAACCGTACATAAACTAATTTGAAATGTATCTAACACCTTTAAACAATCATATTTTTAACCATTATCCGTGGGAGAGCCGCGCTTCGGCATGAATGGGCCGGCTCGACCGGAGTGATACCACGGCCTCACAGAAAACCGGTGTGAAAGCTATTAGCTAGCTAGCGCTGTGTTTCGCCGAGTGAGTGAGGATACCGGAGGCCCATACCCAAACCCCTACCCATTCCCTCTCCCCATCCCCCAAAGGTCGGCAACGCACTTGTGACGCGTTTGGTGTTGCGGGTGTCCATGGGTGGCGATAATCGCTTACCATCAGGTGATGCGTCTGCTCGTTTGCACCCTATTCAATAAAAAAAAAACAAACAATTCTTATAATATCTATTTATATACTCTAAATCTCGGAAACGGCTCCAACGATTGACATGAAATTTAGTTTTCAGGGGGTTTCGGGGGCGATAAATCGATCTAGATAGGATTGATAATGCCTCGGTGGCGCAGTGGTAGTGAATGCGACTGCTGTACTTGAGGTCTCGGGTTCAAATCCTGGCTCGGACCAAATGTTTGTGTGATGTACAAATATTTGTTTCGGAGCTTGGGTGTTTTCTATGTATAATATGTATGTATTTACAAAAAAGTATATACGAGTATGTATTTATATCAGTTGTCTAGTAACCCATAACACAAACTCTGCTTAGCTTCCAGGTACTGTATAAATTAAACTTTTGCTATTTAACTTGTTATCGCCCAGTAGTTGAAATTTAACCATAATTAAATAAATAAATGTTTTCGGACATCTAACACACAATTAACCCCAAGCCTATATATATATACAGCAATTATACATAATACGTTTGTTTGTTTGAACGCGCTAAATATCAGGAACCGCTGGTCCGATTTGAAAAAATATTTTTGTGTTGGATAGTCCATTTATCGAGAAAGGCTATAGGCTATACATTATCACGCTTATACCAATAGGAGCGGAGCACCAATGAAGAATGTTTCAAAGACGGGGGGGAAATTTTCACGCTACGGGCAATAGCAGACCCAAACGAGGTTGCGTGGGTTAGTTAGTCTCTATATAAACTTTAAATGTGCGAAATTTCGTACTCCTCCGTTCTTATAATACACGGATTTTTTTCACCAACTCGTTTGAGGTTTCAGGGCCATAACTATAGTCCAACATCGCAGGTAGACCAGACGTCATATATTTTGTGACGAACGAAATGTGGACGATTGAGTAGTGCTAGTAGGTACTGCCGTCGTATGCTTACCTGTTAGATTGCTTAGCTAAAATAGTAGCACAAACAACACAATAAGTCTTCGTCCTATGTCCAGGATGTATGGGAGGGGGGAGTTACCCAAATGACTTACCTGACGCTAGCTGCTACGTGGAACACAATATTGACTCGGTTGATGAGAAGAGTACGATCTTCATCGGATAGTCCTGGAAACATTAATTACAAAATGAATTTTACCAAGTTTATTAGCATTCGTACTGTGCTCCCAATGATGCAGAAGCATTACTAGGCCGTCGTGATGTGGGTCACCATGCTGCATTGTTGCATTGTCTGCATTCGTAATGGTGTTCACCACTTTTGGATTCTCCTAATGCTTTCCATCAAGCAGAGTAGAATCACTTTGGAAGGCCTAGGCCATAAGAAAAACTAGTCCAATCTTCGAATTCAGTTCATCCTCAGGATTGCGGAGGTCCGATGCCAGTCGCTCCGTGGAAAAACTGATATTCGGATAATACCGGTTGAACTAGAAGCCGCCCCTAAGAAGATGGAAAGTGGTGGACGCCTAACGAGCAGTCAAACCACAGCTGGTCAAAAGTCACAAGTATTACCAATTGTGAACCAATTTGATTTCCATTGACTAAATGGGACTAATAAGCGCTAGAAAGGTGATAATGTCATCTGTGTACTCACCAAGTCCAGGTTCTGTGACATCTCCAGCGACGACAAAGACCTTGGATTCGAAAAGACCAGGTTTCTCCTTCTTCAGTCTTGCGAAGCACTGAAACATATGAAGAGATCCTTTAGTACAATGAAATTCCAGAAAGAACTGCCTCACTGGTCTAGCGGTTGACGAATACGACTGCCAATATCTCATGGTTTCGCCAACATTACATTTTTTTTTCTTTTTTATATACATGAGCTACCAAAATGACTCTGCCCTGTCTGATGGAAAGCACCAACAGAATCCAAGAGTGGTGGTCACCATCCTCAATGCAAGCCAGGACAGTGCAGCATGGTGACCAGCACTATGCCGGCCTAGTGAGATGCTTTTTCACGCCCTGCTTAAAGGACCCGGAATCATAGTGGGACGGAAACACTCTAAAGGTATTGTATGACGCATTAGTTCGTAGCCACCTGGAACATAGTGCGGTCATTTGGGCTCCGCATGAAGCAAAATATTGTGACATGTTAGAGCGGGTTCAGAATAAGTTCACAAGACACTTATATTTAAAACTGTACGGGGTATACCCGTTCTTCCCATTGATGTACCCAACTCTGTTCGTGCTGGGTATGGTCGGATATAACAAACTTAGAGTGCGACGTGTATACACGCTCGCTGTGTATGTAGTAAAACTCCTACGAGGTCTAGAACATAATCCTGGGGTACTGAGCCACCTGAACCTGTGCGTGCCTGATCGGTACGTGTGGAGGCGTTGACGCCCGCCTCTATTGGCTTTACCAGTGTCCAGGACCAACCTACTTGAGAAAGCACCCCTAATGCGCATTATCCATCTAATTAACGAGGTTCACAAAGATTTAGATATTTTTTCGTGTCAATTGAGTGTAGATACTCGCAAAATGTCTTGTAAATTTCATTAGTTACAAAACCTAAAAATGTTGCAATATTTGGTTTTATATTTTTAATTTTAAGACAGATTTTTACTTTTATTGAGTTTATATTTCGTTAATGTATGTGTTTATTTGTGTGTGTGTGTGTATGTAATAATAGAAATGTAAATTAGCCTCTTTAACGCCTTAGGGCAACCTGTAATGATAGTGAAGGTGATGTTGTAATACATTTTCAACCGTGGGAGAGCTATGCTTCGGCATGAATGGGTCGGCTCGACCGGAGTGATACCACGGCCTCACAGAAAACCGGTGTGAAATAGCCTTTGCGCTGTGTTTCACCTAGTGAGTGAGGATACCGGAGGCCCATACCCCGACCCCTACCCCATCCCCCAAAAGTCGGCAACGCACTTGTGACGCCTTTGGTGTCCATGGGCGGCGGTAATCGCTTACCATCAGGTGATACGTCTGCTCGTTTGCCCACTATTCAATAAAAAAAAAAATATTGCGCGCGCGTGTGCGACGTGAATTGCAGTTGCCTACAAGTATATTGATTGTAAAAGATTTCCTCCGCAAAAAATGGCTGACTGCTAAACCGCTATGGCCACTGCCCTGCATTCCGCTCTCTGTTGCTCTATGGTACAGGTAAAGCTATCAGGTATACAACGTGTCTTCTTCTTCTTCTTTTGATGAAATGGCAACCAGCCGGATCACTCGGATCAGCTATTTCTGCCAATGTCAAGTATTTATCGTATTCAATTCTAAGTCTTCGAGTCTTCAAGTCGTCGTCGTGATGAAATTAATGATAAAAAATTTATAAAATGTGGATGACATGAAATGGGGTCCCCATTTCATGTCATCCACATTTTATTTTATTATATCCACATATTGTCTTTAGAAAAAACAAAAAACCATCCGTATACAACGTGGATGGTTGCTATATTCAAAATACGAGTGATCTTTGACATTTTAACAATCTAGTTTAACATATAATAGTCTAATCAATTTTCTAATAAGGCACAAAGATGTCAATGATCTAAATTGGTATACATTGTATGCAAATACTCATATGAACTTCGGGCTCTTTCCTAAGAATCAAATTAAAATTAACAATTTATTTCTCAAAGTTATTGTAGAACATATTAATTACAAAAGTAATAATATTGTGAGGGAACGAGTGACGAACCCTTTCAACACAAAGGGAGGATCCTCCGAAAAGGCGAGGTGATCATTCCTGGCGGGCCACTGCACAACAGTTGATGTTGGGATACTGTATACATGATAATCGGCGCGAGAACTTCTACTGCGCGATTTAGGATTGGTAGTTTCTTCATGTTGTACATTGCCCCGTAGTTCAGTGTGTTAGCGGTAGATGGCGCTGTAGTATGTTTCTGTTGCGCTGTATGTGAAAGTCACCACATCACTCCCCTCCTAGTCTTTTTTGTCGACGAGGTGGAAAATCACTTCAGATCTCCGACTCCTTGGGGACTAGGAATCAGGTATGTAGTTATTTCGCTTAAATCAACCCTGACAGACGGTCTCATGCGTCCTGCCCTGAAGAGGACCAAGACTATGTCGTTCCTCCCCAGGATCGACGGTGCACGTACTCAGACTCTATCAGACTAAAGAAAGGCCTATGTCCAGCATTTATTTATTTATTCTTGGACTTACAAACATATAACAATGATATATAATTACAATTAAATCATCCTATTGTAATTACAAGTCTCTGCATGTAGATACTCTAAGGAGAACTGTCGACTTTATTTAACACTAGCTGACCCACGCAACCTCGTTTGCGTCATCTATTGCCCGAAGCGTGAAAATTTTCAACCGTTTTTGAAACATTATTCATTGGTGCTCCGCTCCTATTAGTATTAGCGTGATGAAATATATCCTATAGCCTTTCTCGATAAATGGACTATCCAACGATTACCTACACCAAAGCACATACGCCCACTGTTTTGATAGATATGATTGAATTTGAACTTTGTATGGCGGCGGGTGGATGCGGACTGCCCAGGACCGGGATAGTTGGCGCTCCTTCGTTCAGCAATAGGCGGTAATAGGCTGACATCATACCACGGTAACCAAAAGGGGTGGAATAGAATTTGTGTGAAATTTTCCTTCAATTTTGCATTGCATTTGTCCAGCGTAGCTTGCTCCTTTAGTTGACTATTACGACACCTATAGGATGAATAGTGGTTGTGACACTCCGTATCCTCAACCCCACACGTTCAGAAATAATAGTTATAAAAAACTCACATCAGAAGAATATAACGCTGCCAGTCTGTCTTCTGATTTAACCCCCTTCTTGTTTCTTATAAGAAGGTATATCCTATCCAGGTTTGAACAGGAGTACAGGAGCTTCTCCGTGAGGACCTTGCCCATGAACCCTGGAAAAAGAAAGAGTCTGTCATTTTACTATAAGTGTTGTATTACATTGGTATTGGATTGCTTCGGTGGCGCAGTGGTAGTGTATGCGACTGCTGTGCTTGACATCTCGGGAGTGATTCCCAGGTCGGACTAAACGTTATTATGAGCTGTAAATATTTGTTACGGAGTTTAGGGTGTTTTCTATGTATAATATGTATGTATTAACAATAAAAAGTATTTATGAATTCATTCAGTTGTCTAGTACTTACAGTATAAGCTCCGCTTAGTTTGGGACTAGATGACGTTGTAGCATTTTGACCGTGAAAGCGTCACAGACAGACAGAGATCCTCCCGTTTTTTTCCTCGTTTTATTGTATTTATTACAGTTATTCGAAATTGTTAAAATCGATCAGAGTGGCATGCAATGGTACAGTCTTATGTCCAGCAGTGAACGACAATAGTCTGTTAATGATTCAAAATCGTTGTATATTTTAGCTTATTATGTGGTTTTAAAGGACTCGCATGAGTCAAAAACTAATAACCCAATGTTTATACTAATAAAATAAGGTTTTAAAAAAAGTTGCGTGTACTAGCGTACACTCGTAAGAAGTGAAACTTCTTTATGACGTTATTTTTCAAAAAATAAATATCATATATCGACGTAAGGTATAACGACAAAAGACTTATAAACCAGCAATATTCGTGACAATTTTTTTTTTTTTTTTTATTTATACTTTATGCACATTATAGTAACAAAGGTGAACTTAATGCCGTAGGCATTTTCTACCAGTCGACCTTAGGGCGATGCAGAGCCAAACAAGGTAGATGCACAAACTAAAAATTTATACCGACTTCTCAACAAGGAATTCACCAATTAATAATTAATTTCTCATCGAGAAATCAACAAGATTAAGAATAATAAATTAAACAATAATTAGTAATAATTTATATAGATACACATAACATATACGTATTAAATACTTATACATACATAGGTACTAATATATATATATATATACATGTATACACACAAACATATAATACATAAATAATATAAATTCTAAAAGGGGAGAGAGTATGATGAAATCAGCGTGGATCCGATAGGGTGCTCAAGAAATGTCTCTGCAATAAGTGTTTAAAATTTTGTTTAGTTTTAGCCATCCTGATCGTGAGAGGGAGCTCGTTCCATAGTAGGACAGCTTGTATGAAGAAGGTTGAGTGTAAAAAATCAGAGCGGTGAGTGGGACATTGTAGAAGCAAGTTGTTGGAAGACCTAAGGTTCCCATCGTGGTTTGAACCTAGATAATGAAATTGCGTAGTTAGGTAGGAAGGAGAGCTTGAAGAGAAGAGTAAAGAATAAAGGGTAGTTAATGCCCGTATATGTCTACGTTGGCGAATTGGAAGCCACTTCAAATAAGACCGATACTCGGACACGTGATCATATTTTCGTAAGTTGAAAACGAATCGAATGCAATTGTTGAGAAGACGGTCGAGCTTATTGAGCAGATCTGCATTCAGGTCAAAGTAGCACACGTCACCATAGTCGATTATTGGGAATATTAGGGTCTGGACAAGCATTACCTTAGTTTTCATTGGCAGAAAGTTTTTAAGCCTATAGAGAGTTCGTAACGAGCCCGTGACCTTCTGGCACACAGATGCAACTTGTTTTTGCCAGCTGAGTGTTGTATCGATGTACAATCCGAGGTCCTTCACATTTTCACAGTATGGGATAACCATACCATCGTAGGTAAGTGGTGGAAGCGAAGCAAAGTCTAACTGGCTCATGCGACGGTTACTTCCGATGATGATACCCTGACATTTATTTGGATTTACCGATACGCCAAACATATCGGACCAGTGTTTAATGGCTCCCAGGTCACTGTTTACGATCGAGATCGCGGACGATACATCGCACAAATCAGTTTGATAATATAATTGCAAGTCATCAGCATACAGATGATAGGAACACCGAAGTCTTAACGTGATGAGATTAATGAATATTGAAAAGAGAAGAGGTGAAAGAATACCGCCTTGGGGGACGCCAGCATGGAGATGGCACCAGCTAGAGGAACAATCTTCCATCTTCACTGACTGCTGACGATCCCGAAGGTAAGAGGAGAACCAGTCCAGCGCTTCTTGAGAGACTGAGAAATTGGATAGGACAGCGAGAAGGAGTTCATGACTGACAGTGTTGAAGGCATTGGAGAAATCAATCAGTACCACGGTGGTAACCTTGGCATTCTCCATTCCCGCCTTAACATCACCAGTCACTTTAAGAAGGGCAGAAACTGTGCTGTGGCCTGGTCGAAATCCAGACTGAAGAGGACTGAGTAAGTTGTTACAATATATGAAGCGAGAGAACTGTTTGTGGACACAGGCTTCTAGCACTTTGGAGAGAAAAGGAAGAATAGAAATAGGACGAAAATGACTGGGAAGAGACGGATTAGGAATTTTAGGCAATGGGCGTACATACGCTTTACGCCACAGAGAAGGAAATGTGCCGGACACAAGGGAGAAGTTAATAATATGGGAAATAGCAGGGAGGAGGTGAACTATTAATGTGGTGATCATTCTCCGGCTAATTCCATCACAACCAACCGCTTGGGATTTGATGGATAGGATTACTTTCTCAATTTCTCCTTCCGCGACTGGAGCAAAGTGAAAAGGGCTTGAGTTAGAGCGCGGTAGACTATTAATGTAGTTAAGGGTATTATGTTCAGACAGACTGTCCATAATAAAAGATGTAGTAAAATGTTGATTCAGGGAATCGAGACTTACTGATTGTGGAAGTCTACATGCCGCGATCTGCCGACACCAAGAGTTCCAAGGAACTTCCAGACGTCAGCAGGAGAAGAAGAAGAAATATTATCTAGAATATGGCGGCGTTTAGCGTTCCGTATCATCTGGTTACACCGATTTCTTGCAGTCCTATACAATTGGCAGTTGACTTCTACACGGTCCCTCTTAAAAGTTCTAAAAGCTCGATTTCGGTGTTTCATGGCCGTACGTATATCCCTGGTCATCCAGGGCGCTGGCGGTCGTTTAACCCTAACCTTTTTAATTGGAGCGTGAGTGTCATACAACTTAGTGACTAGTTCGTTGACAATTCTTATTTCAAGTGCAATAAAAGTTAAGGAGCGAGACCTGAGTAAATATTTCGCGATCTGTGGTGTGAATGAAGTAAGTTTGTGGAATGTGATGTGTGTAGTTATTTACATTGTGGACTAAATAAAATAATATTGTTTGTAATGTGATATTTCATTGTAGTATTAATTTGGTCCTGTTTGTGTTTGAAAATGTTTTTTGTTTTATTTTATAAATTTTCTTTGAAGGATTGTATGTAACTACTCTCAATAATGATAAAACATTTTATTTTAACCCCGATAAAATAGTTTCACTTCAAAAAGATAGCGTAACGGATAAATCTGACGCGTAACGTAACGGATAAATGTTACGCGTAACGAAAAAATGTTACACTAAATTTTTTGACAACCCCGATAAAGAAGTTTCACTTCAAAAATACAGGTAAGGTATAAAATGGCGGTACAAGGAGACTGAGATTCGAATCAAAATAATTTGTAAACAATATACGTTAACAAGTTTTGTAGAATACTACCTTTTGTTCGCGTATTCGTTCGCATTTATACTCATTGTATTTAGCTTATGTTCGTTAAGAATCAAAGCAAGCTAAATTTCATAGAAATAATAATAATATTTTGGACATCTGCCACACAACGCCATCTAGTCCCAAACTAAGCAGAGCTTGTACTACGGGTACTAGACAACTGATATAAAATACATATTTCCAATTAATTAGATGTGGCAATATATGTGAGTAAAGTCAGTAAGACTTATGTAGTTAATTATCAGTTTTGCAATGTTCCTAGCCGGGACTGAGATAAAAAATACGAAGTGAATTTAAACTGAAAATATATTTAATATTTGTAAAAGTTAAACAAGGAATCTACACGCGTTGTGTAGGGTTAAGTAGATTCCTTGTTTAACTTTTTCAGAACTTGAAAGAAGACTAGTTCAACCGGTTTTGCCTGAATATCAGTTTTTCCACGGGGTGATTGGCATCTGACCTTCGCTACCCTGAGGACGACAGAATTCGAAGATTGAACTGGTTGTCAGTATATTTAAGGACACTGATTTCCTAATAACGTTTGCCATTAATATTCATGACAACTAGGTTCGACGATCGATTGAAACATCGCCAAATGTACCCAGAGTATAGTTTTTTTTTTATTATTATATATGGGCAAACGAGCAGACGTATCGCCTGATGGTAAGCGATGCATGTCCGCACCACCTGAAGGTAGACTGTTAGATAATGCCTATGGTATTAAGTCCGCCATTGTACATCTTGTGCATAAAGTTGTAAAATAAAATAAATAAATATCGCCTGATGGTAAGCGATTTGGCGGTGTTTCGATCGATCGTCGTATGTTATTAGGAATTTCTGGGCAATAAAACGCAACAACCCAAGAATATATATTTTAAATGCTAAAATACTTAAATTAAGGCCACGAAGAGATTGCTTTTTGCTACAAGGCCACTAAATTATGTCGGTTCAGTTTGGTCCCCGCATATTTCCTAGTTCCTGCTTTGTAAAGTTCAACCAACAGAGCAGATCCGATGTGGACACATATTTATTTAAGTACATATTTGTTGTTATGTATCGGATTCATCTATACTTAATATTATAAATTCGAAAGTAACTGTCCATCTTTCTATTAAGTTTTCACGGCTAGTCGCTGTACCGATTTCAATTAAATTTGGCATGGAGATACTTTGGTTCCTTAGGTAGAGCCACGCTTCGGCATGAATGGGCCGGATCAACCGGAGTGATACCACGGCCTCACAGAAAACCAGTGTGGAATAGAGCTTATGCTTTGTTTCGCCGAGTTAGTGAGGATACCGGAGGCCCACACCCAACCCGTCCCCCCATTCCTCTGCCCTTCCCCGCACTTGTGACGCCTCTGGTATTGCGGGTGTCCATGGGCGGCGGTAATCGCTTACCATCAGGCGATACGTGTGTTCGCCTGCCCACTATTGAATAAATAAAAAAAAAACCTACATACATACAGATGGAGCCGCGGACAAAAGCTAGTAGGTACAATAAATAAAAATTCTCGTCAACACATCACGTCAACAGCTTTTAATAGACCACTGCTGGACATAAGAATAGAAAAAAAGTTTATTGATTTTGTGGCGACTTCCACATATAACACAACAATAACCTACTACAGCGCCATCTACCGAAGATACACTGAACTATGTAGTAACGCACTACATGGAGTAACTACAAATCCTGCATCGCGCAATAAATGGTTCTCGCGCCGATTATGGTGGCCGATATGGCCGCCGCCGTTATCTCAGGGTTACCACTATGGGGGAACGGTTATCATGTTTCACCCAACACAAAGGGAGGATCCTCCGGCCAGGCGATGTGACCATGCCTGGCGGGCTACTGCCCAACAGTTGATGTTGGGATATTTTATATATTATAATCGGCGCGAGAACTATTTATTGCGCGATTCAGGATTTGTAGTTACTCCGTGTAGTGCGTTACTTCGTAGTTCAGTGTATCTTCGGTAGATGGCGCTGTAGTTGGTTATTGTTGTGTTATATGTGGAATTCGCCACAATTTCAATATTACAAATTTGCACAAATATCAACAAAAATATCAATGCACTGAAAAGCAAGCGCTGGTTTTCAGATTAAACCTTCGACTTCCGTTTACAAAATAACGCTTAACTCGTTCAAAAGTATCACAATATAACATTCTTATCATGATCATACATTACAGGAGATTTCAAGAATATTATAATAAGTATTTAGGAAAGAACATCCAGTACATAACTACGAGACTAATAAAAAAACAAAGTACAATTATAAAACTTTAAAAATGTTTACCAGGATGTGAATGCAATTAAATGCATACATTATAATACTTAATTTATTGCAGTTAATAATTTAGTATTATACAATATGTTTTGTATGTAGAGTAGTCGAATGTTATGTTTTTGGATATCACTTTTAAATTGTTGTTAAATGGTTGCCTGTAAGAGATTGCCCTCGGGCGATAAGGCCGCTAATTGTAGCTTAGCTTTAAGTTACCTTTGTTAACTATCTGGTGTACAATAAAGTGATTATTATTATTACATTTTCAAATTGATATTGGCTATCCAATTCTATTGTTTTCGTTCCAACTATTTTAACAAAACGAATGAATAATTTGTACTACTTAACTATGAGAGAGCCACGCTACGGCATGAATGGGCCGGCTCGACCGGAGTGAAACCACGGCCTTACAGAAAACCGGTGTACAATAGCGCTTGCGCTGTGTTCCACCGAGTAAGTGAGGTTACCGGAGGCCTATACCCCAACCCCTCTCCCATCCCTCTCCCCATCCCATAAAGGTCGGCAACGCACTTGTAACGCCTCTGGTGTTGCGGGTGTCCATGGGCGGCGGTAATCGCTTACCATCAGGCGATACGTGTGCTCATTCGCCGCCAACTCCATTAAAAAAAATTGCATATTCTGCTTTTTAATATTTTTTTTCAATTTTGTGTAACATTATTTCTAATTACTTCATCTTTCTAAGTTGTTCCTGTGTATAAATAGATTTTGTAACATAAATAGCATACGCATACTTCGTCACTAGATGACACTAAATATTACTTATAAAACATTGTTGTTTCATGATAGTGAACTGAAATTGTTCTTATCTATACTAATATTATAAAGCTGAAGAGTTTGTTTGTTTGAACGCGCTTATCTCAGGAACCGCTAGTACGATTTGAAAAATTATTTCGGTGTTCGATAGTCCATTTATTGAGGAAGGCTATTGGCTTACTACCATCACGTTAAGACCAATAGAAGCGGAGCCCCAATAAAGAATGTGTAAAAAACGGAGAAAAATTATTACACTACGGGCAATAGTAGACGTTTAACGAAGTTGCGAGGGTAAGTTAGTGGGAAATAATGATTCTATTAATCTAAATTGTTTGCATTTGTTCTTAAATGTAACTGAGTTTTTTTTAGATCGAAAAAGGGGTAGTATGTTGTTCAAAATCTTTGATGCTGCGTATTTGAAACTGCCTTTATCCTACTAATATTATAAAGGCGAAAGTTTGTAAGTATGGATGGATGTTTATTATTCCTTCACGCAAAAACTACTGAATGGATTTTGATAAATAGGCAACTTGATAAGCTTGAGCGACTACAAAATCTTTGTATACTATTTATATTTGGACTACGAAAATACGATCACGTCTCCGAATCCCGTCAAATGCTTAAGTGGCATCTGATTCGCTCTCGCCGGAATACTCATATTCTTGTTTTTCTTTATAACATCTTGTTTAATCCTAAAGCCCCTTCCTACCTCAAAGAACGATTCAAGTTCCTTAATGACACACATAAAAAATGTCTAAGGTCGTCTGAAGATTTGAGACTGTAGATGCCTCTGCATTCCACAAAATTCTATGGTCAGTCCTTTACGGCTTAAGCTGTATGCTTGTGGAATGCATTGCCGATAAATATAACGAAAGCGACAACAGTAACTAGTTTTAAGACAATGGTTCAAGAGTTGTATTGGTCATGATAACAGATTCAGTCACGTCGTAACTGATTCTGTGTCGTGATATAATTAAATGAGTGTGTTAATTAGTGTATATTATGTGTGTGTATGTTTAAGTATATATTTTGTATGTATGTATGTATGTTTGTATAAGTAGATTTATGTAAATGTGCCCTATTATATTCAATAATAATTTAAATACTTCTTAAAATCAATTGCACCGTCAACTGCTGCTGTTGCCTCTCTGATACATTTAAATCCATCCTAAGGTTGCCTGGAAGAGATTGCTTTCGGCAATAAGGCCGCCCTTTGTACAGTACATTATATCTATATGTCATCTTATAATATGTAACAAGGTGTACAAATAAAGAGTTTTCTATCTATCTATCTACAATTTATAAAGATACTAGCGTCGTGGCGTTGCCTGCGTTTATTGTTGTACCGTGGGTAGCACCGCGGAGTTCAGCTCGTAATATTATTTATAATGCCATAGGCCTCTTGTTCAAAAAGGTTACGATTCCACGCTGACCAGACGAGCTTTTTGCAGCGCCTGTTACCCTGCGTAGTTTGTTCTTAGCCGGTTCTGACGACACCCACGTGGTGAATAGCGCTGGTGGTGATACTCCGTCTTCTTTATCCATCACGCATGAATGGAGTAAGTATGGGTAAAGTAATAATAATAATATTTCGGATATCTGACACACAAGTCTCGAACTAAACAGAGTTTGTGTTATGAGTACTAAACAATTGATATAAATACATATGTAGCGGAACTAGTGACAATGTCACACCAACACAAAGGCAGGATCCTCCGACCAGGCGAGGTGATCATGCCTGGCGGGCCACTGCCCAACAGTTGATGTTGGGATGTTGTACATATGATAATCGGCGCGAGAACTTCTATTGTGCGATTCAGGATCGATAGTTTCTTCATATTGCACGTTACTCCGTAGTTCTGTGTAACTTCGGTAGATAGCGCTGTAGTATGTTATGTTGTATGTGGAGGTCGCCACACATATATACTTTATTTTGGAAATACAAACATTTCATACGTAGAAAACAACCAAATTCCGTGACAAATATTTGCAGATCTTACAAACATTTGGTTCTACCCGTGATTCGAACTCGATATCTCGAGGCACCGAGACAGCTAATGAGCAATTATAATAACCTACTGTTTATATGTCCAAGGTTCCAAATTAATTAACTCATTATAAGCAGTTAAAAGTTCTAAGGTCAACTTGTGCATAAGCACAAAACAATTTTTTCGAGGAAACAGTTCAATGAATAAATATCAAATGACCTGTCGGTTATTGGCTCTGCCTAAGCCATAGGTCGTTGGTTCATTCCCACGTAGGAATAATAATTGTGCAACGACCTCGTTTGTTCTGTGTTGGTGTATTTTATCACCCTATCTTAGAAATAGTGTTCTATCTCTAAAGTTTGTGAGAATATATGTTTGTTACTCGTTCACATGAAAACGGCCACCTTGTAAAAGTGAGTTGTTTCGTCTCGATTCGTTTCGTGTGGAATCGAGTAACTGTATTTTTACCTATGGCCAGAAGTTAAACTGTCATTTCATTTTATGTCAAAACGAAAAAGTATTGCGCCATCTCGTTACTGAAGAGCCACGATTATCACGTGTGTATTATGTTGCAAAAAATGTGGCTGAGACATTTGTAGCTTGGAAAAAAAGCCCTCTCGCCACATAATTTTGGAATAACTCGGTTTGTCGTTGATTTATAAGCCTATTTTATCAGCGAGTCGTTGAAAGAACAATCAGATAAATTATTTTCATTTGTTAGATTATTAAGTCTCTTTAGTTTTTTCAGATTTATTGTCTGTTTTGGTCTCAGATTGTTTGACTCATTTTTTACAGTCAAAGAAAATTAAATGTCCTAATTAAAATATTGTCTCAATGACGATAAGAGGCCAATGTTGCGATGTGTATACTTGTCATACTTGCTAATCAACGCGTCATCAGACAATTAACATTTTCTCGTAATTTTGTCAGTATTTATTCAAAAATTATTATAATTGTAAGGTACATATATAAAATATACTTTACTAAGAAATTAATATTACAATCGCCTTGGCTGGACTGCACGGTTGGCCTAGTGGTTTAAACGTTCACTACTGCGCCAAGTGCCGTGGGTTCAAATCCCACGTGGGACATCACTTTGTGTGATCCACAAAATGTTGTCCTGAGTCTGGGTGTTATTTGTGTACATGGATGTATGTAAAGTCCCCCGCGACACAGGATGTATATTCCTAATGCGGGAGTTGTCTTTAAAAAAAAAAAAAATATCACAGTTAGTTGTATTAGGCAATGTATGTGAATAAAGTCAATAAGATATGTAGTTAATTAGCACTTTTGCAATGTTCCTAGCCGGGACTGAAATATAAAACACGGAGTGAATCTAAACTGAAATATATTTAATACTTGAAAAAGTTATTCAGAGAATCTACACTGTGTAGGGTTGGCGCGACGCAAGGCAACTGGAGTTGCCCGGCCTTACAAACGGGTGGCCAACCGACAAAGCTTACTTAGCTAAAACAACTGTGTGCCTACAGCCTCAAAACTATTTTAAATTAAAAGCCACACGCTACATAGAAACGTACCATAACACATTAAAAACGGGTTTTCAAACTTGTATCATACTTTTTCAGCGTCGGTTTTTGTTTTTTATTTAATTTAACTCGAGCTTATTAAAACAGATTGTACGCGGCAGTTAACATTCTAGAATTATTGTGATATGTGAAGTCTAGAATATTTGTGGTCATGAGCATTGTTTTCGCAGTCATGAGCATTTTATCTAACTTCCACCCTATATATAGTGTATACTGCTTTAATTTTTCCTTCAAATATAATATTAATGCACCAGACACAACCCTCTACTTCCCTATTTTGTTTTGTCTCCATCCAACCGTGGGAGAGCTATGCTTCGGCATGAATGGGTCGGCTCGACCGGAGTGATACCACGGCCTCACAGAAAACCGGTGTAAAATAGCGTTTGCGCTGTGTTTCACCGTGTGAGTGAGGATACCGGAGGCCCATACCCCAACCCCCCACCATCCCCTTTCCCATCCCCCAAAGGTCGGCAACGCACTTGTGACGCCTTTGGTGTTGCGGGTGTCCATGGGCGGCGGTAATCGCTTACCATCAGGTGATACGTCTGCTCGTTTGCCCACTATTCAATAGAATCCTAAGGTTGCCTGTAAGAGATTGCCTCCGGGCGATAAGGCCGCCAATTGTACCTACTTATCTTAAATTAAGACCTTTTATAATTGACTTGATGTACAATAAAGACATTGTTATTATTTTTGTTTTACAAGTTGATCTTTAATTTTTTAGCTTATTTCTTAAAGTCTAGCTGATTCTTATCTACACTAATATTATAAAGAGGAAAGATTTGTATTTTTGTATGTAACGAATAAACTCAAAAACTACTGAACCGATTTTAAAAATTCTTTCACCATTCGAAAGCTACATTATCCACGAGTAGCATAGGCTATATTTTATTATGGAAAAAAATAGGGTTCCGTAAGATATTTGGGTTTTTCGGACACAAGGTGTAAAAATCAACTAGAAAAGTTACTTATTTTGCGAAAATTATCATGCTACGGGCTATATAAGACGTAAACGAGGTTGCGTGGGTCAGCTAGTAATTGATATGAATAAACTGTAAGAGAGAGAGGGAGAGAGAACTGAATATATATTAATACATGTCTCACTCAGTCTCATGTGCGTGAACAATGCCCTGCGGTCTTACCCACAGAGGCGTTAAAATTGAGTATAGAGGATGATTGGCCCTTTGAATCGGTCGGTCTTTTTGTAAAAGGTTTTAAAATAGTTGTCTGGCGAACATATATAATGATGTTTTTTATGTATGAGTATATTTGTGAGCCTACCAAAGTGCCTCTACTCTACCTGATGGTGACCCACACCATTGGGATGCTTCTGCATCATTGAGCCGCCCGTTTTGCTTTCATTAACGAAACACGATAGCACGAATGCTGTCGCTTATATTAACCTTCTGTGAGCCACTTCGGTCATCTGTATATGTGTAAATGTTGCTATTTACTTCATCGATTCACAATACTACACAAAAAAAAATCGACGGGTTGCACTCCGGGAGTGCCGGCAGAAGTGAAAACTTGAATATTAACGTTGTGCATTTTTGATATTTTGGAATGGTTAGAGAATAATTTTGTACGAATTGCTTTCATTATCAGTATAAAAGTACTATTATTTATCTGGTGGAATACAATATTCATTTATTGCGCTATCGTACACAAACATGACAATTTATATTACATACACTGCTAAACACGAGGTCTCGGGTTCGATTCCCGGGTCGGACCAAATGTTTGTATGATCTGCAAATATTTGTTTCGAAGTTTGGGTGTTTTCTATGTATAATATGTATGTATTTACAAAAAAAAAAAGTATATATGTATTTATATCAGTTGTCTAGTACCCATAACACAAGCTCAGCTTAGCTTGGGACTAGATGGCGTTGTGTGTTAGATGTCAGAAATATTTATTATTATTATAGTTATTATTACACACACGAACATTCACGCAAGCGCCCTGCGCCGCCTGTCCTCTCTCCATCCGTCTTACGAATTTCGATCAGGTCACGTGACCTGACGCGAGTTTATACATTTTTACCCATTCCAAAAAAAGTACACAGCGCCGCTAAAGATGTTTTCACTTCAAAAACTGTACCTATCGGTAATATACAACGTAAGTGATTAATTATAAAAGTTTGTCTTTTAAAACAATCTTTTATTACTTGTTAATAAAAGAAATAACTATACCCTTTCATTTGATACCCATATTAGGTGGGTTGTTCAGAAATATTTACACTGCCATTATGTTAAGGCGGCCATTTTGAATTAATAATAAAACCAAGAATTAAAAATCGCATTGTCATCAGAACTAAATATATGTTTCAAATTTCAGCTCAATCGGGAAGTGGATCAAATTTAACTTGCAAGAATTAATTACAGACAATCATCGGGACATGTGAAACTAAATAAAAGCTGGAAATAACAAAGGTTTTAAGGTTATTAGGTCAATATTGAATTAAAATTTACATTGCAGTCACAAAACCACTAGGTGTTAGAAATTCAAATGAGTTTTATACTGTTAATAGCTAAGCCCCGCGGTGTTGCCTGCGGTACAACAGTAACCGCCATAAAAAACAATACTCGCAACTTAAGTAACACCTTATGTTATCAGCTATTAGCCAGTGAATCCAGCTATTCCAGAGATTACTTGGTACGAACAGATAGACGAACCGACAAAAAATATAAGTTGTTTTTTATTAGGTGTAAGTACCCAACACAATTTTTTTTTATTGTAGCTATAGGGGGCAAACGAGCTGACGTATTGCCTGATGGTAAGCGATTACCGCCATTCATGGACACCCGCAACACCAAAGGCCTCGCAAGTGCGTTGCCGCCCTTGGGGGGATGAAAAAGGGGATGGGGGATTGGTTGGGGTATGGGCCTCCGGTATCCTCACTCACTCGGTGAAACACAGCGCAAGCGCTATTTCACACCAGTTTTCTGTGAGGCCTATGAGGATATGGGTATCACTCCGGTCGAGCCGGCCTATTCATGCCGTAGCGTGGCTCTCCCACGGTAATTTATTTAGTGACAATTTGAAACTACTAACAGAATGTTTGTCTTATTTTATGAATATGTGTGTGACGGTATATGTCAATCCTATATAATAGTCTAAGTATATGAAATTCAAAAGAACTAGAATTGTAGGTAGATAAAATCAAATTACTGTAGGCGGTCGACCGTACCGCGTATTTGTCTAATGACTACGCAGGGACATGCCCGAGACAAAGAGTACAACGTAGTAGGCTTAACGGCGTAACGAGTAGGCTTTTTTTTTTTCTTGGTGCGGGTATCCCTTCGGATACCACTTGTGGTTATGTCGGATTCGAACCGACTAAAAACTGCACACCGTCTGGGGTACTAGAAGCCGGGGAACCAGGTGCACCCTCGGAAGGAATTCCCTGGAAACGCAGGCGTTCCCCTGTCAAAGTATTAACCCAAATGGGCCTACGCATTACACTGATGAGACAGACAGAATGATTTTATGTGTGTTACTATGAAAATGTGAATGTTTTGATTTAATTGTTACGTGTGAGTTCGTTTGATGTGACTGTTTTTGTGTGCGAGTCTCAAATGTATAAATGTGAAGTTCAATTGACTGACTAACTGGTTTATTTCTTTGGCACGCCTTAAAACCTAAGACTTGTCATATTTTTATGTGAGTGGTGTCAATACATTCGTTTTAGTCACAAAAGTGACACTGGCTACATCCAAATAATAAAAAAAAAATTTTTTGTTTCCTTTTCGGTCCATTTCATCTTTTCAGTTCTTCAATGAATTTAATAAAGATGGCAGATATAGACGAAGCCGAGTATTTTTTTCAATAATTCATGACTTGTTATTATAATTATGTATGAGTATTTCAATAGTCACATCACAAAGATTTATAAAACTACGTTACATTTCACACGTTCATTGTAACTAAATGAAATAAAAAATAAAAATAAATAAAAATAATTTATTGCCCAGTGGCCCTACACTAGGCAAGCATGTCCTGTGGGTGCCTGTAACGATTACCATTATGGTTGCATAAATGCTCGGTCGACAAATAACAATGAAATTTAAGTTAAACCTTTCAAAGAGACATTAATGCAAAACAGAACCTAATTAAAACATTATTTTCAATTTCGAATATCCTAGTATACGGATATCCGGATATCCGGTACATCACTATTCGAGAACTGCAGGGTTATTACAACTTTGTGGAACGATCTGTTGTGGTTAGAGAACATACTTATAACCCATCTCAACGACTCACCACGCTTATAATGGTATGAGACGCTTATGATTCATTAAAGATTCAATTATCTGGCGCAAGGTAGCCGGGCATCGAATCTACAACCTTTAGTTACAGGGCCCGTTTCACTAACAATTAGACCAACAGAGGTTGTCTAAGCTCCAATGATATTATTCATTATTTTTTTTTTTTTTTATTTTTTTAAACATTTAAAACAAAAAAATATTTTATTAAAAAAATAGTTTTTAAACAACTCAATAAAATGTTCCCTGGATCCCGAAAAAAAACAGTAAAAACATTAAATTAGGAAAAAAGAACTTACCAGAACCTCCCGTGATGAAAATAGTTTTTCCACTATAAAACTCCGGAATTCCAGGCACCATACTTAAATCACGCTCTTCTAAAAACCCCATGTTTCAAATTTCAATTTTATAAAATACTAACACTCAATATTCAATGTTAACACTTTGAAATTTAAAACATTAAATTTAAAAAAATACTTAATTATTTTTTTTATATTTCGAACGTTTGTTTTTTTAAAAACTGTTTTCTTTTTTTAAACACAATTTTTATTAAGAACTGTTTATAGATGACTGTGTTTGTGCTTCGAGCCTGTCGACTGAAGTGTCTTATTTACTTCTTTTGTGAACTGATACCTTACGAACTACGTCATTACTTAAGGCGAATATTACTTTTTCAAGTAAATACTCTTTGCTTTGAGTATTTTTTGGTAGAAGAAAAAAAATGAGTTTGCGTCACCGCGTCACCGACATGCTTATAGTCCACGGGCCCACGTCCAAGGGATTTCAGTGATTAATAACAGGCTGAAAGTTTATACACAGCTTCGTTTTGATGAAAGTTGTCAAGATTATGTTAATATTTTTTCGAGTGTGGGTCTCAAAAAAATTACCATCGAATTTTTATGCCGATGCATTTTTTATGTAAAATATATATTTTGCAAGCCCCAAAACAAAAATCCGTTTGTTATTAATGAAAATGAATAAAAGTTTTCAAGTCACCATTCTGACATGTTAGAGCTGGGGGTCACTCGGGAAGGTACCATTCACTTTGTATGCCACAAGTTTTTCTCAGTTTTCCATCGTATTTTCTCGAAGTATTGATTTTTAGAAACTGTTATTATTTAATTTGGGACACTCATCAAATCGACGTGTTTCGCTCCCTATCCCGCTTTTTCCTGCCACTATCAGAATTTGGTCCAATAATAAAATTTGGAGGTCTCGTCAAAACGAAGCTGTGAATAAACTTTCAGCCTGTTATTAATCACTGAAATCCCTTGTACGTGGGCCCGTGGACTATTACGTCACAAATAAATAAATATTCCGGACATCTAACACAACGCCATCTAGTCCCAAGCTAAGCATATCTTGTGTCATGTTGTGTTATGGGTACTAAACAACTGATATAAATACTTATGTACTCCGAAACAAATATTTGCAGATTATACAAACATTTGGTCCGACCCGGGAATCGAACCCGAGACTTCAAGCTTAGCAGTCGCATACGCTACCACTACGCCACGGAGGCAGTCGACAAAACTCCTTTGGCCGCGTTGAGCACTGTTTGGTACCGACATGCCAATGTTTGATGTTGATAATTTTAATTTTAACACTAGAAATTTCTATTTTAACACATTAGTTTTACAAATCACTACATAGTATAAAACAAAGTCGCCTTTTCTGTCCCTATATCCCTATGTGCGCTTAAATCTTTAAAACTACGCAACGGATTTTGATGCGGTTTTTTCCAATAGATAGAGTGATTCAAGAGGAAGGTTTATATGTATAATACATGCATCATATACTAAGGCAACATTGCTAATTTTAGAGGTTTCTATTTTATGCCCGTGCAAAGTCGGAGCGGGCCGCTATGTTTTATATACAACGTCATAGTTTTTCTGTAGTGTATTTAATTTAGTATCAGCATTGCACCCGTGCGAAGCCGGGGCGGGTCGCTAGTAACATTATAAGTTATAAGTTTTCACTTCCATCTGCAATGACTGACTGTCAATTTTTGAAGTTTAACTTCTTTAGGCGCATGAGGGTAATATTGTTACGGATGAAACGCAATAGTAATAATAATAGCGTCACGAAGATGTGCAGCGTTTTTGTCGAAGAGGGAGAGAGCGATTGAGACCGATTGAGAGAGAGAGTGAGAAAGGGCGAATTTTAATTTAATATACATCATCTGAGATATTACTATATTATTTTTTAAACAATATAAAATAAATGTATTTTAATAATTATTTTTACATATTTTTATTAATAATTAGTTTGCCAAAGAAGTTTCACTTCATACTGGCTGGTTGGCTTCATACTTTGTACGCACGCACTTTTTTTGGGTAAAATGTACGTCAAATCAAAAAACTCGTTTCCCAAACATGTTTACAATTTTTTTTTATGTGACCTTCATACCTGCCGTAAACCGACTTACTTTAAATTAATTTATGTTCTTTTTTAATTCAATGACGTAATGACAAGGAAGGTACTTTAAAATAAATAGTTTAAAGGATTCCTATCAAAATAACAAAAATAAAATGTTTTAAAATATTACATTTATAATTAGACTGCCTCGGTGGCGCAGTGGTAGTGAATGCGAATGCTGTGCTTGAGGTCTCGGGTTCACATCCTGGGTCGGATCAAATGTTTGTGTGATCTGAATGTATTTGTATCGCAGTTTTCTATGTGAAATATGTAAGGGTGTAGAAAAAAATATTGAAAAAACTACCCTACTACACTACACTTGGTGAAATACAGCGCAACTGCTATTTCACATCGGTTTTCTGTGAAGCCGATCATCACTCCGATCGAGCCAGCCCATTCTAGCCGAAGCGTGGCTCTCCCACGGTTTAAATACTGAGTTGTGTGTTAATAATAAATATAAAATAAAAAATGAAGCATGTAGTTTATGCTACAAAAAATATAAAATAAAAACTTTTCAACAAAACAATTAATTCGTCGAAAATGCAGAAAACTAAAAAATAATAAACATATTTTTATTTAACCTTAATAACTAAGTTCTTAAACTAAACAAATATCACAAAATTACCTTAAATTTAAATAAATAACCAAAATCTTCAGTAATAACCATTTACGTTCCAAAAAATAAGACTGTCTTATTCTTAAAAATAACAATCGCGGGACACAAGGAAAAGGACGCGGGTCACCGACCGCTGGTTTAGAATATAAATCTCCTCATAGGTCCTTTGTTTCTTAATTGTGCATTCAAAGGTTAGGCGAACACGATAATGTGTAGAGGCACTACAACTTACTTCATACAATCTCGGCTTGCCTCGGGTAACTTCCATTTGTTATCGGTTTTTGCGTCCGAGTCAAATATTCGTAGTACCGCGAATGTGTTCTTCGCGAAGTTGAACGAGTTTGTAGCGACGTACTTCTGCGATCAGCATTCCCGAGTACTTCGCCGAGTAACTTCGCGAGTAGTATGGAAGCTACATTACTGACTACGCATTTTCAACGCGAATCAGTGGAAAAATTTATGCATTACCATATAACTGGTGGGTCACGTGGTTTATTTGAATAACACGCAGTTCAAGTAATTCTGTTGTTATTAAATACTGAATTAACTTGATAAGGACGTGTTAAGGTATTTTATACGGAGATTTCTCCGTTTAAGAGATGACAACACCATACAGCGCCATCGACCAGACAGCCCCCGTGTAGAGCCGTCTCGTTGCGACGCTGGCTCCACTCAAATTAGGCAAAAGTCGCTCAAGAGCAGTGGCAGCGATGACCAGCTTTAGAGCAAGCTATCGGAACTGCTCGTCGAAGAGCCACCTACCGTCGAGTATCAGATACTTCATCTGGGCCTGAACACGTACGAGGTCCAAATAGACCTCGATGGAGGCGCCGGGGGTTTACCACGACGGTGCCCATGGAACAGTAGGGCCTCCGTCTTATTTAGGGCCACCCGTAAGCCCAGTGCCTTAATGCGCTCAACCACCAAAGAGACAACCCTTGTGAGGGCATGGTGGGTTCTCCGAATACTTGACGCGATTCAAGTGTAAGGAGAGCCCATCATGTATCTGTAATCCAAATCGCGGAAACTGTTCCCCATATTATAACGGAATGCCCAATATTTGACAACAAAAGATTTGACACCGAACAGAAGATAAATACACAAATTACAGTGATAAATCTAAGTAATATAATTTCTCTCTCTCTCTCTCTCTCTCTCTCTCTCTTCTCTCTTTAAAAAGACAACTCCCACATTAGGAATAAACATCCTGTGTTGTAGGGCACTTTACAAACATACATGAAACGGATACAAAGAACATCCAGACTCGGGACAACAATTCGTGGATCACACAAAGTGTTGTACCGCGTGGGATTTGAACCCAAGACACTTGGCGCAGTAGCAAGCGGCATGGCGACCGCTGAAACCACTCGGCCAACCGTGCAGTCAACTAATAATTATATAAGTAGTAAGGATAAAAATATGTTTATAAGCTATTGTACAGATTTAATTAAAATAGTTAATAAGCGAAATAAAGTTGATTAGATTTATAATACCATAATAATTTAGAATTATTACTGCTTATCATAATGTGTAACGATGAATTTAGACAGTAAGCTGCACAACATCGTAGTATTGAATATATAGATTTAATTTATTATATGTAATTTAGCTGTACAACTTGTTTAGATTTAAAATAGCAAGTAAGATCATACCCATATAAATAATAATAATAAATAAATATTCCGGACATCTAATGCCCGGTTCCTATATTTAAAGAATCGTCATCGCGTAAAAATTTTGTACAACCGACTACGAGTCGTTAATACCGTTCCTCAATTTATTTTTTATAAGAAAGATTTTAGCTTACGCCCCGTACAATATACTACTATTAGTACCTAGAACGAATCGTTTCTCAAATATAGGAACTGGGCATAACACACAACGTCATCTAGTCCCAAGCTAAGCAGAGCTTGTGTTATGGGTACTAGACAACTGATATAAATACTTATATACTTTTTTGTTGTAAATACATACATATTATATATAGAAAACACCCAAACTCCGAAACAAATATTTGCAGATCATACAAACATTTGGTCCGTCCCGGGAATCGAACCCGAGACCTCAAGCATAGCAGTCGCATACGCTACCACTACGCCACCGAGGCAGTCGAATATAAATAAATACTGCGTTATACACATTACAGGGGGTAAAGAAAAACAGAGTAGAGTAGCAGGAATCCCACCTGAAGTCTGAAAGGAATAATTAAAGATAGATCAAGTATGAGAAATGAAATTACGAGCAGTAGTAAAAGCGAGAACTGGAATGAATGGAATTAGTTAAGAATAGACTCCAAAGAACATTGGAGGTGCTAGTTAAAAAAACATAAAAAAAATAAAAAAAACCTTGTGGCCACGCGCGCCCCCTCTTGGAAATTCACCCCCGGGGGCAGTGACAAAGGTATCATTGGCGTAACTAATTAGCCCGAGGGGAAACGACTTAGAATGACCCAGTCGTATCCCATGTTCCACAGGAGTGGTCCAAGGACAGACCCCTGCGGAACATCGCACCGCACGATCACGGCCCGAAGGTGCAACACGGCATCGATCGTCGAACCCTCCTCTCGAAATCCGAATTGGGTTTCCGACGGATCGGGCCCACCTCGGAGAGGTGCCGAACAAAGCGGGTAGAAAGTATCCTCTCAAACAGTTTGCTCGCCGTTGTAGGCTGCTACCGAATCTGCAGGTTATCCCGATTTCCTCAGTAGGACTAGATTCCCGCTCCTACAGCACTCTGGGAAGCGTCCGGACGCCGGGCTAGCGTCCAACACCTCCCTGAGGCGGTCCGACATATGGTCGAGGGCTCGGCCAGCATTCGGGCAGGTATCCCGTCAGTCCCGGGAGGGTGTTCTTTGAAAAGATCTGCAGACCAGCCGCCCTCACATCCGATTCCCTGACGGCCGGAACATCGTCCTGTTTGTCCCCGTCGTCTTTGACCGAGTAAGCCATCGATGGGGGTATGTCCGCTGCGGGAAAAGGCCGAGCTTTTTGGCAGGTACACACATCAAGCAGAGAGGGGCGGCAGAGCATTTTGCTACCGTGTGCCCCGGAAACAAACCCGTCTGGCCAGCGTGTTATAGTACACCAAAACCTCCTTTCTAGGAGAGGCTTCCAGCTCCAGCTATAACTAAAATTAAGTTAAAGGTGTAAGGATGTCGTTAAAGGTTGTTGATACGATGTTGTTTGGAATTTTGATTTTTGTTACCAGAAAAATAATTTGACCTTCTTTGTGCTTTAATTGTGAAATATATACAATTATTAAAATGCTGACGCAATATTTAAATATTACTTAATTTGAGAATACTTATGTGCTAATCATTAATGTTCTATTGTTCTTTGGTAAAATTTATATATGGTATTGTTTTATATTGTCTTTGTTACCAAGTAACTAATGCCACTATTTGAGGTTAGACGCGAAATCTATACGAAAAATAAATACGAAATTTCGTACAAAGGTATATCACCTTTGTACGAGAAATTTCGTATTTATAAAATGATCTGAATCTCGGAAACGGCTTCAACTATTTTCATGAAATTTAACATGCTGCATACTGGTTTCGGGACCGATAAATCGATCTCGCTAGACTCAGATTCAGAAAATTTACCAAATTATGCGAACGGAATATGAATTAAAAAACTCAGATTCAGAAAATTTACCAAATTATGCGAACGAAATATGAAATTTGTTATTTTTTTTAAGGAATAGGGGGCAAACCAGCAGACGTATCGTCTGATGATAAGCGGATACCGCCGCCTATGGACACCCGTAACACCAGAGGCGTCACAAGTGCGTTGTCAGCCTATGGGGGCCGTGGGAAAGTCTCGCTTCGGCATACATGGGCCGGCTCGACCGGAGTGATACCACGGCCTCACGGAAAACCGCTGTGAAACAGCGCCTGCGTTGTGATTCACGGAGTGAGTTAGGATACCGGAGGACCATAATCCAACCCCTCCCTTCATCCCCCAAAGGCCGGTAAAGCACTTGTGACGCCTCTGGTGTTACGGGTGTAAATAGGTGGTGATACGTCTGCTCGTTTGCTCCCCTATTCCATAAAAAAAGAAAGAACCTCTCTTTGTCTTTGTAGGTGTATGCGAACGTGGTTGGGTGTGTGCAAGTATGTGTTAAGTTGCGTGTGTTTAAAAGGATGTATATTATATCCAATATTTGTTTTGCAGATATTATTCTTAACAAGTTTTTGATTATTTCTTCTTAGTGACCAAGGTCAAGTCAATTAAAACGGTATCAACCACTTATAGTAGAAATACTGGATTTGCCCTACATAAGCAGAAAAACGAAGTTATTTATTTTAAAACTAAGAATCTATTTAGATCTAAAAATTAAGCTTTTTTAAAACGTAAGGGAACTGAAATTAATTGTTTCTTTTTCTGTTCGTCTGTGTGTTTGTGATCGCAGAATCGGCTTCTTGTAAAGTATTGTGGAAAACTTCACTTAACATGTATGTTCTGTATTTCAATCGGTTGACAAATAAAAATTGGCCAAGTGCAAGTCGGACGAGCGCAGGAACGGTTCCGTGCCATTTTATACCTTTGAAACGTGTACAATGGCATCTGGTGCAGTTGCAATTATTAATATCGAGCTAAAAAAACTAATAATGGGAGACATCTTTATATATTTAGTTTATTCCGTTTATAGTATCAAATTTCAACTGTTTAGTTATCGCGTTTCATGAGATACAGGCTGGTGGTAGACAGACGGAAGTATAGACAACGGAATCGTAGGGTGATGTTTTTACTATTCGGGAATGGAAATCTAAACAGTTGTAGGTATATGAGAAAAAAAAATAACAGCGATAACCAGCACACGGTTACAGTCGCAGACAATATGAATATGTTTTTGTGAATATTTTATTTTTACCGTGGGAGAGCCACGCTTCGGCATGAATGGGCCGGTTTGACCGGAGAGATACCACAGCCTCACAGAAATCCTGTGTGAAACAGCGCCTGCGCTGTGTTTCACCGAGTAAGTGTGGGTACCGGAGGCCCATATTCCAACCCCTCCCCTATCCCTCTCTCCATCCCCCAAAGGCCGGCAACGCACTTGTGATGCCTCTGGTTTCTTTTTTTTTTTTTTACGTGGGGAATGCATTTAGTCACTTCGCTCGCCCACCGCGGGGGCGATGGGTCCGCTTCGTGTGGGACTCCTGGCCCCCGAGAGAGGGGGCCAGACTACCCCCTAAACCCCACGTGTTCCTCCTCACCTATTACCGAGCCGCGGGATACACAAGTGCTCACCGCGACTCTGTGATGCCTCTGGTGTTGCAGGTATCCATGGGCGGCGGTAATTACCATCAAGCGATACGTCTACTCCTTTGCTTATTCCATAAAAAAAATAATTAGAAAGAAACGCAATGCAATGTTCCAAATTGTGTGTACTACTTTCAACGCAAATAACATTGATTCACAATGTTATTTGCGTCGAAAGTAGTAAATACAGGATTCGACGCATTAAGTAAGTACCTACGTATTTTGTTTTGTATGTTCATATTATATATAGTCATATTATATACTTAAGGACAAACCTTGAATGAGAATTTCCTTGTATACTTCATATTTAACTAGATCTTTAAAGATCTGGTGTGAATGAATTTAATATCAACGACCATTGATCTATAGTCCCATCAAGTTTAAAATGCGTCACTGTTTAGATAGTTTTAGTCCAGGAGTATTAGGGGGATCTCAGAACGATCTCTGTTCTTCATAAGCGCAAGCCTGTGGGTGACAGATGGCCTCATCTGCATCTGCATCTAGCAAAAGCAGGCTCTGGTGCGGGCGCGGACGCTGCGGAGCGTGCGCGCCCTGGAAGAAAGAAGATTTTCTGAGCTTTAAAATAGACGTTGATCCCTTAGTTTGTTCCTTTCTTCTCAGGGCTAGTCTAGTCGAGATCGCGAAACGATCTCCGTCCTCCATAAGCACAAGCCTGGGGTGACAGATGAGGCCATCTGTCTCCCTAGCAGAAGCAGGCACAGTAACGGGAACATCGGGGTTCCCGCACAAGAGGGGGCCACCTACAGTTTGTATGTGGCCCGAGGTACGTCGGGGTTACAGAATTTTTCTTACTAGGGTGCACCTGGTTCCCCGGCTCCTAGTACCCAAGACGGTGTGCGGTTTTAGTCCGAAAGGATTTCCGCACGGAAAGGAAAACAATTGTTCCTCAAACCTAATGGCAAAATATAAGATCATTTTACTTATCTTTCACAAACTTAATCATTACTTCGCCTTAAATATAAATAAGCATTCTGTGAAACTGCCAACCTAGCAATTAACCTATTATGCCTTACAATGCACAATTATTTATTTCTTTCGTGATAATTTTTACATTATTACATTGTAACCTTTCAACGGCAAGAACGTGATTCATATAAAATTTGTTCGTAATGTTCATACTCTCAATACTAAAAGAAATATCCTACTTCCTATTAAATAATATTGTAGTTAAATAACTACAATAAGGCAGTTTTGGCCTGCCAGACATGATCACCTCGCCTGGTCGGAAGATCGTCCCTTTGTGTTGGAAGGACATGACACCCGTTCCTCCACACGGCTGAATGGATCTAAGTGAAATTTAGCACAGAGATAGTCTGAAGTTAGTTTGTAGTCTGAAATAGCACATAGAAAAATAAAGTATTCTCATTTGATGATTAAGAAACGACAACAATTGCGGGGCGCAGTTATAAATAAGAAAGTTTCTGAGGATATATCGATGTATGTAACATTTTCACTCAAAAACTACTGAACTTTACAATAATATAGCTTAGGTTAAAGGCAATGTTATCACTCTTTTCGAACATGGCTCAGATGACTATATTCCCTAAAATATAGCTAGAACGCTGTGGCAATCGTCATTAGTGTAATTTTAGAACTTGCAAGGTACATTCTAGGTGTGATTTAATAGGTATGTGGAGGAGCGGGTGTTAAATACCTCCAACGCAAAGGGAGGATAATCTGATCGGGCGAGGAGATCATGCCTGGCGGGCCACTGCCCAACAGTTGATGTTGGGATGTTGTATATATGATAATCGTCGCGAGAACTTCTGTTGCGCGATTTAGGATTGGTATTTTCTTCGTGTAATACGTTACTCCGTAGTTCAGTGTGTCTGGGGTAGATGGCGCTGTAGTATATTATGTTGTAAGTGGAAGTCGCCACAGGTATATCCCAATGTGTATTGCACTTGATGATTGATAAATTTGGCACGTAAAGAATGAAAATATATGTGACTAGCTGACCCTCGCAACCTTGTTTACGTATACTATTGCCCGTAGCGTAATAATTTTCCCCCGTTTTTAAACATTCTTCATTGGGGCTCCGTTACCATTGGTCTTAGCGTGATGATATATAGCCTATAGCCTTCCTCGATAAATGGACTATCCAACACTGAAAGAACTTTTGAAATCGGACTAGCGGTTCCTGAGATGAAATCGCTTGTTTAAAGTTACTACATCGGTTTCGTAGCGTACTGTAAAAAGTATGTCTCATAAATTAGATATGTTAATATTAGAACTCTTTTATCCATTACCACACCATAAGTACGAGTATTTTGTATATTTTATCTGTGACTCATTTATTTATGCAATCGACTTCGTGTTTATACGATCAATTCTATTAATATTTATTTATACAATTTTGTTTTCTTTTCTGTAAAATAAATTGTCTGTGATACGTAACAATTTAATTATTACATAAAAATGGCTAAAAAAGATAAGAAAAGGGTAAGTGTTGTGTCTTTAAATTGTGAATAAAGTATGCCCCTTTTTTAACATGTTGCAATCCGCACTTGGAAGGAACTCAGGGCTCTTAAGGTCTCTGAAATGACATTCCAGTCTCCCTACTTGACTGTGATTGGAGGAATGATAATTGAGATTGGACCGCAATCCTCAAACAGATGTTGTTGCATCTCATTTTAGACAAACCCAGTCACACGCACTCTGCGTTTACTCTTTTGAATTTCTCTGTATCTGTTTCATCATAATCATCAATAGCCTTTCATGCAATGATTTATTGCTGGACATAAGCCTCGCCTTAGAAATAATGTTATGGGTGTTTTCTATGTATAATATTTATGTATTTACAAAATAAAAGTATATAAGTTTTTATATCAGTTGTCTAGTACCCATAACACAAGCTCTGCTTAGCTTGGGACTAGATGGCGTTGTGTGTTAGATGTTCGGAATATTTATTTATTGGAACGAAGTTCCTTATCGCGCGTTGTGAAAGGAGGCTAGAAGGAAAAAATTCATACGAAAAAGTTGTCAAGACACTTTTTGTTGTCACGACACTTTTTGCTATTTTAAATTATATTTGTTATTAGTTTATTTTTCATTGCTTGATTCACTATTTTTGTTATGGGAACGAAGTATTAATATTTTTTTATTAAGAAAATATTGTTTTGTTATTATTTTTTAAAGAATTGGTGAAAAACATTTTTTTCAATTTTATATATAGCGTCATCTTTTGAATAGAAACTGAACTTACATTTATGTGTTATAGTTGTCGTTGCCAGTAGTTTAATATTAATAATATAGATGTCGCTGTAAATTAATGATTTTTAAAATTATGTATATCAAATATAAATACAAAATATATCAATAAATAAGTTTAGCAGTGAACTGCGATAGTCTTCTATCTCTTGGTAGTGATATTGTCCAGCGTAGTTAACTCCCTTAGTCGGCTCCGGATGTTGATGTTCTCCTTGCCGATAATGGCCACGGCGGCCAGTCTTAACGTAGACCAGCCAACTACACAGAAGATATTATAGTGCACAAGTGTGTGCGCAAACACAGGTGCACTCTCCGCTCCCTCTCTCTCATAATCCGATGGGATGGTTATCCGACACGACCGGGAAGAGAACAGGCGCAGAACCGACAGCTTTACGTCCTCTCCGAGGCACGGGGTTCAAACCCCAACTTCCAAACTCCGAGCTGTTATTAAGTATTTCTATAACCAGAAAAACTCAATGACACATTTGGCCCTACCCGGGTTTCGGACCCGAGACCTCTTGATTGGCAGTCGCATACGTCAACCGCTAGACCAATGAGGCAGTTATGACACCCAGAAACTTCTAACGCCATATTTCTTACCAGCTGACCCTCGCAACCTCGTTTACGAGTACGTCTACTATTGCCCGTAGCGTAATAATATTCCCCCGTTTTGAAGTGAAACTTCTTTATCGGGGTTGTCAAAAAATTTAGTGTAACATTTTTTCGTTACGCGTCACATTTATCCGTTACGCGCCATCTTTTTTTTATCCCTACCACGCGTGATTCGAAGCATGCTTTCTCCAGCGGAGTAGGGATTGGTAAATGTCTCCAATGTATTTTGCGGCCCGTTTTGAGTAGTTACGTTTGAGTTTTTTTCCTGTTATTTATAAACTGAAACAATTGTTCATTTATAGTCTCTACTTTATTCAGAGACAATCGTTTAAATTCTGCTTGTAAATCGATGGTGGACGTTGACGTTTTTCGGCCATGATAAAATGTTTTATCATTATTGAGAGTAGTTATATACAATCCTTCAAAAAAAATTTATAAAATAAAACAAAAAACATTTTCAAACACAAACAGGACCAAATTAATACTACAATGAAATATCACATTACAAACAATATTATTTTATTTAGTCCACAATGTAAATAACTACACACATCACATTCCACAAACTTACTTCATTCACACCACAGATCGCGAAATATTTACTCAGGTCTCGCTCCTTAACTTTTATTGCACTTGAAATAAGAATTGTCACGATTATTGCTGGTTTATAAGCCTTTTGTCGTTATACCTTACGTCGACATATGACATTTATTTTTTGAAAAATAACGTCATAAAGAAGTTTCACTTCTTACGAGTGTACGCTAGTACACGCAACTTTTTTTTTTTTAACATTCTTCATTGGGGCACCGCTCCTATTGGTTTTAGCGTGGATTAATGGACTACCCAACACTGAAAGAATTTTTCAAATCGGACCAGAGGTTCTTGAGATTAGCGCGTTTAAACAAACAAACTCTTCAGCTTTATAATATTAGTACAGATATGTCAAAAATCTGTTTGGGTAATACTTCCTCAATAGTTCACCGCTCCCAGGTGACCTTACAAGGCTGAATATCATAACGTAGACTGTGTGTGACTTTAACTCACAAATATAATGGACAGACGCATACAACCATTGTAAACAAGACGACCTTGGTTAGATCAAGTATAACGCTATTTATAAACGAATCTTTATAAATCTGTATTATTAGAAGATTGAACGTACGGATTATGTAGTGATTATGCGGTCACCGGTTCTATCTGCGCTGCACTTTTTGTAATTCATAAATTGTTGTGCTAAATCTGGGTCTTCTATGTGTTCGTTTTATGTATGATTGACGCCCATGGGCATGCTCCCTCGGGCGTCAAACGTTGATACTTTTTGAGTTCCTTCCTGATCTTACACTCCTTAAAAGCAATCAGAAATAAAAAAAATAAATAAAATAAAATATTCCGGACATCTAACACACAACGCCATCTAGTCCCAAGCTAAGCAGAGCTTGTGTTGTGGGTACTAGACAACTGATATAAATACTTATATATTTTTTGTATATACATACATAGAAAACACCCAAACTCCGAAACAAATATTTGCAGGTCATAGAAACATTTGATCCGACCCGGGAATCGAACCCGAGATCTCAAGCTTAGCAGTCTCATACGGTACCACTACACCATCGAGGCAGTCAAATGTTTTTAACTCCGGTGTAGTATATGTACTTTCCAACAAGAACATGGCCTGTCAGTTATAATCACCTCACCTCATGACAATCTCTTATCTTAGTTGCAAGTCTTTCGTATAGATTCTCTTTCTGCAATCGCTAACGCCTCTATTCTCTTGTATTACTAGCTAATAGTCAGTGCCGGATTAAGACTACTTGATGCCCTAAGCAATCCACGCCTCTGGGGCCCCCCTATCCATAAGTAAACTAGTGTCATAAATTTCGTACCTTAGATTATGTATGAAGGTCGAAAGACGTACGTGGAGAAGGTATTACATACAATAAAAACCAAAGCATTTTGAATAAAAAAAAATTGAAATACGACTTGCGACTTTTTCGGGCATTAAATTCGCGGAAATAGTTTTTAAGTCCAACGTTTTTAGCATATCTGACTCTATGTACAATATTGATAAAGCATCGAGCTTTTTTGCTGTTTCTGGTGCTGGTGCCCCCCCAAGACGTGATGCCCTAAGCAATTGCTTAATTTGCTTAAGGGTTAATCCAGCACTGCTAATAGTTTGTTTTGACTAATAATAATAAACTTTATTTGATACACAGCATGCAAACTAAAAAACTTAATCTAAAGTATCCAAACAAAAAACAAAAATTCTAATCGAACCGTGGAAGAGCCACGCTTCAGCATGAATGGGCCGGCTCGATCGGAGAGATACCACGGCCTTACAGAAAACCGATGTGAAATAGCGCTTGCCCATAACATAACCCTCCCCTCCAGCCCCTTCCCCACCCCCCAAAGGCCGGTAACGCACTTGTGACGCCTCTGGTGTTGCGGGTCCGCGGGCGACGGTAATCGTTTACTATCAGGTGATACGTATGCTCGTTTGCAAACCTAATCAATTAAAAAACCAAGATTTATAAGGCTTGCAACAATAAATCAAATGACGTGGCTTAGCGTTGAAATACGTTATTCCTATACATTTGTTGGTTTTCTGATATATGCCACTTATCTAGGGGTCTTGGACGGAGTTGAGATGATCTTTTTTTTTCTACATACGTATAAATTAGTACAAATAAGAATACAGTAATTTTTTTATTTGTTCACAGGATGCAGAACCACCAGGTATGTACAGTATATTATTTTTTGAAGTAGAACGATAAATAGGAAGACACTCAAAAACCAAAAAAATATAAAAGAAAATACTTGTTAAAAAACCAACTACGGTGCAGTTTAGATTCGACCTTATGTATATCACATTAAAATTCATTATTCTGTGCCATAAAGCATGATTATCAGAAACAGAACAGAAACACGCGTATTTTCTAGAGGGGACAATTGACACGTACTGTGGTCCTGACACACCTCTTTTTCTTCATCTACATTCATAAACCATTCATTTTTAAAACACTATTTCCGAATTCTCTTTCAGCACCCGAAGTGCAAGAAGAAGTTCTCGCTACGACGGATTTGGAACCAGAGCCCGAGGAGGTCCAGTTCACCGATACCTCCTATACCAGCGCTTCCTTTGAATCTTTACCACCCTTACCTGTTGAAGGTAAGTTCAAGCCTGAGCAGAATCCACGAGCGGTGGTCACCATACTCATTGCGAATGCAGACAATGCAGCATGGCAACCTACACGTTGAGTTGCT
Organism: Spilarctia lutea; assembly: GCA_916048165.1. NCBI lineage: Eukaryota > Metazoa > Arthropoda > Insecta > Lepidoptera > Erebidae > Spilarctia > Spilarctia lutea. The sequence continues at coordinate 3,365,549 of OU696498.1, read as the reverse complement.
TCTGCATCATTGGGGCTTCGGTCTCGCACTCACCAACGAAACACGACACCACCAATTCTATTAGAGGATAGTAACGCCCCGGTCGAACCGACCCATTCTGGCTGAAATCAGAGTGGCCTTATTACTTTGTCGATGATATAGTATTTTTTTATGGCATAACTGTGGAATGAGTTGTCGCCTGCGGTGTTCCCGGACCAATACGACCTTCAAACATTCAAGAAAAGAGCGTACTCCTTCTTAAAAGGCAGGCAACGCACTTGTAACGCCTCTGGTGTTGCGGGTGTCCATGGGCGGCGGTAATCGTTTACCATCACGCGATACGTCTGCTCGTTTGCCCGCCATACAATAAAAAAAAAAAAAAAGTACAATCGAGCAGGCGGTCTACTTGATGATAAGTGATAATCCCAGTCGTAGATACCTATATCCTAGTCGAGTGACAGAAGTGCATCTCCCCGTTCCCGCCCCCCGAAGATTTTTAACAAAACAGAAAGGAATAATGAATACAATTAAGTTCACAGGTTAGGATAATTATAATAGGCTATCATGACCTAAAACTGTAACGCCATCTATTAGACAAAGCTTTTTTTATTATTATATAGGGGTCAAACGAGCAGACGTATAGCCTGATGGTAAGCGATTATCGCCGCCCGTGGACACCCGCAACACCAGAGGCCTTACAATAGCGTTGCCGGCCTTTTAGGAAGGAGTACACTCTTTTCTTGAAGGTTCGTAGGTCGTATTGGTCCGGGAACACCACAGGCGATAGCTCATTCCACAGTTTTGCTGTGCGTGGCAGAAAGTTTCGGGAAAATCGCACAGTTGTGGACTGCCAACTATCTAGATGATGGGGATGAAGTTTTTGTCGAGTAGGACTAGGACGATGGCAGAACGAGTGGCTGCTTATTCTACTTTAATTCTACTCTAAGTTGTTTGGTTCGTTTAGGCAAGTCATAGTTGTTACCTAAGCAAACTATTTTCTTCATCTACGAAGTCCATGATTTTTCGAGAAATATTATGTGTTTTCATTTGTGTAGGAATAAAACTTATGCAATGCATGACTGGGAAAGGGTTTTCAAATATTTTAATTAATTAAAAATTACTTGTACAATAACCGCTGGTAACATCAACGGGTGAAGCTTGTCCAAAATAAACTTAGCCTAAGTTGCTATATCATCAGCTATATATGTCAGTAAAAGTGCTGTCAAAATTAGTCCAGCTGTTTCAAATATTAGCCGAAGCAAACAAACAGAAAGAAAGAAAAAAAAAACATGCAAGTAACAGATATACATACTCTCATTTACATTACAAACTTACACTTCAATTTGATGTATTAATAAAATAAAAATAGGTAAAAAAACTTTATAAGTTAAACGGTTTTATGTTAAATAAATGTACTAAAAACCAACAAATAATAAAATAGATACAGTCGTGGGAATTATAAACATATGCATAGACTAGACTAAAATAAAACCGTGGGGCACGTCAATTGTCTACAAATTATCGACTTAATGTGCGATAGAAGAATCGTTTAATTCGTCGTCGTTAGATAAAACCGTTTAAAAACTCAATTTGTGTCCCTATTCTCGTCAAATTCTCAACCAAGTTTCCCAAAATTGTTCGAAACCATTCGTGACCCCTAAACATATGTTTATATTGATATATTATCCTGCAAACTCCCCCAAGTTTTGTCAATTCTTGTATCCATGGAAATGATCATTAATGGGTGTGTCTGTGATGAGTGAGTGCAGTTTAAAAATATCGTAACTATAAAAAATGATATAAGCCCCATAAAAACTGGGTAAGTTGTATATCGAATAACAATTAGTGCATGATTTATGTTTTTGAATGGTTTTATTTTTGTTTTGAGTCGCAATTTATGGCGTAATACGAGGATATTATCATTGCGTCTTTGTCTCAGTATTCCTATGAATCAATATCATCAACAGCCTTTGATTGTCCACTGCTGGACATAGGCCTATTTTTAGAAAGGAGATTTTGGTGTACCACGCTGGCCAGACCAGTTGGTATAGGGTTTTAGTCAAGTTTTCCTTCTCTTTGCAGTGCTGTTGTCCTGGTAGTTTGTTCCCTTAGTCGGCTCTTATGACACCTATGGTTTTATTATGGGTTTTAAAACTATATGTTCTTAATCAGTCACCACACCGACATATATGTAATACTAGCAGACTCGTGCACACTGTTTTGGCCGTAAATCAACCGCTTTTCTTCGACTTCATTTATTTATTTTATTTACTTACATACTATGGAGGATTTACAGCTACAAAAACAAAATATTATCAAACTAGCTGACCGACGCAACCTCGTTTGCGTCTTTTATTGCCCGTAGCGAAAAATTTTCCCCCGTTTAGTGTGTCGCGGACTTTTTTGTAGATATTTATAAGATCTACGATTAATTAGAACATTTTATGGTTCTATCTTTTATAGTTTACGAAGCGTACGCAAAATAAGTAACTTTTCTGGTTGATTTTTTACACCTTGTGTCCGAAAAACCCAAATATCTTACGGAACCCTATTTTTTTCCAAAATAAAATATAGCCTATGTTACTCAGTGATAATGAAGCTTTCTAATGAAAAAATAATTATTAAAATCGGTCCAGTACTTTTTGAGTTTATTCGTTACATACAAAAATACAAATCTTTCCTCTTTATAATGTTATTATTATATAGTGTAGATAAAAAAAACAGACAGCCAATGACAAATCCTCGCTTACACAATACAGAATAAAGTTAAAGTGCACAAGACAATACAAAGTAGTATCAATACATATCATTAAATACATTACAGGCACAAATACACCAACATAGCAAACATATTGTTTACATACAATTTTATTTATTTACTCGGACGTCTCATCATTATCTCTAAAGAATTTAAGGCTTAAACACCTTCTCACTTGTGACACACCATCACTAAATATATCGATATCAAACCGTTCACACACACTATTTAATGTCCTACTTGCACGGATGACAAAAAAAAACCTTACTGTAATTTGTTGATGCAAATGGTACACAAAGTGGTGGGCTATAGCGAGTTCTTGACGGAATATTAAGTTTAAACACATTATTTATAAATACTTTTATTTTATTTTTTTACGTATGCCCCTCTCAAAATTATTCTACTTTGCCTGATGGAAGGAATAAGCATTCATTGGGAAAGCAAACAGTGCAACAAAGCAGCATGGTGAACCACACCATGGCGGTTAAGTGATGCTTCTGCATCATTGGGCCTCCATGGTGTAGTTCACTCATTCACCTACGAAACACGACAGCACGAACTCCGTCAACTTACATTATTTTGTTCTTCTCGAAACCTTAGCCGAACTTTAATCGAAATGTTTCGAAGATCTGCTAAATACTTTTTGTGCTTTTAACTGACGTGATTTTTTATTTTTTCAGTTGACAAGAAGGACAAGAAGAAAAAGAAGAAGAAGATAGGTGTAAGTTATTACTTTTATCATCATTCCTCAACCAACCTTTAATATTCCACAGCTGGAAATAAATATCTTCCTAGAAATAATAATTCATTTATTACTCTTTTATAAAGGTAGGTACAGATCAGGTAATACAATACAATGTGTAACAATTATTCCTTTGCGAGAGACTGGTGTCTATATTAGGAAAGCCTGTGATACAGATCACCAGGCTTTCCTAAGTCTGGAGTGGCGACCCGTACTGGAAAACGAAGCGTGGGTAGGAAAGATGGTCCGACGACCGTTAGGGTCGAAGGAGACCGTTGAATGCAGGTAGCTAAAAACCGGTTGTTATGGAAAGCCTTGGGGGATGCCTATGTCCAGCAGTGGACGTCTTTCGGCTGACATGGTGATGATGATGATGAATACAAAAGCTCAAATTCCTTTCAGATCTTGATTATCTGCGGCTATAGCGGCTCCTACTCCTGTTCCTGCATTAGTTCATTCTTCTACTTTAGTTACTGCTGGGGTTTATTTATTAATTCTATCATCCGATACTCAAAACACTTAGATCTTGGCTAAATTGGCCTCGAAAAAGCAAGGTGTGCTCAACAGATCGAGGCAGTATTTCACTCCGACCCACCGCCTTCGGCTTTATAAGGCGCAGGTTCGGACTCACATGGAATACTGTCCTCATCTTTGGGCAGGGGCATCCCAATACCAGCTCCTCCCTCTGGACCGCATTCAGCCGAAGGCGACTCGTATCATCGATTGCCAGGATCTTGGATTGGGATTCGAAGGCTTGGATAGTACGAGAAATGGATATATATATTACATTTATCTTTTTAGGATACAGAATCAGCTATAATCAAGAAATCCGTCAGCGAAATCAATTGGTCTGAAGAGTCTTTACCAGTGATTGATTCAGGTGGTTATTTTAATCCAAAAATAATTATATTCGATACTACAGCCTCACAGAAAACCGGTGTAAAATAGCCCATACCAAAACCCCTCCGCCCATCCACCTCCCCGTTCCCCAAAGGTTGGTAACACACTTGTGACGCCTCTGGTGTTGCGGGTGTTTGTACAATAGTAAGTAAAATATTTGTACATTTATAAAGCAAAATATTTGTACCATTTTTTGCATAAAATATGCGAACGAAGGATTATGAAACTTAGCACAGTTAGATATTTATATAGAGGAGAAATGCAGAAAGGTAAAAAAAAAATTGAAATATATATAAATGATTTATGGTCGAATTATGACCACTAGACAAGCACTAGTTAGTGTATAATAATCATAGTTATTACATCAAATATAGGTGCATTGTTAGTCAAGATATTATCAAGACACGTAATCTGTTAGATAAATTCATCAGTGACTGATAAAAATAGTCCCAAGGTTTAAGAATAATTAGAATGTATTTTTGAATAGACGAGGTGTTGCCCAAAATTGAAGAACAAGTTGAAGAGAAGCCGAGAAAGGGTAAAGGGAAGAAGGGAAAAGAAAAAGAATTAATACCGGAGTTTGAAAAGGTAAGATTGAAAAGTATTTATGCATTTTTGAGAGATAAAAATAGTACTCCAATTGTAAAAAATTATAATGTCAAAGCGGTTACAAATTTAAGTAAGTAAAATATAATAAATACTTAAAAACTGATAAATACTTATTATATTCTTAAAAGACAACAAAAAAAATGAATCTGTGTATTTGAAACACGGTTATGTAAATGAAACGTCAATACCGAGTTATTCATCACGTGCCCCAATAAATTAGGGTTCCATAATCAAATATTAAATGAAAACCTTTTCTTTCAAGTCTTTTAATCATTAATTAATTATTAATCACGAAAGTCCGTTTCATTTATTAATGCTCCTTGAACAGTTGACTGGACGTATGGCGTAAATACGACTACGCGATTGTCCTGGGTTCGATCCACACATGGGACAACATTGTGTGATAAACACATTATTGTTCTGAAATGCTGTTCTTTGTTTATTTTATATCTGATTTCAAAACCCCTATAACACAGAATTGTCTGTTAAAACAATAGTGTTTTATGGAGAGACTATTTAAAATTGATTATAATTTGCAGTAAACAAAATGGAAGAACCTGATATGTAAGTAAATATAAAATTAGACAGGTATTAACATTAAAAACTATATCATAAAAGTGCTTAAAATTTGCACAAAACAATCACTTGTAAAAACAGTAAGTTTAATTTGCACAAAATTCGATTTTAAATCACTATTAAAATAGAGTACAAATTGATTATTGCAAGTGCTTATTTCTTAGCAAACCTCACTGAGTTATTTACATAATATATAATCCGCACATAAATGCACCTATTTCACTATCCATAATAAAATAATAAAGTTCAAAAATGTATTTTTGTTTATGGTAGATGGCGGTATTGCCCGCCTGTGTCTCGGAAAGCACGTTAAGCCGTCGGTCCCGGTTGTCATGAACATCTATGACAATCGTTATTGGGAAATTAGTGCCCTTAAAAAACACTGACAACTAGTTCAACCTTGGAATTCAGTTCACCCTCAGGGTTGTGGAGGTCCGATGCCAGTCGTTCCGTGTACAAACTGATATTCAGGTAAAACCGGTTGAACTAGAAGCCGACCCCAAATGATCTTGGGAATAATAAAGGCTAGGGAGATGAGGAGATGATTCATAAATCATTGGAGTGATTCACGCTGTATTATGAGATTAAATAATAAATTACAATCGTCACAAGCTATTGCCAGTAATTTCGCTTACACAATTATTGAAGTGAATACTTGTTAAGACGCGTTGAGCACTTTTAACTCGCATCATCGTCACCAAACGCTTTCCGTGAGCTACATGTATACTGTGTATTTACCTATGTGTACTTTTTGGGTGAACAAATAATGTGAAACTCGCTTCCTCGACGATACAATTTATAAATAAATAAATATTTTCGGACATTTAACCATCTATGCCCTAGTAAATACTCGTACATACATATTATATGTAGAAAACACCCAAACTCCGAAACAAATATTTGCAGATCATACAAATATTTGGTCCGACCCGGGCATTGAACCCGAGACCTCGAGCACAGCAGCAGTTAAATAGTTAAGTTAGTTTCACTTCTAGCTGCAGTCTTCAAAGACTGCTCTGTTTTCTAATTTCTTATTTGTAAGTCTCAAAATTACACACTTTCATGATTTATTATACCTCATTAGGCGTGACATTTCCTAAATTACTTTCTAGCTTACAACGTGAAAAGAATCATCTACCAAAATAATAAGTTTGTAGCACCTGTTTAGAATTGGCCAAAAGATACGTAGAAACAATTTTAGTTAATACACAGAACCCAATAAGCAAATCAAATTTCTTACATTACCGTATTTTTTCGTTTCATTCCTCCGTAAAGGGTAGTAAATATTGTTATTTTATTGCTGTCTACAGTTGCCATAATAACTGGTAAAAATCCCTCCCCCAATGTATATTCGAAGCCATTTTAATTCCCCTTCAGTTACAAATAACACACGATTTCGTGAGGAATTTCATTTCTTGAACTAGTGTTGGTTTCAAATTTTAGATTCAGTTTTAAAATTGAGACTTACTTGCGTGTATGTGTGTGTGTGTGTGTGTGAGTGAGTGATTAGTTTTTTAAAATGCAAAATATTGATCTAAGTAAATTATTACACAGTACGCCTCCTATAGAGCCTTTAGTAAGTTTTTTTATATTATTTATGTTAACTTTTATCAATGGATTCACCCGCGCGTGTATCGGTTACCGCGGTAAATAGTAGCATATAAATTATTCTAATATTTAAGCTATATTGACTGCACGGTTTGCCTAGTAGTTTAAGTGGTCGCCACGCCGCTTTCTACTGCGCTAAGTGTTGTGGGTTCAAATCCTATATAGGGCAACAGTTTGTGTGATCCGCAAATTGTTGTTCTGAGTCTGGGTGTTATTGTAAAGTCCCCGGGACACAGGATGTATATTCCTAATGCGGGCGTTCTCTTTTTTTTCAACAAACAAATTTAAACAAATGAATTAAAGTAAAGTTGCATCTAAGTTCGATAAGTAATTATTCCGTGAAAGATTAACAAACATATATAGATCTTCACAAACGTTCGTATGGATTAGTAAAATAATCTAATGTATATACTTTAAGGAAAGGTCTAGTGTTTTTTTTTTATTGAATAAGGGGCAAACGAGCAGACGCGAGCGATGGTAAGCGATTAACGCCACCCATGGACATCCGCAACACCAAAAGCGTCACAAGTGCGTTGCCGACCTTTGGGGGATGGGGAGAGGGATTGGGGTCGGGTTGGGGTATGGGCCCCCGGTATCCTCACTCACTCGGTGAAACACAGCGCAAGCGCTATTTCACACTCATTTTCTATTAGATCGTGGTATCACTCCGGTCGAGCCGGCCCATTCATGCCGAAGCGTGGCTCTCCCACGGAAATAAGTAGTTATGATATAGAAGCATTATGTGTTTATAAAATGTTTCATTTAAACCTTGAAAAAGAAGTTATTTTTCTTGTAAATTCATAATGTTGTCCCCCCTTATAGTAATAAAAACTTAGTATAACTAATTATTACCGTGCCTCAGCCAAAAGAATGGAAGAAAATGAACAGAAAAGAACGGGAGAACTGGATGACAGCAAGAATAGAACAGTGGAGAATTGAAAAGGAAGCAGAGAAGTTAGTCTTTTTGTTCTTTTTTTGTCTCTTTTTCGAGGAGACTGAGAAGTTTTGTAACTGTTTCTTATCCGGCCACGGTGTAGCCAAACGAAAATAACTTTTTACTAATGTTTGAATGTCGGGTTATGGTGTATTTAAACTTCTTTTTATTTTTTATTTTTGGCATGGGCATATGAGTTGTCAGGTCACCAGATAGAAAGTGATAGAACTCCATTGTGTTACGACTGAGTTGACTCATTTGAGCCAAAGGTTCTCTGGTGGTGACTGATTGAGAGTACAGAATGTCGCCACCGCTATTTATAGTGGGTGTTGTAAGAGCCGACTAAAGAAGTTAACTACACAGGACAACAACACGGCAATGACAAGAATAACTTGACACAAAACCTTTTTTTCTTACGTGTGGAAACCACCTCACCCTGCCGGGGTTTGCGGCGGGGCGGTGTGTCGGAATCGAACCGACTAAAACCACATGGTGTGCCACTCTGCGCCTGAGAAGGGAGGGGTCCGGGAACTGCAGTTATTAACACGAACGGACCCCTCACAGCGCTTGCTCGCACTGAAGCGGGCACCGTCTGCTGGTATAAATTCTCAATTTCGGCGACGCACGGCACACGCGTACGTCGCCTCCTCGCGGCTGGCCTCTGAAGTGGATGGAGGGGAAAACCCGTCCCGTCCATCCGCGGCCAAACTCAGGGCGGCATGAGGCGCGCCTCCGCCGCCCGGTTCGCCGGCGGTGGATCGGGTCCGAGTGGACGTCGTCCTTCCGGACCTTCTCCACCGCCTCTTGACATCTTGACACAAATCCTATACCAACCCGTCAGGCCAGCGTGGTACAATAGACCATGGCCTCCTTTTAAAGAGAGGCCTATGTCCAGCAATGGACTGTTAATGACTGTGAATTGATGCTTTTCCCTTTCATTCAATTTTTTTTGCTTTTATATAGTATAGTTTTGATTATAACACCTGCTTATATTTTGTAAACACTGCAGAGTTACCCGCGGTTACTGTTGTACTTATACAACAACTACAGGTAATGCGGCGGGGCGATACTAGTCTGAAACACTCCTTATATCACTGACTATACGAGTATGCTAGTGAAAATCCCGTCAAAATCCGTGTAACTGTTTCAGAGATTATAAGGAACAAATAAGCAGACACGACTTACAACAAAAATGTAGATGTAGTAGTACAATGTAAAATGTAGTAGTACAACAAAAGCTGTTAATTTGAAATTATAAACAGACACTTAAATTTAATTTATTTGTATAGATTAATTTCGACTCTAACTTTTCCAAGTAAATCCCGAGTGTTATACTCGGTGTGTTCCTGGGTTACTCCTGTTGATCCTGGTGTAGAGAAGTTACATTGATAGACATGAAGGCGGGATTCAATTTTACTCCGGTTGAGCCAGTCATAGGGGCTGAAGCTTGGTTCTCTTAAGAGTCACTTATCTAATTTTATATTCTCGTTTAGGCAAGCAATCTTAGCTGGAGCAAAGGAGAAGAGACTGGCTTATGCTCGCGAAAGAAATGAGCAGTTATCACAAGATGTGAACGATCAAGATATTAGAAGAGATATCCTGCAGAAGACTTGCACGCTGTTCCATAGTATGTTGGCTTCAGTTTTCTCTTTTTTAAGGCAACTATCGCATTAGGAACAAATCTTGTATTGCGAAGGAATTGACAAACATACATAAAACACAAGAAACTCTTAGATTCAGCGCAAGAATTTCTGGTGTGGCGACTTCCACATATAAAAACAACAATAACCTACTACAGCGCCATCTACCGAAGATACACTGAACTACGAAGTAACGGAGTAACTAAAAGTCCTGAATCGCGCAATAAATAGTTCTCGCGCCGATTATCATATGTACAACATCCCAACATCAACTATTGGGCAGTAGCCCGCCAGGCATAATCACCTAACCTGGTCGGAGTATCCTCCCTTTGTGTTGGAGAGACATGATACCCGTTCGTCCACAATTGGTGACCCCGACGTGACGCTACTGTAGCGGTGCCACCGCTACACGAGTGACATCGTATCGAGCTCGTGCCTCTTCGGTGATCTTCGCCGCTGCCGGGCACCGTTCGATTTTACCGTTGTCCCATGTAGGGGTTGAACAGGTATTCAGGCAACACTTATGCTATGATAACCAGGCTGCTTTTACTGATAGTTATTAGTTTATAAGCACATATCATTGTCATCAGGTCTATTGGACACAGGCCTTTCCAGTTGCACTCCACCTGATTTGAACCTCGGTTACATAAATATGTTGTAGATAAATTACACGCTTACACAGGACGTTTTTTTTATGAAATAAGGGGTAAACGAGCAGGCGTATCGCCTGATGGTAAGCGATTACCGCGAGAGGCGTCACAAGTGCGTTACCGGCCTTTAGGGGATAGGGAAGGGATGGGGAGAGGGAGGAGGGGAAGTCCTCACTCACTCGGTGAAACACAGCGCAGGCGCTGTTTCATACCGGTTTCTGTGTGACCCGTGGTATCGCTCCGGTCGTTTGACTTGGATGAGTATTGAACTCACGACCTGCAACTTTGTAAACACTAGAGTTAAAATTTCATCGAGATAACTCAAGGGCCTTAGTATATTGCCAGGTTTGAGTATTACTCTTTTCCAACATCAACAGTAGGTCCGAAGCCCACTCCTGACTCCTGCGTCCCCGAGCAACCAGAAACCGAAGGGATTTTTCAGGCCTTCAACAAAAAAGGGTCGGAACCCACCACGCATAATCGAAAGATTCCCTGTCGATCTAGCCTTTGGGGATACGCTGTAATTGAATTTAATTCCTCTATTTCAGGGTACGAGAAAGAAAAAATAGTTGAAATGCAAAAGAAACAGGCTTTTGAAGAGGTTTGTGGGTATATTTTTAAACAACAACACCTCTATGTTTCATTTACTAAGGTGGTCTGACAAGTTTTTGACCTCATCGTGAAGATAGATTTGTAGCGGTCACGGATTCGATATTCACGATAACATTATATCTATAATAATATTATTATATTATATATTATTACATCACGTCGTTAGACTGCCACATGTAAATGTGCAAAAGAGAGGGATGTCATACGCCTAGATTTACGCGTGCTACCTGACTCACTCTCTCATTAATATTAGTATAAATACCGGTGTTGTTTTTGCACATAATCAGTCATCCTTTGAATACAATCCTTTTATCATACATCCAGCTGTCTTATTTAATACCATCTTACGAACACAACATTTGTTGGTAGTTTTGGTTTCCCGACCTTAACCACTACAGATTTATTTGTGTATACGTGTAGTTATATTTGTAAGTTTATTTTATGTCAGTTCTCTGAATTTACTAAACAAAATTATAACCTCCGACTTCCACCACAGTGCATCTACCTTAGATAATTTCTATATCACCCAAAGGTTGGCTGGTAAAGAATGCTTTGGGGTTTAAGCCCGCCGTTGTACATGAAGTTTGAAAAGTGTAATAAAAATAGGCGAGCAGCGCTCGTTAATTAAAATTAGTGAACGTAGTTTTGCATATTTGCATTTGCATAATGCATCGCTCTGAAAACTGTGCAGAGTTACAAGGAAACTTTGTAGAAAAAAAACAGTCTAATATCATCGCTACGTTAGAGACGTTTCAGACCACCCACATTGATTAAAAAGCTATAGTTCCCTTAATAGTTCTCTGCAGAACAGATTTTGCCTCTTCTTATAGATAAGGTTTTGGACTATTGTACATTAAATATATTTATTCTCCACTAGCTGACCCTCGCAACTTCGTTTACGTCTACTATTGCCCGTAGCGTAATAATTTTCCCCCGTTTTTTAAACATTCATGGCTGCGCTCCTATTGGTTTTACCGTGATGATATATAGCTTATAGCCTTCCTTGATAAATGGACTATCCAACACTGAAAGATTTTTTTTAATCGGACCAGCGGTTCCTGAGATTAGCGCATTCAAACAAACAAACAAACTCTTCAGCTTTATAATATTAGTATAGATTAGTATAGATATGGTCCAGGATAATGAATACGGTGTGTAGCCATCCTTATTCACCCTGTCTTGAGAACTGACTAAGGAAACAGACTTTGCAGGACAACAGCTCTGCAAAAAAGATGGAAAATTCGAAACAAACCCAAGACCAGCGTAGTATATAGGACTCCAAAATCTTCTTTTTAAGGATAGAAGTATGTCCAGCATTGAACTATCAAATGCTGTTGATAATATAATTGGTCAGGTCGGTTCCGATATACTGCTTCAAAATAATTCAGATTTTATACATATTGCGATTATTCTTCAGTGGTCCCAGTATCTCCGTTGTGATGGCCTCCCAGACCCTCGGGTGGTCCCACAGATCCAGACCTACCTACATCTATGGGAACATCTGAAGGTAGTTGATGCTGAAGAGCTGGAGAAGAGGTGCATTGAAGTGCTCCCGGTGAGAACTCTTAAAATATATTTCGAATCTTAATATTTTTGGTCGCAGAGTATAAAACCACCGGCTCCTAGGCTCATAGGAACCAGGAGCATTTGGTGCTTCTAAAAAGAATACTAGTCAGCTCTTTGTGACCTGTACAATATCCATATCAAAATGTACAAATTTCAAATAATTTATGTATTTCGTTCTTAGATAAATTAACAGTTTATTCTTCGTGTTATACATTTTCTCTGCTTGTTTTAGATGCTAGAGATGTTGGAACAACTGGTGCAGAAAACCAAGCAATTCACGCCGCGACAGATTAACAATTACAACGAGGTAAATATGCTTCGTGATGACTGATTAAGAACACGAAGTGTAACCATACAAAATCATCCCTTGTATCATTTGAACCGACTAAAGGAGCCACTGCAAGTGAAGAAAAACTTAACACAAAACCCTTACCAAACCGTATTAACTTCGTGTTTTTTTTAATAAATGTACCTACAATAGTGTAGTGTATAGTCGTTCCAATACTTCATTTAACTTTTGACAGATCACGCACATAAAGTTTTGTAATAATTTTTGATACAATGTACTACAGATAATACTGTACTTTATGGGCGGGCTCCGCCTACTTAGGGATGTGTCATTCGTAATTAATGACCACAGACTATAAAAACGGTTTTGAAATAAATCGATTATCGATTATATTAATAAAACATACAATAAAATTATTGTGATTATATTTTATTTCAAATCACGTAAAAAGCTTTATTATTTTGCATTAAAATGCCCTAAATGTCTCTGTTTCAATGCATAAATAATTTGCGTAATGAAAACAGTTCCATCGTACTCGTACCTAGTAATGGGATCGAATGTATTCGCCGCAAATTAATGAATCTAAAATAATTGTTTAGACTTACTATAGTTGGTTCAAATAAAAACTACCTGCGGTACCTACTTGTAATGAACAGGTACAAAATGTTGAAATTCGTAGTAATTTACGGATTAAAAATAAAACAACCAAAAGAGGTACTGTAATACTAATTTTAATTATAAAGAATCGTCTTCTTCGTATGACCAGGAATCATCATCACTTGACAGTTGTTTGTCCTTTGAGTACTTTCTTTTTTGGCATTTTGACAGTAACGAAGGCAGGAACGATACGTTCAACTCAACCAAACGTGAGAATTCACAAATAAATCAATACGGAGGAATATAAATACTCAACTATATTGAAGGTTACTCATTGAAATACTGTAGATTATTTTAAAATAGACATAGAGAGATTTAATAAAGATCATCAATAGTTTAACAAATACAATATTAACCACTGAATTACAACACAATACAATAATACATTTTGAAAATTCAGTTCCTTTTATTATATATTTTTTCATGACATAGAACCGTCATATTTGAACAACATTCTTTTAATCCATTTCTTCTTTATTTTGACAAAGGAGGTCGCACATTGAAACACATAGAAATATGAAGTACGAAATTATCTATAAAATAATGAGTTTGTTAAATCGATTAAAACTTCTTAATGCATAAAATCGATCGATGAAAGAAATCGAATAGGTAACGGGTCAGGGTATCACTATTTGATTAAGTATTAGAGCTGTCAAAAGTTAAATAAACTATTGGAACGACTATAGTTGTGAATTTATTTTTATTTATTATTATATAGGGGGCAACCAGCAGACATATCGCCTAGTGGTAAGCGATTGTCGATTTACTTCGGATGACACCAAAGACACATATTGGATTATTTGTTTTATGTCTAGGTGTGAATTATCTATACATAAGATAAAATTGTAAAATTTCAATGTTTGCATATTAAAATATTGAAGAAAAAGTAATGGCGGTTGTCTTTATAACAGTAACAGAATTGAAAACAACAGTATTTAGAAATTTTGTCTTTTTAACCGTTTTCAAAAAGGAGGAGATTCTCAATTCGACTGTATTTTGAAGTGAAACTTCTTTAGAATCGTTGTGATTACAAACCGGATGCAACGGAAAAAACGACAGGTAAGAGACACAAATACAAAAAGTCGCCTGTAATTAGTGAGCCAGAGCGAGAGAGCAAATGTCGGTCTCATTCTTTTGTCCATTTACTAAAGTTTCACTTCTATCGTGTGTGAATCGCACACACACCTTTTTATATTTGAAAGCTGGTGCTTCCCGTGTGGTCCCATTTCAATTTGGTCCAATGCTTGAAGTCGTTTTTTTCTTGCTGTTAAAATTTGTGATTATTGTCAATGTATAATCTCAAAAGTGGCTTAACCGATAATGATAAAGAATCATCTCCACAAACGACATAGACGCGGAGCCGCAACCAAAACCAGTATGTAATGTGTATGTATTTCGAAATTTACAAGTATATTTATCAGCAATCCTGGTTATCATAGTACAGGTGCTACCTATTGTCTGGCCGCTAAGAGATTGAGTTTCTGACAGGTCGTGATCGAATGGGCGATGTAATTTGAACTGGCGTACAATTTATGGCAAAATTTTAAATATCTTTTATTAACCTTAATAATGAGTAATAACATAAAAAATTTAATAATCATGCCAACTTACAATAAATATTTTATTTTGGGCTAAAGTAATTAACAATTAATTAATTAACAAACTTTAAAAAAATAAATTTGAAAGTCTTACGACGTCAAATTGCGCTGTTTCAAGGTTATGTCAACCGTTTGTTTTTGTAGTGATGAGACAAAATAACGAGGCAATTGTAACTGAATATTTTTGTAATCATAATGTATTCTGTCGGTCGGTATATTGTTAAATAAAACGATCTCATTTTATAATAAATAATTTTATTTTTTTATTTATTTATCTTTATTGTATACGCAAAAAAAACAGTATACCAAAATGAGTTACAAAGTATGTAAGGATGTGTAACAATTGGCGGTTTTTTCTTGCCCTTCGTTTCATTCAAAAATTACGATTTAATTCAATTCATTCATCAACAATTTTGTTATCATTGTCTTTGAAATATAATAAAATATATATAAATTAATAATGTAATGTAATGATAGTAATGACCTACGGTGCCGAGACGTGGTCTCTAACTATGGGCCTCATAAGGAAGCTCGGGGTCACACAGCGAGCTATGGAACGGGCTATGCTTGGGGTCACTCTACGAGATCGAATCAGAAATGAGGAGATCCGTAGACGAACTAAAGTTACCGACATAGCAGAGCGAGTCAGCAAGCTGAAGTGGCAGTGGGCAGGGCACATAGCCCGGAGAACCGATGGCCGATGGGGCAGAAAGGTTCTTGAGTGGAGACCACGTGACGGTAAACGCAGCGTAGGAAGACCTCCCGCGAGGTGGACGGACGACCTGGTTAGGATCGCGGGGACTCGTTGGATGCGGGCCACTACCGACCGGTCAATATGGAAGTCAATGGGGGAGGCCTATGTACAGCAGTGGACTTCTTGTGGCTGAGATGATGATGATGATGATGATGATATATAAATTGAATAATTATGCATAATGAATGCTATAAATACTGTTACCAAATATTATTAATGTTAATGGTACATCACTACTCATGACGAATTGATAGGTAGGTATCAGAAAGGCATTCTCTGAGCGGCCGGACTATAGTTGAGTATCAGATGTCAGGACATAAAATCTTATTTAGAAAATTCTCTCCATCCAGATCCGGCTTGCTCTCCGTGCTCAACTTGGCGAAGCGATCCAGTTAGCATCATACTTCCTACTCCGAGACTTGGAGAAGTACCTCAAAATGGAAAGTACAAAGCTGGCGACTTATGAGAAGACCTTCAACGGACTGAGACTAAACATTTGGGTGGCTATTAAACAACCAACCAGGAAACGGAAGCCTGTTGAGCCCGAAACGTAATTGCTGTTTTTGTTTTTTTTTTATTTAATTTATTAAATAAAATGAAACCCCTTTAGGGCAAACGAGCAAACGTATCGCCTGATGGTAATCGATTACTGCTGATCTTAGACACCCGCAACACCAGAGGTGTCACAAGTGCGTTCCCGGCCTTTAGGGGATGGGGAGAGGGATGGGGGAGGGGGAGGGGTATGGGCCTCTTGTATCCTCATTCACTCGGTGAAACACAGCGCAGGTGCTGTTTCACACCGGTTTTCTGTGAGGCCGTGGTATTATTTTGGTCGAGCCGGCCCATGTATGCCGGAGCGAGACTGGAGGCCCAATGATGCAGAATCATCTCAATAGCCATCTAAAGTGTGGGTCACCATGTTGCATTATGCATTGTCTGCATTCACAATGAGTATGGTGACCACTACTCTTGGATTCGAAATCTTTATACCAACAGACAGGCAGAGTTATTTTCGAATTTATAATATTACTGTTACGAGCTGGGTATTAAAAAAATTAAAGTAGTCGATTGATTACCAAAAATAACACAATATTTATTGGACACGCCACTCGCGGATATATGATGTTATCGATATTTAGTGGACTGTATGATGGAGTTAGGTATCAAGGGGAACCGTCAGGATCAATTAAAAGAGCGGTATTAATATTAAAACCCTATTAGATTCAATAAGTTACTAGAACTGTCAACCTTTTTGGTGTGAGGACGTGTTTTTTGTTAATCATGAAAGACTTAGTGCAAATTTGGAATAGTGTTACGAACAGGAGGTATTCGTCAGTGAATACGAGTGAATTGAAAGATTTATCGAATAATCGATTGAAACAATCGGAAATAGATACTTATGAGGCTAATTTAGCTGAGTGTGAAGTATTGAACTGTAAATTTAATGATGATTTGGAGTTCAACAACAGAAAAGATGCCATTATCAACCGGCTATTCGAGAAAAGAAAAAAGGGGCATATTGGAAGACAGCCTAAATGTAAGTTTTTTTTTTATTTTAATATTTTTTTCATGTTTATTACAAGAGAAGATATTCTTAAATTGAATTAAATGAAGTTCAAGTGTAAAATTTATAATTTAGTATGTATATGTTCATATAACACATGGATATAAAGAAGTGAATCGAAACTTACCTTAATATTTTTTGAACTGATATATTTTTAATTATGTAGGAATATTATTTCAATACTTTTTCACTTTTATTTTGCTCCTATGTATTTAGGCACTTTATCTAGAATTAACACGTTTTAGAATTTGTTGACTATTCTACAATATGAATTTTAATTCTACTCAACAATCTTACCTATATATTTTATCTCTTACGCATAAAAACTAGATAGTTATAAATAAAGTTTTGAATTTCAATAGCTAAAATTTAGCTGATAAATACGGAAAAATGTGTGAAGGTACAAAAAATAATAAATTTTAATGAGATCTTTCGATACTTCGTACGCAAAATGATTCGTAAAATGCTAATTAATACCTACATTCATGTAGGTATAATGACTGAGTAGCCTTATTAATACAAAATACAAAATATAAGTCTAATAGATGTTTATTAAATACAAAAACAGTAATTAATTTTGAAGAAAAAACGATATCCTGACTCTATGGAACTTATAAAATAAAAAAAAAGAATTATAAAATGATAATTCCAAGGCG
The DNA here is from genome assembly GCA_916048165.1 of Spilarctia lutea. NCBI lineage: Eukaryota > Metazoa > Arthropoda > Insecta > Lepidoptera > Erebidae > Spilarctia > Spilarctia lutea. The sequence goes on along the minus strand of OU696498.1, from coordinate 3,347,457 downwards.
ATAGTTTTAAAATGTATTTTTAATCTAGATTTAAAAAGGTTGTAATGGTTCGATTTTTAAAGACCGAATTTCATTCAGGTTTTGCTTATTACAGCATTTTCGGTGACATTGACCTTAGAATCTGTGAATGAACCTTTTTATCGAGAGAATTCGATATCATTTTCTTTTTTTTATTGATTTAATATTTCGTATTCAACTTTTTTATAAAAAAAACAAATGCAGATTACCGCCAATTTGAATGAACATTAAATTAAATTTGAACGTATAGTTCTAATAATTTTATTTAAGATACTAAATGTAACATATTTATATTAAATTAGATTGAGATCAGATGAGTAATTTGTGTGTATCTTTTTTCCATTCATTGTTTAGGGGTTTTTGTCTACGTAGTGTAAGCCCCCATTGTTTTAAGAGAGACTTTAAGAGAGTTTTGGAGAAACCCTAACTAACTGTAAAAAAACAATCACCATTTTTTTTTAAATTTAATTTAACTTATACAATGATTCTGTGTTGCCAACTTTTTAAGACTGTTTGAGGGGATTTGAAGTGTCTCTTTCTAATTTCAAATTAACAGCTTTTCATTAAATACGTATGAAAATGTATATACAGTACTTACATTAAAAAATCTTACAATTTTAGTATGTCTCTTTGTTTCGTCTAATCTCTGGAATGGCTGAACCGATTTTGATGTGACTTTTACTGGTATCTGATGATATAAGGAGTGACTCGGGTTATCTATTTTTTGGACTAGCTTAGCTCCGCGGCCTACACGCTTGTTTTGTTATAGCTTACGACCGTAGGTAAAACCGCGGAGCTCAGCTAGCTCTCCAATAAGAAAAATATACGTGAACTAAACTTGTATAAAACCATTTAATCTTTATTTATTTAAATTACCAACTCGAGATTCGCACGTTTTGGCCATCTTTTATAATAACTTGAAACTAATCCGATTGGATATTTTATTTACATACTTTTAGGTTGTTTTCTGTTTTAACGTCCATTACGCCCTAGAGCCACATAAAATACGACAAGTCGTTTAGACTTGTTTACAATAATATTCTTAGTGACCGAATCACTAGCATTATTAGAAATTATTTATGTATAAATTAAAATGCAAAAACTTTGTTTCCCGAAGGGATATGAAATTTGGTACAGTAAAAGTGTACCTATATGAAAGAGAAGCCAAGTGTAGAAAGCAAAAAAAAAAAAACAAAAAATTGTGTTCGAATTTCGACTACACACAAAATAACAATTTTGACTTTATTACAAACCTTAGATAAGGATGCTATTTAACTGTGAAAATGTTTTGTCAATGGAAAATACAAACATAGAAACCAAAACTATTTTTCTTCGATTTCATCGAGTCGGCTAAAATACAGATAGTTTGCAGATTAAAAACAAATCAAACTTATCATCTATGGACAAATTACTTCTTAAAAAATCGAACCATCAATAGATAATATAAACTGCACAATTTAATTAAAAACACTTAAATAGCATAGATTAAATATTTTAAACATGTTTACGCGCCATTAAATAATTTCCGTATTGTTTTTTTATGACACCCAAATGGCTTTTAAGTTTAAAATTAGACATTTATTTTTTATTTTTTTTAAGATTATGTAGCCAAGTGAATGATTTATAAGTTTAATGTCACTTGTTTGGAATTTTCCAAATTGAATGGAAGGCGAAATAATACAGGAAATACATTCTAAAATTTGTCCTTGTCGTATTTTCTTTTTTTGTACTAATGGCAACAAGGTGGAAGAATAGTTGTTATAGGTTAAAAAATCAGTACTTTTTTCCGTATGGGTAGTTGGTTGGTTGGATTACGTCTCTTTACGATCCTGGACCCTTTACGAAAGGCGTGGAAAAGCATCACACCAACACACGGTTACATTTTCTGCATTTGCAATGAGTATGGTGACCACTACTCTTGGATTCTATTCTAGCTTTCCACCAGGTTGAGTGCAGTCATTTTGACAGCTATTTATATGAAGAACTATTGTTTTAACATTTTTAACACCGGTTTTGTATTCTCAAAAATAATAAATATTTTTTTTTGTAAATTAACAGAGCTTGTATTGTTCAAGAACACAAATTTATTTAAAATTAAATAAAGAACATTATTTATTGCGAAATAAATAACACCTAATTGTACGACCTAGATATTTTTGTATTTTAATGTTTGTCGAACATCCTTTTTGTATATAAATATACTAAGTTTATATTTGATGTGATGTAATTAGCTTATTGAATCATTTTTTGTTTTTGTTTTATTTTCGTAATTTAAACTTTTATTTTTAACTTTATTATGGACAGTGGCCCTGTCCTAGTAGTTTTCCAATTGCAAGAGGTCATATTGGGGCTATTTTTATCTATATACTTAGATTAAATAGGTGTCTACCTATTTTCAGGATTGCGTACCCAAAGGGTAAAATGGGACCCTATTACTAAGACTCCGCTGTCCGTCCGTCTGTCTATCCGTCTGTCACCAGACTGTATCTCATGAACCGTGATAATTAGACAGTTGAAGTAGATTTTTTTTCATTTTGTCTTCCGCCTTGCTAAGGAGGGTCCACTGACTTATCATAATTCCGGCTCCTCAAGTTTTCTTCTGATTAACTTCGGTGCGGGTTCCAAGATAGTTTAATTTTTCCTGGGTCTTCCCGAGTGTCTTAACTCGGTGTGTTCGTGGGACATTGCTGTTGATCCTGGTGTACAGGTGTTACAGTGGGCTTGTGGTAGGGATTAGGCCTATTAAAATGCTTAGGTTATTTAAATGTCAAGTATTTATAGTCTTCAATTATAAGTCTTCGAGTTTTCAAGTCGTCGTCGTGCTGAAATTAATGATAAAAAATATATAAAATGTGGATGACATGAAATGGGGACCGTCTTCCGAAAAAACAAAAAACGATCTCCTATATATTATTCTATGGGTCATAATAATTTCGAATGTCAAATTTCGAATTTGTAAAACATGTTCTGAATTTGTATTTCTAACATAACCTTGTCATTATATATTCAACTAGCTGACCCACGCAACCTCGTTTGCATCTTATATAGCCCGTAGCACGAAAATTTTCGCAAAATAAGTAACTTTTCTGGTTGATTTTTACACCCTGTGTCCGAAAAACCCATATATCTTACGGAACCCTATTTTTTCCAAAATAAAACATAGCCTATGTTACTCGTGGATAATGTAGCTTTCGAATGGTGAAAGTATTTAAAAAATCGGTCCAGTAGTTTTTGAGCCTATTCATTACAAACAAACATACAAACAAAGTTTTCCTCTTTATAATATTAGTATAGAAAAGAACAGTGCTAAAGAAGAAACATACAAAATATTGAAAAAACTACATGTCAAAAAAAAACAATTATTAATTATACATTTTTTAATTTTGCATCATTGAACAGGGTTTTTGTAAACACGATTTCATTGAAAAGTGAATTCCAATTTTAAAACTAAGCTGAGGGTTTACATCAAATGCTTTGTTGTCTATGATACATAACTACCATAAACAAAACCATTAGTAATAGTGTTATAGAGTTGTTCCGCAGCGATGCTTAATGTTTACGATTTTCTCAAGAAACAGGTGCTATCAAATTAATGATATCTTCTAGTTCACAGAACAGGTTTGGGTATTGCCTTACGCGGAAATAGTAGGGATTAGTTTTTACCAAATATAAGATAAAATGTTTAATATATAATATGTCCTGCATAAAATTTATAACACTAAGCAGTATAAAAGACTAAAGACCATAAAAAAATATTACCAGACTTTTAAAATAAAATCCTACTACTATTATAAAGGCGAAAGTTTGTAAGTATGGATGTATGTATGTATGGATGTTTGTTACTCTTTCACGTAAAAACTACTGGATGGATTTGAATGAAACTTTACCACAATATAGCTTATACATCAGAATAACACATAGGCTACTATTTATAAAGATATAGCTTCGCCTCGCGGCGTTGCCCGCAGTTATCATCGTACCGCGGGTAGAACCGCGGGGTTCAGCTAGTTTTCCATAAAAGTCTATAAATAAAGAGAAAAACTGTAACAGCGAGTGAAGAGAAACTCATGTTTAACTCGTGAATTGTTTATATTTATAAAAATCACAATTACTAAAGTCAATTCATATTTTATAGTTCAATGCATAATGTTTAAACGACGAACTGTCACTGAAAATGGTAGAAATCCAAATATAAAAGTAAATAAAAAGATAAATTAAGTCATAGACGCATCGCATAAAGTCTACCATCAAAATTTTAAAATTTAGAAAAAATAATAAACAAAAAAATATTTTAGTTATTTTTTCTGCAATTGCCAGCGTCTCCGACCCGCGTAAATGTCGGTTATCGGGTTTAAGAGTAGACTATGTCCTTTCTCAAGAATCAAAGTATCTCCGTACCAAATTTCATTGAAATCGGTGCAGCGGTTTAGCCGTGAAAGCACAAGAGACAGAGTTTAATCGTGGGAGAGCCACTCTTCGGCATGAATGGGCCGGCTCGACCGGGGTCAAACCACGGCCTCACAGAAAGCCGGTGTGAAAGAGCGCTTGCGCTGTGTTTCATCGAGTGAGTGAGGATACCGGAGGTTCATACCCCAACTCCTCCCCCATCCCCCAAAGGCCGGCAACGCACTTGTGACGCCTATGGTGTTGCGCGTGTCTATGAGCGGCGGTAATCGCTTAGCATCAGGCGATACGTCTGCTCGTTTGCCGCCTATTCAATAAAAAAATAGTTTCTTTCGACTTTGTAATATTAAAATGTATTAAATTAGGTAACGATAGACCCAAGTTTCTGGCATGCCAAATAAATTTCCGTTCAGACAGATTGTTTTTTCATTTTCCTTACTACTAAATATATTTTTTTGGTTATTATGTTGTTATAATGTTATGTTTATTATTGCTAAAAACGTTAAAATTAAATTAACTCCTGATTTCTGGTTCAATTCAAAAAAAGAATTTACTAAAAAAAGTTTACAAGACAAAGAAAAAATTTATTAAAATACGAGTATATTGGTTTTTTTAACAACATTTTAAACAATAATGTTGCCATTGTTTTAAACTTTTTGTTTTAAATAATTAGGTTTTATTTCGGTTTTTACAAAATTATTTTTCACTAATTCCTGATTCCGTGTTAGAACCGGATGTTGACTGATTTTTTATAACTAAACTAACTGACCGACGCAACCTCGTTTGCGTCTTTTATTGCCCGTAGCGAAAAATTTTCCCCCGTATAGGGTTGATTTTTTACACCTTGTGTCCGAAAAACCCCAATATCTTACGGAACCCCATTTTTTTCCAAAATAAAATATAGCCTATGTTACTCGTGGATAATGTAATCGAATGGTGAAAGAATTTTTAAAATCGGTCCAGTAGTTTTAGAGCCTATTCATTACAAACAAACACACAAACAAAGTTTTCCTCTTTATAATATTAGTATAGATAAAAAACATGAAAATCTAAGTATTTTATTCAATGAAATGTGGATATTTTCTTATACCATTTATATGGCAAATAGTGTTAATACTTTTATATACGCGAACATTTGATAATACCTAACGCCGAAATAGCTAAACAGATATCGATGGAATTTAGCGCTAAAAAGTGGTCAGGGTACCAAATGTTGGTTAAAAAACTGATAAATTCGACATTAACTTAAGAAAAGTTGCGAGCAAAAGCTAGTGTAAGATTTGCTTTGTATATAGTTATCATAGGACCCATAATATTTGGTAGTCTAGTCTAAAAACTATTAATTAACAAAAAAACATAAAAAAAATTATCAAATTAATTTGATATATTACTAAAATTATTATTTTTATCACTTGGCATACCATAATGTTTTATGATTGGCGTATTTATGTGATTATCCGATTTATTTTCCTATCTTGACCATAGACTAGCGTCATCATTTCGGTTAGGGGGTCAAAAGACCTGTATCCAAAACTAGTTATATGTAAAACTGATTCCAATCACGCGGGCATATTAAAAAAGAGTGTTGACGTCAAATTTTGTTTTAATTGTGTGAAGAGAATCAGGATTTTAAGCGGGAAAAATATAAAAAATAAATAATGCTAATTGCTTGATCTATACTTATAAAATAGAGTTGTTTATTTTTTTGAGTCGCAATTATATAGCTTTTTATTGCATTTGATTGTTTAATTCTCGTTTACCTAAGTTTCTAAATGTTTTTTTTTGTGCAACTTGTTTTATAACAAAGGCATTATGGATTAAAAACTTAGCCTAACTTCTAACGTGTTCAAAAACCATTGTGGCTTTTAGAACAGAGTAAACATACAAGCACACAACCACGCCACAAAATCTAAAGATGCAAACATAACCTTTGTTTTAGCACTCCTCATGACACAGAAAAACAGTCATGGAAGTCTCTGGTAATGACTTAATAAAACCTTTTTTTTTTTTTTTTATACATGAGCTACCAAAATGACTCTGCCCTGCCTGATGGAAAGCACCAGCAGAATCCAAGAGTGGTGGTCACCATCCTCAATGCAAACAAGGACAGTGCAGCATGGCGACCAGCACTATGGCGGCCTAGTGAGATGCTTTTTTACGCCCCGCTTAAAGGACCCGAGATCATAGTGGGACGGAAACACGTGCGCTGGCAGTGAGTTCCAGGCTTTGACCGCTCGGCAGAGGAAGGAAGAGCCGAATCGATGAGTGCGAGAGTGTATGTCTTCCACTCTGAAGCGGTGACTTCTGAGGCCAGCACGAGTTGTCCTGTAGAGGAAGGGAGAAGGGGGGACCAGTTGGAACAGCTCTTCAGAACACTCTCCATGGTAAAGGCGATAGAGGACTGCCATAGAGGCGATATCTCTACGCAACTGCAGAGGCTCAAGGGACTCGGTGGCCTGGGGACTGCCGACAATGCGAATGGCTCGCCGCTGCAACCGGTCGAGAGCGTCGAACAGATACTGCGCGGCTCCATCGCAAAGATGAGAACAGTACTCCACGCAGGAGCGAACCTGGGTCTTGTAAAGCAGACACAGATGCCCGGGCGAGAAGAACCGTCTCACCTTATTAAGGATTCCTAACTTCCGCGAGGCCGCCTTAGTGACACTCTCAACGTACTCGCGCGGGTTGAGGTCGCAGCAGATGTCCATGCCCAGGACACCGAGCCTGCCTCGTAATGGTAGTTGAGTGTTCTGAAAAGTCGGAAGGGGAAGGAATGGAGACTTTTTGGCAGAGAACGCGCACACCTGTGTTTTCTTGGCGCTAAACTCGACCAGATTCTCGCAGCCCCATTGTGAAATGCGGCCTAGAACATGGTCGAGCTGAGCGACAAGCTCCTGTCGATTTTTCTCTACATCTACCGGTTTTGCCGCAGGGCGCCCAATATATCGTCCATGAACTGTGCTGTCGTCTGCATAGCAATGAATGTTGCCAAGGTCTAACATGTCATTGATATGCAGAAGAAACAGCGTGGGCGACAGGACGGAACCCTGTGGTACTCCTGCGTTAATCGACTGAACGTCGGAGGCCGCGCCGTCACAAAGTACTCTGATGCGACGTTGGTGCAGGAATCCGGCAACCCAGTTGCAGAGTTTGGGGGGCAAGCCGAATGCCGGTAGCTTGGAGAGAAGCGAACGGTGCCAAACCCTATCAAAGGCCTTGGCCATGTCCAGGCTAATAGCCAAAGATTCCCCGTGCCTGTCAATAGCCTCACCCCAAAGGTGTGTGACATACGCTAGAAGATCACCCGTGGATCGGTTCGGCCTGAAACCATATTGACGATCATTAAGTAGGGTGTGATCCTCCAGGTAGTGGACCAGTTGCTTGTTTATGATCCGTTCGAATACTTTGCAGATAATGGAGGTGACAGCTATTGGGCGGTAGTTGGCCGGGTTGGAGCGGTCGCCTTTTTTGGGAATGGGTTGAATATTCGCCTCTCTCCAGGCCTCCGGAACAGTTCCCGAGGAATATGACAGGCGATACAGGCGCGTCAAAACCGGAGACAACTCTGGTGCACAGTTCTTAAGAACCACCGCCGGGATACCGTCGGGTCCACTGGCTTTCCGAACGTCGAGTGACCGAAGTTCCGCACGGACATCACTCAGCCGGATGCGAATATCCCGCATTGTTGTATCGCAGGCGGGAATGGTAGGCGGGTGCATGCCGCGGTCATCGACTCGGGAGTTAGCCGCAAAGAGATCGACAAGCAGTTTCGCTTTCTCCTGCGGCTGATGGGCAAGTGATCCGTCGGGATATTTAAGCGGTGGTAGCGTGGGCTGGCAGAAGTTGGACTGCACGGCTTTAGCCAATCGCCAGAACTTTCGGCTACCCGTAGGGTATGCGACGAGTTCGTGGCCAAGCCGCGCAATGCGCTGGGCATCCGCTGTGATGTAAGCCTTCTTGCATTCCCTAGTGGCTTTGTTGAACGCTGCTTTTAGTCGATCCACGTCGGGGTGGCCGTGAGCGCGGGCCCTGGTCCATGCGCGGTAGGCTGATTGCTTTTGGGCAACAGCATGGGCGCATTCGCGATTGAACCAGCGACGGGTTGTTGCGCCGGCGACCTCACTGTAGGGAATGTAGTATTCCATTCCGACAGTGACCTCGCCGGCCACAGCAACCGCACATTGCGACAGATCACTGTATTTAAAGCAGCGTTGTGCCCACGGGATAGATGCGAAGTAGTCCCGCATTCCATCCCAGTCTGCAGACGAGTAGTGCCATAACCGTCTTTTTGCTGCCACTGCTCGTGGGAGGGCAACAAGAGGCACAGTGGTGGACACCAGGCAGTGATCGGAGGATCCCAGAGGGGCGAGCACCGATACACTGTACTGCTCTGGGTGACTCGTCAGCAGAAGGTCCAGCAAGGAAGGCGCTTGACTCAGTATGTCTGGTATCCTGGTGGGCTGGAGTACCAACTGGGTGAGGTCATGCGTGAGAGCGAATGCGTGGACAGTCCAACCCGCGTGGTCAGTTCTGGAAGATCCCAACCAGGACTCATGGTGGGCGTTAAAGTCTCCCAGAAACACCAGTTCAGCGGTCGGGAACTGTTCCTGCGCTTTATCCACTGCCTGACTGAGATGTTCGAAAAGTTTAGTTGTCTCGTAGTCTCCAGAATGGGATCGGTATAGGCACACGTAGATTCGGCTCATGGAGCCGGTATCCACGTGTAGCCAAATAGTGGAGAAGGATGGGTCTTCAAGGCAACGTAATCGGCGACAACAAACATCCGCCCTGACGAAAAGACACACTCCAGCCTTAGCGAGGAAGCGCTCCTCAAGCACGTAGCCGGGGTAGAGAAGATATGTCGTGTCGGCAGGGCGGCGTATTTGTGTCTCCGTTAAGAAAAGCATGGCCGGCCGAGCCGTCTCAAGATGTTGGTGGACGGCATTGAGGTTTGCATGGAGTCCACGGATGTTAGTAAACTCCACCTCAAGAAGCGGGTTGGTGGGTGAATGGGGTGCCGCTGTTGAACGTTTATATCTTTTCTTTGCTGCCATGATTAAAATAGAGGGGGGGAAGTGGGAGCGTAAAAGGCGCGACAGTCATCGCGGCAGTGTAATACCGAGGCTCGGAATGCTGTATCGCCATACAATAGTGAGGCCTGACGGTGACCGAACCGTCGGACGGAAGGGCCCCCGTACCCTCCCGGAAGTGGTCGCCTGGTCCCACTGTCCGGTCACCAACCGGCACGACGAGCCACTCCGTGGATTATGCGCGACCTGACGGGGCAGCCTCCCAGGGTGGTTAGCCTTGGTTGGGCCCCTCTCTATGCCGCGGGCGGCCAGCGGCACCACCGTTTCTACGGGTCTCCCTGGCCGATGGTTCGATCCACATCACCCTCAACATAACTCTACGAACATTCACTGCTCGCACACTACTACGATAACTGTCACCCCTGCATCATTGGGCTCCGGTCTCGCACTCACCAGCGAAATACGACAGCTCTAAAACTGTCATTTTAGGCTGGTCTTCTGTGCGAGGGTAGTACCGCCCCGGTCGAGCCCGCCCATTCATGCTGAAATCAGCATAGCTCTACCTTTTTCTTAAGTGGCAGCCCCGCAGCTCATATTTTAAGGTCACTAAAACAACACAGTCATCCACCATCAGGCCATTTGGCAAGGTCTGAGATTTATAACAAAAGACGTCCCTTAAGAATAACAGTCCCGCCATTTTGAAATTTCTTCATCACAACTGACATTTACATATCACAAAATAAATTAATTCAAGATCACTTATTGTGAAATAAATTTTCTCATTGTCAATATTTATATTTTTTTTTTAATTTAAGGAGAAACCGGCAATTTTTGTTTTTCTATTGACCCATATTATGCGAGATACAAAATAACTTCTTAGTAGGTATTTATTTCATTTTTTTAAATTGTAACATCTATTTTTACGAATAAATAATAAAGGCAGACAACTCCTGTATTAGGAATATTCCTACGTCATGGGGCACTTTACAAATAAACATGAAACGTACAAAAAGAACACCCAGACTCAGAAAAACAATTTGTGGATCACACAAAGTTTGTGATCGAACCCACAGCACCCAACTCGGTAGATGTGTCTAGGTGACCGCTTATACCACTATGCCATCCGTGTCAATCTAGTTACATAAATAAGTTACTAAATATATATATATATATATATATATATCAATTATAAATCATTCTTGTGTCACGTCGTTGCTCACGATAAATTCCGAACGATTGTCACCTTTTTTTAATGTATGGTTTCATGCCTAAGATAGGAAAGTTACCATCACGCTTAGATTAGTAGGAGGCGAACATGATTGAAAGGAGACGCAGACGAAGTTGCGTGTGGCCTTAGAAAGGTCCTTCTGGCTCTAATGCCGTCATATTTAGTTTAAAAGTTAGTAAAACCGCCTTTCCATAACACTACATCGTTACAGGACTTTTCTAGAAGGTACCTGGTTGCTTTTTACGACAATATGTCATTAAATAAGAACGCGACAATGTTACCAGTAATATAACAACGTCATCGCTCCGTAATAACTGTTGTCGACCTGTTTTCTTATGAAACACGTCACTCATTAATTTACCATAGATTATCTCTGTGGAATGTTTGTAACAGGAACTACCTTTACAATTGCCCTTTTTTAATCATGGTAATTCATTTTTCGTATTTCAACATTTCGTGTTTGGAATTTGTAATTTTGGTTGAGCTTTTTTTTAAATGTTTTTTTTATAGTATAGTAATAATAATAGGTTGAGATACAGTCATTTAATAGAGTATGAATTTAATGATTTCTATGTTTAATAGGTTCAAATCTTCAACGTTATCACTAAGTGATATTATTTTGTTGGTACGTTAGCTTTTGGAGCATTTCAATAAATTCAGATGGTAACAGCTTGCAAACTGTTTACCATTCATGTAATACTAATACTATTGTACCTGAAGATCTGACTTTAAAAAAGAGTGGCCATGAGTTTCTCTGCCAGTATTCTTCTCATAAGGCTCTTCGCATTTTGGAAACTGGAAGTTACGGATAGACACAAACGGGCAGTAGATTTTGGTGTTTTCATCTAATTTACTTTGATAATCCAGTACTGCTGTGGCGTCTGTTTGTGTCGATCTATTGATTTTTAACTGCCTCGGTGGCGCAGTGGTAGTCAATGCGACTGCTGTGCTTGAGGTCTCGGGTTCGGGTAGCTTGGGACTAGATGGCGTTGTGTGTTAGATGTCCGAAATTTTATTTATTTATTTTATTTAATTAAATTTATGTTTCTAAGATCAAAATTAAAATTTTGATAAACCTATTGGTTTAGTGGTCAGTAGCTCTGACTTTTAAGGCAGAGGCTGTGTGTTTGAATCTCATCTAACTAAGATTCAAGTTTTTCCCGTTGAATTTATTTTTACAATGATTTTGATTTGGCCACGTTCCTTAACGTTTAGATGACGTCATCCCCTTCCCTTTGATTAGTTTTCTAATAACGTTTATGATTGTGGAATTATTATTGTGTCGGTAGTAGAAAGTAACTCTATCGGTCCATCTGTCCGTGTTTTTTTTTTTGTTATTATATAGCGGGCAAACAAGCAGACGTATCGCCTGATGGTAAGCGATTAACCGCCGCCCATGGACACCCGCAACACCAGAGGCGTTACAAGTGCGTTGCCGGCCTTTTAGTTTCCCTCCCCCCCCAGAATACGAGGGCAGCCTGGGTATCCACGCTCAGGCGCGTTGTTCTGAGCGTGGATGAAGCTAGCGCAGTTGGTACCTTTCTGGGGTAATGTGTGTTTCAACTGCGCCATCATAGAACGGATTGGGGGGATGGGCCTCCGGTTTCCTCACTCACTCGGTGAAACACATCTAAAGCGATGTTTCACACCGGTTTTCTGTGAGGCCGTGGTATCACTCCGGTCGAACCGGCCCATTTATAAGTCTGTCTAGCGATCAGGAATGCAAATAACTATACCATCAGACCACTTCGTAATCGTGGGAGAGCCGCGCTTCGGCATGAATGGGCCGGCTCGACCGGAGTGATACCACGGCCTCACAGAAAACCGGTGTGAAATAGCGCTTGCGCTGTGTTTCACCGAGTAAGTGAGGATACCGGAGGCCCATATCCCAACCCCTCCCTCATTCCCCCTCCCATCCCCCAAAGGTCGGCAACGCACTTGTGACGCCTCTGGTGTTGCGGGTGTCCATGGGCGGCGGTAATCACTTACCATCAGGCGATACGCCTGCTCGTTTGCCACCTACTACATAAAAAAAAAAAAAAACTTCAATCCTAGTTTTAATAAGAAGCTACAATCGCAAAAAGCCATTCTTTATTTATATCCAGTTGCTCAAGTCCACGGATTTTCCGTTTTATTTAAATGCCATTACATGGAGTCTTAATTACGTCTAGCGCAGCAAGGTTCTAGATTTTTTTCTATTTACTGGTAATTGATAAAGAATTATTACTTAATTACTGCACGAGAATACAAAAAACAGATGTCAGGAATACCTATATATCTTCTCTATGTAATGTATTTAATTCCTTTAAATTACTAATACTTGGCATTAATCAAAATTAATTACGGTACAGGCTGTCAGATTATGGAACTCCTTACCAATATCTATTAGACGTGCACAAACACTGACGGTATTTAAAAATATGATTAAAGTTCACTACTTAGATTCATAAGTACTTTTACTGTCGGTACTGACTAAATGCTTCTATATATTGATATATATATATATATATATTGTACATATTTGGATTATATATATATATGTGCATGTGTGTGTATATATATGTGTATGTTGATGAATATATTTTATTATTGCACATCACCATAGCTTTAAAACACCTACACTAATAAATTATTCCGTTCATTTCTTTCTCCGGTCAATATGTCCATCCAAAGGTTGTTTGGAAGAGATTGCTTTTGGCAATAAGGCCGTCCATTGTACACATTGTTTTTTAAAAATAAAAAGGGAACTCGGGAACGATTATCAAGAAATTTAGTACGCAAGGGTTTGAGGGACGACAAATCAATCTAACTAGGATTAATTTTTGACTGACTTGATGGCGCCGTGGTAGCGTATGCAACTGCTATGCTTGAGGTCTCGGGTTCGATATCCGGTTCGTACTAAATGTTTGTATGATTTATTTTTAGAAAATATACTAACAAACAAAACCGAATAAAGCGTAGTTAGAGATGCTTAAGCACCCTTAGGATTTCCTTCCGGTCTCGCACTCACAAAGGAAGCAACAGAACAAATGCTGTCTTTTAAGTTATTTTATAAGAAAGGTTTATGTCCAGCAGTACTAAAAACGTCTGTTGATACATTGAGATGATTTCACTTTTAACTTTCTCACAAGTTTGTCAGGGTCGTCATTGTGTGACATATCGCTACACACAGCAATCTTGATTGCCAGTTACATGTAATGTCTATAACTTATGATTCATGCATCACTTACCCAAGAATTACAATGTTTTTACGGAAAACTAAACAAGTTCTCCTTGTTTACACGCATAATTTAATTAATTGCATTGAGCGCTTTGTTTTGTAGCTTCAACGATTTATTACGAACTTTTGCTCGTGACTCCGCTTACGTGTTTGTCGGTTATTGCAGCAAACAATAGCCTATGTCCTACTCAAGAAACAAAGTATCTCCGTACCAAATTTCGTTGAAATCAGTGCAGCGGTTTGGTCGTGAAAGCAGGACAGACATACACACAGACTTACTTTCGCATCTATACAAATAAATAAAATTGGAGTGTCTGTTTGTAATATTAAAATAACCATATGAATGTATATACGGTACACATACCAAAATATATATTTTTAAAATTTTTGTCTGTCTGTCTGTTTGTTCCGGCTAATCTCTGGAACGGCTGGACCAATTTGGACGGGACTTTCACTGGTAGGTAGCTGATGGTACAAGGAGTAAGTTAGGCTTACATTTTTTAGACTAGCTTCGCCCCGCGGCGTTACGACAATAACCGCGGGTAACACCACGGGGTTCAGATAGTTTATAATATAAGTACCTATGTATAACGAGCGAATAAAACAGTATAACCCGACTGTGCAAAAACACTGAAGTAATTTAAATTTACATACACTAAATGTCAGTTGGGCCTTTATTACAAATCTATTAGCCATTTCACTTATTCAAATAGGTTCAGTATTGTGCTCAACAGATCGAGGCAGTATTTCACTTCGGCCCACCGCCTTCGGCTTTATAAGGCGCAGGTTCGGCCTCACATGGAATACTGTCCTCATCTTTGGGCAGGGGCACCCCAATACCAGCTCCTCCCTCTGGACCGCATTCAGCGGAGGGCGACTCGTATCGTCGATTGCCAGGATCTTTCAATTCGGCTAGACTCTCTGGCGCTGCGTAGAGATGTGGCTTCGCTGTGCATCCTCTACCGCATGTACCATGGGGAGTGCTCCGAGGAATTGTTCGGATTGATCCCTGCCACATTTATACGCCATCGTCCTACGCGACAGAGATTTCATCCCCATCATCTAGATGGTTGGCAGTCCTAAACTGTGCGATTTTCCCGAAATTTTCGGCCGAAGTTTTGACAGTATGTCTATTTATGAATCTTTCACTGTAGCGCTTATACCACTTTAGTTTTATTATTATATAGGGGGCAAACGAGCAGACGTATCGCCTGATGGTCAACGATAACCGCCGCCCATGGACACCCGTAACACCAGGGGCGTCACAAGTGCGTTGCCGGCCTTTTAGGAAGGAGTACGCTCTTTTCTTGAAGGTTTGAAGGTCGTATTGGTCCGGGAACACCGCAGGCGACAGCTTATTCCACAGTTTTTCTGTGCGTGGCAGAAAATTTCTGAAAAATCGCATCGTCTTGTGTAGATTGTTCTCTAACTCGCTTCTTACGCTGATCAATAGGGCGACACACGGTTTCTTTAATCCTTCACAACGGCACATTCATCACGGAAAGGGAAAATGATACTAAAAGTTCAGTATTTCATACAAGTGTCTGTATGTCCTTCTTGTGATTATAAAGATCACAGTATCAGATCAAATCAGATCAGGAAAAGCATATCAATTAGTCAATTAAATTATTATACGAAAACTACGCAATATATTCAAATAGCGGTAGTGTAGTGGCAACCCTGAAAAACAGTATATAATACTAATTTGTGATAGAATAAATTAGTAAGAAGACGTATCAAAGTCAAAAGAGACAGACAGACATAATATTGTAATTTATTATCACTTTAAAATATTAATAAGAATATCACACATATCACACACGGCCGTTTGATCTCAAACTAAATCGAACCGTGGGAGAGAAACCCTTCTGCATGCATAGGCCGGCTCGACCGGAGTGATACCACGGCCTCATAGAAAACCGGTGTGATATAGAGCTTGCACTGTGTTTCACCGCGTGAGCGAGGATACCGGAGGCCCATACCCCAATCCCTCCCCCATTCCCTCTTCCCATCCCCCAAAGGTCGGCAACGCACTTGTGACGCTTTTGGTGTTGCGGGTGTCCATGGGCGGCGGTAATCGTTTACCATCAGCTTATACGTCTGCTCGTTTGCCACCAATTCCACAAAAAAAGCTAGTGTGAATTAGCTATTAGAACGTTATTTAGCTGGATATAACTTAGTAAAAGATATTAAAGAAATAAATAAAACAATGAATAAAATAAACACAAAACAACAACACCACAAGCGTATATTATCTGATGCAAATATTTGTTTCGGAGTTTGGGTATTTTCTATGTATACTATGTAAGTATTTACAAAAAAAAAAGTATATAAGTATTTACGAGTATATCAGTTGTCTAGTACCCATAACACAAGCTCTGCTTAGCTTGGGACTAGATGGCGTTGTGTGTTAGATGTCCGGAATATTTATTATTATTAACTTTATTTTATATACTACTAGCTGACCCATGCAACCGCGTTTGCGTTTTTTATTGCCCGTAGCATGAAAATTTTCCTCAGTTTTTGAAAAATTCTTTATTGATGCTCAACTCCTATTAGTATTAGCGTGATGACATATAGCCTATAGCCTTCCTCAATAAATGGACTATCCAACACCGAAAGAATTTTTCAAATCGGACCAGTGGTTCCTGAGATTATCGCGTTCAAACAAACAAGCAAACGAACTCTTCAGCTTTATAGTATTAGCATAGACTAGCAACGCGGCCCGAATTCGCAGTGAATCTTTACCGAATATATAATATAGCCTATGTTATTCTGAGCTACTTCAAGCTCCATTGTGTGTTCTTTAACCTCGATGTTGTGGTGTTAACGCGTAAATTTATAATGAATTAAGTCTTAACGGCATTGTAGCTTAAATGTTGCCAACATGCATCTTTAATGTTAACGCAGATGTAGCAGTAGCATATAAATTTGATGATGATGATTAATAAATACTTTCATCAACAAATCGTTTATCACATCAGTATTGATTTCCTATTTATGTTCAGTGTCAAGGTCTTACTTGGCTACATCAATCAGGAAATGAACCTTAAACGTGTAGAAGAATTTAGACCGCAACACGCAAATGTAACCAGTTTCTTATTATTTCCGTAAGGAAATCAATTTGAATATGTTTACTTACATTAAAAACCATTTAAATTACATAAACTTTTATTACTGAAATACACTTTATTGAGTAATTTTTGGAGTAGAAATACATATGCCAAAGTTAAGCAATCATAGTCAGGCCAGTTTTTTGGATGGGTGACCATTCTCAGTATATGTCTTGGAGAGTACGTTAAGCTGGTTCCTACCATATATGCTGGGAGGGGCTCGGTTGTGTTAATAAACGCATTTCCCGGGCCCCTCCCATCTCAGGCGCAGAGTTGGCACACCGTGTGGTTTTAGTCGGTTCGATTCCGACACACCGCCCCGCCGCAAACCCCGGCAGGGTGACGGCCCGCGGGGGTTTCCACAAGTAAAAAAAAAAAAAAAAAGGTTCCTACCATATGAACATATGTGGCAATCGTTACGGGTAGTTGCAGCTATAAAGTCAGACAAGACTCAAAATACTGTAGTTCGATGTCGCCTGGTACTTGTGGAGTTGGTGTTGGTTGGTTGGTGTTGTGGAGGTCTGATGTCAGTCCCTCTATGTAACAAATCGAAGAAGGGCTGGAGCTGTAGATTTTCTTAAAATTCCAAACTAATATTAACCAAACTTAGATTGCTACATCAATTAAACAACAAATACAGCAAGCAAATATTCATCATCATCATCTTCCTAGCCTTTATTATTCCCAATATTTGGGGTCGGCTACCAGTTCAACCAGTTTTACCTGAATATCAGTTTTGACACAGAGCGACTGGCATCTGACCTCCGGAACCCTGAGGGCGAACTGAATTCGAAGGTTGAACTAGTTGTCAGTATATTTGAGGGCACTGACTTCCCAATAACGATTGCCATAGATGTTCATGACAACCGGGACCGACGGCTTAACGTGCTCTCCGAAGCACGGGCAGGAAACACCGCCATCTTCCATACTCCGGGCTGCTATTAGGAATTTCTTGTAGGAAAAACACAACAGCAGTCCGACCCGGGAATTGAACCCGAGACCTCTTGATTTGCAGTCGCTTACGCTAACCACTAGACCAACGAGGCAGCAAGCAAATATTAAATAATACAATATTTTAATAACATTTTAACCGACTTCAAGAACTGGACCAAATTGAAATGGAACCACACAGGAAGCACCAGTTTTCAAATAAAAAAATAATCATCAAAATCGATTCATCCAGTTGATAGTTCTGAGGCACCTAACAGACATAAAAAACTACAGTCGAATTGAAAACTTCATCCTTTTTAAAGTCGTTTAAAAAAAATACATAATTACGTATTTGTTTGTTTTTAGTCGAAAGTAGCAGAAACTACAGAATTGTCTAATATTTTTTTTCGATTTAAAAACCTTCTTAACGAGTGTACATATTACTATTTGAAATTATATTATACAAACTACACGGTCAGTTGCTGCGAACTAAAGGCGCCGCCATATTGGCCTTTCACTTTATCCCTACTCCGCGGCCGACCGTCACGCGACATGCAACACACAGACCAAAAAATTTGTACTGAAATATTTCGCTCATATCAATCTCAATAGCTCAATCGCTCATAGCCCAGTTGTACTCGGTGATTAGAAACAATCACCGAGGGTAAGCAACGACGGCCCGGTCAGTACCTGAACGTCTCCGTGATCCGGAGGTCATGTTAAGCAGTTGGTCCCGGTTGCTATCATAGGATAAACAGTCGTGAAGCTTAGTTGTAGGCCCTTTGTGCGGCTTAAAAACATCTATATCCACAACTTTGTGTTGCCAGTCCCCAACCCGCACTCGGCCAGCGTGGGGACGTATGGCTTTTACCCTCTCCTGAGAGGAGACCCCTTTAAGAGACTAAAACCACACGGTGTGCCACTCAGGGCCTGAGAAGGGAGGGGTCCGGGCACTGCAGTTGAGAGGAGACCCCCGTCCAGCAGTGGGACATTATGGGTTGTTGATTGATGAAATATTTCCCTAAATATAAAATCACAACCAAGAATCGATTCCAGTACAATAGCGGTACAAAACACTGAGCTACCGATTTAATTTCCACAGGAAATAACATCAAGTAGTTTTCCATCTAAGTGGGTGTATAGGGCCCTATTAAGATCCTCGGAGCCCAAGCCAACCTCACCTGCTAGCTTGGTGCACCTGCTGACCAACGGACGAGGCTCTGGCGCTGGCTTTCCTCTCGGGGTTGGGAGGTCAGACGGCAGTCGCTCCCTTAAAAGTCAAAATTTAAGCCAAACAAAATGGATGATACAAATTACAGTGTTAGTGCCACGGATAGGGCGCCGCCGCAAAACGGCGCGCAGGAGCTCCGCCCAACTCCTGTGGCAAGTGGGCGAGGGCTACCGTGTCCAGGGCGGGCACGGTTAAAGAAGTTACGCCCAACGACATTACCACGTAAGCTCCGCTTTGCCACCTGGAACATTGGTACACTGACCGGCCGTGCGAGGGAGTTAGCGGATGTACTCTCTAGGCGGAGGGTAGACGTGGCATTCCTGCAGGAGACTCGGTGGAAGGGCAGTAGATCCCGGTTCATTGGGAATGACTACAAGTTGATCTACACAGGTGCACCTAGTGGGGAGAACGGAGTGGCCGTGGTGCTCGCCGGGGGTCTTCAGAGTGGCATTTTAGAGGTGAAACGCTGTAATGACCGGCTTATGGTTGTACAGCTGCTTATGGAGGGGGTTATTACCCATCTGATATGTGCTTACGCGCCACAGGTAGGTTGTAGTGAAGCTGAAAAGATGGCCTTCTGGAATCAACTCGGGGAGGTTCTTCGCGGTATTCCGTTGTCGCAGGGAATCGTTCTGGGTGGTGATCTGAACGGTCATGTGGGTGAGAAGTGCGGGGAATTTGAGCGTGTTCACGGTGGTTTTGGGTATGGCGCTCGCAACAAAGAGGGTGAGGACATTCTCAGAACGTGTGCGACTGCCGATCTTGCCATAGTGAACACCTATTTCAAAAAGAAACCAGAACACCTCATCACCTATAGTAGCGGGGGGCATGCTACTCAGATCGATTTCCTGCTCATTAGGAGACACACTATCAGAAAAGTGGCCAATTGCAAGGTCATACCCGGAGAGAGTCTCACTGCACAGCATCGTATCCTTGTCATGGACCTCTGTGTAAAGCCCAAAGTCAAACGCGTTGAAATCTGTCAGCGTCGGATCAGGTGGTGGCTGCTTGATGAAGTCACGTCGCAAAAGTTTGTCTCGGCAATCGGAGACACGTGCACTGTTGCTGAGAGCGAACCGGTCCAAAACAGTTGGGACAAGATTCAGGCGGCTATTCTTGGTTCGGCGAGTTTGGTGCTTGGCGTGTCTAAAGGTGGACGCAAATGTGACAGGGAAACTTGGTGGTGGAACGATTTAGTCCAGAGCGAGATTAAGGTGAAGAAAGTCCTTTTTAAAAAGTGGCAAGCGTCCAAATCTCTTGAAGACCACGATGCATATAGAGCTGCAAAGCGCGCCACAAAGAAAGCTGTAGCCAGAGCCAGACGTGACCACTTACAACCGTTGTATGATAAGTTGGAATCGCCTGAGGGGCAAAAGATCATCTATAAGTTGGCGCGTTCCAGGATCAAAGCGGTACAGGATATTTCCAAGTGCTGCTCGGTTAAAGATCCTGGGGGTAGCTTATTACACGAAGAGCACGCGGTGAAGGAGAGATGGCGCTCTTACTTTCACGAGCTGCTTAACAAGCAACACAAAGTGGTGCAGCCACCGGATCTCCCTCCAAATCTCGGACTAGTGCCACTGATTACACCTACCGAAGTCCTGGGTGCTCTTCGTTCCACGAAGAATCGGAAAGCTGTCGGCGCCGATGGAGTCCCCATCGAGGCCTGGAAGGCGATGGGTCCCCGTGGTGTGAGCATCCTTACTAACATCTTCAACCGCGCACTCCTTACCGGCGAGATCCCAAGGCAATGGAGACTGAGTATCATAACTCCTGTCTTCAAAGGCAAGGGATCGGTGCAGGAGTGTGGCAACTACCGAGGTATAAAAGTGATGTCCCACACCATGAAGCTCCTTGAGAGGATAATTGACGCCCGGATCCGACAGGAGTGCACTCTTTCGGAATGTCAATATGGGTTTCGCCCCGGTCACGGGACTATGGATCCTGTTTTTGCCCTGAGAAATGTAGCGGAGAAATACAGGACGAAGAATACGCCTCTGCATTGCCTGTTCCTGGACATGCAGAAGGCCTTCGACTGTGTTCCACGAGCGGTAATCTGGTGGGCACTGCGATCCAAAGGGGTTCCAGAGACCTATATTGACATGATCCGAGACATGTACCACGAATCCGACTCCTTGGTTCGGACCGCTGTTGGCGACACGAAACCTTTTCCTATAACCGTCGGGGTACACCAAGGATCCGTCCTTAGTCCGTTTCTGTTTTGCTTGATATTAGACGTTTTGTCGGACAGCATCTGGGACACACATGAGCAACCACCATGGTTGCTCATATATGCTGACGATATCGCGCTGGCAGATGCGGACTGGGGTAGATTGGTGCGGCGTGGGAAGGCGTGGAAGGGGGCGCTTGAGAACGGCGGTCTGAAACTTAATGTGGCGAAGACCGAGTACTTGGCGTTTAACTGTGCAGATCCCTCACCCGTCCGCATAGGCGATCACGTAGTCGAGCGCACGGAACAGGTCAAATACCTGGGATCTGTATTTCACGCGTCCGGTGACATCGATTACGACGTCAAGGCACGCATTGCTGCCGCGTGGGCCAAGTGGCGTGAGTTGACAGGCGTCATTTGTGATCCCAAAATGCCGGTTAGGTTGAAGGGACAGGTCTATAAAACTATCATTAGGCCTGTCCTCTTACATGGTTGTGAGGCGTGGCCGGTGCTGGAGCGACACAAGCAAGAGCTGCGCGTCACGGAGATGAATATGCTGCGGTGGATGTGCGGAGTCACGCGAAAGGATCGTGTGAGAAACTCCCGCATTCGCGGCTGCCTGCGTGTCCGTGACATCGCGGACAAACTGCAGGAGAGTCGCCTGCGCTGGTTCGGCCACGTTTTACGACAGCCGTCTACCTACGTGGGCAACAAATGTCTGGCCATGCTGCCTCCGCCGGGTCCCGGTAGAAGGGGTCGACCCAAGAAGTGCTGGTTTGACGTCGTAAAGGGTGACATGCGTGCTAATAGTCTAACTACCAAGGATGCCGAAGACCGGGCAAAGTGGAGAAGAAAAAGCAGGAAAGCGGACCCCGGGCTCCAAAATGGAAGCAACCGGGATAAACGCTAAGACGATGATGAGTTTTCCATCTAAGTGATATTAGCCATATTGGGTTTGTACAGAATCCTTAGAATTTATTCACATGAATTGTATATAGATTATATTTAAATTGTAAACAATTATGTACATGCTTAGGTTGTTTTTACTAAGTCTAATAGTGCCACATATCAAGTACCTTTTTTTTCAATCCTGCCTTTTTTTTATATAAGAGAACAAATGAAAAATAGTTAAAATATTTATACATGCATACATTTTAAAATACTTAATTATATTCTCCTAGCCGATTACGGCCACGGCGGCCAGTCGCAGTGCACAAGTGTGTGCGCAAACACAGGTACCTACCATTTTGAATTTCGCAAATTTGACGTTTCAATCGTATCTAGGAATGGACGTGATTTGATTTTTTTTTTTATTGAATAGTGGGCAAACGAGCAGACGTATCACCTAATGGTAAGCGATTACCGCCGCCCATGGACACCCGCAACACCAAAGGCGTCACAAGTGCGTTGCCGACCTTTGGGGGATGGGAAAGGGGATGGGGGGAGGGGTTGGGGTATGGGCCTCCGGTATCCTCACTCACTCGGTGAAACACAGCGCAAACGCTATTTCACACCGGTTTTCTGTGAGGACGTGGTATCACTCCGGTCGAGCCGACCCATTCATGCCGAAGCATAGCTCTCCCAAAAGTTATTATAACAATTTATTTGGTTATTCTAATATTATTACATAACACGTTGTGTTTAAATTTATCACATTATTCTCAATTGAATACAAATGGCTTGTAAAAACAGTTTTTTAGAAACTGGTTGGTTTAAAATAGTTTGGTTCTATTTTTAAACTACGATATATAACCTCTTGTCACCACATCATGGCCGTGAATTTCCGCTTCAAAATACATTAGGGACGTTAAAAAATAATTTATATTTGACCGCGGGTTAGTTCAATTTATTGTAGACTTTACCAGTCAATTGTAATTCTTTAGAAATTTTAGTTTCAATATTGGGAGAGCGTTACTTCGAGCTATATGGACTTTAGTAATACTACGATTTACAAAGTGATTCAGTTTACTGACAGCGTCACACAAACACGAGGGTGAAGACGCGAGTAAAAATTAGTCTGAATATATCTAAACAATGTTATGTTGACCTTTAGTTAATATTAGTGGTGTTTAAACTGCCTTGAAATCTTAAACACCTAGTACTCATTTTATGATTATTTAGAAGAAAAATATATACCTGTAATCACTAGCTGACCCGACAAACGTTGCTTTGCCATAAAAAGGAATATATATTTTAGGAGTGAGTCAATTAAAATCGCGATGGAATAATAGGGGTTGATCATAGAGGGTTGAAAATTCAAGGTTGTATGTATTTTCTAATGTTGTATCATAAAAAAATAAAAAAATATATAAAAATTAAAAAATATATATTAGAGGTGGACTACTCTTAACATTTAGGGGGATGAAAAATAGACGTTGGCTGATTCTCAGACGTACCTAAAATGCTCACAAAATTTCATGAAAATCGGTTCAGCCGTTTTGGAGGAGTATGGTAACTAACATTGTGACACGAGAAATTTATAGGTATATAAGATAGGTATTATTATTATAAATGTGAAAGTAAGTTACTTTGTTACACTTTCACACGAAAATTACTGAACCGATCATCATGAAACTTTGTACACATATTCTTAGGGGTACTAGAAGTAATCTATACTAATATTATGAAACTGAAGAGTTTGTTCGAACGCGCTAATCTCAGGAACCGCTGGTCCGATTTGAAAAATTCTTTCAGTGTTAGACAGCCCGCTTACCGAGGAAGGCTATATACACATCACGCTAGGACCAATAGGAGCAGAGCACCAATAAAGAATGTTACAAAAACGGAGGAAAATTATTACACTACGGATAGCAGACGTAAACGAGGTTGCGTGGGTCAGCTAGTATAGAATACTTTTATTAAATGCAAGCAAAGCCGCTGGCTAGTATAGAAATATAAATAAATAAATAAGGCATATTTATTTAAGCCTATCGTAAACAAGAAATAAATAATTGTGTTACCATTAATTTACTCGTATTACAAAAGGAACTTGAAAATATATTACATTCTTGACCTACCTTATTATTTTAAAGTTTTCTATATTTAATACTTTTAGAGGTCACATATATATTTTGTACACTTATCATATCCTGTAATTAACAGAATATGTTAATAAAAACAATTAATTAAACTCGAAATTGCTGTAGGTGCTTAAAACCATTTTTTTCTAGTACAATGATGATAGTTATAAAAATTGCAGGCAATGGAAGTTTATTGGACACTAGCTGACCCCTGCAACCTCGTTTATATCTCTACTATTGCCCGTAGTGTAATAATTTTCTTCCCTTTTGTAACATTCTTCATTGGTGCTCCGCTCCTATTGATCTTAGCGTGATGATATATAATATAGCCTATAGCCTTCCTCGATAAACTGAAAGAATTTATGAAATCGGACCAGCGGGTTCTGAGATTAGCGCGTTCAAACAAACAAATTCTTTAGCTTTGTAATATTAGTAGGTATAGATAGGCTTTTTAAAAATGGGGTGACAGCCACGTTGACGAGACGGATTGATATAGACTTGTTTGTGTCAACTAATTCTTCTCTTTCCCTTGCTGTCGTCCTGCTGTGACACCCATAATCTATCTATTATATAAAATTCTCGTGTCGTGTTGGTGCGTAATCGAACTCCTCCGAAACGGCTCGACCGATTTTGATGAAATTTTTTGTGATTATCCGGTATCTATGAGAATCGGTTCTTATCTATTTTTCATCCCCCTAAATGTTAGGGGTAGTCCACCCCTAAATTTTTTTTTTTATTTTTTTGACGAAGTTTTTAATTTCTATTTTTTTATGATGCAGCATTAGAAAATACATACAACCCTAGATTTTCAACCCTCTACGATCAACCCCTATTTTTCCATCGTGATTTTTATTATTCAATTTTATGGCAAAGCAACGTTTGCCCGGACAGCTAGTGAATGTATAAAGATAGTAATACTATCGTTAAAAGGCCAAGATTAAGAAAATAGTGACCGAAACTATAGCGCCTTATTGTCATGTCTGTGTATATGGTCTCGCACTCACCAATAAAACACGACAGCACGAAAGCTGTCACTTTTAGAGGCATAGAAGACGAGAGGAGTGTTACAAGAGAACCAGTTAAGTAAGGACTCCAATAATGTTGGAAGTTAGTTCGTAAAAAGAAAAAAAAAAGCTGTCACTTTAGGTTGGTCTTCCGCACGAGGATAGTACCACCCCGGTCGTGCTGAAGTCATCGTGGCTCTATTACCCTAAGTGATTTTCTTTAATATCTATGTCTGAGAGTTCCTAAATTAATCAAAATCATCAGCCTATCGCAGTCCACTGCTGGACATAGGCCTCCCTTTTCCTCCTTCCTCCTCTTAGTTCGCTCCTCGGTTAAAATATAATAACAAAATACACCGTCGTTTTAATTTTAATGAACCTTACGTCATCTCATTTAAATAGATGATTTTGGTTTGGACTAAATATTAAATAGTATTACAAGCACAGATATACAATATATATTCAGATTTATATATTTGTCGAAATAAAACATACAAAACGAAGGTTATTTATTATCTGTCTTAATATGCACGTTGCCAATTTCGTGACCATTTAAAACTAACAAAATAATTATTAAAAAAAAAAGAGAGATTTATGGTCTAAAGTCATAAAATATTTGACTGCACGGTTAGCCTAGTGGTTTAAATGTTCACTACTGCGCCAAGTGCCGTGGGTTCAAATCCCACGTGGGACATCACTTTGTGTGATCCACAAAATGTTATCTTGAGTCTGGATGTTCTTTGTGTCCGTTACATGTATGTTTGTAAAGTCCCCCGCGACACAGGATGTATATTCCTAATGCGGGAGTTGTCTTTTATTAAACAATATAGCTTGAACTCTAAGTCAGATGGCTAGGAAACCGACCAAGTAACTTTGAACAAGTGTCTTACCTGTTTTATTATAAACTAGCTGATCCACGCAACCTCGTTTGCGTCTTATGTTGCCCGTAGCGTGAAAATTTTCCCCCATTTTTGAAATATTCTTCATTGTTGCTCCGCTTTTATTAGTAGTAGCGTGATGATATATAGCCTATAGCCTTCCTCGATAGATGGACTATCCAACGCCGAACGCGCTAATCTCAGGAACCGCTGGTCCGATTTGAAAAATTTAATATACAGGGTGTAAAAAGACTACTACCGAAAACTTGGGGGTTGCAATCAGACCATGATACTGAATAGGTTTAGCAAAAAAAAAACGCAAAAAAAATTATAATTTATCTAAGTCCTTTTATGTTTTTTTCTGCTTACATACACATAGTAAAACATAACAGGACCCAAACTACCTAATTATCTCATTTAGAAAACCAAAAAACAAATAAAATCAATAAAACAGCGATGTATTTTGATAAACAAAACAGCTGGTCGGGTGAGTGCAATGACCTTGGCCGGGCGCATAGGTATTCAAGTAGCTCTACGGGGTGCACGCAATAATACATTACTGGCTTGTGGAATTATTAAAAATATTGACACATTGTTTTTTACGGCTACAATTTTTTTTAAGGACAACTGTTTGGTTTTTTTTATAAGTTTTGGGGTGCTGAATCAGCCCCTTTCGTTTTCGGTAGTCGTCTTTTTACACCCTGTATATATATATATATACATATACATCTACTAGGTACATATAGGTATATATAGCGTTTAAAACGTGAAATAAACTTTTTTTTTTTTTTTTTTTTATTGAATAGTTGGCAAACGAGCAGACGTATCACCTGATGGTAAGCGATTACCGCCGCCCATGGACACTCGCAGCACCAAAGGCGTCACAAGTGCGTTGCCGACCTTTGGGGGATGGGAAAGGGGATGGGGGGAGGGGATGGGGGGAGGGGTTGGGGTATGGGCCTCCGGTATCCTCACTCACTCGGTGAAACACAGCGCAAACGCTATTTCTACTATATATATAAACTAGTTTACCTGAATATTTATAGATATATACGAGTATAAGACAACGTTTAAAAACTAGTATTTAAAACATGCCGAAATATATATTTCTAGAACAACAAACAACAATAATAATAATAACATCAAACACAGTCTGGTCTTGAATTGTATCTTGTATTATTGTAAACAGACAGCTAATCAACATATTTATATATCTATACTCAACCGTGGGAGAGCCACGCTTCGGCATGAATGGGCCGGCTCGACCGGAGTGATACCACGGTCTCACAGGAAACCGGTGTGAAATAACGCCTGCGCTGTGTTTCACCGAGTGAGTGAGGGTACCAGAGGCCCACACCCTACCCTTCCCCCATCCCTCTTCCCATTCCCCCAAAGGCCGGCAACGCGCTTGTGACGCCTCTGGTGTTCCGGGTGATACGACTGCTCGCTTGCCTCCTATTCCATAAAAAAATAAAAAATACTAATATTATAAAGCTGAATAGATTGTTTGTTGGTTTGAACGCGTTAATCTCAGGAATGCTGGTCCGATTTAAAAAAATCTTTCAGTGTTGGATAGTCCATTTATCGAGGAAGGCTATAGGCTATATATCATCACGCTAAGACCAATAAGAGCGGAGCCTCAATAAAGAATGCCTAAAAAACGGGGGAAAGTTACTACGCTACGGGCAATAGTAGACGTAAACGAGGTTACGATGGTCAGCTAGTTACTAAATATACCTATTTAAATCCCGTGCCTCGAAGAGTACGTCAAGCTATCGGTCCTGCGCCTGATCTCGCCCCGGTCGTTCCGGTTAACCGTCCCATCGGATTATGAGAAAGAGGGAATGGAGAGTGCACCTGTGTTTGCGCACACACTTGTGCACTAAAATTCTCCTGCATAGTTGGCTGGTCTACGTTGAGACTGCCGACAGCAGTTTTATCCCAATCACTTAGATAGCTTACAGTCCACAACTTCCCGAAACTTTCTGCCTCGCACAACAAAACTGTGGAATAAACTGTCGCCTGCGGTATTTCCGGACCAATACGACTTTTAATCCTTCAAGAAAAGAGCGTACTCCTTCTTAAAAGGTAGGCAACGCACTTGTGAAGCCTCTGGTGTTGCGGCTGTCATCAAGCAATATGTCTGCACGTTTGCCCCTATTCAATAAAAAAAGGCAGTGGACTCTTAACGGCTGTTAATAATTTTAATGATTAATGATTATTTATGTCAATCGACATATTATATTTACATTACAATAACAAAAATTCAAGATCTCTACAAAAACAACCAATTACCTAATATATAATAAACCGATATGTTATTGAAATACTAATTGAATTATATCGAATAATCGATTTATTAATTTATTTATCTTTGAGTAAATATTGACGTCAATGACTGTCAATTCTCTTATTTTGACACATGTCACTATGGTAATCAGACTGTTGATGAACAGTTTTTTTGTATGGGGCAAACGAGCTAACGTATTACGTTGTCGGCCTTTGGGGGATAGGGTTAGAGATGAGGGGAGAGGTTAGGGTATGGGCCTCCAGTATACTCACTCACTTGGTGAAACATAATGCAAACACTGTTTCACACTGGTTTTCTGTTAGGCGGTGGTATCACTCCGCCGGCCTATTCATGCCGAAGCGGGCTCTAAATATGTAGATACATTTAAAATACTAATATCCGTGTTCGTGAGGGATTAAGAATGCGTATTGTCACCACCGTCTCGGGTACTAGAAGCCGGGGAAAATACTTTATTTAAGATTAGCCAATGACTCACGAGAATTTAGGCGTTAACGATTGCAGAAAGAAAAACGTTTGCAACTTGGCTAGGAAAGCTGTATAGTGGAAGAAACTTGACACAAACCTAGTACCAAATCATCTGGTCAGTCAAAATCTCCTTCTAAAGAATGGTCTATATTCAGCAGCGGCACAACGGCACTCGTTTTGTGAATTTAAGACTGTACCCATGCCGATATTATTCACCGTAAACTATAGATGTAAAATTTACTATTTTTAGAAGATAAAAAAGTTATTTTGATGCTGATGAGTTCATTGCCAGGTCAGTATTATCATACAATAGTACATTAACTTTAAGTGAATTAAGTGCATTTTTCTGAATCACTGCGATACCGGTTTGGAATAATTAAGCATCGAAAATTATACGAAATGTTGGTATAATATAAATAAGCATGTTTTTAACGGAATTGTGTTACTTTTTATTCGGCACAAATGAACCGACTGGATCAACATATATAAATATTTCGGACATCTAACACACAACGCAATCTAGTTCCAAGCTAAGCAGAGCTTGTGTTATGGGTACTAGACAACTGATATAAATACTTATATAAATATTTTTTGTAAATACATAGATATTATACATAGAAAACACCCAAACTTCGAAACAAATATTTGCAGATCACACAAACATTTGGTCCGACCCGGGAATCGAACCCGAGACCTCAAGCTTAGCAGTCGCATACGCTACCACTACGCCACCGAGGCAGTCAAATACTTACAATACTTTTTTTGTGAATACAAGTAACAAAGAAAACACTTAAACTTCGAATCTACAATTGTGTGTGAACGCATTTTTTACGATTAATAATTCTTTTTTTATATTTATTGATTACATATTTAGTGTAGATGCTATTAATCAAACATGATTAATAATGCATGAATACGAGCCTTATCGCAGCTTATAATAACTACTAACGTACAGAGGTTTAATAAAAAAAATGTAAACACTTAATAGCTTACAACATTTTCTTTAAATCTATATATATAAAAATGTTATGTTGGTTTCTGTACGCTTCAAAAACTCAAAAAGTTCTGCACCGATCGAGCTGAAATTTTAGAATGATATATAATCCGCATCAATGTTTTTATCTAATTTTTGCATCAGTCACATATCCGCGACCGCGAAAATACACGAAAAATCCGACATAAACGCGGGCGGAGCCGCGGGTAACAGCTAGTTATGAATAAATTTGTAAATTTGGACTTTGCCTTCACTATACGGCTTGGATCGGTAGCGACAGCTGTTTTACTGGAGTTACAACCTTTTCTGAAGACGTCATTTCGCAGAAGGAGGCGGCGGAGAGGGTCCGGGAGGACGACCTCCGCGTTAGACCGCGGATGGAGTTATTTAAAATTGTTTTTAAACCGACGTTATAATTATATCTGTACTAATAATAAAGCTGAAGAGTTTGTTTGTTTGTACGCGCTAATCTCAGGAACCGTTGGTCCGATTTGAAATTTTTTTTCGGTTTTTAGTCCATTTATCGAGGAAGGCTATTAGCTATATATCATCACGCTTCTACTAATAGGAGCGGAGCACCAATGAAGAATGTTTCAAAAACGGGGGAAAATTTTCACGCTAAGGGCAATGTAAGACGCAAAAGAGGTTGCGTGGGTCAGCTAGTAATTTTATACACATGGGTGATTTAAAAAGGAAAAATATGAATAAATAAATAATAAAGATAAGTAGAGCCCTTTTATGCTCGTAGATTTCCTGTTTAATATTGTGTATATATACCACTATAGCGCTGAAACGAATTTTAATAAGTACACAACAAACGAGCAGACGTATCACCTGATGGTAAGCGATTACAGCCGCCCATGGGTACATACAATACCAGTCACAAGTGCGTAGCATGGTTTTCTAAGAGACCGTGGTATCACTCCAGTTGAGGCGGCCCATTCATGCCGAAGCGTGGTGCTCCCACGGCTGTGCTTCGTAAATAGCGTTAGTGTGAGGTCAAATATTTACCGTACTTTTAACTGGCAACACCATAGCTGTAATTTTTAAACCGTAGACTTGTACCGAGCACAAAACGTAATACCTGTTATTAGAAATTAGGAACACAGTAAGTACAAAGGATTAGGTTAGTACCGTTATTTAAATAACCGTTGCTGCCTTAGGGTTTTACCGATAATTACGATTTGTATTCTTTTATCATTAATTAACTGATTACCTCAGTGACGCAGTGGTAGTGTATGCGACTGTTGTACTAGTCTAGGGCTCGATTCAAGTGTCGAACCAAAAGTTTTTAAATATTTACAAAAATTTTGAACAATTTATTTTTAGTAGTTATGCCCGCCTCAACTTCGCACGCTGCAGTCGTGGACAAAAAAAAACCGTTAACTTTTGATTTTCTTCTATACAAAGCTTTTCCTAACAATAATGAACATATAAAAGAAAATAATTATCCAATTCGTTGCAGTCGGTCGGTAGTTATGCACGTATATACATTTTGGCGATTCATTTTAAAATATTCTCCTAGCCGATAACGGCCACGGGGCAGGAATCAGTCTGAACAATTCCTCTATTCCTCAGAGCACTCCTCATATAGAAAGATGGTTTTTTGTTTTGATTTGACGCGTGATTAGCAAGCTGAAGTGGCAGTGGGCTGGCCATATTTGCCGCAGAACCGATAACCGTTGGGGTAAACGGGTTCTTGAGTGGAGACCGCGTCTCAGCAAATGTAGTGTAGGACGTCCACAGGCCAGGTGGAGTGATGATTTGCGCAAGACGGCTGGCAGGAGCTGGATGCGAGAAGCCGAGGATCGAACTGAGTGGCGTGCAATTGGAGAGGCCTATGTTCAGCAGTGGACTCCGATAGGCTGATGATGATGATGATTTGACGGCTTGATATTAGTTAAGTATTGTGTTAAATTTTCTTCTTTTTGTAGTGTTGTTATCTCAAGTAGTTTACTCCGTTAGTCGATTCTTAATAAACCCGAGTTCTTCCTCATATAATTACGGTCCAATTTACCTCGGCGTAGCTAGGAGTCTACATTAATGATAGTCATTGCCGTACTAAGTCACGATCAAGGTTAGGTTCATGTAAAATTCAATTAATTTTACAGCACAAAAACTCTAATTACATGTATTTTCTACAGTTTATAATCAGTCAGATTTATTAGTCAAATTGGGTAAATTACCTCCAACTTGTCTGTCTACGTTGAAACTAATAAAAACAACTATTTATCAAGCAGTCAATCTTTAAATATGTAGTTACTGACAGAATTATATAAAATACTTCATGTAGAAATTAATAAGAGTTTTTCCTCGTCTTTGTAGTTTTCTACTCTCTTGTAAAATTAATTTATTCCTATCGTACGTACGTCGGGCCACCTACGCTTTGTAGATGGCCCCCTACTGTGTGGGAACCCCGGTGTTCCCATTATTGTCCCCCGGGGCGCGCACGCTCCACAGCGTCCGCGCCTCCACCAGAGCCTGCTTCTGCCGGGGTGACGGATGGCCTCATCTGTCACCCCCAGGCTTGCGCTTATCAAGAACGAAGATCGTTCTGAGATCTCCGTCGCCCAAGTCGCCTGCGGTACCTGGCCCGTTCCCGGGCCTGGCGGGCCGGTTGAGTTCTAAACATGTCCCGGTCCCACTCCGCCGTCTCCTTGGCAAGCATTACTTGCTCGCAGAAGGAAAAGGCGGAGTTCCACGCGCTCTCGCTCCGCAACATGGCCGCAATCATGTTACCGAGCGAGAGAACCCCGACCCCTTCTGTTCCTTTTTTCTTCTTCCTGCACAATTATAAAAAGTGCCTGTATATTCGAGCTTTGCTCGGTATTGTCTTTTTGGTAAATTTCCAGTAACATAAACTAATCCTTAATTCTCCTAAACTATATTTTTTTTCTAAACGTCATACTTAGATAATCATTGGAATCGTATTAAACATCCATCTTTAAATACAATCCGGGTAATTCCAAGTTTGAGATAAAAATAGATCTGTTATTATATTAAAATAACACAAAAACATGAACAAAAATAGTCAACAAACATGTGATTATACCAATATAGATTGATGTTTTTGCAAATATTTTTTCGTATTTAACTTCGCCCTTTTGTACAAATACTTTTTGTTATATCTTTGTAGTGATGAATGATCACTAAATGGTACAGTAAAATAAAGATTGTGTGTAGACCGGACAATCGAAAATCCGAATAATTGATCTTAACATTACTAATCATCATCTACCTAGCCTTTATTATTCCTAAAATTATTTGGGGTCGGGTACTAGTTCAACCGGTTTCACCCGAATATCAGTTTACACAGAGTGTATACCAGTGTATCCATGTTATTTTATTTTAGTTTTTCTATGAAAAAGTTAACTAAGCGTAACAAACAATTTTAGCAAACAAGATAAAAATTCCGATTTAAAATGTTAATTGAACAATAATAATAGAATACAAATTGTATACCTATTCCTAAAGTCAACATAGGAATTACATTAATTTTACAAAAAAGAAACAAAAACATATTACACTATGACCGTACTCAACAATTAAATCTTGCGATCTATAATTTTTGTGTTTACGTTAAATTTCCATGATG
This sequence comes from Spilarctia lutea, assembly GCA_916048165.1. Classification (NCBI taxonomy): domain Eukaryota; kingdom Metazoa; phylum Arthropoda; class Insecta; order Lepidoptera; family Erebidae; genus Spilarctia; species Spilarctia lutea. The sequence continues at coordinate 3,313,846 of OU696498.1, read as the reverse complement.
ATTCTACATATAAAGAAGCTAGTGCCATCTATCGAAGATACGCCGAACTACTGTTATGTTAATCCTGTATCGCACAAGAAAAGTTCTCACGTCATATACCTAGTATGTTTTCCCAACACAGAAAACTAGTGTGAAATAGCGCTTGCGCTGTATTTCACCGAGTGAGAGAGGATACCGAAGGCCCATACCCTAGCCCCCATCCTCCAAGAGCCGGCAACGCACGTGGGACGCCTCTGGTGTTACGGGTATCCATGGACGGCGGTAATGGCTACCATCAGGTGATAGGTCTGCTCGTTTGCCCCCTACTCCATAAAGAAAAAATAAAACAACTTTCAACATCAACCGTTGGGCTGAGGTATGCCCGGCATGATCACTTGGCCTGTTCAGAGAATCGTGCCTTGTGTTGAAAAAACACTAACACTAGTACCCGTTTCCCTATAGGCTATTGAGGTGACTAAAGGGGCAAACTACACAGGACAGCAATGTAAACAGAAGGAAAACTTCACATAAACCCTTTAGCAATAAGTCTGTCCAGCGTGGTACAGTAGCCCAAAACTTGATGTCATAGTCTGCCATGTTGATGTTTTTACTGTCTAAATAATCAGCAACAAAATCTCACACAAAACATAATAACAGTTGTCTTCGATCAACAATACAATGTTGATAGAAGGCTAACGTACAATTAAATGCAAAATAACAAAAAGTTTCGAAGAATTAATCTATGCAAAACGCAAAGTTCTAGCAAAGTATCATAGACTAAAAACGAAATGGCGGCAAAAAAAAATCATTTTGTTTACGTCAATATTTCGAGTTATTATTATCTTTGAATGATTGCTCATATTCAGATTATTGTACGTTAAAAGTAATCGCGCAAATATCACGTGATCTATCAACCTAATAGTGAAGTTACAAAAAATATGACGTCTACGATAAACTAATACAGAAAAAAAAGGTTGTTTAGTAGAAGCTACAAACTTCGAACTTTTACACGTGAAAAAGCCATGTTTTTGCACGAATAGATCCGGTCGACCGAAATAATACTACGACCTCGGAGAAAACCGGTTTAAAATTATTTTTTTCGCGGCTTTTCGCCGAATGAATGGTTACTGGAGACAGAACCCTTCATTATGTTGTATAGGGAATAAAAGAACCCGATTGTGACTCTGCTTCTTAGCTATATTTTAACCGCTCAAAACGTAAAACATCAGAAATATTCTCTGAATTTTGTTGGTATTTGGCCGACATTGTTGATTTGAGCTCTTATAATGATGTTCATGGGTTGAAGTTGCAGAGTTGACCAATTTTGTTTTTATGAATTGTGTGGCAAACAACAGACGCATCACCTGATGGTAAGCGATTACCACCGCCCGTTGACACCCGCAACACCAAAGGCGTCATAAGTGCGTTGCCGGCCTTTCGGTATCCTCACTCATTCGGTGAAATACAGCGCAGGCGCTGTTTCACGCCGGTTTTCTATGAGGCCGTGGTATCACAGGTTGTTTGTAGTTTGCTTCCCTTTTAACATTCACGTGATAGTGAGGTGACTCTCTGTTTTATCATTACTGCCTCGGTGGCGTAGTGGTAGCGTATGCGACTGCTAAGCATGAGGTCTCGGGTTCGATGCCCGTGTCGGACCAAATGTTTGTATGATCTGCAAATATTTATTTCGAAGTTTGGGTGCTTTCTATGTATAATATGTATGTATTTACAAAAAAAGTACATAAGTATTTATATCAGTTGTCTAGTAACCATAACACAAGCTCTGCTTAGCTTGGGACTAGATGGCGTTGTGTAAGATATCGGAAATATTTATATTTATTTTTATTGACTTACCTAAACACCTTAGTCCGTTAGAAGTCGTTAAATTATATTTTATCGAATATAACGGATACCTATATTACAAACAATTAATTTTAAATTCTTAATTTTCAAAGGCATTGGTTTATAATCAACTTAATGGAGATGACCTAAATATATAACTATATGTGATTTAGATATTAGTAAACAAATAAACACATGAACATTTAAAATCAATTAACTTTTAAAGATACGTATGCAGCATCATAATCTGATAAATTTTAATGAATTGTTTTAATTTCATTAATTTTCCTAAATTAGAAGTGATATTAATTCTTCAAATCTGAATTGGATGTAGATAAAATAGATTACAAGAATACATAACAAATCAAAGCAGGAACAATCGATGGATTGTTAATTGACATTAGTATTGAAAAACTGTGTTGATTTAACGAAAAGGCAACTTGAAGGTGTGCAAATAAGATTTAACTTCTAAATTCTCTCATCAACTGACAAGTGACTTTTGATAGACCACTGTTGGACTTGGACATGGCGCAAACGAGCTGACGCATCGCCTGATGGTAAGCAATTACCGCCGCCAATGGACCCGTAACACCAGAGGCGTCACAAGTGCGGTGACGGCCTTTGGGGGATGGGGAGAGGAATGTCGGGAGTATTCTCACTCACTCGGTGGAACACAGCGCAGGCGCTGTTTCACACCGGTTTTCTGTGAGCCGTGGTATCATTCCGGTTGAGCCGGCCCATGCATGTCGAAGCGTGGCTCTCCCACGGTATTTATATATATCACAGACTGGTTAAGCATATTTGTTTGTTTCAACTTCTCCTTCTCTCTGCGATGCTATTGTCCTGCGTAGCTTACTCCCTAAGTCGGCTCTTTAGAACACCTACAGAATGAATATGAATGGTTATGGTGACACTCTGATTTTTAATCCATCACCACACAAATAGCAAACAAGTGTCTGTCTGTCACTATAAATTCAATAATTTACCAAACGAAAATCTACGTTTAAAAGTTGTCAAACATGAATTTATGCTCGTCCAATCAATATCTGATGACCTTACATTATTTTTAGACACACTTGTAACATTAAATAAATGTTTCGATTACCAGACACAAAAAGTGCGTTCTGCAAAAAAAATACTTTGTTAACTTATGACCTTAATAGATACTTACGTAGATTCATGAACTTTGTACATTTTTAAAGAGCATTTCTAAATAACTTTAACACTGAGCTCATTTCAAACCTTCAAACCTTCAAGAAAAGAGCGTACTCCTTCTTAAAAGGCTGGCAACGCACTTGTAACGCCTCTGGTGTTGCGGGTGTCCATGGGCGGCTGTAATCGCTTACCATCAGGTGATACGTCTGCTCGTTTGCCACCTATACAAAATGAAATTTGCCAAGTCGATACTTTGATTCTAGAGAAAAGACCTAGGCTACTATTTATCGTGATAACCGGCATACACGCGGAACCTACAAAAACAGTAGATATCATCATATTCGTAGCCTTTATTATTCCCAAGAGTATTTGGGGTCGGCTACTAGTTCAACCGGTTTAACCTGAATGTCAGTTTTTCCATGGAGCGACTGGCAACGGACCTCCGCAACCCTGAGGGTGAACTGAATTCGAAGTTTGACCTAGTTGTCAGTATATTTGAGGGCCCCGACTTCCCAATAACGATTGCCATTGATGTTCATGACAACTGGGAACGACAGCTTATCGTGCTCTCCGTGGCACGGGCGGGATACACCATACTCCGGACTGCTATTAAGAATTTCTTGTAAGAAAATCCCAGGAATCGAAACCGAGACCTTTTGATCGGCAGTCGCTTAAGTTTACCACTAGACCAACGAGGCAGTCAGTAAAAGCAGTCGACATCAATATCAAAAACCTTTATTGCTTACCAAGTTTTCATTTTGTGTTCTTGTAAACCAGTTTGCATTTTGCAGGCATCACAAAGTGAGAATGTATTATACTGATATAGAGTACATCTATATCTATACTAATACTAACTCTTTCAGTGTTGGATAGCCCATTTATCGAGGAAGACTGTAGGCTATATATCATCACGTTACTACTAACAGGAGCGGAGCACCAATGAAGAATGTTTCGAAAACGGGAGAAAATTTTCACGCTACGGGCAATACGAGTATAAGACGCAAAGAGGTTGCGTGGATCAGCTAGTTATAAATAAATTCACACCGAAAATGTATTCAACAGTTCTAGAAGATCTCGGAGATTTAGATATGTTTTGAAGACTGTCATGTCTATTAACATTTATTGCAATGTTTTTTATATGTCCACATGTTTAAACACGTTTTTGACCATTTAATCTGCACAAAACATTCCGTTGGTGACGATAATAAGTGGTATTTGTTTTATTTTATAAACAATTGTGGCCGAGACCTCTTTCAGATTAGAATTGATACTAAAACCGTTTCTCATTTTATGAAAAACGTGCATTAATATCTTATTGAGATGAGAAAGTTATCTAAATTTATTATCGGAATATTTATTTATTTAAACATTTTATACTTTTTGAAGTGAAACTTTGTGATTTCAAATACAAAAAGTTGCCTGTAATTGGTGAGCCAGAGCGAGAGAGCAAATGTCGGTCTCACTCTTTTGTTGATTTACTGAAGTTTCACTTCTATCGTGTGTGAATCGCACACACACCTTTTTTATTTTTGTAAATACATACATATTATACATAGAAAACACCCAAACTTCGAAATCGAGACCTCAATCTCAGCAGTCGCATACGCTACCACTACGCCATCGAGGCAGTTATAAATATCTAATAGTATATTATTAATAGTACACCTCCTTACACTCTGTTATTTATTGTGTACCAATACATTTGAATAGTACCTTGATGACAGGTATTACTTTTATTAAATTAAAAAAAAAAAAAACTAGCTTTTTTTTTTTTTTTATTGAATAGTGGGCAAACGAGCAGACGTATCACCTGATGGTAAGCAATTACCGCCGCCCATGGACACCCGCAACACCAAAGGCGTTACAAGTGCGTTGCCGACCTTAGGGGGATGGGAAAGGGGATAGGGAAGGGGTTTGGGTATGGGCCTCCGGTATCCTCACTCACTCGGTGAAACACAGCGCAAACGCTATTTCACACCGGTTTTCTGTGAGGCCGTGGTATCACTCCGGTCGAGCCGACCCATTCATTCCGAAGCATAGCTCTCCCACGGTAAAAAGTAGCTAGATCGATTTATCGCCTCCGAAACCCTCTGCATACTAAATTTCATGAAAAACGTTGCACCTGTTTCCGAGATTATTAGGCCCGTATTATAGAAGGCGTCTCAGTAGTGAATCGAGTTTTAAAACTAGTTTCAAGAAGAGATTGTATTATAGAACGTCTCTTGAGACAAGATTCACTGATCGTTGATCAAGTGAGTAAAGATCAATACTTAGCTTATTTTAGAACGATGCTTATGTCAAAATCGTCTCTCAAGAACAGATTTTGACAGATGTGATCTCAGTTCAACTGAGACAAGCTCAATCTAGTCTCAGGTGGTAATTTCTAATGATTTTTCTGAATAATAACGAGAGATTTATTTTACCATGCTTTATTTACGAAAGAATTGCTTATTATACACATTTCAATACACTTTCAACTGTTTATTTCAAGTAATATCCTTCAAGCAATAGGAATGACCTTTCGAACAAAAATATTACGCCTGCGTTCCCATTGAGGGACCACATTGGTATTTGAAGGTTTTGAATGCGCCAGGCTTTAGTAAAAGTTCTCAAACAATTGTAAATTAAGTAATTAATTTGTAAAAGCAGTAACTTAAAAGTTACAAACGGTCAAAGGTGGTCCCTCAATCGTGACCCATAGACATCCATATCTTGTAAACTAGTTAAAATTTACAACTGCACTAAGTGACTACTTTTAGTAAAAGATTTGTAAAAACCAATTGACAAAATATCTATCTTTCTTGTTCACTGTATAAAAAGATATAGCATGCGGAAGGTGGTCCCTCAATTGATCACCCTAGGTTCAGTTTGAGTGGAAACTACAACGAAATCTGGCATTCTGTGTGCTTCTAGTGTTAGTAAAAGTATCAGAACGATTGTAAATTCAACCTCTGGTTTGTAAAAGCAGGCTTTCAATAAGTTTTAATCCATTGAAGGCGGTCCCTCAATTGAAACGCTTGTCACAAAAGAAAGTCAATTTACAAATCATTCGGCAATTAAATAGATTAAGGATGCAGTCTATTCGTTAGTAGTATTTTTTTACTAAAGCTTACTTTACTAAAACGTCTCAAATAATGTATAGTTTTGTTGCAAAATAATAATTAAATTCCTACGAAGAAATACGACGTCAAGGTGACCAAACAGTAGGATTTCCTTGGATAAATAAAACTAGCGGCTGCTTAATTTCAATATTTTTTTATTTCATATCATCTACCAAATTTAAAACAAAATGTTAACTGAACTTAAAAGGAATAATTTTTTTTTTCTTATGTTGGTTACGTTATCTTTTGTAGCATTAGAAAAAAAAATATTCGGGTGACAACAGCTTGCGTACTGTTTACCATTCATTTAACACTAATACTATTGTACCTGAATTTCAGACTATTAAAAGGATTGGTCATAAGTTTCTTTACCAGTAATCTTCTCATAAGACCCTATGCACTTTGGAAAGAGAAAGTTATGGATCGATCGATCCATGTTTACCTTGGCAATCCAGCACATGCTGTGGCGTCTGTTTGTGTCAATCTATTTATGTCAACGTAATGTTCATAAATGTTACTTATTGTCTTAATTGAATAAATAACTTTGAATTTGAATTTGACCACCGATAGAAGTGAAAACTGATAACTTAGAATGTTAATTTTAAAATTAATGTGTAAAATTAGATATTTTATAATGCACTAATTAAAATTATCAACATTAGCATGTCGGAGACTGCCTCGTTGGTATAGTGGTTGGCGAAACCGACTGCATATCAAGAGGTCTTGAGTTCGATACACGAGTTGGACTGCTGTTAGATATTTCTTACAAGAAAATTTTAACCGTTACCAGGAGTATAGAAGATGGCGGTGTTTCCCGCCCGTGCCTCGTAGAGCTCGTTAAACCGTCGGTCCCAGTTGTCATGAACATATATAATAATAAAAACAAAAAAAAAAAAATAAGCAAGCTTTGTACAAGGTTCTGACATCTATTCTAAGACTCAAAATTATTACACATATTAATCACAATTCGACACTTTCTCTTTCTCAGAATGGATGTAGAAGTGGAACCTGTGGCACAAAAGAGCTCCTTATCATAGACATCCATTAGCCAGCAGGTGCGTCGTAATCGTAAGAGCCTGGCGATATGCTGGATAGATTACAAGAAGGCTTTTGACTCCGTTCCTCATACATGCCTTTTGAAAGTGCTTGAGTTGTATAAAATTGATACAACTTTGTGATCTTTCTTCTTTGTTTCTTAAAGTTATGTATGGGGTAATGGAGAACATTACTTCGCTTTCCTGGATGTCGGCAGTCTGCGATGAACGATGTACTTATAAAGATCGAGCGAGGCATCTTTCAAGGTGACAGTCTGAGCCTCTTGTGGTTTTGTCTAGCTCTCAGCATTCTATTAGAGGGTTCAAGGTTAGGCTACAGGTTGCAGAAAGAAGATCTAGTTATATCTCACCTCCTTCTCATGGATGATTTGAAACTACTTGCCCCCACTAAATTACAATACTGTCAGCATTACTAAAGGTTACGGAAAACTTTAGTAATTCTATCAAAACGGAATTTGGTGTAGACAAGTGTGCAGTTATGTATGTAAAAAAAGGTGAGATTGTGGAATCTGAAGGTATAGAGAACTCAGATATCTGTCTGCAACCGAAACCTACAAATATCTAGGTTTTTACAGTCCTGAGGAATACCAGAATCTGACATCATTCAGAATCAGAAACAATCGTTGCGGAAACGCTTCTTTAGCCGCCTGAAAAAAGTACCTACTTAAAAGTCTTTTATCAGGCGGTAACAAGGTACGAGCCTGCAATGGTTGGGTTATGCCGGTGCAGATGTATTCCTTTGGTGTACTTAGATGGACTCAGACTGAATTAGATGCTATTGACAGGAGAGTCCGTACATTGATAACTGCATTCCGAATGCACCACACACGTTCGTCGGTTATGAGATTGTATATCCCGCAAACGTTAGGGGGTCGTGTATTACTAAATATCAAGACCCTACACAATCGCGAGGTAATCTTAGAGAATATTTTCTACAAACTGATGTGGGGGTGCATCGCAGTGTAGTTACAGTGGATATCGGGCTCACTCCGCTCGCTCTAGCTAAAGGGAATTGGCGTAAACCTGTATATATAAATATTTGAAGATCATCAAAGAAAGTCAAAACGAATCATTGTATTATACGAGTAAATCTACCAAAAATTACTCATCGCGGCTAAAGTATGATGTTCTTGCGTTATATCATTTTTAAAATATTATTAATTCAAAATAATTTACTTCAAAATAAGAATTCACTAATAATAATTACATGGAAAAATAGTGGGCGCCACAATTTTTAGGGTGTTTTGAGTGGCAAAGACAATATTCTGAAATAAATACGAAACAATGGTACCTACTGACGTTAGGTTTTTAATGGAGTAGGACTTAAATGTTATTGATCGTTGTTATTTCATGGATCGTTCTTTATAACGTAATTAATATAGTAATTGTATAATTTACTTAGTTCTAATTTACATTAAACAATGACAAGAAAAAAAAGTTATAAAATCGGATTATTATTTTTTTTAAAAATTGTTCATTGACAGTACAGTAAACATTTTGTTGTATGTTTTAAATTTGGTAGATGATATGAAATAGTAAAAAAATATTGAAATTAAGCAGCCGCTAGTTTTATTTATCCAAGGAAATCCTACTGTGTGGTCACCTCGACGTCGTATTTCTTCGTAGGAATTTAATTATTATTTTGCAACAAAACTATACATTATTTGAGACGTTTTAGTAAAGTAAGCTTTAGTAAAAAAATACTACTAACGAATAGACTGCATCCTTAATCTATTTAATTGCCGAATGATTTGTAAATTGACTTTCTTTTGTGACAAGCGTTTCAATTGAGGGACCACCTTCAATGGATTAAAACTTATTGAAAGCCTGCTTTTACAAACCAGAGGTTGAATTTACAATCGTTCTGATACTTTTACTAACACTAGAAGCACACAGAATGCCAGATTTCGTTGTAGTTTCCACTCAAACTGAACCTAGGGTGATCAATTGAGGGACCACCTTCCGCATGCTATATCTTTTTATACAGTGAACAAGAAAGATAGATATTTAGTCAATTGGTTTTTACAAATCTTTTACTAAAAGTAGTCACTTAGTGCAGTTGTAAATTTTAACTAGTTTACAAGATATGGATGTCTATGGGTCACGATTGAGGGACCACCTTTGACCGTTTGTAACTTTTAAGTTACTGCTTTTACAAATTAATTACTTAATTTACAATTGTTTGAGAACTTTTACTAAAGCCTGGCGCATTCAAAACCTTCAAATTCCAATGTGGTCCCTCAATGGGAACGCAGGCAAATATTACAATAATTTTAAAATAAAAACAAAAACAGTTTGATAATTCGACATTGACGAGTATTGAAAACAATTTGAACGTTCCGTTATAGGTAGTATCTAGTCAGTTTTATTTTAATATTTAAAGTATTTAATTTAGGGCGAACTGCTTCTTATTAGGTATTATATTTAAATTGATACACTAGCCAATAGTGAATTATATATAAACTTATAACCAATTATATTTAAATTATACTTGTTAGATATGATGTGTTTAATATAATTAACTGCGTAACACAGAACAATAATTTCGACAATGCAGAAACGTAACTGAGAACAGACTTGTGAGTTGAGATTTGATATTGAAACTAGTTTCAACTGAGTAGAACTCAAAACGCCTTCTATAATAAGAGCGACGCTTGAGATTCGATCATAACTTGAAACTCGATTCAGCTGATCGAAGATCAAAGGATACTTGAGACGCCTTCTATAATACGGGCCTTAGATTTGTGTACTGTTTCGTTTGTCCAACGGTTAGCATATGTGACTGTCGATCTAGAGATCTGGATTTCGATTTCCGGATAGGGCCAAATAGTGTTATAAAGTTTTCTGATTCAAATTAAAATTTTATTAAAATGCTTGTACAAAGTGTTACAGTAATTGCTGTTGGCACCCAAACTAAGCTACGCTTGTATCTTGGGCTGTTACAAAGAAGAAAAATACGATACAGTGTAATTAGCGTACAGGATATATTTTTACAACTTGTAATACTTTAGTAAATTTAAATTAAGAAGACATAAAGTAAAATAAAACAAAATAAATTATAAAATAAAAATAACATCATATTAATATATCAATTATATCAACACTACGTCACCATAGCCAGATTATAACCCCTCAGTATTGATGTGATCCAGACCCAGCAGAAAGTGTGTCAGAATGCTTAATAGCAGCCTGTAGTTTTTTTTTCAAAAACTCAAAAAACTCAAAACTTAAATCATTTATTTCCATAGGCCCCAAAAGGCACTTGAACACGTCAAAAATACAAACATCAAAATATAAAACAAAACTCAAGTTATCAATTCAGTGATAAAAGGTACTAATACTAAATGCACTAAATTGATTTGAATTACCGGAGCTTAGATTGATTTCGATTCACATAAAGGTTTAAATTGAAATTAATCCAAGTACCAGCTCCGATGGGTATTGCATTCATGAGAAGAGCTGGTGAGAAACTCATGTGCACCATCTTTTCAAATAATTCATTCAAAGTTTGTTTGTTTTTGACAACAGTACTTCTATGTGCAAGTTAAGGCAACCAAAAGTTTGGGAAAAGTTTGGAAGTCAGGGTCATAGCCCGTACATCCAAGAATGGGTTCATAAACAACACTAAGGCTTTTTAAAATCCGTCAGTAATTTATAAAATACAAGGACCAAAAGACATACGTAAGAGGGTAACCACTTAAACTTATAAGTACTTTTTAAAAAGGATATTTATCAAAGTTTAAATGTATATTTAATTTATGTGAGTAAAAAAACTGTATCTTTAAGACGACTTTGACAGATTGCCGCCAAATATTTGGGGATATACATATAAGGTACTAGCTGACCCACGCAACCTCGTTTGCGTCTTATATTGCCCGTCTCGTGAAAATTTACCCCGTTTTTGAAACATTCTTCATTGTTGCTCCGCTCCTATTAGTAGTAGCGTGATAATATATACCCTATAGCCTTTCTCGATAAATGGACTATCCAACACCGAAAGAATTTTTCAAATTGTACCAGCGGTTCTTGAGATTATCACGTTCAAACAAACAAACCAACCAACAAACTCTTCAGCTTTATTATATTAGTATAGATATTAAAAAGATTCCAAGGCCCACAGAGTATAAACAAATAAAACAGCCAAAAACACAGGACATTAAATACTTATTTTTTTAAATGTATAAAACATCCAATGTTATTTGTTATTATGTTGTACAATCAGACCGGAAAATTAAACATTAATTTATTTTAATTTTTTGTAAAATATGTAACAAATCTTTGTTTTTTTTTAAACTGGAGTTTCTTTTATTCTTTGTTTGGTTGAACGCGATAATATTGAATAATTCATTATTGAGGAAGGTAAAACGTTACTTAACATTGTGCTATTATAAAAGAAAGTCAGGAAATTTTCTGCTTTTTACGATCTACTCATATTTAAAAATAAAGTACCTATATTAAAAAAAAATATTTATAGATACTAAAAATATATAAAGCTGAAGAGTTTGTTTGTTTGAACGCGTTAATCTCAGGAACCGCTGGTCCGATTTGAAAAATTCTTTCAGTGTTAGATAGCCCATTTATCGAGAAAGGCTATATATCATCACGCTAACAGGAGCGGAGCACCATTGAAAAATATTTCAAAAACGGGGGATTTTTTTTTACGCTTCGGCCAATAGACGCAAACGAGGTTGCGTGGGTCAGCTAGTTATATATATAATCTATACTACTCGTAATATTGTAAAGAGGAAAGGTTTGTATGTAAGTATGTTTGTAACGAATTGGCTCAAAAAGTACTGGACGGATTTTAAACATTCTTTCACCATTCGAATGCTACATTATCACTGATTAATATAGGCTATTTTCATTGTAACAAAAAAAAGAAACAATATGTAAACTAATAACTGCAGGTTCAGCTAGTATATAACAATAATAAATCTCTTTATTGCACACCAGATAAGTAACAAGTTTAACTTAACTATGAAAAGTAAAACTAGAGAAGTACAATTGGCAGCCTTATCGCCCGGAGGCAATCTCTTACAGGCAACCATGGGATGGGAGAAAGAGCACGCATGAAAAGTACCTATATTGTGAATAAGTTTGTGTGTTGGTCCGTTTTATTTTTGATTGTACCTTTAATGTAACTCTTCGTTTCTTAAATGTTATTGGTCCCAGTTCTTGAAGCTTTATTTTTAGATGGTCAGTCAACCTGCCGTTAATTTTTTAAGACCGGCTAAAAATAAGATCTCGCTGAGATATAACCTGTGAGTCAGTACGTATCATAATGATAACTTTACACATCTCAAACACGGCAGTCCGACCCCAAATTAGGCAGTTTGTGTTAACCACACTGCTGATAAACATACCTATAAAATACATACCTACATATTTAATATGTTTTTCTTTTTTTTTTTATTGAATAGTGGGCAAACGGGCTACGTATCACCTGATGGTAAGCGATTACCGCCGCCCATGGACACCCGCAACACCAAAGGCGTTACAAGTGCGTTGCCGACCTTTGGGGGATGGGAAAGGGGATGGGAAAGGGGATGGGGGGAGGGGTTGAGGTATGGGCCTCCGGTATCCTCACTCACTCGGTGAAACACAGCAAACGCTATTTCACACCGGTTTTCTGTGAGGCCGTGGTATCACTCCGGTCGAGCCGACCCATTCATGTCGAAGCATAGCTCTCCCACGGTGTGATGTACCTTTAAGTGAGTAATTCTTGTGTTTATAATCTGAATCTCAGAAATTCAGATTTTTCCTTTCCGTGAGAGTCACGCTTCGGCATGACTGGGCCGGCTCGACCGGAGTGATACCACGGCCTCACAGAAAACCGGTCTGAAATAGCGCTTGCGCTGTGTTTCACCGAGGGAGTGAGGATACCAGAGGCCCATACCCTAACCCCTCCCCCCATTTCATTCCATTCCCCCTATTCTATAAAAAATAAAAAGCCAATGGCGGCCACTCTCAAGACCAGCCAACTACGCAGGAGATATTAAAGTACACAAGTGTGTGCCTAAACACAAGTGCATTCTCTGTTCCCTCACTCTCACAATCTGATGGTATGGGAATTCTACACGACCGGGGAGAGATTAGGCTTAGTACCTATGACTTTACATGCTCTCTGAAGAACGGGGCTTAAGACCCCAATTTCCAAACTCCGGCCCCGCGGTAACCGCGATTGTAGTTTTACCATTTCAACACCAGCCGCGGGTAACACCGCAGATCGCAATCGCATTTTTAGACAACTCCCACATTAGGAATAAATATCCTGTGTCGTGGGGAACTTTACAAACATACATGAAACGGACACAAAGAACATCCAGACTCGGGACAACAATTCGTGGATTACACAAAGTGTTGCATCGCGTGGGATTTGAACCCACGACACTTGGCGCAGTAGCAAGCGGCATGGCGACCGCTGAAACCACTCGGCCAACCGTGTAGTCAGCCAACAGAGCAAATTGCTCTAGGTAGGAGTCGAACTCACGACCTCAAGCATAGTAGTCAGCGACACTAACCATTAGAGTAACAAACCAGTCATATCTTATAATATACTTATAAATCATCATATACCATAAATCAAAACTTATATATTTTTTATTCCAAATCATAGCAACACTCCATATCCTATATGATAAAAAAATCGATTATGACAAATTGTTTTAAGCGATGAAACATTTATATCTACATTTGTATATATTATACGTATATCATTATCAATAATTGATCATAGACAACCAGTTTTTTTTTTAATCTATACCAGAAAGATTTTTTCATTCGAAAGGTCACGGCCAATGAAACTATCAGGAATAATTATGTTAAACTAATGATTTTAATCAATATTCAGAAGTGATAATATTTAAACAAATATCAAAAAGCTTAAAAAATTTTTTTGTTTAGTTGAATGCGTTAATCTCAGGAAGCACTAGTACGAATTAAAAAAAAATCAGTGTTAGATAGCCCGTTTATCGAGGAAGGATATTATAGGCTATATAACATCACGCTATGACTAATAAGAGTCGAGTATCAATTAAAAATGTGACAAAAACGCAGGCAAATTTATTCCTTTCGAGTTTTTCCTACGTGCGTAAACAAGTCCGCGACAGCATGTCTTTTACGGTTGACTGAATATAACCTATTTCATGGTAAACAATTAGTTATGTATACCATCACGCTATGCAATATGAGACGCAGACGATATTGCAAAATGCTTTAATGAAAAAAAACGAATGAATTTCATTTTATTAGTTAAACCCAGTCACACATTACTCAATCTTAGGCATGTATTTTTTGTCTATGGTATGGTATAAAAAATATTGTTATATCAAAACTGTACAGTCAATATATCAATTTGACAGGCTTGTTGGTCCAATGTGTAGTGAATCTTACTGCCCGAGGTCATGGGTTTTTGGTGTTTCACATACAGCGCAACACTAACATACTACATTGCCATCTACCGCAGACACACTGAACTACTGAGCAATGTACAACATGAAGAAACCAATACTGAATCGCGCAATGAAAGTTCTAGCGCCGATTATCATGTATTCAGCATCCCAAAATCAACTGTCGGGCAGTGCTAAAACTTTTAAAACTCAATAGTGTTAGAGGAAATCGCATCCCAATCGGTTAAGTCATATCCAAGAATACACAGACAAAAACTCAAAAAACTATTGTTTTGAGTTCTTTTATTTTAATAAAGAGTTTCATTAGTTTTAATTTAATATCTTTAATGTACAGATATCGACTATTACAATTTTATTATACATATGTATGTATGTATATATTAACATCAGTTAAAAGCACATGTTAGCCTTACAACCACACGTGAGTAATATCTAATTTACATACAAATATGTATTTTCTTTCTATATGATTCAAGCAGATCAATGGCTAGGTCATATAAACTTGATAATAAAATTAACCATTTCGGTCTATTTCCTTATTTCTAAAGCATAAATCGAGGCCCAACCAAAACTGCAATATTAGTGCTAATTCTGTTGTTTGTAAAGTCTCTAAACCAAACTAAATGCTACTAGAACTAAATTTTGTTATGTCAAACGACGTTCTAAATACAGGAGATGGACTACAATGAAATATATCACATTTAAAAATCTTATTGAAAACTTCTTTAGAATCGTTGTGATTACAAACTGGATGCAACGGAAAAAACGACAGGTAAGAGACACAAATACAAAAAGTCGCCTGTAATTAGTGAGCCAGAACGAGAGAGAATGTCGGTCTCATTCTTTTGTCGATTTATTGATAGTCTGATTTCTTTTTTTTTTCCTAAGAAAATTGTAGTACATAATAGATAATAAAGAGTTCAGTTAATATACGTAAAAACAATGGCCAGAGCACCGTCAAACTAGATAGGTTTGCTAAAAACTGTATTAAGGGAAAAAAAATACAATATGTAAGCAGAGACGCCTTTGTCCAACAGTGGTTTTTAAAGGGCTAATAATGATTATGAAATTAACTATGATTATGAAAACCATACAGTTCCTGCTTTCAATCAAGCAGAGTGGAATCACTTGGACAGGCTTATATATTTACACTAGCTGTCCCGGCAAACGTTGCTTTGCCATAAAAGGGAATATAAAAAAATAGGGGTTGATCGTAGAGGGTTGAAAATCTAGGGTTGTATGTATTTTCTAATGCTGCATCATAAAAAAAATAGAAATTAAAAATTTTGTCAAAAAAAATTAAAAAAAAATTTAGGGGTGGACTACCCCTAACATTTAGGGGGATGAAAAATAGATTACAACCGATTCTCATAGATACCGGATAATCACAAAAAATTTCATCAAAATCGGTCGAGCCGTTTCGGAGGAGTTCGATTACGCACCCCGTGACACGAGAATTTTATATATAAGATAAAGGAATGAATTTCGAAAAGAACTTTAGAGAAATTTTAGTTTACTAACACAACAACAGAATAACGGAATACGCAACATTACCTTGCTTCTTGAACCAAATATTTGGCGAAACTGGTTCCGAAAACGCTTCAAGTTCGTCCAATATTTCGCGATACTTATTAAGAACGTACTTGATTGATTTCGCTTCCGAATTACATCATTGGCAAGACTAATCTTGTGAAGGTCCCAGGGGCAAGGAGAAGGTCATCTTCATGGAATTTTTTGGCCAATGGGCTAGGTAGAACTGATTAATGCCGTGGCCTCAAAGAAAACAGGAAAATTTTAAAATGAAACTTTCGCATTACTACTAGACTAGACCTAGAACAACAATTTGTGGATCACAAAAAGTGTTGGTCTATGTAGGATTTAAACCCTCAGCACTTGGCGTAGTAGAAAGTGGCGTGGCGGCTGCTTAAACCACTAAACCAGCCGTGCAGAAATTTCATCCCTAGAACATAAAAACCCTTACACACGGCCGTATCTAATATTCATACTTAGTATGTAGTATGAGTAATAAACATACTTCATTTCAGGACTTGGGAATTTATGGGTTGTTAAACCCATAAATCCCCACTGCTGGGTTCGGGTCTCCTCTCATGAGAGGCTTAAGGCCATGCGTAATACACATACTTATAAATTTCTAAATCGACGGCCTCAGTGGCGCAGTGGTAGCGTTTGTGACTACTGTGCTTAGCGTCTCGCGTTCAATTCAATTGTCAAATGTTTGTATGATTTTCAAATATGTGTGTATTTACAACTGTCTTAATATAAGCTCTGCTTAGTTTTAAAGCTAGCCGTGTATTGATGTCTGTAATAAATACGTACGAATTATAGAAAAACCAGAAACACATATATTACAAACTACGAGTATATAGCTGGCTTCGTACCGCCACAATCTTTCGTAAATGTTTTCTAAAATTCTGAAAACCTTTTTTAGTAATTATGCCCGCCTCAGTCATCTCAGTGTACATCTTTTAATTTTCTTGTAAACAAACCTTGTCCTAACAATAACGAACACATAAAATAGTTATCTAATTTGGTGCAATGAATTGGAGGTTAAGCGCGTACATACATTTCGGCCATTCATTTTTATTTATGTAGATAGATGATAGCACTTTTCACATAATTATTTCTCCTATGTGATAATCCGACTTCAAACTCCGACTAAACAGTTATAAATACTAACCTCGTACCCAAAAGGCCAGTTAGAATAAACTAAAATATTCTAATAAATGAGATTAAGAGGTCATATTGTCTTAGGAACTAACAACAGTATCAACACGTGATCCCATGAGTCACCGACTCTCATACAAATGCCACTCCTATATACATAATTCGTTACAGCCATTAATATGCGAATTCGTAAACTGGTTTAATAATTACGACCGATGGGTTTAATTTTATGCTAGTTTCGCCCTGCGGTGTTACCAGCGGTACAACAATTACCGAGAGTAAAGTCAAATTGGCCTCGAAAAAGCTTTTACCGTGGGAGAGCCACGCTTCGGCATGCATGGGCCGGCTCGACCGGAGTGATACCACGGCCTCACAGAAAACCGGTGTGAAATAGCGCCTGCGCTGTGTTTCACCGAGTGAGTGAGGGTACCGGAGGCCCATACCCTACCCTTCCCCCATCACTCTTCCTATTTCCCCAAAGGCCGGCAACGCACTTGTGACGTCTCTGGTGTTGCGGGTGTCCATGGGCGGTGGTAATCGCTTACAATACGACGGCGATACGTCTGCTCGTTTGCCTCCTATTCCATAAAAAAAACACACCGCCCCGCCGCAAACCCCGGCGGGGTGACGGCCCGAGGGGGTTTCCAAACGTAAAAAAAAAAGTTCTTGGTATATTTAAGGGCATTGACTTCCCAATAACGATTGCCATAGATGTTCATGACAACCAGAACCGGCTACTAAACACGCTCTCCGAGGCACGGGCCTTCCTTTTGGCTTCGCTGTAGAAAAACGAAATATAATTTAACGCTAAAAGGATTGAATAATAAAATATTATAAAATACATTAAAACTGTCAGCTCATTTAAATTAATATATATCATCGTCCTTAAAACATACGAGTATATGGACCGGAAATAAAAACGTGAATATTTTTGGCAACCGGAAATCTATCACTGGTAGGTTAAACGATGACCGTGGTGCCCTGCCAAGCCTCCAAAAGACATTGCGTAACGATATATCACCTAAAATGTACTATAAACCAGCCTTTGTCGGCAACTTTTTCCAAATTATTTTTAAAACTGGTTTTGAATGTGGTTTTGCTTACTTTATGGTAATTTTTTTTAATATACTGTTATAAAATGTAACCTCTATAATTTACCAGATTATAATTGGGTGTACCATAGGCCTAGTGGATTAAGCGGTCGCCACGCCGCTTCCTACTGCGCCAAGTGTTGGTTCAAATCATTTGACACCCCACAGATTGTTGTTCAGAGTCTGGGAGTTCTTTGTATTCGTTTCATGTATGTTTGTAATGGTTGCCGCGACACAGCAGGATGTCTATTTCTAAAATGAGAGTTGTTTTTAAAACAATAAATATTCATTATTATTTATCTCTGTATTAATATTTATTTTAATCGATTGACAAAGATAAAAGTTATATTAGTTTAAAGAATCACAGCGACATAGACGCGGGCGGAGCCGCAGGCGAAAGCTAGTTGAAAATTTAAACAAGTAACATATATATTGTATTGTAAATGTTAGTTGTGAGCTGTTCTTCCATATCAGATTACAAATAAAATAGAAAGGTATACAAAGGTATATACATACGCGCTTCATTGCACACCCACATTTTCGTAGATAGTGAACTTGTTAGAGAATCTAATCTATTAAGCTGGACTCAGGTACATATCCTATTTTCTTTATGAAGTAGGTGGCAAACGAGCAGACGTATCGCCTGACAACATCGTATCGCAACACCGGGGGCGTCACAGGTGCGTTGCCGGCCTTTTTGGGGATATGGAGAGGGATGAGGGAGGGGTTGGGATATATCTAATATATAAAATTCTTGTGTCACAATGTTAGTTACCAAACTCCTCCAAAACGGCTGGACCGATTTTCATGGAATTTTATGAGCATTTTAGGTAGGTCTGAGAATCGGCCAACGGTCCACCCCTAAACTTTTTTTTTTTAATTTTTCTTTTTTTTATGATACAGCATTAGAAAATACATACAACCCTGAATTTTAAACCCTCTACGATCAACCCCAATTTTTCCATCGCGGTTTTTATTGACCCACCTCTACAACATATATACCTTTTTATGGCAAAGCAACGTTTGTCGGGTCAGGTAGTATTAGTAAAGAATTAGTTATCAATAGTATTAGTTTTAGATATTTCTTCTAGTACAGGGGCAGATTATCATCATTTACAAGTCCACAGCTGTACATGGACTTCTCGTTAAAAATAAGATTTTGATATACTATACTATTTATGTCAGCTGAGAGGGGTGCGGATGTGTTAATGACAGCAGTTCCCGGATCCATTTCTTCTGGTTTTAGTCGGTCCGATTCCGACACACCACCCCGAACCCCGGTGGAATGACGGCCCGGGTTTCCATACGTTGAAAAAAAGGATTTATGGCACTCTGTGGCAATGCTGTTGTCCTGCGTAGCTTACTCCCTTAGTCATTCACGACACTCACGGGATGAATAGGGGTGACGACACTCCCTGTTCATAACCCCTCACCACACTGATATAAATTTCTACCTCACATGATTTTATCACCACCCTAAGGTTGACTGGTAGAGCTGCTCTATGCATTAAGTCCGCCGTGCAAAAGTGGAGCTGGGTGCTAAAGTTATAAATAAATTTAGAACCTTACAGTTGATTAAAAAAAACTTTATTTTAGGTTTCCGTACCTAAAGGATAAACCAACCCGGTCTGTCTGTCACCAGGCTGTATTATCTCATGAACCTATCTCTATCTAGACATGCACGACGTTAGTACGCAACCCCGCATAATTTTTTTCTTCCATTCTAAATAACACAAATGTTCTTTGAAGATTCTAGAAACAAACGAAGGTGAATTTCGCATCGGAATATGAAATTAAATCAAAAATTTCAACACAATTGTGTAAGGCAAAATAAACTTTTATCCTTGAAGATTGAGTTCAATATTTAATGTAAATTATTTCTAGTTGATTCTATCGTTTTCTTCACACTAAATTTTCTTGATCCCCGCCATTGGTCCTGCGCCTGATCTCTTCCCGGTCGTGTTGGATAGCCGTCCTATCGGCACATTTGCAACCGCCCATGGACACCCGCAACACTAAAGGCGTCACAAGCGCGTTGCCGGCCTTTGGGGGATGAGGAGAGGGATGGGGGGAGTGGTTTGGGTAGGGGCCTCCGGTAACCCTCACTTACTTGGTGAAACATAGCGCAAGCGCTGTTTTACACCGGTTTTCTGTGAGGCCGTGGCTCGTACATGCATGCCGAAGCGTGGCTCTCCCAATTTTGTGCAAAATGTATGTAGAGGAGGAGTACATAAAGCTAAAAGAAAATAAATTATGATCGAATTTCGACCACTGAGCGAACATTAGTTGGGAAATATAAATATCGAAGTCAGCAATTCAAGAAGGCGGTCTGGTCACGTTTAATAACTGCTATTACTCGTACATTACCATATAATTAATTTAATTATTATGCGGTAATAACATGTTATGTCACGTTACGAACACCTTTTCCGGTAAAACAATTTAGATGAGGAAGGTTAGATACTCATAAGATGAAGTTCCACCTGAAGATATACTTTATTACATATCTAGCTAATTTTGTTTTTAGTTATTAGCTGGTGGTGACATACCGACAATAGATCCACCTAATGAGTCAGCAATTGGCAAGAGAGCAATTTATTTTAAACCCTCCAAGAGGCTATTTAAATATTTACACGATCAACCTATCAATTTAGGGAGAATTAGGAGACAAATATAAGTTCTCCTAGCTGATTACGGCCACGGCGGCCAGTCTCAACAGAAACCAACCAAGTACGCTGGAGATATTATAGTGCACAAGTGTGTGCGCAAACACAGGTGCACTCTCTCTCATAATCCTATGGAACGGTTAACCGACACGACCGGGGAGAGATCAGGTGCGACAGCTTTACGTGCTCTCCGAGGCACGCGGGTTCAGATCCCAATTTCCACACTCCGAGCTGTAATGAAATATTTCTATAATCAGATAAACTCAATCCCGCCCGACCCGGGTTTCGAACGCGAGACCTTTAGATTGGCAGTCGCATACGTCAACCGCTAGACCAATAAAACTGAAACTGTTGAATATATATATATAAAGATTCAGTGATTACTTTTAGATCGAGTTAATTTATCTATTACAAGGGACTAATTGACCTCGGACAAAGTGTTAATGAATTAAATTAGTAAATGACAGAGGTAAAAGATATCAAATATGAAAATATAGAATTGAATTGAGAACCTCCCTTTTCGAGTTATAAAGGATTCGGTTCATAAAGAAAAAGAAATTGCAGAAAGCGTATCTTCTGCTTTGCTGTTATTACTATGCAGACGGTTGAAGACCTCCATATACAGCGCCATCTACCGAAGATACACTGAACTACGGAATAACGAACAACACGAATAAAATACCAATCCTGAATCGCGCAGTAAAAGTTCTCGCGCCGATTATCATAATTACATCATCCCAACATCAACTGTTGGACAGTGGCCGGCTAGGCATGATCACCTCGCCTGGTCGGAGAATCCTCCCTTTGTGTCACGAGGCCAAGCCACGGCATCCGTCGCCACGCTATGAGAAAGTATATGTAATGTAATGTGATGTGACGACGCATCGCTACGTTCAAGCTACTTTACACCTCTAATTTTTTATTCTGTTACATTTTTTGTACTCGTAGCATCTGTTTGTCATTTGAAGCTATAGCGATAATATAGTTGTTTTACACACGGTGGAAGTTGAACCTTATATCATGTTTACAAACAAAGTAAAAAGGTATGACATAACAAACCAATACTAACATTATAAAGCAAAATAATTTGTTTCTTTGTTTATACGCTCTTTACTCAGAAACTACTGCTTCAATTTGGAATATTATTTTAGTTTGGGATAGCCAATAGTTTGGGCTACGGATTATAAAAGCGGAAAAATGTATTTCTTTTGAAAGACAAAGACGACATAACATAAAATTAATGATTTTTTTCAATTGTTTCAGGTCTCTTTGTGCTGTTGATGCTTGGGTTCTTCGCTCTAGCAACTGGTTGCTTCATCCTCTTCTTGAAGCCATACGATTTCTTCTTCTCAATGGTAAACTAATAATATTCGATATTCGTCTTCTTTATTCTACTCATTAGGCAATATAGCAATTTAAAAACAACTTGGAACGTCATAACATAAATAATAAATTAATTAATGAATATTTCGGACATCTAACACACAACGCCATCTAGTCCCAAGCTAAGCAGAGCTTTTGTTATGGGTACTAGACAACTGATATGAATACATTTATACTTTTTTTAAATACATACACATATAAAAATGATATTAGTGAAAAGCGATTATTTTAATATTATAAAAAGACACTTCAATTTTATTTATTTATATAGATGTATACATAAATAATGAATAACACGTTTGTTGTTTATTTTTCCAGAAATCAGTTTTGTCAGACGGCGGAGAGATATTTGAAATGTGGAGGAAACCTGAAGTGGAACTTTATCTGAAGGTCTACCTGTTTAACGTCACCAACGCCGAGGAGTATATGGCTGGTACTGACGATAAGGTGAAAGTAAAAGAAATTGGACCTTATGTATATAGGTATGTGTACTATTTTTTATATTTCAACGAGAGAATCGGTTATTAAAAATTAGCATATATCTTTGGCAGCAATTACGATCCAGGGTTTTCATGAATTCAAAAAATATCGTATCTCAAAAGGAAAGACGGAACCGTCATAGGATCATTTTGTTGTCCGTCTGTCTGTCAAGACCCTTTTCCTCAGAAACGCGTGAAGGTATCAAGCTGAAATTCAAATCAAATACTCAGGTCTACTGTCCCTTAGAGCTGTAATAAAATCAATCTGTTCAACTAACGCAATCAAAAGATACAGCCGTTTATGCTACACATCTTTCGACTGCACGGTTGGCCGAGTGGTTTCAGCGGTCGCCATGCCGCTTGCTACTGCGCCAAGTGTCGTGGGTTCAAATCCCACGCGGTACAACACTTTGTGTGATCCACGAATTGTTGTCCCGAGTCTGGATGTTCTTTGTGTACGTTTCATGTATGTTTGTAAAGTCCCCCACGACACAGGATGTTTATTCCTAATGTGGGAGTTGTCTTTAAAAAAAAAAAGAAAGAAAAGACATCGACACTTGCAAGGGAATCAAAACCTACAGTGTACTTCTCGTGAACTAAGAATCTTGAAATTTGGTACGAAGCAACGCAACAACAAATTTTTAGTTACATCACATAATTTACCTACAGGTTTCTACGGAATCCTTAGTGCGCGAGTTCAACCTGAGCAGATTTTTTTAGATTATTCCCTCCCACTCGTCCACCACCGTAACTCCTGTACACCAGGTGCTGTATAAAAAGCAATGACCCACAAACACACCGACACAGCTTACATCTGACATCTTACGATCAAATGAGCTTTGATGAGTTTCTCACCAGCTCTTCTCATGAATGCAATACCCATCGGAGCTGGTACTTGGATTGATTTCAATTTAAACCTTTGAGTTGAATCGAAATCAATCTAAGCTCCGGTAATTCAAATCATTTCAGTGCATTTAGTATTAGTACCTTTTATCACTGAATTGATTACTTGAGTTTTGTTTTATATTTTGATGTTTGTATTTTTGACGTGTTCAAGTGCCTTTTGGGGCCTATGGAAATAAATGATTTGAGTTTGAGTTTGACAGAGAATTTGACGGATGAGCTCTAAAATCGTGTCAAATAACTACACGAAACCTATAGTAGTTTGAGCGATGATCTCGCCTCTTTCTACCCCTCTTAGTGTTGTGAGTTCAAACCATATGGGGTCACAAGGGATCTTCTTCGGATCCGTTTCATGAATGTCACTTAAGATAGAAACAATCTAGCACTCTTCTAAATGTCTGTCTCAATCCTCAGGGAATTCTTGGAACACAAAGTGCAGAAGTTCAACGACAACGCGACCGTGTCTGTGATTCCTCACCATCCTCTGACCTGGGTGGAAGAGCTCTCAGAAGGAAATCAAGAAAATGACTCATTATTCTTGGTCAATATCGCTTTACTGGTAAGTTATATATCTAATACAAAGTATTTAGGAAAATATGTTTTTTTGCTTTGTAATTAAATAACTATAGTCAGGTTATTTAATTTAATAACCCGGAGTAGTGACATTGTCTTATATTGTTTTAACCGTGGAAAAGCCACGCTTCGGCATGAATGGGTCGGCTCGACCCGAGTGATACCACGGCTGCAGAAAACCGGTGTGAAATAGCGCTTGTAGGTGTTTATATGTCAATTAATTTAAATTCAATTAAATATGGTTTTTTTTATCACAATTGCTTTTTAATCTTTGTTTATAGTTGTATTACGAGAAAAAATAAACTACAGATCTATTTGTCAACTATATATTTTAAGTTTCTAAAATTATTTGTAAAAGAGTCAATGGAGGGATAATAATTACATTACCTACACGACCGGAGTGATCCGTGGTATCACTCCGGTCGCGTTCGATCCTCACAGAAAACCGGTGTGAAACAGCTGTTTCACCGAGTGAGAGAGGATACCGGAGGCCCATACCCTCAACCTGAGGGGGATGGGGAGGGGGGGAGGAAGCCCTTATCCCCCTCCCCATCCCTTAAAAAGGCCGGCACCGCACTTGTGACGCCTCTGGTATTGCGGCAGTAATCGCTATACAATCAGGTGATACGTCTGCTCGTTTACCCCACTATTCCATAAAAACAAGACTGCAGATAATACAAAGAGCATCTTCGTCTTAAAGGATGTTACAGATCACATAGTTCATTTAATAATTAATCTAATTATATTTAATTAGAGTGATAATTATGACAATTGTTATACGAGTATTATTAGTATAATTATATGTAATATGGTACAATGTATTAATTGTTTTATACAATGGTACTGATGAACTTTTGACACTGAGATAGATAATAATGATGGAAAGAGTAAATACACTATCAGTACGGCCTTTGTCAGTCTACTGGTGGAAATAAGCCTATCCTTAGAATGGTGATTTACCCTCCTATGTCCTGGAAATAGTTTAATTTTTTTTTACATTACTTTACATAATTATGCTACCACTGCACCATCTGGGCAATCATTAAAACATCTTTCAAATGTCTTCAATGGGGGAGGGTGAATCTTAAGTCCTTTGTATCTCAATTTTGGAACCTTTTTCCTCAAGGTAGTAGAGAGAAGTGTGAGTAGGTAGTACCGGGGTAATACTACCCTTCTTTTTGTGCTATAACATGTGAGTATTTAGAAATATATAAGTATGTTCATCAGCAGTGTGGTAACCAAAGTTTAGGCTCTGCCTAGTTTGGGATCAGCCAGTCGTGTGCGCGTATGTGTGAGGAAATTATTATTTCGTAAAATTTATCGGAAGAACTTGTATAGGCTATGTAATGTTCCAATAAATAAGTTACAACATTTATAGGCATATGTTCGCATATTTATGTAAATTACATACGGAACTTGTTGCTTTAATTGCACGTAATGCATACACTTTTATCGGCAAAGGTCACAGTTTGGTTCCCGTTCGGTAAACCTATTTGTATTGTTATTCAAGAATGGTTCTACGTTCGTTTGAATATGTCCATTATGACCATTCTTAATAAAACTATTAAGAAACTTTTGGCCGCGGCTCCGTCTACATGAATGTCGGTTAGCACGGTTAAAAATAGCCTTGTCTTAAGAATTAAAGTACCACCATGATCCATTTTATTGAAAACTACCGTGGGAGAGCTACGCTACCGGAGTGATACCACGGCCTCACAGAAAACCAGTGTGAAACAGCGCCTGCGCTGTGTTTCACCGAGTGAGTGAGGAAACCGGAGGCCCATACCCCAACCCCTCCCCCCATCCCCTTTCCCATCCTCCAAAGGTCGGCAACGCACTTGTGACGCTTCAGGTGTTGCGGGTGTCCATGGGCGGCGGTAATCGCTTACCATCAGGCGATACGTCAGCTTGTTTGCCCCCTATTTCATAAAAAAAATACGATACAATGATTTAGCCGTGAAAGCGTAATAAAGCGTGGCATCAGGCAGCGTGGAGTCATTTTGGCAGATTCTGAAATGAATGACGTGTCTCTTTTCCAGAGTATCGCCAATGTAGCTTCCAAGAAGAACCCTTTCACTCGCTTCGGTCTGAACAACGTGATCTCCTTCACGAACTCGCAGCCGTTCGTTAAGATGACAGCCAAAGAATTCATGATGGGATATAAGTCCGAGCTTATGACCCTGGGGAACACCTTCTTGCCTGGATGGATCTATTTCGATAAATTGGGGCTCATTGACCGGGTGAGTCTATTTTCACTGTCCAAATGTATTTAAAACCTATCACATTAGCAAAATATCTAATTTAACTTGAAAATTAGTCTAAAGTAATTCAGTATTAGTATCGTATGCTTCACTGAAATCGGAATTTTATCGTGAAATTTTATTCTGACCCAGGTATTCTTGTGATTTTGTACACATTATATATGTATTCAGAATATATAAGTGTAAATATTCGGGTAAATAAATATATTTATTAGTAGTCTGAATATACCACAGTACAGACACTGCATAGTTTGAAATCAAACGGCCGTGTGTGACATTCATCAAGTTATTATAATTATTAAAATACTTAAGCTTATTCTAACCTAAATTATTACTCCATAGATGTACGATTTTGATGGCGATTATGAGACAGTATTCACTGGCACTGATGATGTCCGCAAGTCAGGCCTCATCGACACTTATAGAGGATCAACAGACCTACCGCAATGGCACGGCAAGCACTGCTCAAATGTCCAGTACGCATCTGATGGAACAAAGTTCATTGGTGGAGCAGATAAGAATGAAAGCATTCTGTTCTATAGGAAGAGTTTATGCCGAGCTGCTCCATTGGTAAGTTTGTTAACACAACCTGATTAAAACAATATTTTAAGGCTCAATAACTTCATATTCGTTTCCTTCCAATCATGTTCGGCTCCCGTTAGTCAGAGACGTCATTAGAAACACATATATTATTAAAGAAATCGTGGCAGAATTCCCCTCAAAATTGATCTTTGAATGTATTTACATAAAATTTAAAAAATTGTTAAATAACAGAAAACATTTTGCTCTCCAGATTCCTGTAGGTGAGGGCGTAAAGAGAGGTCTCCATGGTTACAAATACACATTCCCCGAAAATATGATGGATAATGGAAAATACATCAAGGAGAACAAATGCTTCTGTAGAGAAGGTACGTTTTTACAAATAAAAGTGTAAAAATAGTGACTCGAACTTCCAGGCAACAGCTGGCCTCTTAAAGCTATGGCAGTTTTTCCCATATGCGAAATTCCTTTTCTACTATTGCCTTTCGTTATCTAACTTTCCTTTTCATAAACTGCCCATTTACTAAGCCTCTTGGTTAATGACAAACTAAGGTTGGCAAATTTGATCAAGATACTTTCAATATGAATGGGAATAATCCCGCACTCACGCCCACTCCTGTATACTAGGATCAAGAGTAGTGACCCACGAACACACCGAGTTATAGTACTCGGAAAGTTCCAGGGAAAATATACTGTCTTGGAACACGACAAAATGAATCAGAAGAAAACTGGAGGAGTTGGAGACTTAATAAGTCCACTTCCCTCCTCAGCAAAGCGAGAGATAAAATGAATAAATATGAATACAAAATAAATTAATCACTGTATTCTTTCTCAGGTCTATGCCTCCCTGAGGGTTTGATTGATGTGTCCGACTGTTACTATGGTTTCCCGATTGCGTTATCATACCCTCACTTTTGGAAGACAGATAAAGTGGTCTTCGACAAGGTTGAAGGTTTGACGCCAAGCAAAGAAGAACATGAGACTGCGTAAGTTTTATTTTTATTTTTTTCGAGATGAAAATCCTAGGCGGCTTATGGTTTCAAAAACATTTGTCTTAAACATCAATCTATCTTTCCAGATTTTGGATCGAACCACAATCAGGTCTGCCGTTGGAAGTGAGTACCAAATTCCAGATCAACATGGCGCTAGGCGATGTCTCTATGATCAGAAATGTTGAGAGGTTCTCTAACATGTTCCTGCCTCTACTTTGGTTTGATATCGTAAGTATCTCTTAACTGAACGTTATAATGTACTTTGTCATCTTTTTGTACTTCTCTGCTCCTCCGAAAAGACAAACTTACAATTGTTACTATTACTATACGCATTCATTATACTCGTAGAATTTGCTATTTTTGTGTGTGCATACGTATATTTTGATGACTGTATGTACGTATGCTTGTATTTATGCATAATCGTATGCGAATGTAATTGTGTACCTACATATATGCCCGGTTCCTATATTTAACGAATCGTCATCGTGTAAAAATTTTCTACAACCGACTACGAGTCGTAAATACCGTTCCTCAATTTATTTTTTATAGGAACGTTTTTAGCTTACGCCCCGTATGTGTACTACTATTCGTACCTAGAACGGATCGTTTTTCAAATATAGGAACTAGGCAACCCTTGATCACATTATGTTCTGGTCTCATAGTTCTTTTTTAAAGATCATCAATTTTGTTATTTTTTCCTAAATTTATAGATTTCTTCAACGAATTTAATATGTAACTTTGCATTTGCAGAAAATGTACAAACTGCCCCCAAACCTACAACAGCGCTTCAGCCTATACCTCAACGTTCTTCCAATCGTCGAACAAACCGCGATGTACGCTCTCTTCGTAACTGGCGCTGTTTTCATCTTAACAACAGTCTACATGTTGACCTTCAAAGTCATGTTTAGAAAACCCAGAGACTTCGACAACTGGAAGAAAGATGGAGTTTACGCTCCTTGTGAAGTACCACTAACCGACACGGACACGGATGTCGAAAACAGTAAATCTCTTCTCAAAATCCACAGCGAGAAAATAAAAGACTTCAGTACAAAGTTAAGTGACAAAGTATATGACACAGTAGGCAGTGTAAAAGATAAAATGGTTGGAGAACTAAACAATGTAAAACATGTCTTTGATAAAAAAGATAACAAAACTAATGATCAAAGTTACGCTGAAGTCAGACAGAGTGATAGTGAAGACGATTGTAAATATCTAGAAGTTTTAGATGACGGTTCAGATTTGGTATTCAATCAGAAATATGAAACAAGAAGAACTGAGAAGTTAAACGATATTGAATCACAGAACAGAATGGACTTATAGAAGATTGTGAAGGATTTAGAACTGCTTTAGACAATACAGTTACTATTATTTCTACTACTGTTATCTCAAATTTGATTTTGAGAATTGTGTGAATTCGGATAATACAAGTATACCAGGATGTTCATCCAGTTGGAGGCCAGACCCGGTCTTATAATAAACGGATTTTTTAATGTTCCAATCACCATGTTTCGGGTGAATTTCTTGCCACGGGTGTGACTGATATTAAAGACTCGCGGAGCATAAATTTTCACGTGTTGCTTCGGCTTCTTGTGCAATTTTCTCAATAACTATATTGAGGACACTATAATTATGAACTTTTATTAGTAGGATGTGATACATACTTATAAATCAGCCTATAGGTATTTAGTTCATCAGATATTAAGTTATATTTTCAATATTTTGCATTTTAAGTATCCAAATTACATTGAAAAAAAAATGTGTATTGTTACCACCAATGAAAATCACAAAAAAATAGCGCGTTTAAAAAATAGTGACGCCTGTTTGACCAATCAGAGTCCTAGAGATTATTGTGTCGTACAAAAACTCGAAACATGATTGGTCAAGCTCAGGAGCTGTATCTATGTCACTATTTTTTTAACGCGAATGTACTATACGTATTATAATACATCTTGATTTCTTCAATGCTTGCTTCTGCAACCTGTGAGTTCATGGCAAAGGAATTTAAAAATTATTCTGCTAATACCACTCTTTTCTTTTCTACTTAAAGTAAAAAATAAAAGAGGTAAGTATTTTAGCAGCAAGTGCAATATGTTCCTAAATAACATAAGGCCTATTAAAGTATTTAAATGTTGCTTTAAATAAGACCTTGTGTTGTAAGGCTTAACGATTATTTTACTTTGCCAAGTGAGTTTTTAAACTTTGAGAATTACTAGTATATAAATATACTATGAGGCCTCACTCAGGCCATTATGTATAAGAAACAATTGCTCATTATATAACCACGTCTACCTGTTATTTGTATAGACAGCTATTTTACCATAGAGTTTAAGAAATAATGTTCCATCGTTTTCATTACCTGTATACCATAAAATAAGGGTTACTTCGATGTTTAAAAAAATTGTACCGTAGACATACTGCCGTGGTAATCGAGAGGGCAGTCAATTAAAGGCAGCAACTTTTTCTGAATGAACTGAAGCACTACGATTTTGTAATAGAAATTCCCACAATATATCTCTTGTTTTTTGAATTGTAGGTGTCCATAGACGATGGTAGTCGCTTTCCATCAAGTAACCACAACAAGTTCATTTACCCATATTAACTTTATCTCTGGCCTAGAAATTATAGTCAACCGCTAAGACAATTTTCAAAATTTTATAAAATTGACGCAAATTAAAATACCGCACGCTGCTAGCTTAAAAAATATTTTTTATAATTTTATTTATTTGAATTTTCACTCTGAAGAATTAAATTTATTTGTCTATGTCAGTTGGCAGTATTGCCCTATGCCAAAACTAAATTCTTGCCAACATTGTAATTGAATTTCATCTTTTTTTTTAATAATGTACTGTGTGTAATATTTAAGTAATGGAACCTATGGCCAATTTGGAATTGTGGCCTAGACTTGAGGCCATGTCTGAAATTTTATATTATGTGGCCTCTCGGAGTCCGTCTAGGCTTAACTTACAACACTCTATTGTGATATTTATAATAGTTTTACTTAAAACTATTATAATATAATTTTATTTGTAATATAACAAAAATATAAAATTAACTTTAATTTTTTAATTAAACTTGAATTTATATTTTTTATACAATTATTTATTGTTGAATAAAATCTTAATTTATATTTATTTTATTCTTATACAAGTTTATATTTATTTTAATGTGTTTTATTCGACAATAAGTATTTGTGACTAGTGTTAGTAATATATTTAGGAAATTATTAATTATTATTTTATTATTATAGATAGATAATTAAATTTATTTTTAAATTATAACATGAATAAAAGTATTCCTTATGTTTGGCACTTGGCCGATAATTTTGTAAATATAATTAATTAATTATTATCAAAATTAAATAGTTTTTTTAAATTTTATTCTGTTGTTATTGTTTTATTTGTTTAAGTTACTCCTTATATCATTAGTTATCTGCCAGTGAAAGTCACTTTAAAATCAGTCCAGTATTTTCAGAGATAAGCGGGGAACTAACTGACAGACAAATTTTTAATGTTGTTATTTTGATTAAGGTACCCTAAATTATTTTATATGTATATTTATGGATATGCATTTATTGCAAAGTTGTTAATTTGAAATTACAAACTGACTGAATTGGTTATCAAACAAATCTTAATGTACCTGAAAGTAATAGGTATATTTTATTCATATCAGTTGTCTAGTACCCATAAAACAAGCTCTGCTTAGTTTGGGACTAGATGGCGTTGTGTGTTAGATATCCGAAATATTTATTTATTACTAGCTGAACCCCGCGGTGCTACCCGCGGTACGATGATAACTGCGGGCAACGCCGCGAGGCGAAGCTATATCTTTATAAATAGTAGCCTATGTGTTATTCTGATGTATAAGCTATATTGTGGTAAAGTTTTATTCAAATCCATTCAGTAGTTTTTACGTGAAAGAGTAACAAACATCCATACATACATACATCCATACTTACAAACTTTCGCCTTTATAATAGTAGTAGGATTTATTTATTACCTACATATTTTTACTAACAGTTACCCATCCATCCATCCACCCATTAAAATATAATTGAAGTTCGTATGGCGCAAAAGTTCAAATTTTGTTGCCCAGTGTGTTCAGGAGAGAAGTATGTCCACCAGTAAACTATTAAAGGCTTTATATGTGATTAAAAAACTTTATTAAACATAACCTAACTTACAATCATTGTACTATGCTCGTAATAACTAATTACTTTCTTGAAGATCCAGTAGAAAATGGCCCCGTAGAATATAAACTGGCATACTTTGTCCACTATTGCCATTCTAGAACAAAATTAAAACTATTTTAATCCTTTCTATATACAAAAGCGAAATACCACTCACAGCACGAAATTTCAGAAACTATAACACCTAAAAACTGAGAATGAGGCAGGTAGGTTCCTTGTAGGTTGTAGACATCCACTAACGGATTTTACGAAACTCCATCATTTTTTTTATTTTTATTTTTATTGTGCGGAAATCCCCGCCGGTACCACCTGGTGGCATGTCGGACTCGAACCGACTAAAACCGCACGCCGTCTCGGGTACTAGATGCCGGGGAACCAGGTGCACCCTAGAAAGGAAAACCCTGGAACCCCGACGTACCTCGGGCCACCTACGCTTTGTAGATGGCCCCTACTGTGTGAGAACCCCAATGTTCCCTTTAATAACCCCCAGGGCGCGCACGCTCCGCAGCGTCCGCGCCATCACCCGGCCTGCTCCTGCTAGGGTGACACATGGCCTCATGTGTCACCCTCAGGCTTGCGCTTATGAACGAAACTCCACCCCTAAGGCGGGAAAAGGGGGGTTGGAAGTTTGTAAGAAAGTCCCATGTTTTTGAAATAAGAAACTTAAAATTTAAAATAAGTGCTTTATAGATGGTGTGGCAGTATAGGCATAATTTATCTTTAGAAATTAATCCCCTTTTGGGGTTAAAAAGGGGGATGGTAGTTTGTACAAAAGTCCAATGTTATTGAAGTTAAAGTGATTCAGAAGGCAGAAGGATTTTAAATGGTATTTAAGAACAATAATTATTATATGATGATGATATTTTCCTAGCCGATTACGGCCACGGTGACCAGTCTCAACGGAGACCAGCTAACTACGCAGGAGATATTATAGTGCACAAGTGTGTGCGCAAACACAGGTGCACTCTCTAGTCCCTCTCTCTCATAATCCGATGGGACGTTTAACCAACACGACCGGGGAGAACTCAGGCGCAGGACCGATAGCAGGCACGGGAATTATCTATACTAATATTATAAACAGGAAAGATTTGTACCTATTTTTGTATGTTTGTAATGAATAGGCTCAAAAACTACTGGATCGATTTTAAAAATTCTTTCACCATTCGAAAGCTACATTATCCACGAGTAACATAGGCTATATTTTATTTTGGAAAAAAATAGGGTTCCGTAAGATATTTCGGTTTTTCGGACACAAGGTGTAAAAATCAACCAGAAAAGTTACTTATTTTGCGAAAATTTTCATGCTACGGGCTATATAAGACGCAAACGAGGTTGCGTGGGTCAGCTATGATTTATATACAACGTGTATTTAGTATCAGCATTGCACCCGTGCGAAGCCGGGGCGGGTCGCTAGTCATATATATAGTAGCTGAGCCCCGTGGTGTTGCCAGACTTATCAGCCATTGAACAGACCACCTTACATTTAAGAGCTCCCGCAGACCACAAACTTTTTAGTCGGCTGATACTGAATTGTTATAATGTGCGCTATACTAAAATAAAAAATGACATTTAGAGTACGGTGGATGGCTCAAGAACACGGATTGTCACTACCCCCATTCGTTCTATGGTCGTAAGAGACAGGAGAAAACTACAAAGGAAGAAGATGTTCTTTGTGTGTATATCATGTATGTTTGTAAAGTCCCCCTCGATACAGGATGTATATTCCTAACACGAGGGCCTCTGGAAAAAAAATGCCCATAATTAAGGAAAGACCCACATACAGCAGTGAACTTCTAAGGCTGTTGATGAGTTATGATGTTTGGTAAAGATTTTTTTTTGATGTGAAACTTCTTTAGGCGTATGAGGGTAATTTTTTTACGGAAGTGGGGAAACGGATATCGGTTCCACCCAACACAAAGGGAGGATCCTCCGACCAGGCGAGGTGATCATGCCTGGCGGGCCACTGCCCAACAGTTGATGTTGGGATGTTGTATATATGATAATCGGCGCGAGAACTATTTATTACGCGATTCAGGATTTATAGTTACTCCGTGTAGTGCGTTTCATCGCAGTTCAGTGTATCTTCGGTAGATGGCGCTGTAGTAGGTTATTGTTGTGTTATATGTAGAAGTCGCCACAGGGATGAAACGCAATAATAATAATATTAGCGTCACGAAGATGTGCAGCGTTTTTGTCGAAGAAGAGGGAGAGAGCGATTGAGATCGATTGAGAGAGAGTGAGAAAGGGCGGACGTAGCATGAAGCAAATAGCCATGGAGTGAGAGTAGGGAGCAAGCAAGTGAGAAATATCGAGAGAGAAAGTGAGATAGAGCGAACGTCGCATCACGCGAGCGAGAGACTGGACAGAGCAATTTTGAATCAAAAAGTTTGCCAAAGAAGTTTCTGACAT
This sequence comes from Spilarctia lutea, assembly GCA_916048165.1. NCBI lineage: Eukaryota > Metazoa > Arthropoda > Insecta > Lepidoptera > Erebidae > Spilarctia > Spilarctia lutea. Next base: position 3,279,137 of record OU696498.1, on the reverse strand, counting down.
GTGTACTTTGTGCGCTCGCACTTTTTTATTATTATTATTATCTGCGATCAGTCTATCACCTATAAGCAGATGTGCTGGGCGAAGACAGCTCGTTTGTATGTATATTCGGTGATGTACATCCTTACCTTCTACTATGAACCTTCGCTGCCGGCAGATCCTCATCTTTCTCTTTCAGCAAATACTTTCTCCCACCTAGGCAGCCGTTTGAAAAGTAAGTTGGTATATCAACACTCTCCAGGTCATAATAAAACCCATGTCTATCATCTTCTTTCAGTGAAGAGCGAAGAGCTACGAAGTTCTTGTTGTCGAAAGTCCATTGCTGTGTGGTGTAATAGCGTAAAGCCAGGTCAGCTATGTAAATGCGCCGTTGGATTTTCACCAACCTGAAAATAGGAATTTTCGTCATGTAACAAAGTACTGAAGCTTATAATAGCCGTATCAATGTGTCTTTCGAGAACCACCTGTCCGAAGAGATATCTATGTCTAGACCAGAGATTAATTGGCGTTTGGACACTGAAATATTATTCAGATTTGCCTGAAATTAGCGCCTAAGGAACAATCTAACTAACTACATAAAGGTTTACGCACTTCTATGTTACTCTTCCACGCAAAAACAGCAGGCTCCATATTTAAAAAATACACAAAATACTATCCAGTATGCATGTCCATTACAGGTACACACAACATTCAGCATTGAGTCTCACTTTTATTTTTGTCTTGCTTCGAACCACAGCGTTATTCGCGGTTTTTGTTATCTTAATATATATAAATCTCGTGTCACAATGTTTGTCCTCAATGGACTCCTAAACCACTTAACCGATTATAATAAAATTCGCACACCATGTGCAGTTCGATCCAACTTGAGAGATAGGATAGTTTATATCACAATTTACTAATTGGGAAAAAAATATTTATATAAATATTTCGGACATATAACACACAACGCCATCTAGTCACAAGCTAAGCAGAACTTGTGTTATGGGTACTAGACAACTGATAATACATATATACTGTTTTTTTTTGTAAATACATACATATTATACATAGAAAACACCCAAACTTCGAAACAAATATTTGTAGATCACACAAACACTTGGTCCGACCCAGGATTTGAACCCGAGACCTCAAGCACAGCAGTCCTTTGACTACCACTGCGCCACCGAGGCAGTCAATAAAAGTACAACGATTATAGATAACTCCGCGGGGCTCTGCTAGTAATATATAGAACCTATACTGATACTTACAAAGGCTTTCTACCTAGCAACCAGAGGATGGTATCTACTAACATGGCTGGCAATAAATGTTGGACCAAGACCTGAAAAGAAAAAGAAAGATAAATAAGAATGAATGTAATAGGGGGCAAACTAGCAGACGTCTTGACTGATGGTAAGCGATTAACGCCGCCCATGGACACCCGTAATACCAGAGGCGTTCACAAGTGCGTTGCCCGCCTTTGGGGGACGGTGAAGCAATGGGGATTTTCAATGTAAATTTTCTGAAGAAAAGCATTTTTTTTTAAATATTGGGCAAACGAGCAGACGTATCGCCTGATGGTAAGCGATTACCGCCGCCCACGAACACCCGCAACACCATAGGCGTTAAAAGTGCGTTGCCGGCCTTTTAGGGAGCAGTACTATGTACTTTATTTTTCAGTAATATTGCTTTTCGGTGAGTGAGCAACAGCCTTTCATTGCCCACAATTAGAGATAGGCTTCTCGTTAAAGCCCCTGCTAACTGCAGACTTTCGATGGGCCAATAGTTTAGTTGATTTCTTAATCAAAATATTTTATTGTTACAGTCCTATGCTTTTAGGCAAATCTAAGTAAAGCTTGTATTACAGTATTTTTTTTTTATACACAACGCCATCTAGTCCCAAACTAAGCAGAGCTTGTACTATGGGTACTAGCGCCTCATGCCGCCCTGAGTGTGGCCGCGGATCTTGGGGACGGGTTTTCCCCCCTATTCGCTCTAGTGGCCAGCCGCGAAGGGGCGACGTACGCGTGTGCCGTGGGTCGCCTAATCTGAGAGTATTTTATCAGCAGACGGTGCCCCCTTCAGTGCGGGTAGGCGCTGGTAGGGGTACGGTCATGTTAATAACTGCAGTTCCCGGACCCCTCCCTTCTCAGGGGCAGAGTTGGCACACCGTGTGGTTTTAGACAACTGATATTAATACATATATACTTTTTTTTTATAAATACATACATATTATACATAGAAAACACCCAAACTCCGAAACAAATATTTGCAGATCATACATACATTTGGTCCGACCCGGAAATCGAACCCGAGACCTCAAGCACAGCAGTCGCATACGCTACCACTGCGCCAACGAGGCAGTCGAAATAAAGATGTATGGGAGTGCGCACATTATAACGATTCGGTATCGGCCTACAAATAAGCCAAAAACCAACTCGACTTGTTGTCTACGGGGGCTTTTAGAAAGGAGATTATGGCCTACTATACCACGAATGATTCTTCCGTGGAAGAGCCACGCTTCGTCATGAATGGGCCGGTTCGACCTGAGTGATACCACGGCCTCACAGAAAACTGGTGTGAAATAGCGCTTGCGCTGTGTTTCACCGAATGAGTGAGGATACCGGAGGCCCATACCCCAACCCCTCCCCCCATTCCCTCTACCCATCACTCAAAGGTTGTCAACGCACTTGTGACGCTTTTGGTGTTGCGGGTATCCATGGGCGATGGTAATCACCTACCATCAGGTGATGCGTCTGCTCGTTTGCCCACGATTTCAATGAAATTTGGCATGCAGATACTCTGATTCTTGAAGAAAGACATAGACTACTCTTTTGGCTATAACCAACAAACACGCGGGTGGAGCCGCAGGCAATAGCTAGATCTTTTATAAACAAACCCTTACCTTTAAATAATGCACTTTTGCATTAGTAGTAATCTTCCCTCCAACGCACCACAGCATATTATCGAGAGGAATTTTCGCCCCGAGTTCTTTCGCCATCTCAACGAGATCGTGCATTTTCACACTGTTCAATTTCCCAGCGCAGCAGTTGTATATAGGTATATCATCTGTTGGGTCCAATCTGAAAGAGAGACAGGTCAGAATAAAACAAATAAATATTTAGGACATTTAACACACAACGCCATCTAGTCACAAGCTAAGTAGAGCTTGTGTAATGAGTACTAGAGAACTGATATTAATACATAAATACTTTTTTTTTGTAAATACATACATATTATACATAGAAAACACCCAAACTTGCAGATCATACAAACATTTGGTAAGGAGAAGATTTATAGAGTACCTACTAGCTGACCCACGCAAACTCGTTTGCGTTTTCTATTGCCCGTAGCGTGAAAATTTTACCCCGTTTTTGAAACATTCTTCATTGGTGCTCCGCTTCTATTAGTGTTAGCGTGATGATAAGCCTTATAGCCTTCCTCGATAAATGGACTATCCAACGCTGAAAGAATTTTTTAAATCATACCAGCGGTTCCTGAGATTAGCGCGTTAAAATAAACAAACTCTTCAGCTTTATATTAACAAGTATAGATTCCCTGTGGTGGCAGATTAAGAACAATCCCCCCATGGAGGTCCATAGGCTCACTAACCTTCAGAATAACAGACCAGAAAATTTAATTGCTTTTTTTTATGTATGGACCTGTCCAAGTGACTACTCTGCCTGATGAAAAGCATGAGCAGAATCCAAGAGTGGGTCACCATACTCATTGCGAATGCAGACAATGCAACAATGCAGAATGGTGATCCACACCATGGCGGCCTAGTGGTGCTTCTGCATCTTTGTTTTATCACATTCTTATCAATCGTCCTGGGTTAGAATCACGAAATCCCCAAAGACTGGCAACGCACTTCTTTTTTTTTTTTTTTTCTTTTAAAAAACAACTCCCACATTAGGAATAAACATCCTGTGTCGTGGGGGACTTTACAAACATACATGAAACGGACACAAAGAACATCCAGACTCGGGACAACAATTCGTAGATCACACAAAGTGTTGTACCGCGTGGGATTTGAACCCACGACACTTGGCGCAGTAGCAAGCGGCATGGCGACCGCTGAAACCACTCGGCCAACCGTGCACTTGTGTTGCGGGTGTCCTGGGTGGCGGTAATCGCTAACCATCAGGCGATACGTCTGCTCGTTTGCCCCCTATTTCATTAAAATAAAACTAATAGGGCAGGCAATTTAATTGTTACATTAAATACGTACTTCTTCGTCCCTCGAATCCAGGCTGATGCAGCAATATTCTGAACGCAAGTATCAACTGGAATAAAATCGCTGACGATATCTGGCTTCGTGTGACAGGTCCTCATAATTCCTGGAAAGTAAAGTAATAATGACGTCACACATATCACACATTAATAATAATAATAATAAATATTTTTGACATCTAACACACAACGCCATCCAGTCCCAAGCTAAGCAGAGCTTGTGTTATGGGTACTAGACAACTGATATAAATACTTTTATACTTTTTTTTTTTGTAAATACATACATATTATAAATAGAAAACACCCAAACTCCGAAACAAATATTTGCAGATCATACAAACATTTGGTCCGACCCGGGAATCGAACCCGAGACCCCAAGCTTAGCAGTCGCATACGCTACCACTACGCCACCGAGGCGGTCAAATTGATGTTTGATCTTAGACTAAGGGCCGGTTTTTCAATCGTCAGATAAAACTTATCGGAGGAATAATCTATAAGACGGCAAAAATAAGGACACCTTATTTGTAAGAGTAAGTGTCTGTAGTAACGTGTCCTTATTTTTGCCGTCTTATAGATTATTCCTCCGATAAGTTTTATCTGACGATTGAAAAACCAGCCCTAAGTAGAATAGGTATATTAAGATAACTAGACTGTAGATAAACATACTTATATATTTCTATATACATACATATCTGTAAAAATAAATAAAATAGGAGTGTCTGTTTGTTATCTATACTATGCTAATATTACTGCCTCGGTGGCGTAGTGGTAGCGTATGCGACTGGTAAGCATGAGGTCTCGGGTTCGATTCCCGGGTCGGACCAAATGTTTGTATGATCTGCAAATATTTGTTTCGAAGTTTGGGTGTTTTCTACGTATAATATGTATGTATTTACAAAAAAAAAGTAAATAGTATTTATATCAGTCGTCTAGTACCCATAACACAAGCTCTGCTTAGCTTGGGACTAGATGGCGTTGTGTTAAAAAAAAATATATAAAGCTGAAAGGTTTGTTTGTTTGAACGCGCTAATGTCAAGAACCGCTGGTCAGATTTAAAAAAAATCTGTGTTGGATAGTCCATTTATTGAGAAAGGCTATAGGCTATATATCATCACGCTAAGACCAATAGGAGCGGAGCACCAATGAAGAATGTTTCAAAAACGGGAGAAAATTTTCACGCTACGGGCATTAGAAGACCCAAACGAGGTTGCGTGGGTCAGCTAGTATTCAAATAACCGTTTTTTACTGAATACTTAGAATATACCTGTCTTAATATGAAATTTAATTAAGTTTTTACTTTTTATGTACATTTAAATGTAACTGCAATTTATATTGGATTGGAATATTAATCAGTCTAAAGTAACCTTAAAGCGTTGCCAAAAAAATTAGGTAAAATAAATTAGTAAAATATATGTACAAATTACTAATATCTCTGCCAATATGAAGAAAATTAAATTTAGATTCAGAGAAAAAACGCAAAAAGAAATCTCTCCGGCGGGGAATCGAACCCCGGTCTCCCGCGTGACAGGCGGGGATACTTACCACTATACTACCGAAGACTTATTGAATACAGCTGAAATAAATGTTCTTATGTAGCAATTAATAATGAATTTATTTTTACCTTTTCCGCAAGCTACAAATATCCCAGTAGGTCCATTGAAATTCTCCACCCAACCAGGCATCGGCTCAGATATACTGGCTACTACTGCAATATTATTTCTTTCTTATAACTATTTACAAATATATCTATACAAATAAATAACATTGGAGTATCTGTTTGTGATATTAAAATAACCGCTTTTTACTAAATGCATATGTATATACGATATTTACACCAAAATAACAATTTTTTAAATTTTGTCTGTCTGTTGGTTCCGGCAAATCTCTGGAACGGCTGGACCGATTTTGACAGTAACTTTCACTGGTAGATAGCTGATGATATAAGGAGTAACATAGGCTACTTTTTTAGACTAGCTTCGCCCCGCCCAGTTCGGTTCAGCTAGTTAAAAATAAATACAACTTGAGTGTCAAACTAAGCGAATAATTAATATATTTTTTTCATTTGGTTTATTTAATTTCTGGTTAGAAATTCCATTTTCACTTATTTTAACCACATTAATGCCTTATCGTAACTCTTGATAAACGTTGTCAAAACTTACCAATAGATGGCCTAACCATCACTATTGGTAATATCCCTCTGTTCTCAAAGACAACATGTTCAGCCAATTGTTTGCTAAACGTATAAGTGTTAGGCATTTCGCCTAAATACCTGAAACGCAAACATAATTATATTTAACTTATGTTAAGTTATAAAATATACTAACTTCCAAAAAAATAAAGTACCAATTATTATGATTGTAAGTAGTGAATGGAACTAATGCCAATAGATGTCGCTGTTTTCAAAAAATTGTAAACAAGCTTTTTGATTTACAAAATAAAGGTTTTATGTAAGTAGAAAATCGTTATAAAAATACTGGAATATTACATAACTTTGAGTATATAAAATCATATTGAGAAAGGACCACTACCTAGAAAAAAGAATGCTACCAAAGTATATCGGTAGATGGCGCTGTTAACAATAAAAATATTTTGTGCTTACTTGGGTGTCAAAATTCTCAACGTGTGGTCATCGACAGAATCACAAATTGCCAACGTCCCCCTCCAATCAGCTAGAGGAGGATACAAAACCTCTTCTATGGGATCCTTGTTCGTGTTAGAGTACGAGGTAGAAACATGAACGAATGCCTGCATTAACAAAAAACGTGCTATCAATTGCCTGCAGTTGAAAATGAACCATAAGCAGAAAAATTCAAGATCTAAAATGCCGTGTAAGTTGCAAGGGGCACGGAGAGTGGTCTTGCTTTGCTTGTTTGGTTTTTCTCAGTTTTTTTTTTATCGCAAAGGATCACTTCGACGGGCGGAGGTCGTTTTGTGTCGAACAATTTCATAGAAATAACAGTTCAGTAACTAAAGTACGCGAGTTATTTCAAGTTCAATATAAATTGGATGACATAAATCAGTGTTACAGTGGTGATTTAATAAAGAAATGGGTTAAGATGTTTGAAGAGACGGGATCGACAATGGTTAAGAACGCTTTTAATTCTTTTTTGGAATTTATTTATTTATTTCATTTAGTAGATAGGTACAATGTTGTTTGATTTGCGACGTGCTTTTATTTATATCAAAATGAATTTTATCTAATACTAGCTGTCCCAGCAAACGTTGCTTTGCCATAAAAGGGAATATATGTTGTAGAGGTGGGTCAATAAAAATCGCGATGGAAAAATAGGGGTTGATCGTAGAGGGTTGAAAATCTAGGGCTGTATGTATATATATAAGAATAAGAAGATATAAAATTCTCGTGTCACGGGGTGCGTAATCGAACTACTCCGAAACGGCTTGACCGATTTTGATGAATTTTTTTGTGCTTATCCGGTATCTATGAGAATCGGCCAACATTTATTTTTCATCCCCCTAAATGTTAGGGGTAGTTCACCCCTAAATTTTTTTTTTATTTTTTAGACAAAATTTTTAATTTCTATTTTTTTATGATACAGCATTAGTAAATACATACAACCCTAAATTTTCAACCCTCTAAGATATTTTTCCATCGCGATTTTTATTGACCCACCTCTACAACATATATTCCCTTTTATGGAAAAGCAACGTTTGTCCGGTCAGCTAGTCTTATATATAAAATTCTCGTGTCACAATGTTAGTTACCATGCTCCTCCGAAACGGCTGGACCGATTTTTATTAAATTTTGTGTGCATATCAGGTAGGTCTGAGAATCGGCCAACATCTATTTTTCATCCCCCTAAATGTTAAGAGTAGTCCACCTCTAATTTTTTTAAGTGAAAACTTCTTTAGCGGCGCTGTGTACTTTTTTGGAATGGGTAAAAATGTATAAACTCGCGTCAGGTCACGTGATCTGATCGAAAATTCGTAAGACGGATGGAGAGAGGACGTATAAACTCGCGTCAGGTCACGTGACAGGACAGACGGCGCAGGGCGCTTGCGCGAATGTTCGTGTGTGTATGTAATATAAATTGTCATGTTTGTGTGCGATAGCGCAATAAATGAATATTGTATTCCACCACATAAATAATAATACTTTTATACTGATAATGAAAGCAATTCGTACAAAATTATTCTCTAACCATTCCAAAATATCAAAAATGCACAACGTTAATATTCAAGTTTTCACTTCTGCCGGCACTCCCGGAGTGCAACCCGTCGATTTTTTTTTTTTAATTTTTAAATAAATTTTATTTTTTATGATACCTTGAATTTTCAATCCAATCAACGTATTTTTCCATCGCGATTTTTATTGGCCCACCCCTAAAATATATATTCCTTTTTATGGCAAAACAACGTTTGTCGGTTCAGTTAGTACCTAATTTAATAAAATGGTGGATTTGTTTTCATTCAAAATTTATTGGCTTCGTTTTAGAGCATTGAAATAAAAGCGTATTTTAAAAAAAGTTTTTTCTTTGTCCAATATAACTTGAACTGTCATTATATAGACTACTCTTCTATCACAAGCGGAACTCTGCCGAACACTTCTGCCGATCGTGCCTCTCTATCACTTGTACCGCCTCTCGCTCGCACGCTCGTCTTGCACCTGGCAATGAGTCATGCTTTTCGTGCGTGCAGTCGTTCATGGATTTGCAAGACGTTATCACGTCTAAATTGAATGAATCATGGTCAACATGTAAACACTTACACACAATTTTTTTACATCTTTAGCCAATGTGAGTACGTCCAAGGTTCCTTTTAAATTCATCCGGATTGCATATTTCAAAGGATCGTCAAACCTGAAAGAAATTATAATCTATACATATAAATTAAATTGAAGCGTTTGTTTGTGATTTTAAATTAACAGCTTGCTCTGAAAAGCTCTGCTCCGAGCTCTGAAAAGTAGTGTTCCAAATTAAAATAACGTCAGGGCACAGCTTGTAAAATTTGTAAGTTTGTAAGTTTGTAAGTATAATAAATAAAGTACAAATACGCCCTATTCTGACCAAATTGACTGACATTGACATATTATTCAATGAAATTATAACAATAGGTATCATCCGGGAACAATGGAATAAATCATATATCATTATCCTCCTTAAGAAAGGGGACAAAGATGACATCGGCAACTATAGACCAATTATTATTCCCGTGGGAGAGCCACGCTTCGGCATGAATGGGCCGGCTCGACCGAAGTGATACCACGGCCTCACAGGAAACCGGTGTGAAATAGTGCTAGCGCTGTGTTTCATTGAGTTAGTGAGGATACCGGAGGACCATACCCCAACCCCTTCCCCCTCCCCCTCCCCATTCCCCAAAGGCCGGCAACGCACTTGTGACGTCTCTAGTGCTACGAGTATCCATGGGCGGCGGTAATCGCTTACCATCAGGCAATACGTCTGCTCGTTTGTCCGCTAATCTATAAAAAAAGAAAAAAAATCCTAATATCAAACGTGTACAAAGTTTTCGCATTTTTTTTCCAAAAAGAATAACAAAGGTCTTAAATGAAAACCGAAAGATCGAGCAAACAGGATTTAGAAAGAACTATAGTCCTACAAACCACATCTACACAATCAATCAAGTCTGAGAAAAATATAATGAATACAAGAAGACACTACTCCTTCCTAAAAGGTCGGCAACGCACTTGTAACGCCTCTGGTGTTGCGGGTGTCCATGAGTCCGTCAGCTCGTTTACCCCCTATACAATAAAAAAAAAAAACAAAAAACTGTATTTCGGCTTTATAGACAGTCCAAAACACAAATTTATCTGGGTGAGTCTAAGAGAACAAGGAGTGGATGATGTGTATATAGAACTAATCAAGTCCGTCTACACAAAAAGCGAAAGCAGTATTAAATAAGAGTCAAAAGGAGACCCCTTCATAATAAATAGAGGCGTGAGACAAGGAGACCCACTGTCTCCTAAGATGTTTAATTCAAGATGTCTAATCTCGCACCTTTGGAAGATTCGACTGATATTAACTGCCTCGGTGGCGTAGTGGTAGCGTATGCGACTGCTAAGCATGAGGTCTCGGGTTCGATTCCCGGGTCGGACCAAATGTTTGTATGATCTGCAAATATTTGTTTCGAAGTTTGGGTGTTTTCTATGTATAATATGTATGTATTTACAAAAAAAAAAAGTATATAAGTATTTATATCAGTTGTCTAGTACCCATAACACAAGCTCTGCTTAGCTTGGGACTAGATGGCGTTATGTGTTAGATGTCCGAAATATTTATTTATTTTATTTTATTTATATAATTACGGTATTATAATCAACGGGAGGCGTCACATTTGAGATTTGCAGACAATATTGTCCTACTAGAAGAAGATCCTAAGAAACTAGAACACTTGATAAAAGATAAAGCAGAAAAAAGCAGAGAGGCAGGTTTAGAAATTAATGCTAATAAAACAAAACTAATGAGCAACTGGACAACAAGCAACATAGAGGTGTACGGAATCAAGTTCGAATATGTACAAGAATATGTTTACCTACATTTTATATCGTTTTTACAGATTACATCTCCTGAAGACTACATGTGAAAGGAAATAAACAAAAGATTAGCCTGCGGTTGGCAAAAGTATTGGTCCTTGAAAGAAATAATGAAGAACAAAGATCTAGGCAGAGCAGGGGCCTGAAACTGACCTCCTTCTCAGTCCCCAAGGAGCCGGAGATCCGAAGGGACTATCCACCTCCTAAACAAAGAAAAGGTCTTCAAAGGGAAATACTCGTACTTAAAGCAGACTAGGATGAGTGGTTACACTGAAATCTTTACCTGACACTTGCTGCAATGTGAAATATGATATCGACTTCATTGATCAGAAGTTCGCGCTCCTCCTGAGACAGACCTGAAAAAATACACACATTGATTCCGGTAATCACTTGCAATAGAGAGAGAGTAAATCAAAATAAAAACACTCGGAAAATAATATGGGATCTTATAATCAAAAATTTGGTTGTGATTGTAAGATTGGGAAAGAAAAATGAATTGGAATAAATAATAATAAATAAATATTCCGGACATCAACACACAACGCCATCTAGTCTCAAACTAAGCAGAGCTTGTGCTATGGGTACTAGATAACTGATATTAATACTTAGATACTTTTTTTTATAAATACATACATATTATATATAGAAAACACTCAAACTCCGAAACAAATATTTGCAGATCATACAAACATTTGGTCCGACCCGGGAATCGAACCCGAGACCTCAAGCTTAGCAGTCGCATACGCTACCACTACGCCACCGAGGCAGTCAAAGCATGAATGAGAAAATACAGAGTTAATAAATTGGTAATTCTTAAGGGGGTACTGCAGGTGTATTTCATATGTTACTTGAATAAAATTTGAGGTGACACATCATAAAATAGAATAAATTTACATTACATAAATATAGCAGCATATCAAATCAATGACCGTGCATAAATAGCGGAATATACTTTAATTACTTGTGTTCCGTTGCCTTATGTCTGTATAGATTTCCTTTCTTTTCTTTTCTTTTTATGTTGAATAGGGGGCAAACGAGCAGACGCATCCCCTGAGTATCACGGTAAGCGATTACCGCCGCCCATGGACACCCGCAACACCAAAAGCGTCACAAGTGCGTTGCCGACCTTTGGCGGATGGGGAGAGGGAACGGGAGAGGGGTTGGGGTATGGTCCTCCGGTATCCTCACTGACTAGGTAAAACACAGCGCAAGCGCTATTTCACACCGGATTTCTTTGAGGCCGTGGTATCACTCCGGTCGAGCCGGCCCATTCATGCCGAAGCGTGGCTCTCCCACGGAAAAAGTCTTACTTACATTCACTTTTTCCTCCCACTTTACTATAAAAAATATCTCACCAAGTCCCGGTTCCATGATATCTCCAGATATGACGGAGACCTTAGATTCAAAGACCTCAGGCTTTTCCGATCTGAGTCGATTAAAACACTGGAAGAAAATTATCACATTATTGAATTAATAAGCTCATTATAAAACTAAACTCACTTGTACCTTGCACGTGCCACTATTAAATCTACTTAAATAAGTAAAATAATAAATATTTTGGACATCTAACACACAACGCCATCTAGTCCCAAGCTAAGCAGAGCTTGTGTTATGGGTACTAGACAACTGATATGAAAACATATATACTTTTTTTTTGTAAATACATACATATTATACATAGAAAACACCCAAACTCCGAAACAAATATTTGTATATCACACAAATACTTGGTCCGACCCAGGATTTGAACCCGAGACCTGAAGCACAGCAGTCGCATTCACTACCACTGCGCCACCGAGGCAGTATAACTATTGTTTGGTTTCCCTATGACCTTATGAAACTGGTCAGGATTCGATAAGATGGTGGAATAAATAGTGGAATAAGTGAAGTTTTTTTTTTTTTTTTTATTGATTAGTTGGCAAACGAGCAGACGTATCACCTGATGGTAAGCGATTACCGCCGCCCATGGACACTCGCAACATCAAGTGCGTTGCCGACCTTTGGAGGATGGGAAAGGGGATGGGGGGAGGGGTTGGGGTATGGGCCTCCGGTATCCTCACTCACTCGGTGAAACACAGCGCAAACGCTATTTCACACCGGTTTTCTGTGAGGCCGTGGTATCACTCCGGTCGAGCTGACCCATTCATGCCGAAGCATAGCTCTCCCATGGTATAATTTATAGGGTATAATTTTAGAATGTATGCACCAAATGCCGACAATCGAGAGTATATATATATGCTATTTATAGCCTTTAACTGTTGCCACTGGATAGACACACTCCTTAGACAGGAGTATTCGGCATACTACCTCTTTTTTGACATAGGGGGTAAACGAGCAGACGTATCGCCTGATGGTAAGCGATTGATACCGTTGATACCCACAACACCAGAGGCGTCATAAGTGTTTTGCCGGCCTGTGGGTGATGGGGAGAGGGATAGGGGAAGGGGTTGGGGTATGGGCCTCCGATATCCTTACTCACTCGGAGAAACACAGCGCAAGCGCTATTTCACGCTGGTTTTCTGTGAAGACGTGGTATCACTCCGGTTGAGCCGGCTCATGCATGCCGAAACGTGGCTCTCCCACGGGAAGCCTACACCATACCCATGGGCGTACCCAGGGTAGGGCAGAGGAGGGCAGCTGCCCCCCCCTAGATGTTGACATTCCTACTATCTTCTTCTCTCGATTATATATAAAGCACACTGAGACGCGTAAAAGCGTGACTAAGATCGACTATGGACAAAGACAGATTTATTTTTTGTGTTGTTGTAAGATCGGCAATCGGCATGGGAATTAGTCCTAGTGCTATGCGATTTTCGAGTGCAGTGACGATCAGAGATTGCTCTCTAGCGAGGAGAACTACTCGTCATAGTCCTAAGATAGTAAATCTTCTGAGGCGTTTTATGTAGTTTTTTATGGTCAGCTGATATGCCCATTCATTTGGAATGTATTTTAGTCACTACAAATAATTATCGGAGGCATGTCGTATTTTCTTCCTCACTTTTTTCACTGAGAGCTGTTGATGCAGTTCGCATTGGTAACAAACCACGATACATTTACTATCGACCTTAGGATATTTCAAAGTCAAAGTCAAAGTCAAATCATTTATTTCCATAGGCCCCAAAAGGCACTTGAACACGTCAAAATACAAACATCAAACATTATTTATACAAAATATGAAATAAAACTCAAGTACTGAATTGATCAGTGATAAAAGGATGTAACTCAAGTAATCAATGATTTGAATTACCGGAGCTTAGATTGATTTCGATTCAACTCAAAGGTTTAAATTGAAATCAATCCAAGTACCAGCTCCGATGGGTATTGCATTCATGAGAAGAGCTGGTGAGAAACTTATGTGCACCTATTGTTATGAGCTCTCTGTATGACGTTAATATTGGAGTCTTTTGCGGAGTCCCACAAGCCGTATATCCAGGTTTAATTATCGTCTAATATATCAGAAGTTTGTTGTCCAGTAATAATTTGTATTTTTGTCCTAGCATCCAGTACAGGTTTTTGTGCCGCATAGATATATCACCTCATTTTGCTTTCATATGATTTTTCCACCGGTCTATATGTAAGCCCTGTAAGTAATGAGCACGCCGTTATTGCGGTGGTAAGACCCGTTATGGAGGATTGGCTCGAGAGGCATCACGGGACACTCTCATACCGGCTGACACAGGTGATCACGGGGAAAGGATGCTTCGAAGAGCACCTGTGTCTGATCCGCAAGGAGCCAACGCCTGAGCCACGACTGCGATGACCAGACCGTAGACACGACATTCCACACGCTGACAGAATGTCCGGAGTAGGGCAAGTCGAGGCGACCATTGGAGTGGGGGGTTCTCTTGCTTGGTACCATTATTGCGGTCATGTTGCGTAACGAGAGCGCGTAGAACTCTGCCGTCTTTTTCTGCGAGCCAGTTATGCTTGCGAAGGAGATGGCGGAGCTGGACCGTGTGAGGTTTAGAACTCTTCCTGGCCGCCAGGCCCGGGAACGGGCTAGGTGCCGCAGACGACTCGGGCGCCGGAGATCGCCAAACGATTTCCGTCCTCCATAAGCGCAAGCTTGGGGGTGACAGGTGAGGAACTCCCTAGCAGAAGCAAGCCGGGGGAGTTCCACAAAGTGCTCGCGCCCCTTTTTTAAATAGAAAAGGAGCATCAGGATTCCTACACAGGAGGGGGCCATCTACAAACCATAGGTGGCCCGAATGGCCTGGTCGGGGTTCCAAGGATTTCCTTCCGAGGGTGCACCTGATACCCCGGCTTCTAATATCCATAACGGTGTGCGGTTTTCAGTCGGTTCGAGTCCGACATAACCACCAGATGGTGATTTCCGAGGGAATTTTACTTGCGAATTACCCTTTTTTCTGTACGGAAATCCCCCCTGATACCACTGACTGGTCCTGGACCGCACGCCGTCTTGGTTACTAGAAGTCGGAGAACCAGATGCACTGTGAAAAGGAAAACCCTCCAACCTACGGTTTGTATATGGCTCCCTCCTGTGCAGAAATCCCGGTGTTCCTTTTCTGCCCAAAAATAAGCGCTTATGCTTGGCAGCATAAGCCTCGGCCTGATTGCGGACAGTTACCCTGACGAAGAGTAATTGTCATTTGGGCTGATATAGCGGCTCTTGCTTTTAGCCTCCAGTCCTGTAGGCAATTGTGGACTTCAAGAAGCAAGTCTGAGACTCGCTTTGGATTTTTGTAGCTCACAAGTACCGCTGTGAATGTTGCCATACTGACACCAGACCAGGCAAAGATAGAATAAATGGACTTTTTTGCTCAATGTACATAGAACAATTTGTTAGTGATAACGTTAATGTTTCATCTTAAACTGTTTTGCCGAAGACTTTTGAAAATTTATTTTTAAAATGTGTTCGAAAAGTGCCGTGCAATTAATTGGAGAAGCATATGTCTAGTAGTGGACTGCGAAAGGGTTTTTAAAATAGCTATTCTATAATGAAATAATTTATTTAAAAAAATGCCTTTTTCATATCCATTTATTTGACGAGGTGCTTTTAAAAAATCCGATTTGTCCCCCCCTAGCCCAGAACCTGGGTACGCCCATGACCATACCACTACCAATACCATGAGTAGCCATGGCTTGGTGTACGATTTGTATTCTATCAAGTTTGCCTTCTCTTTACAGTGCTGTTATCTTGCGTTGTTTATTCCCCAAGTCAGATCTTGTGACATCCATAGGGCGACTAGAAGTGGAGACGGACAGAAAGACATAGGATACTTACGAGAGAAGAATAAAGAGCAGCTAATCTGTCTTCTGGTTTCACATTCTTCTTAGTTCTTAGGAGAAGGTAGATTTTGTTTAGTTCCGTGCAAGAATACAATAATTTTTCTATTAAAACTTTGCCGATGAAGCCTGTAAACAACAACGAACATAAATATTTAAATTTTACACTATGATGGTTGTCGAGGAACGGGTATCATGTCCCTTCAACACAAAGGGAGGATCCTCCGACCAGGCTAGGTGATCATGCCTGGCGGGCTACTGCCCTACAGTTGATGTTGGGATGTTGTATATATGATAATCGGCGCGGGAAATATTTATTGCACGATTCAGGATTTGTAGTTACTCCGTGTAGTGCGTTACTTCGTAGTTCAGTGTATCTTCGGTAGACGGCGCTGTAGTAGGTTAAACTCGGAATGTTTAGAAAATAAGAAATTGATGAAAACATTAGCAGAATCCAAGAGGACCGGCCTATTGAAATGCTTCTCCATCATTGAGCCTCCGGTCTGGCATAAACAAAAAACGGCCGCACGAATGCTGTCATTTTAGGTTGGTCTAATGTGAGAGAGTGAATGAGTGAATACTGGACCCTTCGAGCCGGCTCGTTGGTACTGAAAGCAGCGTGGCTCTACCTACTGAATGACTACTACAAACGAATACTACTGTATATTTGAATTCTTACCTGAACCTCCAGTAACAAAAATGGTCTTTCCTTTATAGAATTCCGGTATAGTGGGAACCCCTGATAAATCTCTTTCTTCTAGAAAACCCATGATCTACTCTTTGTTAATCTGTAACAAAACAAAAATTAAAAGTAAATGCAAAGTGATAGCAAAATAGCTAAGGGGTTGGACTAGTGATTGTGATAGAGCTAAAATTGAGAATTGTGGTCAGGGAACATTAAATAAAATGAGTGAATCCGTGTGAGGAATGTAGACGCAACAATCCCATTTTTTTCTAAGGAATGCTTATTTTACCGCCGAGAGCACGTTAAGTCGTCGGTCCCGGTTGCCATGAAACTTGGTAATCGAGTCAGTGCCCTCAAACATACTGACGCTAGTTTCAACCTTCGAATACAAATCACCCTCAGGGTTGCGGAGGTCTGATGCCGGTCGCTTCGTGGAAAATTGATATATACACTCATTTGCAAAAAAAACCCCTCCCCCCATCCCCCAAAGGTCGGCAACGCACTTTTGACGCTTTTGGTGTTGCAGGTGTCCATAGGCGGCGGTAATCGCTTACCATCAGGTGCGTCTGCTCGTTTGCCCCCTATTCAATAAAATTAAAAATGTATGACTTAATAATGAGTACAATAGTGGCTTGGCTTCCAGATTTCATTCCATTCCTTTGTGAAATACTGGTGCCTGATGTAGGCCATAAAAATATAACCTGTGTTAATAAACATTGTGTAATAAGCTTCTAATTCCGCGATAACTACTTCATTTTATGTGAATCGTTTCCCTTCCTAGGTTTTTATATTGGCGAAAAGAAAAATGTTACAAGTTGCCAAGTTAGGCTAGTAAGATATACAATACAATACAATAACCGGGCCGGTTCTACCCTATCACAGAAGTCCAGCCTAAAATGAGAGCAGTCATGCTATTGTGTTGCATTGGTGAGTGGTCTGAAGGCCCAATGATGCAGAAACACCTCAATAGGCACCTCTATAGGGTGGTTCATTGTTGCATTGGTGACATCAGGCAGAGTAGAATTACTTCGGCAGGACTCCGCCTCAGTTAGAGACTAATGCACTGGAGCATTGTCATAATGAAACAACACCTTCTTTTGAATAAATTCGGCCCCATTTTTCCTCTTTCAATTTCTTATCGAATCTATCAAATAATAATTTATTTCTTTCTACACACATTCGATTCTAAGTTTTTCTTTACAATTCCAAAATATCGTATTCGTAACTTTTCTGACCGAGGGCAGGGTATTTGCCTACTTCGGAGCAGATGCACTAGGAAAATCCAGGTTTCACCAACGGTCACAACGCGATGTGAGAATTCGCGCGCATTTTGTTTCAAACGGTCTTTATCTTAATTACTGCTTGGACATTGTTTGGACAACATTAGACAACATTACCTACCTACCTACATAACCTATCAATGTTGTCTAATGGCTGGCGGAGTCGGAGGCGGAGTCTAAGCTATAGCCCCAACCCCAACTAGTATACTAGCTTTTGCATCCGACTCCGCTTGCGTGACTGTCGAGTATCGCGGTGTTTCTTCAAACTGATATAACTTATTTATTTACGAATCTATTGAAATTAATGAAACAATTAATTTTCATTGGAGCAAACCGCAACACATTGGTGAAAACTGCATCCGAATTGGTTAAGCCATTTCTTTAATTCTAAAAATCATTGTTTTGGGTTCTATTGCGTTCATAAAGCCCCCTATATTTTTTTTCTTTTATACGATTTTTATATGTATTTATTTTGATATGTCTAGTTTGGGTTCAAATTGGCGTATACAAAATTGATTGATTGATTGATTCCTCGATGAGAAATTTATTACTAATTGGTGAATTTCTTGTTGAGAAGTCAGCATAAATATTTAGTTTTGTGCATCTACCTTGTTTGGCTCTGCATCGCCCTAAGTTCGACTGGTAGACGTAGTAATAAATTGACTGCACGTTTGGCCTAGTGGTTAAGCAGTCGCCACGCCGTACCCTACTTCGCCAAGTGTTTTGGGTTCAAGTCCCACATGGAATAACACTTTGTGTGATCCACAAATTGCTATTCTAAGTATGGGTGCGTTCTTTGTGTCCGTTTCATATATGTTTGTAAAGTCCCCGGGACACAGGAATTATTCCTAGTGCGGGAGTTGTCTTTTAAAAAAAAGGTTATTTATTACATAAAAAATATACATAAAAGATGAAATAAAGATTAACACTGACCTGGACACTGACTACCTTCTCTGACGAATACAAGACATAAACTGAACTCAAAGTACAATCGAATTACAACTTTCACTGCATATGTTTAATAAATCAATTATCCACTGCGATTGAATATAAAACTGTTTTAACCTTTGTCTCTGTTGTGTATATTTAGGATTACGTAGTCTCGGAAGCCATAATGGAAAAGGAGGCATACGAGCAGACGTAACGCTTGATGGTAAGTGATTACCACCGCCCATGGACACCCGCAACAACATAGGAGTCACAAGTGCGTTGCTAGCTGTTGAAAGGGGATGGAAAGGGGGATAGGGGAGCGGTTGGAGTATGGGCCTCCGGTACCTTCACGCGCTCAGCTGTGAGGCCGTATCACTCCGGTCGAGCCGACCCATTTATGCTGAAGCGTGTCTCCCACGGTAAATATTTCATTTCGTCATGTCCGTCCGTTCGTCTTCATCTTAATTTCTAAACGGTTAGAGCTACAATTATGCAATTTTACGTGGATATATGCATTTAGTATGTAGACAAAGTGCCTAAGAAAATCATGAAAAAAATTTTTTAGGGTACATTCCCTACACGTTCATAAAAAATTGGTGTGATACAGCGCTTGTACTGTGTTTCACCGAGTGAGTGAGGATACCGTAGGTCCATATCCCTCGCCTCATCTCCAAAAGGCCGGCAACGCACCCGTGACGCCCCTGGTGTTGCGGGTGTCCATGGGCGGCGGTAATCGCTTACCATCAGGATACTTCTGCTCGTTTGCCACCTACTGCAAAAAAAATTATTATGAGAATTTTAAATCCATTGACGGGTTACTAAGCCGATTTTTGATTTAGGTATCCATTTGTCCATTTCTCCTACGAGGTCTAGAACATAAACCTGAACCTGTGCGTGCCTGACCAGTACGTGTGGAGGCGCCGACGCCCGCCTCCATTGGCTTTACCAGTAGCCAGAACTAACTTACTTGAGAAAGCACCCCTAACGCGAATTATCTATCTAATTAACGAAGTTCACAAAGATTTTGATATTTTTTCATGTCAATTGAGTGTACTCGCAAAATGTCTTTTAAATTTAATTTGTTTTAAAACCTAAAAGAGTTGCAATATTTTGTTTTTGTTTTATATTTTTTAATATTAAGATAGATTGTTAGTTTTATTGAGTTTATATTTCGTTAATGTATGTGTTTTTTTTGTGTATGTCTGTGTATGTAATAATATAAATTTAAAGTAGCCTCTCTATCGCATTAGGGAAACCTGTAATGATAGTAAAGGTGATGTGTATACATAAATAAATAAATAAATAAATAATAAATGAATTTGCAAGATATTCAACTTTGAAGAGCATTTTTGTTAAAATGGCTGCCTCCTATAAAATATAAATTTACGACTAATTCGAAAAGTCTGAAAAAAATCATAATGGTAGTCTATATGATAGAGTTTGAAGATAGAGGTGGATAGATCAGAAGTTATGATGCAGAAGCATTACTAGGCCGCCATGGTGTGGGTCACCATATTGCATTGTCTGCATTCAAAATGAGTGTGATGAACACCACTCTTTAATTATAACACTCCAACAATTTATTCACTAAGACTTTATACATAAATAAAATACTTAATACCTAATCTATTCATTAAACCGTGGGAGAGCTATGCTTCGGCATGAATGGGTCGGCTCGACCGGAGTGATACCCCGGCCTCACAGAAAACCGATGTGAAATAACGTTTGCGCTTTCCCATCCCCCAAAGGTCGACAACGCACTTGTGACGCCTTTTGTGTTGCGGGTGTCCATGGGCGGCGGTAATCGCTTACCATCAGGTGATACATCTGCTCGTTTGCCACAAATACCATATTAAAAAAAAATACCATTTGCACTCCGCGATGTTTGTTATACAACAACAAAAGCATGTAACGCCGCGAGGCGAAGTTATTATAAAAAAAGTAGTCTAAGCTACTCGTTATATTATCAGCTATCTGCCAGTGAAACTACTTAACCTTGTCTGGGGTGAATTAACCACTTCTAGGTATGTGCTCAGTTACAGCTTTATGCTTGAATTAACTCCCTAACTCTTGGATTCCGCTTATGCTTTCTATCAAGCAGAGTAGAGTCATTTTTGCAGGGCAAAACATTGAAAAAATGTTATAAAGGCCATATAAACTAGACCGCCTTCTCAATAACTGCATTCGATTCATTTTTAATCTCCGTAAGTATGATCACGTGTCAACCTTACGTTCTCAACTTAAATGGTTGCCTATTCGCCTGCGCCGCAATCAGCGAGCACTTACCTCTCTATTTTCTTTTCTTAACTCACCTTTTTCTCCTACATACCTTGCTTCATATTTCCGTTATCTGTCCTCTAACCATGACAGAAATCTTCGTTCAGAAAATAATCTACTCCTCTTATGTCCTTCCCACAATTCAGATTTCATGAACTCTTCATTCTTTGTCCAAGCGGTACTACTCTGGAATGCTCTCCCCACTTGAAATCAGGATGTCCACAAACCGTCTTATATTCAAAAAGAAGGTACATGACCTCCTTCTCAGTAAATCGTCAGAAATTTCTAATTGATAGTGGCTTCACCTCATATTCGGATCATCATCGTGTACGAACGTAGTGTATTTGTATAAGTATATTTTATACTAGCGACCCGCCCCGGCTTCGCACGGGTGCAATGCTGATACTAAATACACGTTGTATATAAAACATAGCTGACCCACGCAACCTCGTTTGCGTCTTATATAGCCCGTAGCATGAAAATTTTCGTAAGATAAGTAACTTTTCTGGCTGATTTTTACACCTTGTGTCCGAAAAACCCAAATATCTTACGGAACCCTATTTTTTTCCAAAATAAAATATAGCCTATGTTACTCGTGGATAATGTAGCTTTCGAATGGTGAAAGAATTTTTAAAATCGGTCCAGTAGTTTTTGAGCCTATTCATTACAAACATACAAAAATAGGTACAAATCTTTCCTCTTTATAATATTAGTATACTAAAACTAAAACTAAAACCTCATGGTGTGCCAACTCTGCGCCTGAGAAGGGAGGGGTCCGGGAACTGCAGTTATTAACACAACCGGGCCCCTCCCAGCGCCTGCCCGCACTGAAGCGGGCACCTTCTGCTAATACAATCTCAATTTAGGCGACGCACGGCACACGCGTACGTCGCCTCCTCGCGGTTGGCCTGTATTGCGGATGGATGGGAAAACCCATCCCGTCCATCCGCGGCCACACTCAGGGCGGCATGAGGCGCTGATAGGCGCGCCTCCGCAGCCCGGTTCGCCGGCGGCGGATCGGGTCCGAGTGGATATCGTCCTCCCGGGCCTTCTCCGCCGCCTCCTTCTGCGAAATTATGTCTTCGCAGAAGGTCGCGACCGCGGTAAAACTGCTGTCGCTACCGGCCATGGATCTTATGACGGCCGGCAGCGATAGATCTCCTCCGATGATTGCAGTAAGGACCCGGCGCTGCACCGCTCAGGCGGGGCAGATCTCCAGCGTGTGCTGGGCCGAGTCCTCACTGCAGTCGCAGTGGTGGCACGCGGGACTCAATTCCCTCCTAGCGACCGAGTGCAGGTACTTCCCGAAGCAACCATGCCCGGAAAGCACCTGCGTCAGCCGGAAGGAAAGGGTCCCGTGCTGCCGCCCTGCCCACTCAAAGATGACCGGCTGGAGCGCCTCCACGGTGGCAAAGCCAGCGCGTGGAGCCTCCAGCCGGGAAGACCAACGAGCCATCGTGGCTCGGCGAGCGGCTTCACGCCATTCGCGTACCTCCTCGGGCGGAGGACGATATCCGTTCTCCGCCCGGTAATCAGCCGCTCGCCGATAAACTTCGGCGAGCACTTCCGCCTCCAAATCCCACGGGGGTGTTCCGGCCAAGGCGCACGCCGCCTCCGTCGACACGATGCGGTATTCGCGTATGGCTCTGGCGCCAATATCCTCTGAGGACGCCAAAGGCGTACCTTATTCTGGGCGGTCAGAGCCGCCACCCACACCGGTGCACCGTATAGCGCCATCGACCGGACAACCCCCGTGTATAGGTGTCTCGTTGCGACGCTGGCTCCACCCAAGTTGGGCAAGAGTCGCCCAAGGGCAAAGGCAGCGCCGACCAGCTTCGAAGAAAGCTGCCGGAAGTGCTCGTCGAAGAGCCACCTACCGTCGAGGATCAGGCCCAGATACCTCATCTGGGCCCGAACCGGTACGAGGACCGAGTTGACTTCGATGGAGGCGCCGGGGGGTGGACCACGACGGGGCCCATGAAACAACAGGGCCTCCGTCTTATCCAGGGCCACCCGCAAGCCCAGCGCCTCGATGCGCCCAACCACCAGAGAGACACCCCTGGTGGCCAGGCGCGCCGCCTCTTGGAAATTCGCCTCCCGGGCTGTGACAAGTGTGTCATCGGCGTAACAAATTACGCCCAGCCCGTGGGGCAGACGACTTCGAAGGACCCAGTCGTACCCCACGTTCCACAGGAGTGGTCCGAGGACAGACCCCTGTGGAACGCCGCACGACATGGGTCGCCGTCTCAAGACGCCATCTCGGTCCTCGTACACGACGGTACGCTCCTCTAAATGTGCTCCGCTCCTATTAGTAATATTTTAATTTTGCCATAACTTCAAAACCAAACGTCCAATTTTTATAATTCAAAGACCAAATATTATCTACATAAACTGTAGTTAGTGATGAAATAATTTATTTTGATAAGGATTGATAGCATGAGTAAAATAAACGCGTTTAAATGTAGTCCAAACAAAAATCAAACATTTTCAATATAAAAATGGTTGTTGTGCCTCACTCGACATAAATAGGTATAGTGTGTCGCGGACTTTTTTGTAGATATTTATAAGATCTGCGATTAATTAGAACATTTTATGGTTCTATCTTTTACCGTTTAGGCAGCGTACGCAAAATAAGTAACTAATCTGGTTGATTTTTTACACTTTGGGTCCGAAAAACCCAAATATCTTACGGAACCCTATTCTTTCCAAAATAAAATATAGGCTATGTTACTCGTGGGTAATGTAGCTTTCGAATGGTGAAAGAATTTTTAAAATCGGTCCAGTAGTTTTTGAGCCTATTCTTTACATACATACAAACAAACATACAAAGTTTTCCTCTTTATAATATTAGTGTAGATATGTATTTATTGCGTGTGTATTCATTATAATATATATGTACCTCTGTGCACCACCTACCTTACTAGATCTCTACACCACCATAAGGTTGACTGGAAGAGAATGCCCTGGGCATTAAGTCCGCCAATGTACAAATGTGCATAAAGTTTTAAATAAATAAAAAAAAATAAAAAATAAACATGTAAAATGCACTTATGTACCTACTTGGAAAAGTAATGAAATTATGTAAACATTATTCATCATTATAATGTATACAAGCCTGTCCTTAAAATCCACGTGTCATAGTTGATTGCGGAATTCTATATACGAGTAGAATGCGTGGCCTGACACGCACTTAGCCGGTTTTTGATTATCTATGTATCTACACAAATATTACAAAACTGAAGCTTGTGTTTGTTTGGTTAAACGTGTGGGGGATGGTGTGTAATGTTCCTCCAACAAAGAGAGGATGCTCTTGGACCAGGCGAGGTGATCATGCCTGGCGGGCCACTGCCCTACAGTTGATGTTGGGATGTTGTACTTATGATAATCGGCGCGAGAACTTCTATTGCGCGATTCAGAATTTGCAGTTTCTTCGTATGATACGTTACTGTAGTATGTTATATTGTATGTGGAGGTCGCCACACACGCACTAATCGCACACATCGCAAAATATGTAACAACTTTGAACTGGGACGATATAGCTTTGAAACCATTATACTCTTTTGTGTATGTATAATATAGTCTAGGCTTATAATATAAGTTCATATTTAGTATCTTTCCGGTAGTTTTTGCCCCCTGCCTACCTAAATGTCCTGTTGGCGGTAGTGTCGCGCTTGATGACATGATGGCTGGGGCTCGTATTTTTTGTTAAAATATTTTATACTAGCGACCCGCCCCGGCTTCGCACGGGTGCAATGCTGATACTAAATACACGTTGTATATAAAACATAGCTGACCCACGCAACCTCGTTTGCGTCTTGTATAGCCCGTAGCATGAAAATTTTCGCAAAATAAGTAACTTTTCTGGTTGATTTTTACACCTTGTGTCCGAAAAACCCAAATATCTTACGAAACCCTATTTTTTTTTAAATAAAATATAGCCTATGTTACTCGTGGATAATGTAGCTTTCAAATGGTGAAAGAATTTTTAAAATCGGTCCAGTACTTTTTGAGCCTATTCATTACAAAAATACAAACATACAAAAATAGGTACAAATCTTTCCTCTATATATATAATATTATAGTATAGTATAGATAAAAATAAGCATCAGTTTTGTAAATAACTGTCTTTTAGAGTCTTTTTTGTAAGTAGTCAACACTGGTCCGCCATTGTGATGTTTATGCTTTGTCTTTGTTTAACCATAGCGACGTTGATGATGTTATCCTAGCCGATTACGGCCACGGCGAAGGAAGAGCCGAATCGATGAGTGCGAGAGTGTATGTCTACCACTTTGAAGCGGTGACTTCCGAGGCCAGCACGTGTTGTTCTGTAGAAGAAGGGAGAAGGGGGACCAGTTAGAAGAAGTTTGCGCGTCTATTATTCGTATATCTCAATGGGCGCGATATTGAACACTAAACTGACGTTTGAGTCGATTAAGAACAATTCTTAATTTTGGCGTGTGCATTTTTGGTTCGTAATTGCTAATCTAGTGTATAATAGATCAATGGTTATAACTCTTTCGTCACTTCATTGTTATTTATTTATTGATTTATTTATTTATGGTAAACTTACAACTAGATGTATTAGTAATACAAAGCAGATTAGTCATCAAGGAGCCAATAACAAGTGTTCATTTCTAGTTTTAAACTTATACAAAATATTGAGACACAAAACATGAACTGAACATAAATCAAAAAGAAAAAACTCACACAATACGCAAGCGTCAAACACGCATTAAACAATTTATTCAACGCAAATTTAGCGAACACTATGTACGCTCAAAAAACAGAAATATTAAAAAAAATATAAACTCTAAAAATATAAATTACTAAACTTGTAGTTCTTAATACTCTGATTCTCACTGTTTGGAACCAAAATTCCAAGTTATTACCTTTTTTAAAAATAAGAGACAGCGTCAATATCTGCCATCTTTTTTTAAATTCATTGAAGAACTGATAAGATAGAAAGAGCCCAAAAGTCTTTTTATTTTTTTTATTTTGCTGTACCCTGTGTCATTCTCTCAACTAAGACAAATCTATTGACATCACTCACGTAGAAATACCAAAGAAATAATAATAATAATAATAAATAAATATTCCGGACATCTAACACACAACGCCATCTAGTCCCAAGCTAAGCAGAGCTTGTGTTATGGGTACTAGACAACTGATACTAATACTTATATACTTTTTTTTGTAAATACTTACATATTACACATAGAAAACACCCAAACTCCGAAACAAATATTTTCAGATCATACAAACATTTGGTCCGACCCGGGAATCGAACCCGAGACCTCAAGCTTAGCAGTCGCATTCGCTACCACTACGCCACCGAGGCAGTCAAATAAACCATACACTCGAAAAACATAAGCCTCCTTTCGCAGGGGGAATAAATTAACGCGTTCATTCACCGGTATGTATATTTTATGCTAGCTGACCCACGCAACCTCGTCTACGTCTGCTTTGAGCCGTGGCGTGTATTTGTAACAATGGGTAGGTACAAATTTGTTTATCAAATAAAAGTTATAGTCAGTGAACTATAAAATATAGACGTAATGCTGTTGTGGCTGTTTTTAAAACATTTAGAGGGGAACAATTCTTTCAAACATTGTTTGAAACGTAATTTTAGCTCTCAAAACGAATAAAATGTCCCCGTTTATGCAACTTTTGAAATATAAGTTCATATTTAGTATCTTTTTGGTGTTTCCTCGGCCTACCCAAATGTCCTCCCAGCGGTAGTGTCGCTCTTTAGGTAGTTAATCATGACTTAAACCGGTTTGGTAACACGATAGCTGTTGCTCGTATGCCGTATGTATGTACAGGTTGACTCAATACTATGGTCCTTTCTTCAAAAGGACAACCCAGATCCTATACTGTACTCGCATAGATTTTTATTATTTCGTAATTAATCAATGTTCACAGACTTTAAAAAAAGACACCGCTGTGGTTTGTTTCGTCATTTCTTCCCAGAGTGAGTCTTAGGAAATGCCGGCCTCTTCTAACTGTAAAGTTTGACGTGTAAAAATATCTATAAAGATTTATCTACTTATAAAATATGTTTGGTTGCCTGGAAGAGATTGTCTTTGGGCGATGAGGCCGCCAATTGTACCTCCTAGTTTTGTGTTACCTTATAAAGTAATCTGGTGTACAATAAAAATTATTATTATTAAAAAAAAAATCATTTATAAAGATACTAGCTGACCCGACAAACGTTGCTTTGCCATAAAAAGGAATATATGTTGTAGAGGTGGGTCAATAAAAATCGCGATGGAAAAATAGGGGTGGATCGTAGAGGGTTTTTCTAATAAAATTAAAAAAAAAAATGGGGTGGACTACCCTTTTAACATTTAGGGGGATGAAAAATAGACGTTGGACGATTCTCAGACCCACTTAAATCGCTCACAATTTTTCATGAAAATCGGTCCAGATGTTTAGGAGGAGTATGGTAACTAACATTGTGACACGAGAATTTTATAGAAACATATAAATCCCACCCATAATGTACCTCGTGGGTTTTCCAAAGACACTGGTGATAGCGGTCACGGAGATCATCTATTTAATCTATATTATTCCCAAATTTCATCGATATCGGCTACTAGTTTAATCTACTGTACATGAATATCAGATTTTCCACGGAGCATCTGACATCAAACCTTGGCAACTGAAGGCGAACTGAATCGAAGGTGTAACAAGTGGTTACGATTGCCTCATGATCTTCATAATAACCGGGACCGACCGCTTAACGTGCTCTTTGAGGCACGGGCGCTCAACTATTAAACTCCAGGCTGTTAAGAATGTATTGTTAGAAAAACCCAACATATCTTTGAACCTTAGGCCTCTTGACTGGCAGTTAAAATGTCTCAGAGATATGTGCAGGAACGGGTGTCATGTCCCTCCAACACAAAGGGAGGATCCTCCGACCAGGCGAGGTGATCGCGCCTGGCTGGCTACTGCCCAACAATTGTTGTTGAGATGTTGTACATATGATAATCGGCGCGAGAACTTCTATTGTGCGATTCAGTATTGGTAGTTACTCCGTGTAGGGCGTTACTTCGTAGTTCAGTGTATCTTCGGTAGATGACGCTGTAGTAGGTTACTGTTGTATTGTATTTTATTTTTATTATATAGGGGCAAACGAGCAAACTTATCGCCTGATGGTGTAAGCGATTACCGTCGCCCATGGACACCCGCAACACCAGAGGCGTTACAAGTGCGTTGCTGGCCTTTAAGGAAAGAGTACGCTCTTTTCTTGAAGGTTTGAAAGTCGTATTGGTCCGGGAACACCGCAGGCGACAGAAAGTTTCGGGAAAATCGCACAGTTGTGGACTGCCAACCATCTAGATGATGGGGATGAAATATCTGTCGCGTAGGAAGATGGCGGAAAGATGCGACAGGGATTGATCCGAACAATTCCTCGGAGCACTCCCTATTGAATGTGGAACTCGCCACATAAATTGATATAGATATAACTAGAAGTTAATGAAGTAAAATAAAATTGCCGATGAATTATTTATGAACGTGTACATTAAAACGAAAAGTTCATTAAAATTTTAAATGATAGAATTCATTAAATGCACATTCACCGTTTCATGGTTCACACTGAAAGTTTTGCATTACTGGCCATAAATGTTACAAGGTACAATAGAAGATAGCGACTCACCTGGCTTTTTTCAATGTAATGACCCAGCTCTCCTTTCTCTACCACGGTCGTAAACTAATTGTCCTCAATACGCTTCGTATTTATCTCCTCAACTCCATCGATGGAGCAGGTATACCGTGGGAGAGCCACGCTACGGCATGAATGGGCCGGCTCGACCGGAGTGATACCACGGCCTCAGAGAAAACTGGTGTGAAATAGCGCTTGCGCTGTGTTTCACCGAGTGAGTGAGGATATCGGAGGCCTATACCCCATCATTATCATCATATTATACATAGAAAACACCCAAACTCCGAAACAAATATTTGCAGATCATACAAACATTTGGTCCGACATAGTAAATTTACTTTGGTACCTATGATTTTATTGTCATTTAAATGTTTAAGTATTGTATGTAAGTATTGCTAATTTATGCATATTTATTTATTTATGCCAGTAAAAGTCAACAAATTAATATTTATTCCTTTCATTGTCCAAAACTAATTAATTTTGCCCGGCTCTACCGTTTGTCTGCATTAAATCTTTTGACAGTTTGACTTTAAATACATGACATTGGCAAAAGTAAAGCCACAAAAGTTTAATTTGAAGTATTGTAACAGATAAGTCATAAGACTTATCTATACAAATAAATAAAATTGGAGAGTCTGTTTGTAATATTAAAATAACCGCTTTCTAGTACATGCATATGAATGTATATACGGTACACATACCAAAATATATATTTTTAAAATTTTTGTCTGTCTGTTTGTGCCGGCTAATCTCTGGAACGGCTGAACTGATTTGGACGGGACTTTCACTGGTAGGTACATTTTTTAGACTAGCTTCGCCCCGCGGCGTTACCCACGATACGACATTAACCGCGGGGTTCAGCTAGTAGTTAATAAGACTTGCAGCTTGCAATATATTTAAGTTCAGGCAACACATGTTATATATGTGGCCTCATCTCTCTGTAATGTCAAATTTCTTCTATGTCAGATGTCAATGCCAACATTACAGTTGTCAATCTATACTAATAATAAAGCTGAAGAGTTTGTTTCTTTGTTTGAACGCGCTAATCTCAGGACTCGCTGGTCCGATTTGAAAAATTCTTTCGGTGTTGGATAGTCCATTTATCGAGGAAAGCTAAAGGGTATATATTATCACGCTGCTACTAATAGGAGCGGAGCAACAATGAAGAATGTTTCAAAAACGGTAAAAATGTTCACGCGACGGGCAATATAAGACGTAAACGAGGTTGCGTGGGTCAGCTAGTAATATATATAATTCGGGTAATCGTTTTTTGTTTTTTCGAAAGAGGTCCCCATTTCATGTTATCCACATTTTATATATTTTTTATCATTAATTTCATCACGACGACGACTTGAAGACTCGAAGACTTGATAATTGAAGA
The DNA here is from genome assembly GCA_916048165.1 of Spilarctia lutea. Taxonomy (NCBI): domain Eukaryota; kingdom Metazoa; phylum Arthropoda; class Insecta; order Lepidoptera; family Erebidae; genus Spilarctia; species Spilarctia lutea. The sequence goes on along the minus strand of OU696498.1, from coordinate 3,248,957 downwards.
CTATAAATACTTGACATTGGCTTCTGCCGGATCACTCGGATTAGCTATTTCTATAGCTAATCCGAGTGATCCGGCTGGTTGCCGGTTGCCATTTCATCAAAAGAAAAAGAAGACAATTGTTTCTTGGAGGTTAATAAATAAAAACAAGAATTATAATGTTTGCCAAAAAACACCTTTATTTTTTAAATATAATATACCTAAAAAGTTACAGGACAGATGAGAAAGTATTCTTAACGAAATTTAAATTTATAAACCACCATAACATGAGACCCCAAAACCCATAAAACACAACTTTGTCCAAGATCTTCATCCTGAAAAAAAAAAGAAAATTGAGTACCATTAAAGTTTTAAGCAGTGTGCGTTTATTTAATTTTATTAGCTGTGCCCCACGGTGCAATAATCGCAGGTAACGTCGAGAGGCGAAGTTAGTCTAATATATAGCCTAAGTTACTCCTTGTTTCATAAGCTGTCGTCGAGTGGAAGTCCGTCAAAATCGGTCCAGAGATTAGCCAGAACAAACAGATAAACGAAAAAAATAAGTGCTGTTTATAATTTCATGTGCATCTAGTGAAAAGCTATTAATTTGTTTATCCGTGGAAAGAGCCATGCTACGGCATGAATGGGCCGGCTCGACCGGAGTGATATCACGGCCTCACAGAAAACCGGTGTGAAATAGCGCTTGCGCTGTGTTTCACCGAGTGAGTCAGGGTACCGGAGGCCTATAACCTACCCCCTCACCTCCCCATCCCCTAAAGGCCGGCAACGCACTTGTGACGCCTCTGGTGTTGCGGGTGGCCATGGGCGGCGGTAATCGCTTACCATCAGGCGATACGTCTGTTCGTTTGCCCGCTACAGAATAAAAAAAAAATTGAAATTACAAACCGACACTTTAATTGTATTTATTTCTATAGTTGGTGGTTTCGCCTCCAAGTTTACAGCTTGGAGGCGAAACCACCAGTGCCCTCAAACATATTTATAACTATTTCAAGCTTCAAATTCAGTTCGCTTTCAGGATATCGGAGGTAAGATGCCAGTCGCTCCGTGGCAAAACTGATATCAGGGCAACCGGTAGAACTAGTAGCCGTCCCCAATTAATATTGGCAATAATAAAGGGTAGGAAGATGGTGGAAGCCAAACGAGCAGTCAAGCCACAGCTGGTCAAGAGTCACAAGTATTATCGAGTGTGGAGGAACGGGTGTAATGTCCCTCCGACACAAAGTGAGGATCCTCCGACCAGGCGAGGTGATCATGCCTGGCAGGCCACTGCCCAACAGTTGATGTTGGGATGTTGTATATATGATAATCGGGGCGAGAACTATTTATTGCGCGATTCAGGATTTGTAGTAACTCCGTGCAGTGCGTTACTTCGTAGTTCAGTGAATCTTCGGTAGATGGCGCTTTAGTAGGTCATTGTTATGTTATATGTGGAAGTCGCCACACCGAGCTTTGATTTCCAATGACTAGAAACAGGAGGGAAGAGGTAGTTGGTCCTCCATTAACTTTACCTAAAATTATATTTTCCGTACTAATATTATAAAGCTGCAGAGTTTGTTTGTTAGTTTGTTTGAACGCGCTAATCTCAGGAACCGCTGGTCCGATTTGAAAACTTCTTTCAGTGTTGGATAGTCCATTTATCGACAAAGGCTATAGGCTATATATCGTCACGCTAATACTAATAGGAGTGGAACACCAATGAAGAATGTTTCAAAAACGGGGGAAGATTTTCACGCTAAGACGCAAACGAGGTTGCCTGGGTCAGCTAGTTTGAAGTAAAACCTCTGCTTTATCGGCAAATTATAGTTGTTAATGAACATTTGGCTCTTAAAAAGTACATAAAGTAATATTTCTTTACAGATATGGCCGATATTGAAATACAATAGTAAAGATTTTTTTAAATCTTATAAAAAAGACAAGACATAATCATATTATTTGCGTGCGTGAGCATATGCGTGCGTGAGCATATGCGTGTGCCTATAGTTGTGCACTAGCATATGCACATGCGAGCTTGCGTGAGTACATGTGCGTTTAATCTCACCTCATGTAATGGAGTTTAGCCTTTGGTAGGTCTTCGTCTTTTTCCTTCAACAAGTACCTTCTTCCACCAAGAAGTGAGTTGTAGAAGAATTGGTATCGGTCTACTTCTTCCATCTCATAGTAGAAATGTTTGAGATCTTCTTTCTATAAAAGTAAATAAAATAAATAAATATTTCGGACATCTAACACACAACGCCATTTAGTCCCTACACTGATCGAGTGTGGGTTGGGGACTGGCAAGACGACGTTCATCTACAACCCATAATGTCCCACTGCTGGACTCAGGTAGAGGGTTAAGGCCATACGACGACATTGTGTCTATGTAATCTTGGCGTTGAATGTTTTTAAGCCGCCCAAAGGCCTCCAACTAAGCTTTTTACCGGCATTTTCGGCATGCATGGGCCGGATCGACCGGAGTGATATCACGGCCTCACAGAAAACCGGTTTGAAATAGGATAGGATACCGGAGGCCCTACCCCAATTTCTTCCCCCCATCCTCTTCCTCATCCCCCAAAGGCCGGCAACGCACTTGTAACGCCTCTGGTGTTGCGGGTGTCCATGGGCGGCGGTAATCGCTTACCATCAGACGATACGTATGCTCGTTTGCCCCTTATTCCATAAAAAAACGACTGTTATCCTATGTATATCATAATATACAAACGGGGCCGACTGCTTAAGGTGACCTCCGAATCACGGAGACGGAACGCAGTCGTTGCTTACCCTCGGTATTGTTTTTAATCACCGAGTGCAATTGGGTTATGAGTGCTTCTACTGGGCTGTGAGCGTCTTTATAAAAAAACGGAGATTTAAAGAATAACCAACCTTAACACACGAACGTAATCGCAGTAAATTTTTATTGTTAAACGTCCATTGCTTGGTGATGTAATATTCCAATGCCTGGTTTGCTATGTAGATGCGTCGTTGTACTTTCACTAACCTGAAGTTGAAAAAGTATCATTTTATTACTACGCATGCATGCATTCTACACTACATATGCAGAGACACTTTTTAATTCAACCCTTTAAGGGTTGAAATTTACAAGAATGTTTTCTAATTAGGTCCTTACAACATAAAAGCCATCAGCTGCTACTGCCCCAGCGGTTTATGCTTAGCGTTGATGAATGAGTCAGTTGGGGCAGTTCATTTTGAATGTGTAGATGAATGAATTAAGGATTATAAATGAGGTTTCTCTAAGTTAGTGTGTTATAAATATACGTACATGGGTTTCCGTCCGAATAGCCATAGAAGTGTGTCAACCAAAATCGCCGGCAATAGATGCAGAAAGATTACCTGAAAATCAAATATTTATTTATATAGGACCTGGATAGCCGTTTAGTACATTTTTATTTATTTAAACTTATTGCACATGTTGTACAAAGGCGGACTTAATGCCTTGAGGCATTCTCTCCTAGTCGACCTTCAGGTGATGTAGAAATTAGAGCTGGTAGGTGCAAAGAGATTGAGTTTAGTTACTAAGAAATAAACCTACATTAAATATAATTTATATACATAAATTTACCGCTAAATACACTATATAAATAAACACACAGTACAAAATAATGTTACATACATGCACACATATAATACTATACATAGATATGATACAGATACAGTCAGGTGTTAAGGATGTGATTGTGCTGCCAATTCACTCCAGAGAAGCTCTCGTACTTTTGATTTGAACGTGAGACGGTTTGTAGACATCCTGATTTCGGTGGGGAGTGCATTCCAGAGAAGAACAGACTGCACATAGAAGGAAGAATGGATAAAGTCAGAGGTGTGGGAGGGGCATTGAAGAAGCATATTGTATGTGGATCGAAGGTTTCGGTCGTAGTTAGAGCATAAGAAATGAAGGTGAGGTGCAAGGTATTTAGGTAACGATGGAGAGATGAGGAAAGAAAAAAGAGAAGTCAGCGCTCGCAAATCGCGGCGCTGGTGAATTGGGAGCCATTGCAGTTGGGAACGAAAAGCAGACACGTGGTCATACTTACGAAGACTAAAAACGAATCGAATGCAGTTATTGAGAAGTCGGTCTAGTTTATTGAGAAGGTCTGCATTCAGGTCGAAATAACACACATCGCCATAGTCGATTAAGGGGACATTTTCTATAATCACAAATTTTAACAAAAAAACAACTGACTTCAAGAACTGGACCAAATTAACATGGGACTACATGTGACACCTGCTTTCAAATATAAAAATAATCATCATAATCGGTTCACCAAGTCGAAAGTTATGAGGTAAAAAACATAAAAAAATTACAGTCGAAATGATAACCTCCACTTTTTTTGAAGTCGATTAAAACATGAATCCTAGCTAGATGGATTTATCGCCTCTGAAACCCGTTGCATATTAAATTTTATAAAACGTTGGAGCCATTTCCGAGATTCTGTTTTTTTAATGAGATGTAAAAAAGGAGCAAACTTATCGCCTAGTCCCGAGAATCTAACCCGAGACCTTAAGGACAGCAGTCACTTACCCTACCACTGCGTCACCGAAACAGTCCTAGCAAATAGTAGTATTTTGATTTTTTGTATGCAGGTAGCCGCTTACCTCCATGATTGAGCTTTTGATTTGATAGAGTTGAACCAGAGGTCAGATGGACTTCTGGAGTGGTATTGTTAATTTCCACGGCCTTCAATGGTCCACTGGATAATGACCTCTCTCTAGAAAGGAGGTATTGGCCTACGCTGGTCAGAAGGGTCAGTTCGATTGGCAGTGCTGTTGTCCTGCGTAGTCAGCTCACCTTAATATAGTTGATGGTCTTTGAAGTGGTGATGTCCCCTCCCACATGCCATAGCATGTCATTAAGGGGCATGGAGGCGTAGATCTCCCGCCCCATATCAATGAGCTCTCCCATGGTGATGGTGTTCGTTTGGCCAGCACAGCAGTTGTAGATTGAAACATCATCTGATGGTTCTAACCTGAATGAACAGAATATAAGGATTAAGTTAATAGTCTATAGACATGATGAACATTTAGTGGCCAACAGTTGTATACAATTATTTTTTTATGAAATTAACTAAGTCTTTTTTTTTAATATTATATAGGGGGTAAACGAGCAGACGTATCGCCTAATGGTAAGCGATTACCGCCACCCATGGACACCCGCAACACGTGCAAGTGCAAGTGCGTTGCCGGCCTTTTAGAAAGGAGTACGCTCTTTTCTTGAAGGTTTGAAGGTCGTATTGGTCCGGGAACACCGCTCAAAAGAAAGTTCATTCCACAATTTTGCTGTGCGTGGCAGAAAGTTTCGGGAAAATCGCACAGTTGTGGACTGTCAACCATCTAGATGATGGGGATAAAATTTCTGTCGCGTAGGACGATGGCAGAAAGATGCGGCAGGGATCAGTCGGAACAATTCTTCGGAGCATTCCCCATGGTAAATGTGGTAGAAGATGCAAAGCGAAAAACAAGATATAATGAACATTTCGTGGCCAACTGTTGGCTGATAAGTTCTGACATATGTTTTTCCGATGCTATTGAAATTGAACAGCCTCTCGACCAAAAAAAAATTAGGGCCAATAATTGGACACTATTTTTTTCATCGCTGTCAAAATTTTTATCAGTCTCTAGCAAAAATCAATTAGAGGCTAAAATTTGGACAGTATTTTTTGACAGCCTGTCTAAACATAATAATGGTCTAAGAAGAAAATCTTACTTCTTAGTTCCCCTCAACCATCCAGAGACCACCATACTCTTAATGGAGATATCGACGGGCATATAGTCAGCTATAAGGCTCGGATCACTGTATATGGACCTCATTATACCTGAAAGTAATCAATAGTAATATTTTAAATTCAAAAGCAATCTCTGTCTGCTTATTTTGCTCGATTTCAATTAAATTTGACATGGAGACTTTGATTCTTGAGAAAAGACATGGCTACTCTTTACCGCAATAACTGATAACATACTCTCGGACAAAATCTAGCAATCATTATACACTTGTCACTTGTAACCCTACAATTACAAGTCAGATGACATGCTTTGTCTTCTATCCCCCGAATAGAGGAGGGGAACTTGGAAATCTGGATAGAGGGGAAGGTTAGGAAAAGATTACATTGAAAACGGATTCATACTTCATTCTGCAGTAGTTAGAAGAGACCGTACTTCATAGAACTTCGTGAAATTAGGAGGAGACGGGAGAGGGAAGCTGGATAGGACGAAGTTGATGGTATATCGCAATCTAGTGGAATTCTCAGAAACAAGAGTAGAAAAAGTACAGAAGAGTGAACCTAACAGTTAGCTGTAAGCCATTGAGAAGTACTTGATACTGATATAATTTGCAAATTTGTTATTATAGTGATGGTCTTCGATTTTTACCTTTCCCACTGGCCACAAGAAGTCCCACAGGTCCATTGAAGTTCTCGATCCATCCAGGCATTGGTTCATCTACGCTTGATATCACTGGAATTTAGAATAAGTCATTGTAGGTAATTGAAAAGAAGAAGACCAAAAGAATATAGACCAGCCAACTTTTCTTACAGCTTTTCTTTCAACTTTCTACATACAACGAACTGCATATGTATAAGATACTTCTCTTGTTGGTAGGAAAAAAATCCCTTCGCATCGCCAGCTCCTTAGAGCCAGGGGCGTTTATGGTTCTCCACTAAAAAACCACCCTAACGGCTGGCCTGAACCACTTTACTCTGCAGAGGATTCGGGTAATATACGTCTCTACTACAGAATCAGCATACAATACCATTGCATCGAGGAGTGAGGCAAGAGGACGTTATATCCCCGAAATTGTTCACTTATGCAATGGAGGACTTCTTTAAGACGCTGCACTGGAAAGGGCGTGGCATCAACATCAGTGGCGATCTCTCACTTGCGAATTGCAAACGACATCTTCATCATGGCAGAGACGCTGCAGGCGCTAAATGACCTGGCTGACTTGGACTTGGAATTAAACATGAACTTGGACGAGACCAAGATCATGTTTAATGAACATGTACTACCAAAACCGGTTGCGGTACACGGTGCCGTCCTCGAAGTAGTTCAAAAATACGTGTACCTGGGGCAGACTTTGCAGTTAGGGAGAAACAACTTTGAGGACGAGGTGAACAGGAGAAACTAGCTGGGTTGGGCAGCATTTGGGATGCTTCGTCGGGTCTTCTCATCGCGGATTCTACAGTGCCCAAAGTCTTCAATAAGTGTGCCTACCAGTAATGACATACGGAGCCAAAATGTAGACACTTACGGTACGGCTGGTCCACAAGTTCAAAGTCGCTCAGCGTGCTGTGGAAAGGGCTATGCTCGGCGTTTATCTAAGGGACCGTATCAGAAACGAGGTGATCCGGCAGAGAACCGGGGTCATCAACATAGTCCACAGGATTAGCAAGCTGATGTGGCAGTGGGCTGGCCATGTTTACCGTAGAACCGATAACAGTAACCGGGTTTTTGAGTGGAGACCGCGTTTCGGCAATCGTAGTGTAGGACATCCACAAGCCAAGTTGACTTAAGATTTGCGCAAGAGGGCTGACAGGATCTGGATGCGAGAAACCGAGAATCGAACTAAGTGGCGTGCCATTGGAGAGGTCTATGTTCAGCAGTGGACTGCGATAGGCTGATGATGATAATGATGAGTAACTACTTACCCTACAATATAAAATTTCTTATAACGCCGATTAGAATAAATACAACTTCCCAATATCAACCGCTAGCAACACTCCACCTAGTCGGAAATCCTGTGTTGAAGCTCTATTTGTATTGGAGGAAAGATAGTCTTTGAGGGCAGTAACCTCGTCTTTATATTTGCCTCGTATGATGACTCAAACGAATTTTCCAGTTACACCTATCTCCAAGCTATTACAGAATCCTTCTCCTGTCTCAATTTGCTCTTTTGATGATGGCGATGATGGAAAAAAAACTGTCCTCACCTATTGAAGGTCTGATGATGACAACAGGCAGTTGTCCCCTACATTCGTAAACAACATGTTCAGCTAATTGTTTTGAAAACGCGTAAGTGTTTGGAACTTCTCCAAGATATCTGAAATGAAACGAAACTTATTAGAGTTTATGGAAAAGAAAGGAAATATTTCGCGAAAATGGGTCTACTCTGCCTGATGGAAAGCATGAGCAGAATACAAGATTGGTGGTCACCATACTCATTGCGAATGCAGACAATGCAACAGAATTGTGACCCACACTATGGCGGCCTAGTCAGGACTGGAGGCCCAATGATGCTTCACCGGTCTTGCTCTCACCAACGGAACACGACAGCACTAGTTACATAGGTAGCGTGCATTCGTTGTCAAGTAATTGGAAATGGTAAAATTAGTGATTTTATTTCAAGATCGCATGGTTATGGTGTTATGTTTTTTGTAGTAACGTGTCTTCTTTTGTAAGTGTTTTGTATTACTAAACATACAGGGACGTGGTATGCAAGGTTACAATTCTGTAGGTCATGTAACGCTAGCAGAACGATCTCCGTCCTCCATAAGGGCAAGCCTGAGGGTGACAGATGAGGCCTAGCAGAAGCAGGCCCGGGTGACGGCGCGGACGTTGGTGAGCGTGCGCTCCCTGGGGTACAGTAGCGGGTACATCTACAAAGCGTAGGTGGCCCGAGGTACGTCGGGGTTCCAGGGTTTTTCCTTTCTAGGGTGCACCTGGTTCCCCGGCATCTAGTACCCGAAACGGCGTATGGTTTTAGTCGGTTCGTGTCCGCCACCAGGGAATGGTATACGAAGGGATACCCGCACAAAAAAAAAGAAAAAGAGGTGATGTAACGCATCCGAAAGTTTCATATAGTCGTCGACCAAACCTTGAAAAAACTACTCTATGGTTTCGTCATCACCATCTCAGCCTCAAAATGTCACTGATGGATATTTTATGATCTGGCCACGGTGTATAAATTCTCAAACTCAGTGTTTCACTTACTTTGGAGTAAGAATTTTGAGGGTATAATCATCAACCTTTTCGCACACCTCCAGAGTGTCTCTCACATTTGCATGAGGGGGGTACATGATCTCTTCTATCGTCTCCCTGTTGGTATTTGAGTAGGAGGTAGACACGTGGATGAACGCCTGAAATACACAACAAACGAAAATTTAAAAGATAACAGTTCTATGAATTAAAGGGTTTATATAATAACTAGCTGAACCCCGCTGTGCTACCGTACCGTAACCGCGGGTAACTGCTGGTAAGCTGGTATCTTTATAAATTGTAGCCTATGTGTTATTCTGATGTATAAGCTATATTACTGTAAAGTTTCATCAAAATTCATTCAGTAGTTTTTGCGTGAAAGAGCAACAAATGTACTCACTTACATACTCACAAACATTCGCGTTTATAATATTAGTGGGATAGTAAAAATGTTGTACTTTAAAAGACAACGCCCGCATTAGGCATATATCCTGTGTGTCGCGGCACAGATTAAAAACAGCCAGATTCATAACAACAATTTGTGGGTCACACAGAGCGTTATCTAGTCCCACATAGGAAAATTTTCTGATAGGTATGTGGCGACTTCCACATACAACACAACAGTAACTTACTACAGCGCCATCTACCGAAGATACACTGAACTACGAAGTAAAGCACTACACGGAGTAACTACAAATCCTGAATCGCGCAATAGAAGTTCTCGCGCCGATTATCATATGTACAACATCCCAACATCAACTGTTGGGCAGTAGCCCGCCAGGCATGATCACCTAGCCTGGTCGGAGAATCCTCCCTTTGTGTTGGAGGGACATGACACCCGTTCCTCCACAGGTATAATGATTTACTTCTTCGTGTAGTTACAGATTGAGAATACGGAGGATCACCATCTCCATTCATCTCATGAGTGTCGTGTAAAAGCCGATTAAGGGTCAGCGTTGACAGATGGAGTGGTGGCGAAGAGGCTAATTCAGTAACAATTAAAATTCAACCTAAAGTTCTTCAGAATACAACTGTATTCCGTCTGCAGCCGTCATTTTATTGACCCTAAAGGACAAACCACGCGGAGCTACATCACTGCCAAGAAAAAACGAAAACTTCAAAACAAACCATATACCGTATGAGCAGCGGGGTATAGTAAGCCAATGTCTCCATTCTAAGGAGAGAATGATGTCCAGCTCTAGATGGATAGGCTGATGATGATAAATTAATGATTTACTCACAAGAAGATCCCTAATTTCTTTGGCGAGTTCAACCATTTCGATGGTACCTTGAAGATTCATCTTCACAGCATAAGGCAAGGGATCGTCAAATCTGGAAATTGATAGAACTTTATATAACTGTACCCTATCATGTCTCTATGTCAAATTATGGTGGTTATTTGTGTATGTTTTTGAACCGTACATAAACTAATTTGAAATGTATCTAACACCTTTAAACAATCATATTTTTAACCATTATCCGTGGGAGAGCCGCGCTTCGGCATGAATGGGCCGGCTCGACCGGAGTGATACCACGGCCTCACAGAAAACCGGTGTGAAAGCTATTAGCTAGCTAGCGCTGTGTTTCGCCGAGTGAGTGAGGATACCGGAGGCCCATACCCAAACCCCTACCCATTCCCTCTCCCCATCCCCCAAAGGTCGGCAACGCACTTGTGACGCGTTTGGTGTTGCGGGTGTCCATGGGTGGCGATAATCGCTTACCATCAGGTGATGCGTCTGCTCGTTTGCACCCTATTCAATAAAAAAAAAACAAACAATTCTTATAATATCTATTTATATACTCTAAATCTCGGAAACGGCTCCAACGATTGACATGAAATTTAGTTTTCAGGGGGTTTCGGGGGCGATAAATCGATCTAGATAGGATTGATAATGCCTCGGTGGCGCAGTGGTAGTGAATGCGACTGCTGTACTTGAGGTCTCGGGTTCAAATCCTGGCTCGGACCAAATGTTTGTGTGATGTACAAATATTTGTTTCGGAGCTTGGGTGTTTTCTATGTATAATATGTATGTATTTACAAAAAAGTATATACGAGTATGTATTTATATCAGTTGTCTAGTAACCCATAACACAAACTCTGCTTAGCTTCCAGGTACTGTATAAATTAAACTTTTGCTATTTAACTTGTTATCGCCCAGTAGTTGAAATTTAACCATAATTAAATAAATAAATGTTTTCGGACATCTAACACACAATTAACCCCAAGCCTATATATATATACAGCAATTATACATAATACGTTTGTTTGTTTGAACGCGCTAAATATCAGGAACCGCTGGTCCGATTTGAAAAAATATTTTTGTGTTGGATAGTCCATTTATCGAGAAAGGCTATAGGCTATACATTATCACGCTTATACCAATAGGAGCGGAGCACCAATGAAGAATGTTTCAAAGACGGGGGGGAAATTTTCACGCTACGGGCAATAGCAGACCCAAACGAGGTTGCGTGGGTTAGTTAGTCTCTATATAAACTTTAAATGTGCGAAATTTCGTACTCCTCCGTTCTTATAATACACGGATTTTTTTCACCAACTCGTTTGAGGTTTCAGGGCCATAACTATAGTCCAACATCGCAGGTAGACCAGACGTCATATATTTTGTGACGAACGAAATGTGGACGATTGAGTAGTGCTAGTAGGTACTGCCGTCGTATGCTTACCTGTTAGATTGCTTAGCTAAAATAGTAGCACAAACAACACAATAAGTCTTCGTCCTATGTCCAGGATGTATGGGAGGGGGGAGTTACCCAAATGACTTACCTGACGCTAGCTGCTACGTGGAACACAATATTGACTCGGTTGATGAGAAGAGTACGATCTTCATCGGATAGTCCTGGAAACATTAATTACAAAATGAATTTTACCAAGTTTATTAGCATTCGTACTGTGCTCCCAATGATGCAGAAGCATTACTAGGCCGTCGTGATGTGGGTCACCATGCTGCATTGTTGCATTGTCTGCATTCGTAATGGTGTTCACCACTTTTGGATTCTCCTAATGCTTTCCATCAAGCAGAGTAGAATCACTTTGGAAGGCCTAGGCCATAAGAAAAACTAGTCCAATCTTCGAATTCAGTTCATCCTCAGGATTGCGGAGGTCCGATGCCAGTCGCTCCGTGGAAAAACTGATATTCGGATAATACCGGTTGAACTAGAAGCCGCCCCTAAGAAGATGGAAAGTGGTGGACGCCTAACGAGCAGTCAAACCACAGCTGGTCAAAAGTCACAAGTATTACCAATTGTGAACCAATTTGATTTCCATTGACTAAATGGGACTAATAAGCGCTAGAAAGGTGATAATGTCATCTGTGTACTCACCAAGTCCAGGTTCTGTGACATCTCCAGCGACGACAAAGACCTTGGATTCGAAAAGACCAGGTTTCTCCTTCTTCAGTCTTGCGAAGCACTGAAACATATGAAGAGATCCTTTAGTACAATGAAATTCCAGAAAGAACTGCCTCACTGGTCTAGCGGTTGACGAATACGACTGCCAATATCTCATGGTTTCGCCAACATTACATTTTTTTTTCTTTTTTATATACATGAGCTACCAAAATGACTCTGCCCTGTCTGATGGAAAGCACCAACAGAATCCAAGAGTGGTGGTCACCATCCTCAATGCAAGCCAGGACAGTGCAGCATGGTGACCAGCACTATGCCGGCCTAGTGAGATGCTTTTTCACGCCCTGCTTAAAGGACCCGGAATCATAGTGGGACGGAAACACTCTAAAGGTATTGTATGACGCATTAGTTCGTAGCCACCTGGAACATAGTGCGGTCATTTGGGCTCCGCATGAAGCAAAATATTGTGACATGTTAGAGCGGGTTCAGAATAAGTTCACAAGACACTTATATTTAAAACTGTACGGGGTATACCCGTTCTTCCCATTGATGTACCCAACTCTGTTCGTGCTGGGTATGGTCGGATATAACAAACTTAGAGTGCGACGTGTATACACGCTCGCTGTGTATGTAGTAAAACTCCTACGAGGTCTAGAACATAATCCTGGGGTACTGAGCCACCTGAACCTGTGCGTGCCTGATCGGTACGTGTGGAGGCGTTGACGCCCGCCTCTATTGGCTTTACCAGTGTCCAGGACCAACCTACTTGAGAAAGCACCCCTAATGCGCATTATCCATCTAATTAACGAGGTTCACAAAGATTTAGATATTTTTTCGTGTCAATTGAGTGTAGATACTCGCAAAATGTCTTGTAAATTTCATTAGTTACAAAACCTAAAAATGTTGCAATATTTGGTTTTATATTTTTAATTTTAAGACAGATTTTTACTTTTATTGAGTTTATATTTCGTTAATGTATGTGTTTATTTGTGTGTGTGTGTGTATGTAATAATAGAAATGTAAATTAGCCTCTTTAACGCCTTAGGGCAACCTGTAATGATAGTGAAGGTGATGTTGTAATACATTTTCAACCGTGGGAGAGCTATGCTTCGGCATGAATGGGTCGGCTCGACCGGAGTGATACCACGGCCTCACAGAAAACCGTTGTGAAATAGCCTTTGCGCTGTGTTTCACCTAGTGAGTGAGGATACCGGAGGCCCATACCCCGACCCCTACCCCATCCCCCAAAAGTCGGCAACGCACTTGTGACGCCTTTGGTGTCCATGGGCGGCGGTAATCGCTTACCATCAGGTGATACGTCTGCTCGTTTGCCCACTATTCAATAAAAAAAAAAATATTGCGCGCGCGTGTGCGACGTGAATTGCAGTTGCCTACAAGTATATTGATTGTAAAAGATTTCCTCCGCAAAAAATGGCTGACTGCTAAACCGCTATGGCCACTGCCCTGCATTCCGCTCTCTGTTGCTCTATGGTACAGGTAAAGCTATCAGGTATACAACGTGTCTTCTTCTTCTTCTTTTGATGAAATGGCAACCAGCCGGATCACTCGGATCAGCTATTTCTGCCAATGTCAAGTATTTATCGTATTCAATTCTAAGTCTTCGAGTCTTCAAGTCGTCGTCGTGATGAAATTAATGATAAAAAATTTATAAAATGTGGATGACATGAAATGGGGTCCCCATTTCATGTCATCCACATTTTATTTTATTATATCCACATATTGTCTTTAGAAAAAACAAAAAACCATCCGTATACAACGTGGATGGTTGCTATATTCAAAATACGAGTGATCTTTGACATTTTAACAATCTAGTTTAACATATAATAGTCTAATCAATTTTCTAATAAGGCACAAAGATGTCAATGATCTAAATTGGTATACATTGTATGCAAATACTCATATGAACTTCGGGCTCTTTCCTAAGAATCAAATTAAAATTAACAATTTATTTCTCAAAGTTATTGTAGAACATATTAATTACAAAAGTAATAATATTGTGAGGGAACGAGTGACGAACCCTTTCAACACAAAGGGAGGATCCTCCGAAAAGGCGAGGTGATCATTCCTGGCGGGCCACTGCACAACAGTTGATGTTGGGATACTGTATACATGATAATCGGCGCGAGAACTTCTACTGCGCGATTTAGGATTGGTAGTTTCTTCATGTTGTACATTGCCCCGTAGTTCAGTGTGTTAGCGGTAGATGGCGCTGTAGTATGTTTCTGTTGCGCTGTATGTGAAAGTCACCACATCACTCCCCTCCTAGTCTTTTTTGTCGACGAGGTGGAAAATCACTTCAGATCTCCGACTCCTTGGGGACTAGGAATCAGGTATGTAGTTATTTCGCTTAAATCAACCCTGACAGACGGTCTCATGCGTCCTGCCCTGAAGAGGACCAAGACTATGTCGTTCCTCCCCAGGATCGACGGTGCACGTACTCAGACTCTATCAGACTAAAGAAAGGCCTATGTCCAGCATTTATTTATTTATTCTTGGACTTACAAACATATAACAATGATATATAATTACAATTAAATCATCCTATTGTAATTACAAGTCTCTGCATGTAGATACTCTAAGGAGAACTGTCGACTTTATTTAACACTAGCTGACCCACGCAACCTCGTTTGCGTCATCTATTGCCCGAAGCGTGAAAATTTTCAACCGTTTTTGAAACATTATTCATTGGTGCTCCGCTCCTATTAGTATTAGCGTGATGAAATATATCCTATAGCCTTTCTCGATAAATGGACTATCCAACGATTACCTACACCAAAGCACATACGCCCACTGTTTTGATAGATATGATTGAATTTGAACTTTGTATGGCGGCGGGTGGATGCGGACTGCCCAGGACCGGGATAGTTGGCGCTCCTTCGTTCAGCAATAGGCGGTAATAGGCTGACATCATACCACGGTAACCAAAAGGGGTGGAATAGAATTTGTGTGAAATTTTCCTTCAATTTTGCATTGCATTTGTCCAGCGTAGCTTGCTCCTTTAGTTGACTATTACGACACCTATAGGATGAATAGTGGTTGTGACACTCCGTATCCTCAACCCCACACGTTCAGAAATAATAGTTATAAAAAACTCACATCAGAAGAATATAACGCTGCCAGTCTGTCTTCTGATTTAACCCCCTTCTTGTTTCTTATAAGAAGGTATATCCTATCCAGGTTTGAACAGGAGTACAGGAGCTTCTCCGTGAGGACCTTGCCCATGAACCCTGGAAAAAGAAAGAGTCTGTCATTTTACTATAAGTGTTGTATTACATTGGTATTGGATTGCTTCGGTGGCGCAGTGGTAGTGTATGCGACTGCTGTGCTTGACATCTCGGGAGTGATTCCCAGGTCGGACTAAACGTTATTATGAGCTGTAAATATTTGTTACGGAGTTTAGGGTGTTTTCTATGTATAATATTTATGTATTAACAATAAAAAGTATTTATGAATTCATTCAGTTGTCTAGTACTTACAGTATAAGCTCCGCTTAGTTTGGGACTAGATGACGTTGTAGCATTTTGACCGTGAAAGCGTCACAGACAGACAGAGATCCTCCCGTTTTTTTCCTCGTTTTATTGTATTTATTACAGTTATTCGAAATTGTTAAAATCGATCAGAGTGGCATGCAATGGTACAGTCTTATGTCCAGCAGTGAACGACAATAGTCTGTTAATGATTCAAAATCGTTGTATATTTTAGCTTATTATGTGGTTTTAAAGGACTCGCATGAGTCAAAAACTAATAACCCAATGTTTATACTAATAAAATAAGGTTTTAAAAAAAGTTGCGTGTACTAGCGTACACTCGTAAGAAGTGAAACTTCTTTATGACGTTATTTTTCAAAAAATAAATATCATATATCGACGTAAGGTATAACGACAAAAGACTTATAAACCAGCAATATTCGTGACAATTTTTTTTTTTTTTTTTATTTATACTTTATGCACATTATAGTAACAAAGGTGAACTTAATGCCGTAGGCATTTTCTACCAGTCGACCTTAGGGCGATGCAGAGCCAAACAAGGTAGATGCACAAACTAAAAATTTATACCGACTTCTCAACAAGGAATTCACCAATTAATAATTAATTTCTCATCGAGAAATCAACAAGATTAAGAATAATAAATTAAACAATAATTAGTAATAATTTATATAGATACACATAACATATACGTATTAAATACTTATACATACATAGGTACTAATATATATATATATATACATGTATACACACAAACATATAATACATAAATAATATAAATTCTAAAAGGGGAGAGAGTATGATGAAATCAGCGTGGATCCGATAGGGTGCTCAAGAAATGTCTCTGCAATAAGTGTTTAAAATTTTGTTTAGTTTTAGCCATCCTGATCGTGAGAGGGAGCTCGTTCCATAGTAGGACAGCTTGTATGAAGAAGGTTGAGTGTAAAAAATCAGAGCGGTGAGTGGGACATTGTAGAAGCAAGTTGTTGGAAGACCTAAGGTTCCCATCGTGGTTTGAACCTAGATAATGAAATTGCGTAGTTAGGTAGGAAGGAGAGCTTGAAGAGAAGAGTAAAGAATAAAGGGTAGTTAATGCCCGTATATGTCTACGTTGGCGAATTGGAAGCCACTTCAAATAAGACCGATACTCGGACACGTGATCATATTTTCGTAAGTTGAAAACGAATCGAATGCAATTGTTGAGAAGACGGTCGAGCTTATTGAGCAGATCTGCATTCAGGTCAAAGTAGCACACGTCACCATAGTCGATTATTGGGAATATTAGGGTCTGGACAAGCATTACCTTAGTTTTCATTGGCAGAAAGTTTTTAAGCCTATAGAGAGTTCGTAACGAGCCCGTGACCTTCTGGCACACAGATGCAACTTGTTTTTGCCAGCTGAGTGTTGTATCGATGTACAATCCGAGGTCCTTCACATTTTCACAGTATGGGATAACCATACCATCGTAGGTAAGTGGTGGAAGCGAAGCAAAGTCTAACTGGCTCATGCGACGGTTACTTCCGATGATGATACCCTGACATTTATTTGGATTTACCGATACGCCAAACATATCGGACCAGTGTTTAATGGCTCCCAGGTCACTGTTTACGATCGAGATCGCGGACGATACATCGCACAAATCAGTTTGATAATATAATTGCAAGTCATCAGCATACAGATGATAGGAACACCGAAGTCTTAACGTGATGAGATTAATGAATATTGAAAAGAGAAGAGGTGAAAGAATACCGCCTTGGGGGACGCCAGCATGGAGATGGCACCAGCTAGAGGAACAATCTTCCATCTTCACTGACTGCTGACGATCCCGAAGGTAAGAGGAGAACCAGTCCAGCGCTTCTTGAGAGACTGAGAAATTGGATAGGACAGCGAGAAGGAGTTCATGACTGACAGTGTTGAAGGCATTGGAGAAATCAATCAGTACCACGGTGGTAACCTTGGCATTCTCCATTCCCGCCTTAACATCACCAGTCACTTTAAGAAGGGCAGAAACTGTGCTGTGGCCTGGTCGAAATCCAGACTGAAGAGGACTGAGTAAGTTGTTACAATATATGAAGCGAGAGAACTGTTTGTGGACACAGGCTTCTAGCACTTTGGAGAGAAAAGGAAGAATAGAAATAGGACGAAAATGACTGGGAAGAGACGGATTAGGAATTTTAGGCAATGGGCGTACATACGCTTTACGCCACAGAGAAGGAAATGTGCCGGACACAAGGGAGAAGTTAATAATATGGGAAATAGCAGGGAGGAGGTGAACTATTAATGTGGTGATCATTCTCCGGCTAATTCCATCACAACCAACCGCTTGGGATTTGATGGATAGGATTACTTTCTCAATTTCTCCTTCCGCGACTGGAGCAAAGTGAAAAGGGCTTGAGTTAGAGCGCGGTAGACTATTAATGTAGTTAAGGGTATTATGTTCAGACAGACTGTCCATAATAAAAGATGTAGTAAAATGTTGATTCAGGGAATCGAGACTTACTGATTGTGGAAGTCTACATGCCGCGATCTGCCGACACCAAGAGTTCCAAGGAACTTCCAGACGTCAGCAGGAGAAGAAGAAGAAATATTATCTAGAATATGGCGGCGTTTAGCGTTCCGTATCATCTGGTTACACCGATTTCTTGCAGTCCTATACAATTGGCAGTTGACTTCTACACGGTCCCTCTTAAAAGTTCTAAAAGCTCGATTTCGGTGTTTCATGGCCGTACGTATATCCCTGGTCATCCAGGGCGCTGGCGGTCGTTTAACCCTAACCTTTTTAATTGGAGCGTGAGTGTCATACAACTTAGTGACTAGTTCGTTGACAATTCTTATTTCAAGTGCAATAAAAGTTAAGGAGCGAGACCTGAGTAAATATTTCGCGATCTGTGGTGTGAATGAAGTAAGTTTGTGGAATGTGATGTGTGTAGTTATTTACATTGTGGACTAAATAAAATAATATTGTTTGTAATGTGATATTTCATTGTAGTATTAATTTGGTCCTGTTTGTGTTTGAAAATGTTTTTTGTTTTATTTTATAAATTTTCTTTGAAGGATTGTATGTAACTACTCTCAATAATGATAAAACATTTTATTTTAACCCCGATAAAATAGTTTCACTTCAAAAAGATAGCGTAACGGATAAATCTGACGCGTAACGTAACGGATAAATGTTACGCGTAACGAAAAAATGTTACACTAAATTTTTTGACAACCCCGATAAAGAAGTTTCACTTCAAAAATACAGGTAAGGTATAAAATGGCGGTACAAGGAGACTGAGATTCGAATCAAAATAATTTGTAAACAATATACGTTAACAAGTTTTGTAGAATACTACCTTTTGTTCGCGTATTCGTTCGCATTTATACTCATTGTATTTAGCTTATGTTCGTTAAGAATCAAAGCAAGCTAAATTTCATAGAAATAATAATAATATTTTGGACATCTGCCACACAACGCCATCTAGTCCCAAACTAAGCAGAGCTTGTACTACGGGTACTAGACAACTGATATAAAATACATATTTCCAATTAATTAGATGTGGCAATATATGTGAGTAAAGTCAGTAAGACTTATGTAGTTAATTATCAGTTTTGCAATGTTCCTAGCCGGGACTGAGATAAAAAATACGAAGTGAATTTAAACTGAAAATATATTTAATATTTGTAAAAGTTAAACAAGGAATCTACACGCGTTGTGTAGGGTTAAGTAGATTCCTTGTTTAACTTTTTCAGAACTTGAAAGAAGACTAGTTCAACCGGTTTTGCCTGAATATCAGTTTTTCCACGGGGTGATTGGCATCTGACCTTCGCTACCCTGAGGACGACAGAATTCGAAGATTGAACTGGTTGTCAGTATATTTAAGGACACTGATTTCCTAATAACGTTTGCCATTAATATTCATGACAACTAGGTTCGACGATCGATTGAAACATCGCCAAATGTACCCAGAGTATAGTTTTTTTTTTATTATTATATATGGGCAAACGAGCAGACGTATCGCCTGATGGTAAGCGATGCATGTCCGCACCACCTGAAGGTAGACTGTTAGATAATGCCTATGGTATTAAGTCCGCCATTGTACATCTTGTGCATAAAGTTGTAAAATAAAATAAATAAATATCGCCTGATGGTAAGCGATTTGGCGGTGTTTCGATCGATCGTCGTATGTTATTAGGAATTTCTGGGCAATAAAACGCAACAACCCAAGAATATATATTTTAAATGCTAAAATACTTAAATTAAGGCCACGAAGAGATTGCTTTTTGCTACAAGGCCACTAAATTATGTCGGTTCAGTTTGGTCCCCGCATATTTCCTAGTTCCTGCTTTGTAAAGTTCAACCAACAGAGCAGATCCGATGTGGACACATATTTATTTAAGTACATATTTGTTGTTATGTATCGGATTCATCTATACTTAATATTATAAATTCGAAAGTAACTGTCCATCTTTCTATTAAGTTTTCACGGCTAGTCGCTGTACCGATTTCAATTAAATTTGGCATGGAGATACTTTGGTTCCTTAGGTAGAGCCACGCTTCGGCATGAATGGGCCGGATCAACCGGAGTGATACCACGGCCTCACAGAAAACCAGTGTGGAATAGAGCTTATGCTTTGTTTCGCCGAGTTAGTGAGGATACCGGAGGCCCACACCCAACCCGTCCCCCCATTCCTCTGCCCTTCCCCGCACTTGTGACGCCTCTGGTATTGCGGGTGTCCATGGGCGGCGGTAATCGCTTACCATCAGGCGATACGTGTGTTCGCCTGCCCACTATTGAATAAATAAAAAAAAAACCTACATACATACAGATGGAGCCGCGGACAAAAGCTAGTAGGTACAATAAATAAAAATTCTCGTCAACACATCACGTCAACAGCTTTTAATAGACCACTGCTGGACATAAGAATAGAAAAAAAGTTTATTGATTTTGTGGCGACTTCCACATATAACACAACAATAACCTACTACAGCGCCATCTACCGAAGATACACTGAACTATGTAGTAACGCACTACATGGAGTAACTACAAATCCTGCATCGCGCAATAAATGGTTCTCGCGCCGATTATGGTGGCCGATATGGCCGCCGCCGTTATCTCAGGGTTACCACTATGGGGGAACGGTTATCATG
This sequence comes from Spilarctia lutea, assembly GCA_916048165.1. NCBI lineage: Eukaryota > Metazoa > Arthropoda > Insecta > Lepidoptera > Erebidae > Spilarctia > Spilarctia lutea. The sequence continues at coordinate 3,228,059 of OU696498.1, read as the reverse complement.
TTTCACCCAACACAAAGGGAGGATCCTCCGGCCAGGCGATGTGACCATGCCTGGCGGGCTACTGCCCAACAGTTGATGTTGGGATATTTTATATATTATAATCGGCGCGAGAACTATTTATTGCGCGATTCAGGATTTGTAGTTACTCCGTGTAGTGCGTTACTTCGTAGTTCAGTGTATCTTCGGTAGATGGCGCTGTAGTTGGTTATTGTTGTGTTATATGTGGAATTCGCCACAATTTCAATATTACAAATTTGCACAAATATCAACAAAAATATCAATGCACTGAAAAGCAAGCGCTGGTTTTCAGATTAAACCTTCGACTTCCGTTTACAAAATAACGCTTAACTCGTTCAAAAGTATCACAATATAACATTCTTATCATGATCATACATTACAGGAGATTTCAAGAATATTATAATAAGTATTTAGGAAAGAACATCCAGTACATAACTACGAGACTAATAAAAAAACAAAGTACAATTATAAAACTTTAAAAATGTTTACCAGGATGTGAATGCAATTAAATGCATACATTATAATACTTAATTTATTGCAGTTAATAATTTAGTATTATACAATATGTTTTGTATGTAGAGTAGTCGAATGTTATGTTTTTGGATATCACTTTTAAATTGTTGTTAAATGGTTGCCTGTAAGAGATTGCCCTCGGGCGATAAGGCCGCTAATTGTAGCTTAGCTTTAAGTTACCTTTGTTAACTATCTGGTGTACAATAAAGTGATTATTATTATTACATTTTCAAATTGATATTGGCTATCCAATTCTATTGTTTTCGTTCCAACTATTTTAACAAAACGAATGAATAATTTGTACTACTTAACTATGAGAGAGCCACGCTACGGCATGAATGGGCCGGCTCGACCGGAGTGAAACCACGGCCTTACAGAAAACCGGTGTACAATAGCGCTTGCGCTGTGTTCCACCGAGTAAGTGAGGTTACCGGAGGCCTATACCCCAACCCCTCTCCCATCCCTCTCCCCATCCCATAAAGGTCGGCAACGCACTTGTAACGCCTCTGGTGTTGCGGGTGTCCATGGGCGGCGGTAATCGCTTACCATCAGGCGATACGTGTGCTCATTCGCCGCCAACTCCATTAAAAAAAATTGCATATTCTGCTTTTTAATATTTTTTTTCAATTTTGTGTAACATTATTTCTAATTACTTCATCTTTCTAAGTTGTTCCTGTGTATAAATAGATTTTGTAACATAAATAGCATACGCATACTTCGTCACTAGATGACACTAAATATTACTTATAAAACATTGTTGTTTCATGATAGTGAACTGAAATTGTTCTTATCTATACTAATATTATAAAGCTGAAGAGTTTGTTTGTTTGAACGCGCTTATCTCAGGAACCGCTAGTACGATTTGAAAAATTATTTCGGTGTTCGATAGTCCATTTATTGAGGAAGGCTATTGGCTTACTACCATCACGTTAAGACCAATAGAAGCGGAGCCCCAATAAAGAATGTGTAAAAAACGGAGAAAAATTATTACACTACGGGCAATAGTAGACGTTTAACGAAGTTGCGAGGGTAAGTTAGTGGGAAATAATGATTCTATTAATCTAAATTGTTTGCATTTGTTCTTAAATGTAACTGAGTTTTTTTTAGATCGAAAAAGGGGTAGTATGTTGTTCAAAATCTTTGATGCTGCGTATTTGAAACTGCCTTTATCCTACTAATATTATAAAGGCGAAAGTTTGTAAGTATGGATGGATGTTTATTATTCCTTCACGCAAAAACTACTGAATGGATTTTGATAAATAGGCAACTTGATAAGCTTGAGCGACTACAAAATCTTTGTATACTATTTATATTTGGACTACGAAAATACGATCACGTCTCCGAATCCCGTCAAATGCTTAAGTGGCATCTGATTCGCTCTCGCCGGAATACTCATATTCTTGTTTTTCTTTATAACATCTTGTTTAATCCTAAAGCCCCTTCCTACCTCAAAGAACGATTCAAGTTCCTTAATGACACACATAAAAAATGTCTAAGGTCGTCTGAAGATTTGAGACTGTAGATGCCTCTGCATTCCACAAAATTCTATGGTCAGTCCTTTACGGCTTAAGCTGTATGCTTGTGGAATGCATTGCCGATAAATATAACGAAAGCGACAACAGTAACTAGTTTTAAGACAATGGTTCAAGAGTTGTATTGGTCATGATAACAGATTCAGTCACGTCGTAACTGATTCTGTGTCGTGATATAATTAAATGAGTGTGTTAATTAGTGTATATTATGTGTGTGTATGTTTAAGTATATATTTTGTATGTATGTATGTATGTTTGTATAAGTAGATTTATGTAAATGTGCCCTATTATATTCAATAATAATTTAAATACTTCTTAAAATCAATTGCACCGTCAACTGCTGCTGTTGCCTCTCTGATACATTTAAATCCATCCTAAGGTTGCCTGGAAGAGATTGCTTTCGGCAATAAGGCCGCCCTTTGTACAGTACATTATATCTATATGTCATCTTATAATATGTAACAAGGTGTACAAATAAAGAGTTTTCTATCTATCTATCTACAATTTATAAAGATACTAGCGTCGTGGCGTTGCCTGCGTTTATTGTTGTACCGTGGGTAGCACCGCGGAGTTCAGCTCGTAATATTATTTATAATGCCATAGGCCTCTTGTTCAAAAAGGTTACGATTCCACGCTGACCAGACGAGCTTTTTGCAGCGCCTGTTACCCTGCGTAGTTTGTTCTTAGCCGGTTCTGACGACACCCACGTGGTGAATAGCGCTGGTGGTGATACTCCGTCTTCTTTATCCATCACGCATGAATGGAGTAAGTATGGGTAAAGTAATAATAATAATATTTCGGATATCTGACACACAAGTCTCGAACTAAACAGAGTTTGTGTTATGAGTACTAAACAATTGATATAAATACATATGTAGCGGAACTAGTGACAATGTCACACCAACACAAAGGCAGGATCCTCCGACCAGGCGAGGTGATCATGCCTGGCGGGCCACTGCCCAACAGTTGATGTTGGGATGTTGTACATATGATAATCGGCGCGAGAACTTCTATTGTGCGATTCAGGATCGATAGTTTCTTCATATTGCACGTTACTCCGTAGTTCTGTGTAACTTCGGTAGATAGCGCTGTAGTATGTTATGTTGTATGTGGAGGTCGCCACACATATATACTTTATTTTGGAAATACAAACATTTCATACGTAGAAAACAACCAAATTCCGTGACAAATATTTGCAGATCTTACAAACATTTGGTTCTACCCGTGATTCGAACTCGATATCTCGAGGCACCGAGACAGCTAATGAGCAATTATAATAACCTACTGTTTATATGTCCAAGGTTCCAAATTAATTAACTCATTATAAGCAGTTAAAAGTTCTAAGGTCAACTTGTGCATAAGCACAAAACAATTTTTTCGAGGAAACAGTTCAATGAATAAATATCAAATGACCTGTCGGTTATTGGCTCTGCCTAAGCCATAGGTCGTTGGTTCATTCCCACGTAGGAATAATAATTGTGCAACGACCTCGTTTGTTCTGTGTTGGTGTATTTTATCACCCTATCTTAGAAATAGTGTTCTATCTCTAAAGTTTGTGAGAATATATGTTTGTTACTCGTTCACATGAAAACGGCCACCTTGTAAAAGTGAGTTGTTTCGTCTCGATTCGTTTCGTGTGGAATCGAGTAACTGTATTTTTACCTATGGCCAGAAGTTAAACTGTCATTTCATTTTATGTCAAAACGAAAAAGTATTGCGCCATCTCGTTACTGAAGAGCCACGATTATCACGTGTGTATTATGTTGCAAAAAATGTGGCTGAGACATTTGTAGCTTGGAAAAAAAGCCCTCTCGCCACATAATTTTGGAATAACTCGGTTTGTCGTTGATTTATAAGCCTATTTTATCAGCGAGTCGTTGAAAGAACAATCAGATAAATTATTTTCATTTGTTAGATTATTAAGTCTCTTTAGTTTTTTCAGATTTATTGTCTGTTTTGGTCTCAGATTGTTTGACTCATTTTTTACAGTCAAAGAAAATTAAATGTCCTAATTAAAATATTGTCTCAATGACGATAAGAGGCCAATGTTGCGATGTGTATACTTGTCATACTTGCTAATCAACGCGTCATCAGACAATTAACATTTTCTCGTAATTTTGTCAGTATTTATTCAAAAATTATTATAATTGTAAGGTACATATATAAAATATACTTTACTAAGAAATTAATATTACAATCGCCTTGGCTGGACTGCACGGTTGGCCTAGTGGTTTAAACGTTCACTACTGCGCCAAGTGCCGTGGGTTCAAATCCCACGTGGGACATCACTTTGTGTGATCCACAAAATGTTGTCCTGAGTCTGGGTGTTATTTGTGTACATGGATGTATGTAAAGTCCCCCGCGACACAGGATGTATATTCCTAATGCGGGAGTTGTCTTTAAAAAAAAAAAAAATATCACAGTTAGTTGTATTAGGCAATGTATGTGAATAAAGTCAATAAGATATGTAGTTAATTAGCACTTTTGCAATGTTCCTAGCCGGGACTGAAATATAAAACACGGAGTGAATCTAAACTGAAATATATTTAATACTTGAAAAAGTTATTCAGAGAATCTACACTGTGTAGGGTTGGCGCGACGCAAGGCAACTGGAGTTGCCCGGCCTTACAAACGGGTGGCCAACCGACAAAGCTTACTTAGCTAAAACAACTGTGTGCCTACAGCCTCAAAACTATTTTAAATTAAAAGCCACACGCTACATAGAAACGTACCATAACACATTAAAAACGGGTTTTCAAACTTGTATCATACTTTTTCAGCGTCGGTTTTTGTTTTTTATTTAATTTAACTCGAGCTTATTAAAACAGATTGTACGCGGCAGTTAACATTCTAGAATTATTGTGATATGTGAAGTCTAGAATATTTGTGGTCATGAGCATTGTTTTCGCAGTCATGAGCATTTTATCTAACTTCCACCCTATATATAGTGTATACTGCTTTAATTTTTCCTTCAAATATAATATTAATGCACCAGACACAACCCTCTACTTCCCTATTTTGTTTTGTCTCCATCCAACCGTGGGAGAGCTATGCTTCGGCATGAATGGGTCGGCTCGACCGGAGTGATACCACGGCCTCACAGAAAACCGGTGTAAAATAGCGTTTGCGCTGTGTTTCACCGTGTGAGTGAGGATACCGGAGGCCCATACCCCAACCCCCCACCATCCCCTTTCCCATCCCCCAAAGGTCGGCAACGCACTTGTGACGCCTTTGGTGTTGCGGGTGTCCATGGGCGGCGGTAATCGCTTACCATCAGGTGATACGTCTGCTCGTTTGCCCACTATTCAATAGAATCCTAAGGTTGCCTGTAAGAGATTGCCTCCGGGCGATAAGGCCGCCAATTGTACCTACTTATCTTAAATTAAGACCTTTTATAATTGACTTGATGTACAATAAAGACATTGTTATTATTTTTGTTTTACAAGTTGATCTTTAATTTTTTAGCTTATTTCTTAAAGTCTAGCTGATTCTTATCTACACTAATATTATAAAGAGGAAAGATTTGTATTTTTGTATGTAACGAATAAACTCAAAAACTACTGAACCGATTTTAAAAATTCTTTCACCATTCGAAAGCTACATTATCCACGAGTAGCATAGGCTATATTTTATTATGGAAAAAAATAGGGTTCCGTAAGATATTTGGGTTTTTCGGACACAAGGTGCAAAATCAACTAGAAAAGTTACTTATTTTGCGAAAATTATCATGCTACGGGCTATATAAGACGCAAACGAGGTTGCGGGGGTCAGCTAGTAATTGATACGAATAAACTGTAAGAGAGAGAGAGGGAGAGAGAACTGAATATATATTAATACATGTTTATTTATTTTATTTATTTATTAACACTTCCTGCATTAAATTTGCACGAGGCGGACTTAATGCCGAATGTCTCACTCAGTCTCATGTGCGTGAACAATGCCCTGCGGTCTTACCCACAGAGGCGTTAAAATTGAGTATAGAGGATGATTGGCCCTTTAGATCGGTCGGTCTTTTTGTAAAAGGTTTTAAAATAGTTGTCTGGCGAACATATATAATGATGTTTTTTATGTATGAGTATATTTGTGAGCCTACCAAAGTGCCTCTACTCTACCTGATGGTGACCCACACCATTGGGATGCTTCTGCATCATTGAGCCGCCCGTTTTGCTTTCATTAACGAAACACGATAGCACGAATGCTGTCGCTTATATTAACCTTCTGTGAGCCACTTCGGTCATCTGTATATGTGTAAATGTTGCTATTTACTTCATCGATTCACAATACTACACAAAAAAAAATCGACGGGTTGCACTCCGGGAGTGCCGGCAGAAGTGAAAACTTGAATATTAACGTTGTGCATTTTTGATATTTTGGAATGGTTAGAGAATAATTTTGTACGAATTGCTTTCATTATCAGTATAAAAGTACTATTATTTATCTGGTGGAATACAATATTCATTTATTGCGCTATCGTACACAAACATGACAATTTATATTACATACACTGCTAAACACGAGGTCTCGGGTTCGATTCCCGGGTCGGACCAAATGTTTGTATGATCTGCAAATATTTGTTTCGAAGTTTGGGTGTTTTCTATGTATAATATGTATGTATTTACAAAAAAAAAAAGTATATATGTATTTATATCAGTTGTCTAGTACCCATAACACAAGCTCAGCTTAGCTTGGGACTAGATGGCGTTGTGTGTTAGATGTCAGAAATATTTATTATTATTATAGTTATTATTACACACACGAACATTCACGCAAGCGCCCTGCGCCGCCTGTCCTCTCTCCATCCGTCTTACGAATTTCGATCAGGTCACGTGACCTGACGCGAGTTTATACATTTTTACCCATTCCAAAAAAAGTACACAGCGCCGCTAAAGATGTTTTCACTTCAAAAACTGTACCTATCGGTAATATACAACGTAAGTGATTAATTATAAAAGTTTGTCTTTTAAAACAATCTTTTATTACTTGTTAATAAAAGAAATAACTATACCCTTTCATTTGATACCCATATTAGGTGGGTTGTTCAGAAATATTTACACTGCCATTATGTTAAGGCGGCCATTTTGAATTAATAATAAAACCAAGAATTAAAAATCGCATTGTCATCAGAACTAAATATATGTTTCAAATTTCAGCTCAATCGGGAAGTGGATCAAATTTAACTTGCAAGAATTAATTACAGACAATCATCGGGACATGTGAAACTAAATAAAAGCTGGAAATAACAAAGGTTTTAAGGTTATTAGGTCAATATTGAATTAAAATTTACATTGCAGTCACAAAACCACTAGGTGTTAGAAATTCAAATGAGTTTTATACTGTTAATAGCTAAGCCCCGCGGTGTTGCCTGCGGTACAACAGTAACCGCCATAAAAAACAATACTCGCAACTTAAGTAACACCTTATGTTATCAGCTATTAGCCAGTGAATCCAGCTATTCCAGAGATTACTTGGTACGAACAGATAGACGAACCGACAAAAAATATAAGTTGTTTTTTATTAGGTGTAAGTACCCAACACAATTTTTTTTTATTGTAGCTATAGGGGGCAAACGAGCTGACGTATTGCCTGATGGTAAGCGATTACCGCCATTCATGGACACCCGCAACACCAAAGGCCTCGCAAGTGCGTTGCCGCCCTTGGGGGGATGAAAAAGGGGATGGGGGATTGGTTGGGGTATGGGCCTCCGGTATCCTCACTCACTCGGTGAAACACAGCGCAAGCGCTATTTCACACCAGTTTTCTGTGAGGCCTATGAGGATATGGGTATCACTCCGGTCGAGCCGGCCTATTCATGCCGTAGCGTGGCTCTCCCACGGTAATTTATTTAGTGACAATTTGAAACTACTAACAGAATGTTTGTCTTATTTTATGAATATGTGTGTGACGGTATATGTCAATCCTATATAATAGTCTAAGTATATGAAATTCAAAAGAACTAGAATTGTAGGTAGATAAAATCAAATTACTGTAGGCGGTCGACCGTACCGCGTATTTGTCTAATGACTACGCAGGGACATGCCCGAGACAAAGAGTACAACGTAGTAGGCTTAACGGCGTAACGAGTAGGCTTTTTTTTTTTCTTGGTGCGGGTATCCCTTCGGATACCACTTGTGGTTATGTCGGATTCGAACCGACTAAAAACTGCACACCGTCTGGGGTACTAGAAGCCGGGGAACCAGGTGCACCCTCGGAAGGAATTCCCTGGAAACGCAGGCGTTCCCCTGTCAAAGTATTAACCCAAATGGGCCTACGCATTACACTGATGAGACAGACAGAATGATTTTATGTGTGTTACTATGAAAATGTGAATGTTTTGATTTAATTGTTACGTGTGAGTTCGTTTGATGTGACTGTTTTTGTGTGCGAGTCTCAAATGTATAAATGTGAAGTTCAATTGACTGACTAACTGGTTTATTTCTTTGGCACGCCTTAAAACCTAAGACTTGTCATATTTTTATGTGAGTGGTGTCAATACATTCGTTTTAGTCACAAAAGTGACACTGGCTACATCCAAATAATAAAAAAAAAATTTTTTGTTTCCTTTTCGGTCCATTTCATCTTTTCAGTTCTTCAATGAATTTAATAAAGATGGCAGATATAGACGAAGCCGAGTATTTTTTTCAATAATTCATGACTTGTTATTATAATTATGTATGAGTATTTCAATAGTCACATCACAAAGATTTATAAAACTACGTTACATTTCACACGTTCATTGTAACTAAATGAAATAAAAAATAAAAATAAATAAAAATAATTTATTGCCCAGTGGCCCTACACTAGGCAAGCATGTCCTGTGGGTGCCTGTAACGATTACCATTATGGTTGCATAAATGCTCGGTCGACAAATAACAATGAAATTTAAGTTAAACCTTTCAAAGAGACATTAATGCAAAACAGAACCTAATTAAAACATTATTTTCAATTTCGAATATCCTAGTATACGGATATCCGGATATCCGGTACATCACTATTCGAGAACTGCAGGGTTATTACAACTTTGTGGAACGATCTGTTGTGGTTAGAGAACATACTTATAACCCATCTCAACGACTCACCACGCTTATAATGGTATGAGACGCTTATGATTCATTAAAGATTCAATTATCTGGCGCAAGGTAGCCGGGCATCGAATCTACAACCTTTAGTTACAGGGCCCGTTTCACTAACAATTAGACCAACAGAGGTTGTCTAAGCTCCAATGATATTATTCATTATTTTTTTATTTTTTTATTTTTTTAAACATTTAAAACAAAAAAATATTTTATTAAAAAAATAGTTTTTAAACAACTCAATAAAATGTTCCCTGGATCCCGAAAAAAAACAGTAAAAACATTAAATTAGGAAAAAAGAACTTACCAGAACCTCCCGTGATGAAAATAGTTTTTCCACTATAAAACTCCGGAATTCCAGGCACCATACTTAAATCACGCTCTTCTAAAAACCCCATGTTTCAAATTTCAATTTTATAAAATACTAACACTCAATATTCAATGTTAACACTTTGAAATTTAAAACATTAAATTTAAAAAAATACTTAATTATTTTTTTTATATTTCGAACGTTTGTTTTTTTAAAAACTGTTTTCTTTTTTTAAACACAATTTTTATTAAGAACTGTTTATAGATGACTGTGTTTGTGCTTCGAGCCTGTCGACTGAAGTGTCTTATTTACTTCTTTTGTGAACTGATACCTTACGAACTACGTCATTACTTAAGGCGAATATTACTTTTTCAAGTAAATACTCTTTGCTTTGAGTATTTTTTGGTAGAAGAAAAAAAATGAGTTTGCGTCACCGCGTCACCGACATGCTTATAGTCCACGGGCCCACGTCCAAGGGATTTCAGTGATTAATAACAGGCTGAAAGTTTATACACAGCTTCGTTTTGATGAAAGTTGTCAAGATTATGTTAATATTTTTTCGAGTGTGGGTCTCAAAAAAATTACCATCGAATTTTTATGCCGATGCATTTTTTATGTAAAATATATATTTTGCAAGCCCCAAAACAAAAATCCGTTTGTTATTAATGAAAATGAATAAAAGTTTTCAAGTCACCATTCTGACATGTTAGAGCTGGGGGTCACTCGGGAAGGTACCATTCACTTTGTATGCCACAAGTTTTTCTCAGTTTTCCATCGTATTTTCTCGAAGTATTGATTTTTAGAAACTGTTATTATTTAATTTGGGACACTCATCAAATCGACGTGTTTCGCTCCCTATCCCGCTTTTTCCTGCCACTATCAGAATTTGGTCCAATAATAAAATTTGGAGGTCTCGTCAAAACGAAGCTGTGAATAAACTTTCAGCCTGTTATTAATCACTGAAATCCCTTGTACGTGGGCCCGTGGACTATTACGTCACAAATAAATAAATATTCCGGACATCTAACACAACGCCATCTAGTCCCAAGCTAAGCATATCTTGTGTCATGTTGTGTTATGGGTACTAAACAACTGATATAAATACTTATGTACTCCGAAACAAATATTTGCAGATTATACAAACATTTGGTCCGACCCGGGAATCGAACCCGAGACTTCAAGCTTAGCAGTCGCATACGCTACCACTACGCCACGGAGGCAGTCGACAAAACTCCTTTGGCCGCGTTGAGCACTGTTTGGTACCGACATGCCAATGTTTGATGTTGATAATTTTAATTTTAACACTAGAAATTTCTATTTTAACACATTAGTTTTACAAATCACTACATAGTATAAAACAAAGTCGCCTTTTCTGTCCCTATATCCCTATGTGCGCTTAAATCTTTAAAACTACGCAACGGATTTTGATGCGGTTTTTTCCAATAGATAGAGTGATTCAAGAGGAAGGTTTATATGTATAATACATGCATCATATACTAAGGCAACATTGCTAATTTTAGAGGTTTCTATTTTATGCCCGTGCAAAGTCGGAGCGGGCCGCTATGTTTTATATACAACGTCATAGTTTTTCTGTAGTGTATTTAATTTAGTATCAGCATTGCACCCGTGCGAAGCCGGGGCGGGTCGCTAGTAACATTATAAGTTATAAGTTTTCACTTCCATCTGCAATGACTGACTGTCAATTTTTGAAGTTTAACTTCTTTAGGCGCATGAGGGTAATATTGTTACGGATGAAACGCAATAGTAATAATAATAGCGTCACGAAGATGTGCAGCGTTTTTGTCGAAGAGGGAGAGAGCGATTGAGACCGATTGAGAGAGAGAGTGAGAAAGGGCGAATTTTAATTTAATATACATCATCTGAGATATTACTATATTATTTTTTAAACAATATAAAATAAATGTATTTTAATAATTATTTTTACATATTTTTATTAATAATTAGTTTGCCAAAGAAGTTTCACTTCATACTGGCTGGTTGGCTTCATACTTTGTACGCACGCACTTTTTTTGGGTAAAATGTACGTCAAATCAAAAAACTCGTTTCCCAAACATGTTTACAATTTTTTTTTATGTGACCTTCATACCTGCCGTAAACCGACTTACTTTAAATTAATTTATGTTCTTTTTTAATTCAATGACGTAATGACAAGGAAGGTACTTTAAAATAAATAGTTTAAAGGATTCCTATCAAAATAACAAAAATAAAATGTTTTAAAATATTACATTTATAATTAGACTGCCTCGGTGGCGCAGTGGTAGTGAATGCGAATGCTGTGCTTGAGGTCTCGGGTTCACATCCTGGGTCGGATCAAATGTTTGTGTGATCTGAATGTATTTGTATCGCAGTTTTCTATGTGAAATATGTAAGGGTGTAGAAAAAAATATTGAAAAAACTACCCTACTACACTACACTTGGTGAAATACAGCGCAACTGCTATTTCACATCGGTTTTCTGTGAAGCCGATCATCACTCCGATCGAGCCAGCCCATTCTAGCCGAAGCGTGGCTCTCCCACGGTTTAAATACTGAGTTGTGTGTTAATAATAAATATAAAATAAAAAATGAAGCATGTAGTTTATGCTACAAAAAATATAAAATAAAAACTTTTCAACAAAACAATTAATTCGTCGAAAATGCAGAAAACTAAAAAATAATAAACATATTTTTATTTAACCTTAATAACTAAGTTCTTAAACTAAACAAATATCACAAAATTACCTTAAATTTAAATAAATAACCAAAATCTTCAGTAATAACCATTTACGTTCCAAAAAATAAGACTGTCTTATTCTTAAAAATAACAATCGCGGGACACAAGGAAAAGGACGCGGGTCACCGACCGCTGGTTTAGAATATAAATCTCCTCATAGGTCCTTTGTTTCTTAATTGTGCATTCAAAGGTTAGGCGAACACGATAATGTGTAGAGGCACTACAACTTACTTCATACAATCTCGGCTTGCCTCGGGCAACTTCCATTTGTTATCGGTTTTTGCGTCCGAGTCAAATATTCGTAGTACCGCGAATGTGTTCTTCGCGAAGTTGAACGAGTTTGTAGCGACGTACTTCTGCGATCAGCATTCCCGAGTACTTCGCCGAGTAACTTCGCGAGTAGTATGGAAGCTACATTACTGACTACGCATTTTCAACGCGAATCAGTGGAAAAATTTATGCATTACCATATAACTGGTGGGTCACGTGGTTTATTTGAATAACACGCAGTTCAAGTAATTCTGTTGTTATTAAATACTGAATTAACTTGATAAGGACGTGTTAAGGTATTTTATACGGAGATTTCTCCGTTTAAGAGATGACAACACCATACAGCGCCATCGACCAGACAGCCCCCGTGTAGAGCCGTCTCGTTGCGACGCTGGCTCCACTCAAATTAGGCAAAAGTCGCTCAAGAGCAGTGGCAGCGATGACCAGCTTTAGAGCAAGCTATCGGAACTGCTCGTCGAAGAGCCACCTACCGTCGAGTATCAGATACTTCATCTGGGCCTGAACACGTACGAGGTCCAAATAGACCTCGATGGAGGCGCCGGGGGTTTACCACGACGGTGCCCATGGAACAGTAGGGCCTCCGTCTTATTTAGGGCCACCCGTAAGCCCAGTGCCTTAATGCGCTCAACCACCAAAGAGACAACCCTTGTGAGGGCATGGTGGGTTCTCCGAATACTTGACGCGATTCAAGTGTAAGGAGAGCCCATCATGTATCTGTAATCCAAATCGCGGAAACTGTTCCCCATATTATAACGGAATGCCCAATATTTGACAACAAAAGATTTGACACCGAACAGAAGATAAATACACAAATTACAGTGATAAATCTAAGTAATATAATTTCTCTCTCTCTCTCTCTCTCTCTCTCTCTCTTCTCTCTTTAAAAAGACAACTCCCACATTAGGAATAAACATCCTGTGTTGTAGGGCACTTTACAAACATACATGAAACGGATACAAAGAACATCCAGACTCGGGACAACAATTCGTGGATCACACAAAGTGTTGTACCGCGTGGGATTTGAACCCAAGACACTTGGCGCAGTAGCAAGCGGCATGGCGACCGCTGAAACCACTCGGCCAACCGTGCAGTCAACTAATAATTATATAAGTAGTAAGGATAAAAATATGTTTATAAGCTATTGTACAGATTTAATTAAAATAGTTAATAAGCGAAATAAAGTTGATTAGATTTATAATACCATAATAATTTAGAATTATTACTGCTTATCATAATGTGTAACGATGAATTTAGACAGTAAGCTGCACAACATCGTAGTATTGAATATATAGATTTAATTTATTATATGTAATTTAGCTGTACAACTTGTTTAGATTTAAAATAGCAAGTAAGATCATACCCATATAAATAATAATAATAAATAAATATTCCGGACATCTAATGCCCGGTTCCTATATTTAAAGAATCGTCATCGCGTAAAAATTTTGTACAACCGACTACGAGTCGTTAATACCGTTCCTCAATTTATTTTTTATAAGAAAGATTTTAGCTTACGCCCCGTACAATATACTACTATTAGTACCTAGAACGAATCGTTTCTCAAATATAGGAACTGGGCATAACACACAACGTCATCTAGTCCCAAGCTAAGCAGAGCTTGTGTTATGGGTACTAGACAACTGATATAAATACTTATATACTTTTTTGTTGTAAATACATACATATTATATATAGAAAACACCCAAACTCCGAAACAAATATTTGCAGATCATACAAACATTTGGTCCGTCCCGGGAATCGAACCCGAGACCTCAAGCATAGCAGTCGCATACGCTACCACTACGCCACCGAGGCAGTCGAATATAAATAAATACTGCGTTATACACATTACAGGGGGTAAAGAAAAACAGAGTAGAGTAGCAGGAATCCCACCTGAAGTCTGAAAGGAATAATTAAAGATAGATCAAGTATGAGAAATGAAATTACGAGCAGTAGTAAAAGCGAGAACTGGAATGAATGGAATTAGTTAAGAATAGACTCCAAAGAACATTGGAGGTGCTAGTTAAAAAAACATAAAAAAAATAAAAAAAACCTTGTGGCCACGCGCGCCCCCTCTTGGAAATTCACCCCCGGGGGCAGTGACAAAGGTATCATTGGCGTAACTAATTAGCCCGAGGGGAAACGACTTAGAATGACCCAGTCGTATCCCATGTTCCACAGGAGTGGTCCAAGGACAGACCCCTGCGGAACATCGCACCGCACGATCACGGCCCGAAGGTGCAACACGGCATCGATCGTCGAACCCTCCTCTCGAAATCCGAATTGGGTTTCCGACGGATCGGGCCCACCTCGGAGAGGTGCCGAACAAAGCGGGTAGAAAGTATCCTCTCAAACAGTTTGCTCGCCGTTGTAGGCTGCTACCGAATCTGCAGGTTATCCCGATTTCCTCAGTAGGACTAGATTCCCGCTCCTACAGCACTCTGGGAAGCGTCCGGACGCCGGGCTAGCGTCCAACACCTCCCTGAGGCGGTCCGACATATGGTCGAGGGCTCGGCCAGCATTCGGGCAGGTATCCCGTCAGTCCCGGGAGGGTGTTCTTTGAAAAGATCTGCAGACCAGCCGCCCTCACATCCGATTCCCTGACGGCCGGAACATCGTCCTGTTTGTCCCCGTCGTCTTTGACCGAGTAAGCCATCGATGGGGGTATGTCCGCTGCGGGAAAAGGCCGAGCTTTTTGGCAGGTACACACATCAAGCAGAGAGGGGCGGCAGAGCATTTTGCTACCGTGTGCCCCGGAAACAAACCCGTCTGGCCAGCGTGTTATAGTACACCAAAACCTCCTTTCTAGGAGAGGCTTCCAGCTCCAGCTATAACTAAAATTAAGTTAAAGGTGTAAGGATGTCGTTAAAGGTTGTTGATACGATGTTGTTTGGAATTTTGATTTTTGTTACCAGAAAAATAATTTGACCTTCTTTGTGCTTTAATTGTGAAATATATACAATTATTAAAATGCTGACGCAATATTTAAATATTACTTAATTTGAGAATACTTATGTGCTAATCATTAATGTTCTATTGTTCTTTGGTAAAATTTATATATGGTATTGTTTTATATTGTCTTTGTTACCAAGTAACTAATGCCACTATTTGAGGTTAGACGCGAAATCTATACGAAAAATAAATACGAAATTTCGTACAAAGGTATATCACCTTTGTACGAGAAATTTCGTATTTATAAAATGATCTGAATCTCGGAAACGGCTTCAACTATTTTCATGAAATTTAACATGCTGCATACTGGTTTCGGGACCGATAAATCGATCTCGCTAGACTCAGATTCAGAAAATTTACCAAATTATGCGAACGGAATATGAATTAAAAAACTCAGATTCAGAAAATTTACCAAATTATGCGAACGAAATATGAAATTTGTTATTTTTTTTAAGGAATAGGGGGCAAACCAGCAGACGTATCGTCTGATGATAAGCGGATACCGCCGCCTATGGACACCCGTAACACCAGAGGCGTCACAAGTGCGTTGTCAGCCTATGGGGGCCGTGGGAAAGTCTCGCTTCGGCATACATGGGCCGGCTCGACCGGAGTGATACCACGGCCTCACGGAAAACCGCTGTGAAACAGCGCCTGCGTTGTGATTCACGGAGTGAGTTAGGATACCGGAGGACCATAATCCAACCCCTCCCTTCATCCCCCAAAGGCCGGTAAAGCACTTGTGACGCCTCTGGTGTTACGGGTGTAAATAGGTGGTGATACGTCTGCTCGTTTGCTCCCCTATTCCATAAAAAAAGAAAGAACCTCTCTTTGTCTTTGTAGGTGTATGCGAACGTGGTTGGGTGTGTGCAAGTATGTGTTAAGTTGCGTGTGTTTAAAAGGATGTATATTATATCCAATATTTGTTTTGCAGATATTATTCTTAACAAGTTTTTGATTATTTCTTCTTAGTGACCAAGGTCAAGTCAATTAAAACGGTATCAACCACTTATAGTAGAAATACTGGATTTGCCCTACATAAGCAGAAAAACGAAGTTATTTATTTTAAAACTAAGAATCTATTTAGATCTAAAAATTAAGCTTTTTTAAAACGTAAGGGAACTGAAATTAATTGTTTCTTTTTCTGTTCGTCTGTGTGTTTGTGATCGCAGAATCGGCTTCTTGTAAAGTATTGTGGAAAACTTCACTTAACATGTATGTTCTGTATTTCAATCGGTTGACAAATAAAAATTGGCCAAGTGCAAGTCGGACGAGCGCAGGAACGGTTCCGTGCCATTTTATACCTTTGAAACGTGTACAATGGCATCTGGTGCAGTTGCAATTATTAATATCGAGCTAAAAAAACTAATAATGGGAGACATCTTTATATATTTAGTTTATTCCGTTTATAGTATCAAATTTCAACTGTTTAGTTATCGCGTTTCATGAGATACAGGCTGGTGGTAGACAGACGGAAGTATAGACAACGGAATCGTAGGGTGATGTTTTTACTATTCGGGAATGGAAATCTAAACAGTTGTAGGTATATGAGAAAAAAAAATAACAGCGATAACCAGCACACGGTTACAGTCGCAGACAATATGAATATGTTTTTGTGAATATTTTATTTTTACCGTGGGAGAGCCACGCTTCGGCATGAATGGGCCGGTTTGACCGGAGAGATACCACAGCCTCACAGAAATCCTGTGTGAAACAGCGCCTGCGCTGTGTTTCACCGAGTAAGTGTGGGTACCGGAGGCCCATATTCCAACCCCTCCCCTATCCCTCTCTCCATCCCCCAAAGGCCGGCAACGCACTTGTGATGCCTCTGGTTTCTTTTTTTTTTTTTTACGTGGGGAATGCATTTAGTCACTTCGCTCGCCCACCGCGGGGGCGATGGGTCCGCTTCGTGTGGGACTCCTGGCCCCCGAGAGAGGGGGCCAGACTACCCCCTAAACCCCACGTGTTCCTCCTCACCTATTACCGAGCCGCGGGATACACAAGTGCTCACCGCGACTCTGTGATGCCTCTGGTGTTGCAGGTATCCATGGGCGGCGGTAATTACCATCAAGCGATACGTCTACTCCTTTGCTTATTCCATAAAAAAAATAATTAGAAAGAAACGCAATGCAATGTTCCAAATTGTGTGTACTACTTTCAACGCAAATAACATTGATTCACAATGTTATTTGCGTCGAAAGTAGTAAATACAGGATTCGACGCATTAAGTAAGTACCTACGTATTTTGTTTTGTATGTTCATATTATATATAGTCATATTATATACTTAAGGACAAACCTTGAATGAGAATTTCCTTGTATACTTCATATTTAACTAGATCTTTAAAGATCTGGTGTGAATGAATTTAATATCAACGACCATTGATCTATAGTCCCATCAAGTTTAAAATGCGTCACTGTTTAGATAGTTTTAGTCCAGGAGTATTAGGGGGATCTCAGAACGATCTCTGTTCTTCATAAGCGCAAGCCTGTGGGTGACAGATGGCCTCATCTGCATCTGCATCTAGCAAAAGCAGGCTCTGGTGCGGGCGCGGACGCTGCGGAGCGTGCGCGCCCTGGAAGAAAGAAGATTTTCTGAGCTTTAAAATAGACGTTGATCCCTTAGTTTGTTCCTTTCTTCTCAGGGCTAGTCTAGTCGAGATCGCGAAACGATCTCCGTCCTCCATAAGCACAAGCCTGGGGTGACAGATGAGGCCATCTGTCTCCCTAGCAGAAGCAGGCACAGTAACGGGAACATCGGGGTTCCCGCACAAGAGGGGGCCACCTACAGTTTGTATGTGGCCCGAGGTACGTCGGGGTTACAGAATTTTTCTTACTAGGGTGCACCTGGTTCCCCGGCTCCTAGTACCCAAGACGGTGTGCGGTTTTAGTCCGAAAGGATTTCCGCACGGAAAGGAAAACAATTGTTCCTCAAACCTAATGGCAAAATATAAGATCATTTTACTTATCTTTCACAAACTTAATCATTACTTCGCCTTAAATATAAATAAGCATTCTGTGAAACTGCCAACCTAGCAATTAACCTATTATGCCTTACAATGCACAATTATTTATTTCTTTCGTGATAATTTTTACATTATTACATTGTAACCTTTCAACGGCAAGAACGTGATTCATATAAAATTTGTTCGTAATGTTCATACTCTCAATACTAAAAGAAATATCCTACTTCCTATTAAATAATATTGTAGTTAAATAACTACAATAAGGCAGTTTTGGCCTGCCAGACATGATCACCTCGCCTGGTCGGAAGATCGTCCCTTTGTGTTGGAAGGACATGACACCCGTTCCTCCACACGGCTGAATGGATCTAAGTGAAATTTAGCACAGAGATAGTCTGAAGTTAGTTTGTAGTCTGAAATAGCACATAGAAAAATAAAGTATTCTCATTTGATGATTAAGAAACGACAACAATTGCGGGGCGCAGTTATAAATAAGAAAGTTTCTGAGGATATATCGATGTATGTAACATTTTCACTCAAAAACTACTGAACTTTACAATAATATAGCTTAGGTTAAAGGCAATGTTATCACTCTTTTCGAACATGGCTCAGATGACTATATTCCCTAAAATATAGCTAGAACGCTGTGGCAATCGTCATTAGTGTAATTTTAGAACTTGCAAGGTACATTCTAGGTGTGATTTAATAGGTATGTGGAGGAGCGGGTGTTAAATACCTCCAACGCAAAGGGAGGATAATCTGATCGGGCGAGGAGATCATGCCTGGCGGGCCACTGCCCAACAGTTGATGTTGGGATGTTGTATATATGATAATCGTCGCGAGAACTTCTGTTGCGCGATTTAGGATTGGTATTTTCTTCGTGTAATACGTTACTCCGTAGTTCAGTGTGTCTGGGGTAGATGGCGCTGTAGTATATTATGTTGTAAGTGGAAGTCGCCACAGGTATATCCCAATGTGTATTGCACTTGATGATTGATAAATTTGGCACGTAAAGAATGAAAATATATGTGACTAGCTGACCCTCGCAACCTTGTTTACGTATACTATTGCCCGTAGCGTAATAATTTTCCCCCGTTTTTAAACATTCTTCATTGGGGCTCCGTTACCATTGGTCTTAGCGTGATGATATATAGCCTATAGCCTTCCTCGATAAATGGACTATCCAACACTGAAAGAACTTTTGAAATCGGACTAGCGGTTCCTGAGATGAAATCGCTTGTTTAAAGTTACTACATCGGTTTCGTAGCGTACTGTAAAAAGTATGTCTCATAAATTAGATATGTTAATATTAGAACTCTTTTATCCATTACCACACCATAAGTACGAGTATTTTGTATATTTTATCTGTGACTCATTTATTTATGCAATCGACTTCGTGTTTATACGATCAATTCTATTAATATTTATTTATACAATTTTGTTTTCTTTTCTGTAAAATAAATTGTCTGTGATACGTAACAATTTAATTATTACATAAAAATGGCTAAAAAAGATAAGAAAAGGGTAAGTGTTGTGTCTTTAAATTGTGAATAAAGTATGCCCCTTTTTTAACATGTTGCAATCCGCACTTGGAAGGAACTCAGGGCTCTTAAGGTCTCTGAAATGACATTCCAGTCTCCCTACTTGACTGTGATTGGAGGAATGATAATTGAGATTGGACCGCAATCCTCAAACAGATGTTGTTGCATCTCATTTTAGACAAACCCAGTCACACGCACTCTGCGTTTACTCTTTTGAATTTCTCTGTATCTGTTTCATCATAATCATCAATAGCCTTTCATGCAATGATTTATTGCTGGACATAAGCCTCGCCTTAGAAATAATGTTATGGGTGTTTTCTATGTATAATATTTATGTATTTACAAAATAAAAGTATATAAGTTTTTATATCAGTTGTCTAGTACCCATAACACAAGCTCTGCTTAGCTTGGGACTAGATGGCGTTGTGTGTTAGATGTTCGGAATATTTATTTATTGGAACGAAGTTCCTTATCGCGCGTTGTGAAAGGAGGCTAGAAGGAAAAAATTCATACGAAAAAGTTGTCAAGACACTTTTTGTTGTCACGACACTTTTTGCTATTTTAAATTATATTTGTTATTAGTTTATTTTTCATTGCTTGATTCACTATTTTTGTTATGGGAACGAAGTATTAATATTTTTTTATTAAGAAAATATTGTTTTGTTATTATTTTTTAAAGAATTGGTGAAAAACATTTTTTTCAATTTTATATATAGCGTCATCTTTTGAATAGAAACTGAACTTACATTTATGTGTTATAGTTGTCGTTGCCAGTAGTTTAATATTAATAATATAGATGTCGCTGTAAATTAATGATTTTTAAAATTATGTATATCAAATATAAATACAAAATATATCAATAAATAAGTTTAGCAGTGAACTGCGATAGTCTTCTATCTCTTGGTAGTGATATTGTCCAGCGTAGTTAACTCCCTTAGTCGGCTCCGGATGTTGATGTTCTCCTTGCCGATAATGGCCACGGCGGCCAGTCTTAACGTAGACCAGCCAACTACACAGAAGATATTATAGTGCACAAGTGTGTGCGCAAACACAGGTGCACTCTCCGCTCCCTCTCTCTCATAATCCGATGGGATGGTTATCCGACACGACCGGGAAGAGAACAGGCGCAGAACCGACAGCTTTACGTCCTCTCCGAGGCACGGGGTTCAAACCCCAACTTCCAAACTCCGAGCTGTTATTAAGTATTTCTATAACCAGAAAAACTCAATGACACATTTGGCCCTACCCGGGTTTCGGACCCGAGACCTCTTGATTGGCAGTCGCATACGTCAACCGCTAGACCAATGAGGCAGTTATGACACCCAGAAACTTCTAACGCCATATTTCTTACCAGCTGACCCTCGCAACCTCGTTTACGAGTACGTCTACTATTGCCCGTAGCGTAATAATATTCCCCCGTTTTGAAGTGAAACTTCTTTATCGGGGTTGTCAAAAAATTTAGTGTAACATTTTTTCGTTACGCGTCACATTTATCCGTTACGCGCCATCTTTTTTTTATCCCTACCACGCGTGATTCGAAGCATGCTTTCTCCAGCGGAGTAGGGATTGGTAAATGTCTCCAATGTATTTTGCGGCCCGTTTTGAGTAGTTACGTTTGAGTTTTTTTCCTGTTATTTATAAACTGAAACAATTGTTCATTTATAGTCTCTACTTTATTCAGAGACAATCGTTTAAATTCTGCTTGTAAATCGATGGTGGACGTTGACGTTTTTCGGCCATGATAAAATGTTTTATCATTATTGAGAGTAGTTATATACAATCCTTCAAAAAAAATTTATAAAATAAAACAAAAAACATTTTCAAACACAAACAGGACCAAATTAATACTACAATGAAATATCACATTACAAACAATATTATTTTATTTAGTCCACAATGTAAATAACTACACACATCACATTCCACAAACTTACTTCATTCACACCACAGATCGCGAAATATTTACTCAGGTCTCGCTCCTTAACTTTTATTGCACTTGAAATAAGAATTGTCACGATTATTGCTGGTTTATAAGCCTTTTGTCGTTATACCTTACGTCGACATATGACATTTATTTTTTGAAAAATAACGTCATAAAGAAGTTTCACTTCTTACGAGTGTACGCTAGTACACGCAACTTTTTTTTTTTTAACATTCTTCATTGGGGCACCGCTCCTATTGGTTTTAGCGTGGATTAATGGACTACCCAACACTGAAAGAATTTTTCAAATCGGACCAGAGGTTCTTGAGATTAGCGCGTTTAAACAAACAAACTCTTCAGCTTTATAATATTAGTACAGATATGTCAAAAATCTGTTTGGGTAATACTTCCTCAATAGTTCACCGCTCCCAGGTGACCTTACAAGGCTGAATATCATAACGTAGACTGTGTGTGACTTTAACTCACAAATATAATGGACAGACGCATACAACCATTGTAAACAAGACGACCTTGGTTAGATCAAGTATAACGCTATTTATAAACGAATCTTTATAAATCTGTATTATTAGAAGATTGAACGTACGGATTATGTAGTGATTATGCGGTCACCGGTTCTATCTGCGCTGCACTTTTTGTAATTCATAAATTGTTGTGCTAAATCTGGGTCTTCTATGTGTTCGTTTTATGTATGATTGACGCCCATGGGCATGCTCCCTCGGGCGTCAAACGTTGATACTTTTTGAGTTCCTTCCTGATCTTACACTCCTTAAAAGCAATCAGAAATAAAAAAAATAAATAAAATAAAATATTCCGGACATCTAACACACAACGCCATCTAGTCCCAAGCTAAGCAGAGCTTGTGTTGTGGGTACTAGACAACTGATATAAATACTTATATATTTTTTGTATATACATACATAGAAAACACCCAAACTCCGAAACAAATATTTGCAGGTCATAGAAACATTTGATCCGACCCGGGAATCGAACCCGAGATCTCAAGCTTAGCAGTCTCATACGGTACCACTACACCATCGAGGCAGTCAAATGTTTTTAACTCCGGTGTAGTATATGTACTTTCCAACAAGAACATGGCCTGTCAGTTATAATCACCTCACCTCATGACAATCTCTTATCTTAGTTGCAAGTCTTTCGTATAGATTCTCTTTCTGCAATCGCTAACGCCTCTATTCTCTTGTATTACTAGCTAATAGTCAGTGCCGGATTAAGACTACTTGATGCCCTAAGCAATCCACGCCTCTGGGGCCCCCCTATCCATAAGTAAACTAGTGTCATAAATTTCGTACCTTAGATTATGTATGAAGGTCGAAAGACGTACGTGGAGAAGGTATTACATACAATAAAAACCAAAGCATTTTGAATAAAAAAAAATTGAAATACGACTTGCGACTTTTTCGGGCATTAAATTCGCGGAAATAGTTTTTAAGTCCAACGTTTTTAGCATATCTGACTCTATGTACAATATTGATAAAGCATCGAGCTTTTTTGCTGTTTCTGGTGCTGGTGCCCCCCCAAGACGTGATGCCCTAAGCAATTGCTTAATTTGCTTAAGGGTTAATCCAGCACTGCTAATAGTTTGTTTTGACTAATAATAATAAACTTTATTTGATACACAGCATGCAAACTAAAAAACTTAATCTAAAGTATCCAAACAAAAAACAAAAATTCTAATCGAACCGTGGAAGAGCCACGCTTCAGCATGAATGGGCCGGCTCGATCGGAGAGATACCACGGCCTTACAGAAAACCGATGTGAAATAGCGCTTGCCCATAACATAACCCTCCCCTCCAGCCCCTTCCCCACCCCCCAAAGGCCGGTAACGCACTTGTGACGCCTCTGGTGTTGCGGGTCCGCGGGCGACGGTAATCGTTTACTATCAGGTGATACGTATGCTCGTTTGCAAACCTAATCAATTAAAAAACCAAGATTTATAAGGCTTGCAACAATAAATCAAATGACGTGGCTTAGCGTTGAAATACGTTATTCCTATACATTTGTTGGTTTTCTGATATATGCCACTTATCTAGGGGTCTTGGACGGAGTTGAGATGATCTTTTTTTTTCTACATACGTATAAATTAGTACAAATAAGAATACAGTAATTTTTTTATTTGTTCACAGGATGCAGAACCACCAGGTATGTACAGTATATTATTTTTTGAAGTAGAACGATAAATAGGAAGACACTCAAAAACCAAAAAAATATAAAAGAAAATACTTGTTAAAAAACCAACTACGGTGCAGTTTAGATTCGACCTTATGTATATCACATTAAAATTCATTATTCTGTGCCATAAAGCATGATTATCAGAAACAGAACAGAAACACGCGTATTTTCTAGAGGGGACAATTGACACGTACTGTGGTCCTGACACACCTCTTTTTCTTCATCTACATTCATAAACCATTCATTTTTAAAACACTATTTCCGAATTCTCTTTCAGCACCCGAAGTGCAAGAAGAAGTTCTCGCTACGACGGATTTGGAACCAGAGCCCGAGGAGGTCCAGTTCACCGATACCTCCTATACCAGCGCTTCCTTTGAATCTTTACCACCCTTACCTGTTGAAGGTAAGTTCAAGCCTGAGCAGAATCCACGAGCGGTGGTCACCATACTCATTGCGAATGCAGACAATGCAGCATGGCAACCTACACGTTGAGTTGCTTCTGCATCATTGGGGCTTCGGTCTCGCACTCACCAACGAAACACGACACCACCAATTCTATTAGAGGATAGTAACGCCCCGGTCGAACCGACCCATTCTGGCTGAAATCAGAGTGGCCTTATTACTTTGTCGATGATATAGTATTTTTTTATGGCATAACTGTGGAATGAGTTGTCGCCTGCGGTGTTCCCGGACCAATACGACCTTCAAACATTCAAGAAAAGAGCGTACTCCTTCTTAAAAGGCAGGCAACGCACTTGTAACGCCTCTGGTGTTGCGGGTGTCCATGGGCGGCGGTAATCGTTTACCATCACGCGATACGTCTGCTCGTTTGCCCGCCATACAATAAAAAAAAAAAAAAAGTACAATCGAGCAGGCGGTCTACTTGATGATAAGTGATAATCCCAGTCGTAGATACCTATATCCTAGTCGAGTGACAGAAGTGCATCTCCCCGTTCCCGCCCCCCGAAGATTTTTAACAAAACAGAAAGGAATAATGAATACAATTAAGTTCACAGGTTAGGATAATTATAATAGGCTATCATGACCTAAAACTGTAACGCCATCTATTAGACAAAGCTTTTTTTATTATTATATAGGGGTCAAACGAGCAGACGTATAGCCTGATGGTAAGCGATTATCGCCGCCCGTGGACACCCGCAACACCAGAGGCCTTACAATAGCGTTGCCGGCCTTTTAGGAAGGAGTACACTCTTTTCTTGAAGGTTCGTAGGTCGTATTGGTCCGGGAACACCACAGGCGATAGCTCATTCCACAGTTTTGCTGTGCGTGGCAGAAAGTTTCGGGAAAATCGCACAGTTGTGGACTGCCAACTATCTAGATGATGGGGATGAAGTTTTTGTCGAGTAGGACTAGGACGATGGCAGAACGAGTGGCTGCTTATTCTACTTTAATTCTACTCTAAGTTGTTTGGTTCGTTTAGGCAAGTCATAGTTGTTACCTAAGCAAACTATTTTCTTCATCTACGAAGTCCATGATTTTTCGAGAAATATTATGTGTTTTCATTTGTGTAGGAATAAAACTTATGCAATGCATGACTGGGAAAGGGTTTTCAAATATTTTAATTAATTAAAAATTACTTGTACAATAACCGCTGGTAACATCAACGGGTGAAGCTTGTCCAAAATAAACTTAGCCTAAGTTGCTATATCATCAGCTATATATGTCAGTAAAAGTGCTGTCAAAATTAGTCCAGCTGTTTCAAATATTAGCCGAAGCAAACAAACAGAAAGAAAGAAAAAAAAAACATGCAAGTAACAGATATACATACTCTCATTTACATTACAAACTTACACTTCAATTTGATGTATTAATAAAATAAAAATAGGTAAAAAAACTTTATAAGTTAAACGGTTTTATGTTAAATAAATGTACTAAAAACCAACAAATAATAAAATAGATACAGTCGTGGGAATTATAAACATATGCATAGACTAGACTAAAATAAAACCGTGGGGCACGTCAATTGTCTACAAATTATCGACTTAATGTGCGATAGAAGAATCGTTTAATTCGTCGTCGTTAGATAAAACCGTTTAAAAACTCAATTTGTGTCCCTATTCTCGTCAAATTCTCAACCAAGTTTCCCAAAATTGTTCGAAACCATTCGTGACCCCTAAACATATGTTTATATTGATATATTATCCTGCAAACTCCCCCAAGTTTTGTCAATTCTTGTATCCATGGAAATGATCATTAATGGGTGTGTCTGTGATGAGTGAGTGCAGTTTAAAAATATCGTAACTATAAAAAATGATATAAGCCCCATAAAAACTGGGTAAGTTGTATATCGAATAACAATTAGTGCATGATTTATGTTTTTGAATGGTTTTATTTTTGTTTTGAGTCGCAATTTATGGCGTAATACGAGGATATTATCATTGCGTCTTTGTCTCAGTATTCCTATGAATCAATATCATCAACAGCCTTTGATTGTCCACTGCTGGACATAGGCCTATTTTTAGAAAGGAGATTTTGGTGTACCACGCTGGCCAGACCAGTTGGTATAGGGTTTTAGTCAAGTTTTCCTTCTCTTTGCAGTGCTGTTGTCCTGGTAGTTTGTTCCCTTAGTCGGCTCTTATGACACCTATGGTTTTATTATGGGTTTTAAAACTATATGTTCTTAATCAGTCACCACACCGACATATATGTAATACTAGCAGACTCGTGCACACTGTTTTGGCCGTAAATCAACCGCTTTTCTTCGACTTCATTTATTTATTTTATTTACTTACATACTATGGAGGATTTACAGCTACAAAAACAAAATATTATCAAACTAGCTGACCGACGCAACCTCGTTTGCGTCTTTTATTGCCCGTAGCGAAAAATTTTCCCCCGTTTAGTGTGTCGCGGACTTTTTTGTAGATATTTATAAGATCTACGATTAATTAGAACATTTTATGGTTCTATCTTTTATAGTTTACGAAGCGTACGCAAAATAAGTAACTTTTCTGGTTGATTTTTTACACCTTGTGTCCGAAAAACCCAAATATCTTACGGAACCCTATTTTTTTCCAAAATAAAATATAGCCTATGTTACTCAGTGATAATGAAGCTTTCTAATGAAAAAATAATTATTAAAATCGGTCCAGTACTTTTTGAGTTTATTCGTTACATACAAAAATACAAATCTTTCCTCTTTATAATGTTATTATTATATAGTGTAGATAAAAAAAACAGACAGCCAATGACAAATCCTCGCTTACACAATACAGAATAAAGTTAAAGTGCACAAGACAATACAAAGTAGTATCAATACATATCATTAAATACATTACAGGCACAAATACACCAACATAGCAAACATATTGTTTACATACAATTTTATTTATTTACTCGGACGTCTCATCATTATCTCTAAAGAATTTAAGGCTTAAACACCTTCTCACTTGTGACACACCATCACTAAATATATCGATATCAAACCGTTCACACACACTATTTAATGTCCTACTTGCACGGATGACAAAAAAAAACCTTACTGTAATTTGTTGATGCAAATGGTACACAAAGTGGTGGGCTATAGCGAGTTCTTGACGGAATATTAAGTTTAAACACATTATTTATAAATACTTTTATTTTATTTTTTTACGTATGCCCCTCTCAAAATTATTCTACTTTGCCTGATGGAAGGAATAAGCATTCATTGGGAAAGCAAACAGTGCAACAAAGCAGCATGGTGAACCACACCATGGCGGTTAAGTGATGCTTCTGCATCATTGGGCCTCCATGGTGTAGTTCACTCATTCACCTACGAAACACGACAGCACGAACTCCGTCAACTTACATTATTTTGTTCTTCTCGAAACCTTAGCCGAACTTTAATCGAAATGTTTCGAAGATCTGCTAAATACTTTTTGTGCTTTTAACTGACGTGATTTTTTATTTTTTCAGTTGACAAGAAGGACAAGAAGAAAAAGAAGAAGAAGATAGGTGTAAGTTATTACTTTTATCATCATTCCTCAACCAACCTTTAATATTCCACAGCTGGAAATAAATATCTTCCTAGAAATAATAATTCATTTATTACTCTTTTATAAAGGTAGGTACAGATCAGGTAATACAATACAATGTGTAACAATTATTCCTTTGCGAGAGACTGGTGTCTATATTAGGAAAGCCTGTGATACAGATCACCAGGCTTTCCTAAGTCTGGAGTGGCGACCCGTACTGGAAAACGAAGCGTGGGTAGGAAAGATGGTCCGACGACCGTTAGGGTCGAAGGAGACCGTTGAATGCAGGTAGCTAAAAACCGGTTGTTATGGAAAGCCTTGGGGGATGCCTATGTCCAGCAGTGGACGTCTTTCGGCTGACATGGTGATGATGATGATGAATACAAAAGCTCAAATTCCTTTCAGATCTTGATTATCTGCGGCTATAGCGGCTCCTACTCCTGTTCCTGCATTAGTTCATTCTTCTACTTTAGTTACTGCTGGGGTTTATTTATTAATTCTATCATCCGATACTCAAAACACTTAGATCTTGGCTAAATTGGCCTCGAAAAAGCAAGGTGTGCTCAACAGATCGAGGCAGTATTTCACTCCGACCCACCGCCTTCGGCTTTATAAGGCGCAGGTTCGGACTCACATGGAATACTGTCCTCATCTTTGGGCAGGGGCATCCCAATACCAGCTCCTCCCTCTGGACCGCATTCAGCCGAAGGCGACTCGTATCATCGATTGCCAGGATCTTGGATTGGGATTCGAAGGCTTGGATAGTACGAGAAATGGATATATATATTACATTTATCTTTTTAGGATACAGAATCAGCTATAATCAAGAAATCCGTCAGCGAAATCAATTGGTCTGAAGAGTCTTTACCAGTGATTGATTCAGGTGGTTATTTTAATCCAAAAATAATTATATTCGATACTACAGCCTCACAGAAAACCGGTGTAAAATAGCCCATACCAAAACCCCTCCGCCCATCCACCTCCCCGTTCCCCAAAGGTTGGTAACACACTTGTGACGCCTCTGGTGTTGCGGGTGTTTGTACAATAGTAAGTAAAATATTTGTACATTTATAAAGCAAAATATTTGTACCATTTTTTGCATAAAATATGCGAACGAAGGATTATGAAACTTAGCACAGTTAGATATTTATATAGAGGAGAAATGCAGAAAGGTAAAAAAAAAATTGAAATATATATAAATGATTTATGGTCGAATTATGACCACTAGACAAGCACTAGTTAGTGTATAATAATCATAGTTATTACATCAAATATAGGTGCATTGTTAGTCAAGATATTATCAAGACACGTAATCTGTTAGATAAATTCATCAGTGACTGATAAAAATAGTCCCAAGGTTTAAGAATAATTAGAATGTATTTTTGAATAGACGAGGTGTTGCCCAAAATTGAAGAACAAGTTGAAGAGAAGCCGAGAAAGGGTAAAGGGAAGAAGGGAAAAGAAAAAGAATTAATACCGGAGTTTGAAAAGGTAAGATTGAAAAGTATTTATGCATTTTTGAGAGATAAAAATAGTACTCCAATTGTAAAAAATTATAATGTCAAAGCGGTTACAAATTTAAGTAAGTAAAATATAATAAATACTTAAAAACTGATAAATACTTATTATATTCTTAAAAGACAACAAAAAAAATGAATCTGTGTATTTGAAACACGGTTATGTAAATGAAACGTCAATACCGAGTTATTCATCACGTGCCCCAATAAATTAGGGTTCCATAATCAAATATTAAATGAAAACCTTTTCTTTCAAGTCTTTTAATCATTAATTAATTATTAATCACGAAAGTCCGTTTCATTTATTAATGCTCCTTGAACAGTTGACTGGACGTATGGCGTAAATACGACTACGCGATTGTCCTGGGTTCGATCCACACATGGGACAACATTGTGTGATAAACACATTATTGTTCTGAAATGCTGTTCTTTGTTTATTTTATATCTGATTTCAAAACCCCTATAACACAGAATTGTCTGTTAAAACAATAGTGTTTTATGGAGAGACTATTTAAAATTGATTATAATTTGCAGTAAACAAAATGGAAGAACCTGATATGTAAGTAAATATAAAATTAGACAGGTATTAACATTAAAAACTATATCATAAAAGTGCTTAAAATTTGCACGAAACAATCACTTGTAAAAACAGTAAGTTTAATTTGCACAAAATTCGATTTTAAATCACTATTAAAATAGAGTACAAATTGATTATTGCAAGTGCTTATTTCTTAGCAAACCTCACTGAGTTATTTACATAATATATAATCCGCACATAAATGCACCTATTTCACTATCCATAATAAAATAATAAAGTTCAAAAATGTATTTTTGTTTATGGTAGATGGCGGTATTGCCCGCCTGTGTCTCGGAAAGCACGTTAAGCCGTCGGTCCCGGTTGTCATGAACATCTATGACAATCGTTATTGGGAAATTAGTGCCCTTAAAAAACACTGACAACTAGTTCAACCTTGGAATTCAGTTCACCCTCAGGGTTGTGGAGGTCCGATGCCAGTCGTTCCGTGTACAAACTGATATTCAGGTAAAACCGGTTGAACTAGAAGCCGACCCCAAATGATCTTGGGAATAATAAAGGCTAGGGAGATGAGGAGATGATTCATAAATCATTGGAGTGATTCACGCTGTATTATGAGATTAAATAATAAATTACAATCGTCACAAGCTATTGCCAGTAATTTCGCTTACACAATTATTGAAGTGAATACTTGTTAAGACGCGTTGAGCACTTTTAACTCGCATCATCGTCACCAAACGCTTTCCGTGAGCTACATGTATACTGTGTATTTACCTATGTGTACTTTTTGGGTGAACAAATAATGTGAAACTCGCTTCCTCGACGATACAATTTATAAATAAATAAATATTTTCGGACATTTAACCATCTATGCCCTAGTAAATACTCGTACATACATATTATATGTAGAAAACACCCAAACTCCGAAACAAATATTTGCAGATCATACAAACATTTGGTCCGACCCGGGCATTGAACCCGAGACCTCGAGCACAGCAGCAGTTAAATAGTTAAGTTAGTTTCACTTCTAGCTGCAGTCTTCAAAGACTGCTCTGTTTTCTAATTTCTTATTTGTAAGTCTCAAAATTACACACTTTCATGATTTATTATACCTCATTAGGCGTGACATTTCCTAAATTACTTTCTAGCTTACAACGTGAAAAGAATCATCTACCAAAATATTAAGTTTGTAGCACCTGTTTAGAATTGGCCAAAAGATACGTAGAAACAATTTTAGTTAATACACAGAACCCAATAAGCAAATCAAATTTCTTACATTACCGTATTTTTTCGTTTCATTCCTCCGTAAAGGGTAGTAAATATTGTTATTTTATTGCTGTCTACAGTTGCCATAATAACTGGTAAAAATCCCTCCCCCAATGTATATTCGAAGCCATTTTAATTCCCCTTCAGTTACAAATAACACACGATTTCGTGAGGAATTTCATTTCTTGAACTAGTGTTGGTTTCAAATTTTAGATTCAGTTTTAAAATTGAGACTTACTTGCGTGTATGTGTGTGTGTGTGTGTGTGAGTGAGTGATTAGTTTTTTAAAATGCAAAATATTGATCTAAGTAAATTATTACACAGTACGCCTCCTATAGAGCCTTTAGTAAGTTTTTTTATATTATTTATGTTAACTTTTATCAATGGATTCACCCGCGCGTGTATCGGTTACCGCGGTAAATAGTAGCATATAAATTATTCTAATATTTAAGCTATATTGACTGCACGGTTTGCCTAGTAGTTTAAGTGGTCGCCACGCCGCTTTCTACTGCGCTAAGTGTTGTGGGTTCAAATCCTATATAGGGCAACAGTTTGTGTGATCCGCAAATTGTTGTTCTGAGTCTGGGTGTTATTGTAAAGTCCCCGGGACACAGGATGTATATTCCTAATGCGGGCGTTCTCTTTTTTTTCAACAAACAAATTTAAACAAATGAATTAAAGTAAAGTTGCATCTAAGTTCGATAAGTAATTATTCCGTGAAAGATTAACAAACATATATAGATCTTCACAAACGTTCGTATGGATTAGTAAAATAATCTAATGTATATACTTTAAGGAAAGGTCTAGTGTTTTTTTTTTATTGAATAAGGGGCAAACGAGCAGACGCGAGCGATGGTAAGCGATTAACGCCACCCATGGACATCCGCAACACCAAAAGCGTCACAAGTGCGTTGCCGACCTTTGGGGGATGGGGAGAGGGATTGGGGTCGGGTTGGGGTATGGGCCCCCGGTATCCTCACTCACTCGGTGAAACACAGCGCAAGCGCTATTTCACACTCATTTTCTATTAGATCGTGGTATCACTCCGGTCGAGCCGGCCCATTCATGCCGAAGCGTGGCTCTCCCACGGAAATAAGTAGTTATGATATAGAAGCATTATG
Source organism: Spilarctia lutea (assembly GCA_916048165.1). Taxonomy (NCBI): domain Eukaryota; kingdom Metazoa; phylum Arthropoda; class Insecta; order Lepidoptera; family Erebidae; genus Spilarctia; species Spilarctia lutea. The sequence goes on along the minus strand of OU696498.1, from coordinate 3,195,598 downwards.
TGTTTATAAAATGTTTCATTTAAACCTTGAAAAAGAAGTTATTTTTCTTGTAAATTCATAATGTTGTCCCCCCTTATAGTAATAAAAACTTAGTATAACTAATTATTACCGTGCCTCAGCCAAAAGAATGGAAGAAAATGAACAGAAAAGAACGGGAGAACTGGATGACAGCAAGAATAGAACAGTGGAGAATTGAAAAGGAAGCAGAGAAGTTAGTCTTTTTGTTCTTTTTTTGTCTCTTTTTCGAGGAGACTGAGAAGTTTTGTAACTGTTTCTTATCCGGCCACGGTGTAGCCAAACGAAAATAACTTTTTACTAATGTTTGAATGTCGGGTTATGGTGTATTTAAACTTCTTTTTATTTTTTATTTTTGGCATGGGCATATGAGTTGTCAGGTCACCAGATAGAAAGTGATAGAACTCCATTGTGTTACGACTGAGTTGACTCATTTGAGCCAAAGGTTCTCTGGTGGTGACTGATTGAGAGTACAGAATGTCGCCACCGCTATTTATAGTGGGTGTTGTAAGAGCCGACTAAAGAAGTTAACTACACAGGACAACAACACGGCAATGACAAGAATAACTTGACACAAAACCTTTTTTTCTTACGTGTGGAAACCACCTCACCCTGCCGGGGTTTGCGGCGGGGCGGTGTGTCGGAATCGAACCGACTAAAACCACATGGTGTGCCACTCTGCGCCTGAGAAGGGAGGGGTCCGGGAACTGCAGTTATTAACACGAACGGACCCCTCACAGCGCTTGCTCGCACTGAAGCGGGCACCGTCTGCTGGTATAAATTCTCAATTTCGGCGACGCACGGCACACGCGTACGTCGCCTCCTCGCGGCTGGCCTCTGAAGTGGATGGAGGGGAAAACCCGTCCCGTCCATCCGCGGCCAAACTCAGGGCGGCATGAGGCGCGCCTCCGCCGCCCGGTTCGCCGGCGGTGGATCGGGTCCGAGTGGACGTCGTCCTTCCGGACCTTCTCCACCGCCTCTTGACATCTTGACACAAATCCTATACCAACCCGTCAGGCCAGCGTGGTACAATAGACCATGGCCTCCTTTTAAAGAGAGGCCTATGTCCAGCAATGGACTGTTAATGACTGTGAATTGATGCTTTTCCCTTTCATTCAATTTTTTTTGCTTTTATATAGTATAGTTTTGATTATAACACCTGCTTATATTTTGTAAACACTGCAGAGTTACCCGCGGTTACTGTTGTACTTATACAACAACTACAGGTAATGCGGCGGGGCGATACTAGTCTGAAACACTCCTTATATCACTGACTATACGAGTATGCTAGTGAAAATCCCGTCAAAATCCGTGTAACTGTTTCAGAGATTATAAGGAACAAATAAGCAGACACGACTTACAACAAAAATGTAGATGTAGTAGTACAATGTAAAATGTAGTAGTACAACAAAAGCTGTTAATTTGAAATTATAAACAGACACTTAAATTTAATTTATTTGTATAGATTAATTTCGACTCTAACTTTTCCAAGTAAATCCCGAGTGTTATACTCGGTGTGTTCCTGGGTTACTCCTGTTGATCCTGGTGTAGAGAAGTTACATTGATAGACATGAAGGCGGGATTCAATTTTACTCCGGTTGAGCCAGTCATAGGGGCTGAAGCTTGGTTCTCTTAAGAGTCACTTATCTAATTTTATATTCTCGTTTAGGCAAGCAATCTTAGCTGGAGCAAAGGAGAAGAGACTGGCTTATGCTCGCGAAAGAAATGAGCAGTTATCACAAGATGTGAACGATCAAGATATTAGAAGAGATATCCTGCAGAAGACTTGCACGCTGTTCCATAGTATGTTGGCTTCAGTTTTCTCTTTTTTAAGGCAACTATCGCATTAGGAACAAATCTTGTATTGCGAAGGAATTGACAAACATACATAAAACACAAGAAACTCTTAGATTCAGCGCAAGAATTTCTGGTGTGGCGACTTCCACATATAAAAACAACAATAACCTACTACAGCGCCATCTACCGAAGATACACTGAACTACGAAGTAACGGAGTAACTAAAAGTCCTGAATCGCGCAATAAATAGTTCTCGCGCCGATTATCATATGTACAACATCCCAACATCAACTATTGGGCAGTAGCCCGCCAGGCATAATCACCTAACCTGGTCGGAGTATCCTCCCTTTGTGTTGGAGAGACATGATACCCGTTCGTCCACAATTGGTGACCCCGACGTGACGCTACTGTAGCGGTGCCACCGCTACACGAGTGACATCGTATCGAGCTCGTGCCTCTTCGGTGATCTTCGCCGCTGCCGGGCACCGTTCGATTTTACCGTTGTCCCATGTAGGGGTTGAACAGGTATTCAGGCAACACTTATGCTATGATAACCAGGCTGCTTTTACTGATAGTTATTAGTTTATAAGCACATATCATTGTCATCAGGTCTATTGGACACAGGCCTTTCCAGTTGCACTCCACCTGATTTGAACCTCGGTTACATAAATATGTTGTAGATAAATTACACGCTTACACAGGACGTTTTTTTTATGAAATAAGGGGTAAACGAGCAGGCGTATCGCCTGATGGTAAGCGATTACCGCGAGAGGCGTCACAAGTGCGTTACCGGCCTTTAGGGGATAGGGAAGGGATGGGGAGAGGGAGGAGGGGAAGTCCTCACTCACTCGGTGAAACACAGCGCAGGCGCTGTTTCATACCGGTTTCTGTGTGACCCGTGGTATCGCTCCGGTCGTTTGACTTGGATGAGTATTGAACTCACGACCTGCAACTTTGTAAACACTAGAGTTAAAATTTCATCGAGATAACTCAAGGGCCTTAGTATATTGCCAGGTTTGAGTATTACTCTTTTCCAACATCAACAGTAGGTCCGAAGCCCACTCCTGACTCCTGCGTCCCCGAGCAACCAGAAACCGAAGGGATTTTTCAGGCCTTCAACAAAAAAGGGTCGGAACCCACCACGCATAATCGAAAGATTCCCTGTCGATCTAGCCTTTGGGGATACGCTGTAATTGAATTTAATTCCTCTATTTCAGGGTACGAGAAAGAAAAAATAGTTGAAATGCAAAAGAAACAGGCTTTTGAAGAGGTTTGTGGGTATATTTTTAAACAACAACACCTCTATGTTTCATTTACTAAGGTGGTCTGACAAGTTTTTGACCTCATCGTGAAGATAGATTTGTAGCGGTCACGGATTCGATATTCACGATAACATTATATCTATAATAATATTATTATATTATATATTATTACATCACGTCGTTAGACTGCCACATGTAAATGTGCAAAAGAGAGGGATGTCATACGCCTAGATTTACGCGTGCTACCTGACTCACTCTCTCATTAATATTAGTATAAATACCGGTGTTGTTTTTGCACATAATCAGTCATCCTTTGAATACAATCCTTTTATCATACATCCAGCTGTCTTATTTAATACCATCTTACGAACACAACATTTGTTGGTAGTTTTGGTTTCCCGACCTTAACCACTACAGATTTATTTGTGTATACGTGTAGTTATATTTGTAAGTTTATTTTATGTCAGTTCTCTGAATTTACTAAACAAAATTATAACCTCCGACTTCCACCACAGTGCATCTACCTTAGATAATTTCTATATCACCCAAAGGTTGGCTGGTAAAGAATGCTTTGGGGTTTAAGCCCGCCGTTGTACATGAAGTTTGAAAAGTGTAATAAAAATAGGCGAGCAGCGCTCGTTAATTAAAATTAGTGAACGTAGTTTTGCATATTTGCATTTGCATAATGCATCGCTCTGAAAACTGTGCAGAGTTACAAGGAAACTTTGTAGAAAAAAAACAGTCTAATATCATCGCTACGTTAGAGACGTTTCAGACCACCCACATTGATTAAAAAGCTATAGTTCCCTTAATAGTTCTCTGCAGAACAGATTTTGCCTCTTCTTATAGATAAGGTTTTGGACTATTGTACATTAAATATATTTATTCTCCACTAGCTGACCCTCGCAACTTCGTTTACGTCTACTATTGCCCGTAGCGTAATAATTTTCCCCCGTTTTTTAAACATTCATGGCTGCGCTCCTATTGGTTTTACCGTGATGATATATAGCTTATAGCCTTCCTTGATAAATGGACTATCCAACACTGAAAGATTTTTTTTAATCGGACCAGCGGTTCCTGAGATTAGCGCATTCAAACAAACAAACAAACTCTTCAGCTTTATAATATTAGTATAGATTAGTATAGATATGGTCCAGGATAATGAATACGGTGTGTAGCCATCCTTATTCACCCTGTCTTGAGAACTGACTAAGGAAACAGACTTTGCAGGACAACAGCTCTGCAAAAAAGATGGAAAATTCGAAACAAACCCAAGACCAGCGTAGTATATAGGACTCCAAAATCTTCTTTTTAAGGATAGAAGTATGTCCAGCATTGAACTATCAAATGCTGTTGATAATATAATTGGTCAGGTCGGTTCCGATATACTGCTTCAAAATAATTCAGATTTTATACATATTGCGATTATTCTTCAGTGGTCCCAGTATCTCCGTTGTGATGGCCTCCCAGACCCTCGGGTGGTCCCACAGATCCAGACCTACCTACATCTATGGGAACATCTGAAGGTAGTTGATGCTGAAGAGCTGGAGAAGAGGTGCATTGAAGTGCTCCCGGTGAGAACTCTTAAAATATATTTCGAATCTTAATATTTTTGGTCGCAGAGTATAAAACCACCGGCTCCTAGGCTCATAGGAACCAGGAGCATTTGGTGCTTCTAAAAAGAATACTAGTCAGCTCTTTGTGACCTGTACAATATCCATATCAAAATGTACAAATTTCAAATAATTTATGTATTTCGTTCTTAGATAAATTAACAGTTTATTCTTCGTGTTATACATTTTCTCTGCTTGTTTTAGATGCTAGAGATGTTGGAACAACTGGTGCAGAAAACCAAGCAATTCACGCCGCGACAGATTAACAATTACAACGAGGTAAATATGCTTCGTGATGACTGATTAAGAACACGAAGTGTAACCATACAAAATCATCCCTTGTATCATTTGAACCGACTAAAGGAGCCACTGCAAGTGAAGAAAAACTTAACACAAAACCCTTACCAAACCGTATTAACTTCGTGTTTTTTTTAATAAATGTACCTACAATAGTGTAGTGTATAGTCGTTCCAATACTTCATTTAACTTTTGACAGATCACGCACATAAAGTTTTGTAATAATTTTTGATACAATGTACTACAGATAATACTGTACTTTATGGGCGGGCTCCGCCTACTTAGGGATGTGTCATTCGTAATTAATGACCACAGACTATAAAAACGGTTTTGAAATAAATCGATTATCGATTATATTAATAAAACATACAATAAAATTATTGTGATTATATTTTATTTCAAATCACGTAAAAAGCTTTATTATTTTGCATTAAAATGCCCTAAATGTCTCTGTTTCAATGCATAAATAATTTGCGTAATGAAAACAGTTCCATCGTACTCGTACCTAGTAATGGGATCGAATGTATTCGCCGCAAATTAATGAATCTAAAATAATTGTTTAGACTTACTATAGTTGGTTCAAATAAAAACTACCTGCGGTACCTACTTGTAATGAACAGGTACAAAATGTTGAAATTCGTAGTAATTTACGGATTAAAAATAAAACAACCAAAAGAGGTACTGTAATACTAATTTTAATTATAAAGAATCGTCTTCTTCGTATGACCAGGAATCATCATCACTTGACAGTTGTTTGTCCTTTGAGTACTTTCTTTTTTGGCATTTTGACAGTAACGAAGGCAGGAACGATACGTTCAACTCAACCAAACGTGAGAATTCACAAATAAATCAATACGGAGGAATATAAATACTCAACTATATTGAAGGTTACTCATTGAAATACTGTAGATTATTTTAAAATAGACATAGAGAGATTTAATAAAGATCATCAATAGTTTAACAAATACAATATTAACCACTGAATTACAACACAATACAATAATACATTTTGAAAATTCAGTTCCTTTTATTATATATTTTTTCATGACATAGAACCGTCATATTTGAACAACATTCTTTTAATCCATTTCTTCTTTATTTTGACAAAGGAGGTCGCACATTGAAACACATAGAAATATGAAGTACGAAATTATCTATAAAATAATGAGTTTGTTAAATCGATTAAAACTTCTTAATGCATAAAATCGATCGATGAAAGAAATCGAATAGGTAACGGGTCAGGGTATCACTATTTGATTAAGTATTAGAGCTGTCAAAAGTTAAATAAACTATTGGAACGACTATAGTTGTGAATTTATTTTTATTTATTATTATATAGGGGGCAACCAGCAGACATATCGCCTAGTGGTAAGCGATTGTCGATTTACTTCGGATGACACCAAAGACACATATTGGATTATTTGTTTTATGTCTAGGTGTGAATTATCTATACATAAGATAAAATTGTAAAATTTCAATGTTTGCATATTAAAATATTGAAGAAAAAGTAATGGCGGTTGTCTTTATAACAGTAACAGAATTGAAAACAACAGTATTTAGAAATTTTGTCTTTTTAACCGTTTTCAAAAAGGAGGAGATTCTCAATTCGACTGTATTTTGAAGTGAAACTTCTTTAGAATCGTTGTGATTACAAACCGGATGCAACGGAAAAAACGACAGGTAAGAGACACAAATACAAAAAGTCGCCTGTAATTAGTGAGCCAGAGCGAGAGAGCAAATGTCGGTCTCATTCTTTTGTCCATTTACTAAAGTTTCACTTCTATCGTGTGTGAATCGCACACACACCTTTTTATATTTGAAAGCTGGTGCTTCCCGTGTGGTCCCATTTCAATTTGGTCCAATGCTTGAAGTCGTTTTTTTCTTGCTGTTAAAATTTGTGATTATTGTCAATGTATAATCTCAAAAGTGGCTTAACCGATAATGATAAAGAATCATCTCCACAAACGACATAGACGCGGAGCCGCAACCAAAACCAGTATGTAATGTGTATGTATTTCGAAATTTACAAGTATATTTATCAGCAATCCTGGTTATCATAGTACAGGTGCTACCTATTGTCTGGCCGCTAAGAGATTGAGTTTCTGACAGGTCGTGATCGAATGGGCGATGTAATTTGAACTGGCGTACAATTTATGGCAAAATTTTAAATATCTTTTATTAACCTTAATAATGAGTAATAACATAAAAAATTTAATAATCATGCCAACTTACAATAAATATTTTATTTTGGGCTAAAGTAATTAACAATTAATTAATTAACAAACTTTAAAAAAATAAATTTGAAAGTCTTACGACGTCAAATTGCGCTGTTTCAAGGTTATGTCAACCGTTTGTTTTTGTAGTGATGAGACAAAATAACGAGGCAATTGTAACTGAATATTTTTGTAATCATAATGTATTCTGTCGGTCGGTATATTGTTAAATAAAACGATCTCATTTTATAATAAATAATTTTATTTTTTTATTTATTTATCTTTATTGTATACGCAAAAAAAACAGTATACCAAAATGAGTTACAAAGTATGTAAGGATGTGTAACAATTGGCGGTTTTTTCTTGCCCTTCGTTTCATTCAAAAATTACGATTTAATTCAATTCATTCATCAACAATTTTGTTATCATTGTCTTTGAAATATAATAAAATATATATAAATTAATAATGTAATGTAATGATAGTAATGACCTACGGTGCCGAGACGTGGTCTCTAACTATGGGCCTCATAAGGAAGCTCGGGGTCACACAGCGAGCTATGGAACGGGCTATGCTTGGGGTCACTCTACGAGATCGAATCAGAAATGAGGAGATCCGTAGACGAACTAAAGTTACCGACATAGCAGAGCGAGTCAGCAAGCTGAAGTGGCAGTGGGCAGGGCACATAGCCCGGAGAACCGATGGCCGATGGGGCAGAAAGGTTCTTGAGTGGAGACCACGTGACGGTAAACGCAGCGTAGGAAGACCTCCCGCGAGGTGGACGGACGACCTGGTTAGGATCGCGGGGACTCGTTGGATGCGGGCCACTACCGACCGGTCAATATGGAAGTCAATGGGGGAGGCCTATGTACAGCAGTGGACTTCTTGTGGCTGAGATGATGATGATGATGATGATGATATATAAATTGAATAATTATGCATAATGAATGCTATAAATACTGTTACCAAATATTATTAATGTTAATGGTACATCACTACTCATGACGAATTGATAGGTAGGTATCAGAAAGGCATTCTCTGAGCGGCCGGACTATAGTTGAGTATCAGATGTCAGGACATAAAATCTTATTTAGAAAATTCTCTCCATCCAGATCCGGCTTGCTCTCCGTGCTCAACTTGGCGAAGCGATCCAGTTAGCATCATACTTCCTACTCCGAGACTTGGAGAAGTACCTCAAAATGGAAAGTACAAAGCTGGCGACTTATGAGAAGACCTTCAACGGACTGAGACTAAACATTTGGGTGGCTATTAAACAACCAACCAGGAAACGGAAGCCTGTTGAGCCCGAAACGTAATTGCTGTTTTTGTTTTTTTTTTATTTAATTTATTAAATAAAATGAAACCCCTTTAGGGCAAACGAGCAAACGTATCGCCTGATGGTAATCGATTACTGCTGATCTTAGACACCCGCAACACCAGAGGTGTCACAAGTGCGTTCCCGGCCTTTAGGGGATGGGGAGAGGGATGGGGGAGGGGGAGGGGTATGGGCCTCTTGTATCCTCATTCACTCGGTGAAACACAGCGCAGGTGCTGTTTCACACCGGTTTTCTGTGAGGCCGTGGTATTATTTTGGTCGAGCCGGCCCATGTATGCCGGAGCGAGACTGGAGGCCCAATGATGCAGAATCATCTCAATAGCCATCTAAAGTGTGGGTCACCATGTTGCATTATGCATTGTCTGCATTCACAATGAGTATGGTGACCACTACTCTTGGATTCGAAATCTTTATACCAACAGACAGGCAGAGTTATTTTCGAATTTATAATATTACTGTTACGAGCTGGGTATTAAAAAAATTAAAGTAGTCGATTGATTACCAAAAATAACACAATATTTATTGGACACGCCACTCGCGGATATATGATGTTATCGATATTTAGTGGACTGTATGATGGAGTTAGGTATCAAGGGGAACCGTCAGGATCAATTAAAAGAGCGGTATTAATATTAAAACCCTATTAGATTCAATAAGTTACTAGAACTGTCAACCTTTTTGGTGTGAGGACGTGTTTTTTGTTAATCATGAAAGACTTAGTGCAAATTTGGAATAGTGTTACGAACAGGAGGTATTCGTCAGTGAATACGAGTGAATTGAAAGATTTATCGAATAATCGATTGAAACAATCGGAAATAGATACTTATGAGGCTAATTTAGCTGAGTGTGAAGTATTGAACTGTAAATTTAATGATGATTTGGAGTTCAACAACAGAAAAGATGCCATTATCAACCGGCTATTCGAGAAAAGAAAAAAGGGGCATATTGGAAGACAGCCTAAATGTAAGTTTTTTTTTTATTTTAATATTTTTTTCATGTTTATTACAAGAGAAGATATTCTTAAATTGAATTAAATGAAGTTCAAGTGTAAAATTTATAATTTAGTATGTATATGTTCATATAACACATGGATATAAAGAAGTGAATCGAAACTTACCTTAATATTTTTTGAACTGATATATTTTTAATTATGTAGGAATATTATTTCAATACTTTTTCACTTTTATTTTGCTCCTATGTATTTAGGCACTTTATCTAGAATTAACACGTTTTAGAATTTGTTGACTATTCTACAATATGAATTTTAATTCTACTCAACAATCTTACCTATATATTTTATCTCTTACGCATAAAAACTAGATAGTTATAAATAAAGTTTTGAATTTCAATAGCTAAAATTTAGCTGATAAATACGGAAAAATGTGTGAAGGTACAAAAAATAATAAATTTTAATGAGATCTTTCGATACTTCGTACGCAAAATGATTCGTAAAATGCTAATTAATACCTACATTCATGTAGGTATAATGACTGAGTAGCCTTATTAATACAAAATACAAAATATAAGTCTAATAGATGTTTATTAAATACAAAAACAGTAATTAATTTTGAAGAAAAAACGATATCCTGACTCTATGGAACTTATAAAATAAAAAAAAAGAATTATAAAATGATAATTCCAAGGCGATAGTTTTAAAATGTATTTTTAATCTAGATTTAAAAAGGTTGTAATGGTTCGATTTTTAAAGACCGAATTTCATTCAGGTTTTGCTTATTACAGCATTTTCGGTGACATTGACCTTAGAATCTGTGAATGAACCTTTTTATCGAGAGAATTCGATATCATTTTCTTTTTTTTATTGATTTAATATTTCGTATTCAACTTTTTTATAAAAAAAACAAATGCAGATTACCGCCAATTTGAATGAACATTAAATTAAATTTGAACGTATAGTTCTAATAATTTTATTTAAGATACTAAATGTAACATATTTATATTAAATTAGATTGAGATCAGATGAGTAATTTGTGTGTATCTTTTTTCCATTCATTGTTTAGGGGTTTTTGTCTACGTAGTGTAAGCCCCCATTGTTTTAAGAGAGACTTTAAGAGAGTTTTGGAGAAACCCTAACTAACTGTAAAAAAACAATCACCATTTTTTTTTAAATTTAATTTAACTTATACAATGATTCTGTGTTGCCAACTTTTTAAGACTGTTTGAGGGGATTTGAAGTGTCTCTTTCTAATTTCAAATTAACAGCTTTTCATTAAATACGTATGAAAATGTATATACAGTACTTACATTAAAAAATCTTACAATTTTAGTATGTCTCTTTGTTTCGTCTAATCTCTGGAATGGCTGAACCGATTTTGATGTGACTTTTACTGGTATCTGATGATATAAGGAGTGACTCGGGTTATCTATTTTTTGGACTAGCTTAGCTCCGCGGCCTACACGCTTGTTTTGTTATAGCTTACGACCGTAGGTAAAACCGCGGAGCTCAGCTAGCTCTCCAATAAGAAAAATATACGTGAACTAAACTTGTATAAAACCATTTAATCTTTATTTATTTAAATTACCAACTCGAGATTCGCACGTTTTGGCCATCTTTTATAATAACTTGAAACTAATCCGATTGGATATTTTATTTACATACTTTTAGGTTGTTTTCTGTTTTAACGTCCATTACGCCCTAGAGCCACATAAAATACGACAAGTCGTTTAGACTTGTTTACAATAATATTCTTAGTGACCGAATCACTAGCATTATTAGAAATTATTTATGTATAAATTAAAATGCAAAAACTTTGTTTCCCGAAGGGATATGAAATTTGGTACAGTAAAAGTGTACCTATATGAAAGAGAAGCCAAGTGTAGAAAGCAAAAAAAAAAAAACAAAAAATTGTGTTCGAATTTCGACTACACACAAAATAACAATTTTGACTTTATTACAAACCTTAGATAAGGATGCTATTTAACTGTGAAAATGTTTTGTCAATGGAAAATACAAACATAGAAACCAAAACTATTTTTCTTCGATTTCATCGAGTCGGCTAAAATACAGATAGTTTGCAGATTAAAAACAAATCAAACTTATCATCTATGGACAAATTACTTCTTAAAAAATCGAACCATCAATAGATAATATAAACTGCACAATTTAATTAAAAACACTTAAATAGCATAGATTAAATATTTTAAACATGTTTACGCGCCATTAAATAATTTCCGTATTGTTTTTTTATGACACCCAAATGGCTTTTAAGTTTAAAATTAGACATTTATTTTTTATTTTTTTTAAGATTATGTAGCCAAGTGAATGATTTATAAGTTTAATGTCACTTGTTTGGAATTTTCCAAATTGAATGGAAGGCGAAATAATACAGGAAATACATTCTAAAATTTGTCCTTGTCGTATTTTCTTTTTTTGTACTAATGGCAACAAGGTGGAAGAATAGTTGTTATAGGTTAAAAAATCAGTACTTTTTTCCGTATGGGTAGTTGGTTGGTTGGATTACGTCTCTTTACGATCCTGGACCCTTTACGAAAGGCGTGGAAAAGCATCACACCAACACACGGTTACATTTTCTGCATTTGCAATGAGTATGGTGACCACTACTCTTGGATTCTATTCTAGCTTTCCACCAGGTTGAGTGCAGTCATTTTGACAGCTATTTATATGAAGAACTATTGTTTTAACATTTTTAACACCGGTTTTGTATTCTCAAAAATAATAAATATTTTTTTTTGTAAATTAACAGAGCTTGTATTGTTCAAGAACACAAATTTATTTAAAATTAAATAAAGAACATTATTTATTGCGAAATAAATAACACCTAATTGTACGACCTAGATATTTTTGTATTTTAATGTTTGTCGAACATCCTTTTTGTATATAAATATACTAAGTTTATATTTGATGTGATGTAATTAGCTTATTGAATCATTTTTTGTTTTTGTTTTATTTTCGTAATTTAAACTTTTATTTTTAACTTTATTATGGACAGTGGCCCTGTCCTAGTAGTTTTCCAATTGCAAGAGGTCATATTGGGGCTATTTTTATCTATATACTTAGATTAAATAGGTGTCTACCTATTTTCAGGATTGCGTACCCAAAGGGTAAAATGGGACCCTATTACTAAGACTCCGCTGTCCGTCCGTCTGTCTATCCGTCTGTCACCAGACTGTATCTCATGAACCGTGATAATTAGACAGTTGAAGTAGATTTTTTTTCATTTTGTCTTCCGCCTTGCTAAGGAGGGTCCACTGACTTATCATAATTCCGGCTCCTCAAGTTTTCTTCTGATTAACTTCGGTGCGGGTTCCAAGATAGTTTAATTTTTCCTGGGTCTTCCCGAGTGTCTTAACTCGGTGTGTTCGTGGGACATTGCTGTTGATCCTGGTGTACAGGTGTTACAGTGGGCTTGTGGTAGGGATTAGGCCTATTAAAATGCTTAGGTTATTTAAATGTCAAGTATTTATAGTCTTCAATTATAAGTCTTCGAGTTTTCAAGTCGTCGTCGTGCTGAAATTAATGATAAAAAATATATAAAATGTGGATGACATGAAATGGGGACCGTCTTCCGAAAAAACAAAAAACGATCTCCTATATATTATTCTATGGGTCATAATAATTTCGAATGTCAAATTTCGAATTTGTAAAACATGTTCTGAATTTGTATTTCTAACATAACCTTGTCATTATATATTCAACTAGCTGACCCACGCAACCTCGTTTGCATCTTATATAGCCCGTAGCACGAAAATTTTCGCAAAATAAGTAACTTTTCTGGTTGATTTTTACACCCTGTGTCCGAAAAACCCATATATCTTACGGAACCCTATTTTTTCCAAAATAAAACATAGCCTATGTTACTCGTGGATAATGTAGCTTTCGAATGGTGAAAGTATTTAAAAAATCGGTCCAGTAGTTTTTGAGCCTATTCATTACAAACAAACATACAAACAAAGTTTTCCTCTTTATAATATTAGTATAGAAAAGAACAGTGCTAAAGAAGAAACATACAAAATATTGAAAAAACTACATGTCAAAAAAAATCAATTATTAATTATACATTTTTTAATTTTGCATCATTGAACAGGGTTTTTGTAAACACGATTTCATTGAAAAGTGAATTCCAATTTTAAAACTAAGCTGAGGGTTTACATCAAATGCTTTGTTGTCTATGATACATAACTACCATAAACAAAACCATTAGTAATAGTGTTATAGAGTTGTTCCGCAGCGATGCTTAATGTTTACGATTTTCTCAAGAAACAGGTGCTATCAAATTAATGATATCTTCTAGTTCACAGAACAGGTTTGGGTATTGCCTTACGCGGAAATAGTAGGGATTAGTTTTTACCAAATATAAGATAAAATGTTTAATATATAATATGTCCTGCATAAAATTTATAACACTAAGCAGTATAAAAGACTAAAGACCATAAAAAAATATTACCAGACTTTTAAAATAAAATCCTACTACTATTATAAAGGCGAAAGTTTGTAAGTATGGATGTATGTATGTATGGATGTTTGTTACTCTTTCACGTAAAAACTACTGGATGGATTTGAATGAAACTTTACCACAATATAGCTTATACATCAGAATAACACATAGGCTACTATTTATAAAGATATAGCTTCGCCTCGCGGCGTTGCCCGCAGTTATCATCGTACCGCGGGTAGAACCGCGGGGTTCAGCTAGTTTTCCATAAAAGTCTATAAATAAAGAGAAAAACTGTAACAGCGAGTGAAGAGAAACTCATGTTTAACTCGTGAATTGTTTATATTTATAAAAATCACAATTACTAAAGTCAATTCATATTTTATAGTTCAATGCATAATGTTTAAACGACGAACTGTCACTGAAAATGGTAGAAATCCAAATATAAAAGTAAATAAAAAGATAAATTAAGTCATAGACGCATCGCATAAAGTCTACCATCAAAATTTTAAAATTTAGAAAAAATAATAAACAAAAAAATATTTTAGTTATTTTTTCTGCAATTGCCAGCGTCTCCGACCCGCGTAAATGTCGGTTATCGGGTTTAAGAGTAGACTATGTCCTTTCTCAAGAATCAAAGTATCTCCGTACCAAATTTCATTGAAATCGGTGCAGCGGTTTAGCCGTGAAAGCACAAGAGACAGAGTTTAATCGTGGGAGAGCCACTCTTCGGCATGAATGGGCCGGCTCGACCGGGGTCAAACCACGGCCTCACAGAAAGCCGGTGTGAAAGAGCGCTTGCGCTGTGTTTCATCGAGTGAGTGAGGATACCGGAGGTTCATACCCCAACTCCTCCCCCATCCCCCAAAGGCCGGCAACGCACTTGTGACGCCTATGGTGTTGCGCGTGTCTATGAGCGGCGGTAATCGCTTAGCATCAGGCGATACGTCTGCTCGTTTGCCGCCTATTCAATAAAAAAATAGTTTCTTTCGACTTTGTAATATTAAAATGTATTAAATTAGGTAACGATAGACCCAAGTTTCTGGCATGCCAAATAAATTTCCGTTCAGACAGATTGTTTTTTCATTTTCCTTACTACTAAATATATTTTTTTGGTTATTATGTTGTTATAATGTTATGTTTATTATTGCTAAAAACGTTAAAATTAAATTAACTCCTGATTTCTGGTTCAATTCAAAAAAAGAATTTACTAAAAAAAGTTTACAAGACAAAGAAAAAATTTATTAAAATACGAGTATATTGGTTTTTTTAACAACATTTTAAACAATAATGTTGCCATTGTTTTAAACTTTTTGTTTTAAATAATTAGGTTTTATTTCGGTTTTTACAAAATTATTTTTCACTAATTCCTGATTCCGTGTTAGAACCGGATGTTGACTGATTTTTTATAACTAAACTAACTGACCGACGCAACCTCGTTTGCGTCTTTTATTGCCCGTAGCGAAAAATTTTCCCCCGTATAGGGTTGATTTTTTACACCTTGTGTCCGAAAAACCCCAATATCTTACGGAACCCCATTTTTTTCCAAAATAAAATATAGCCTATGTTACTCGTGGATAATGTAATCGAATGGTGAAAGAATTTTTAAAATCGGTCCAGTAGTTTTAGAGCCTATTCATTACAAACAAACACACAAACAAAGTTTTCCTCTTTATAATATTAGTATAGATAAAAAACATGAAAATCTAAGTATTTTATTCAATGAAATGTGGATATTTTCTTATACCATTTATATGGCAAATAGTGTTAATACTTTTATATACGCGAACATTTGATAATACCTAACGCCGAAATAGCTAAACAGATATCGATGGAATTTAGCGCTAAAAAGTGGTCAGGGTACCAAATGTTGGTTAAAAAACTGATAAATTCGACATTAACTTAAGAAAAGTTGCGAGCAAAAGCTAGTGTAAGATTTGCTTTGTATATAGTTATCATAGGACCCATAATATTTGGTAGTCTAGTCTAAAAACTATTAATTAACAAAAAAACATAAAAAAAATTATCAAATTAATTTGATATATTACTAAAATTATTATTTTTATCACTTGGCATACCATAATGTTTTATGATTGGCGTATTTATGTGATTATCCGATTTATTTTCCTATCTTGACCATAGACTAGCGTCATCATTTCGGTTAGGGGGTCAAAAGACCTGTATCCAAAACTAGTTATATGTAAAACTGATTCCAATCACGCGGGCATATTAAAAAAGAGTGTTGACGTCAAATTTTGTTTTAATTGTGTGAAGAGAATCAGGATTTTAAGCGGGAAAAATATAAAAAATAAATAATGCTAATTGCTTGATCTATACTTATAAAATAGAGTTGTTTATTTTTTTGAGTCGCAATTATATAGCTTTTTATTGCATTTGATTGTTTAATTCTCGTTTACCTAAGTTTCTAAATGTTTTTTTTTGTGCAACTTGTTTTATAACAAAGGCATTATGGATTAAAAACTTAGCCTAACTTCTAACGTGTTCAAAAACCATTGTGGCTTTTAGAACAGAGTAAACATACAAGCACACAACCACGCCACAAAATCTAAAGATGCAAACATAACCTTTGTTTTAGCACTCCTCATGACACAGAAAAACAGTCATGGAAGTCTCTGGTAATGACTTAATAAAACCTTTTTTTTTTTTTTTTATACATGAGCTACCAAAATGACTCTGCCCTGCCTGATGGAAAGCACCAGCAGAATCCAAGAGTGGTGGTCACCATCCTCAATGCAAACAAGGACAGTGCAGCATGGCGACCAGCACTATGGCGGCCTAGTGAGATGCTTTTTTACGCCCCGCTTAAAGGACCCGGGATCATAGTGGGACGGAAACACGTGCGCTGGCAGTGAGTTCCAGGCTTTGACCGCTCGGCAGAGGAAGGAAGAGCCGAATCGATGAGTGCGAGAGTGTATGTCTTCCACTCTGAAGCGGTGACTTCTGAGGCCAGCACGAGTTGTCCTGTAGAGGAAGGGAGAAGGGGGGACCAGTTGGAACAGCTCTTCAGAACACTCTCCATGGTAAAGGCGATAGAGGACTGCCATAGAGGCGATATCTCTACGCAACTGCAGAGGCTCAAGGGACTCGGTGGCCTGGGGACTGCCGACAATGCGAATGGCTCGCCGCTGCAACCGGTCGAGAGCGTCGAACAGATACTGCGCGGCTCCATCGCAAAGATGAGAACAGTACTCCACGCAGGAGCGAACCTGGGTCTTGTAAAGCAGACACAGATGCCCGGGCGAGAAGAACCGTCTCACCTTATTAAGGATTCCTAACTTCCGCGAGGCCGCCTTAGTGACACTCTCAACGTACTCGCGCGGGTTGAGGTCGCAGCAGATGTCCATGCCCAGGACACCGAGCCTGCCTCGTAATGGTAGTTGAGTGTTCTGAAAAGTCGGAAGGGGAAGGAATGGAGACTTTTTGGCAGAGAACGCGCACACCTGTGTTTTCTTGGCGCTAAACTCGACCAGATTCTCGCAGCCCCATTGTGAAATGCGGCCTAGAACATGGTCGAGCTGAGCGACAAGCTCCTGTCGATTTTTCTCTACATCTACCGGTTTTGCCGCAGGGCGCCCAATATATCGTCCATGAACTGTGCTGTCGTCTGCATAGCAATGAATGTTGCCAAGGTCTAACATGTCATTGATATGCAGAAGAAACAGCGTGGGCGACAGGACGGAACCCTGTGGTACTCCTGCGTTAATCGACTGAACGTCGGAGGCCGCGCCGTCACAAAGTACTCTGATGCGACGTTGGTGCAGGAATCCGGCAACCCAGTTGCAGAGTTTGGGGGGCAAGCCGAATGCCGGTAGCTTGGAGAGAAGCGAACGGTGCCAAACCCTATCAAAGGCCTTGGCCATGTCCAGGCTAATAGCCAAAGATTCCCCGTGCCTGTCAATAGCCTCACCCCAAAGGTGTGTGACATACGCTAGAAGATCACCCGTGGATCGGTTCGGCCTGAAACCATATTGACGATCATTAAGTAGGGTGTGATCCTCCAGGTAGTGGACCAGTTGCTTGTTTATGATCCGTTCGAATACTTTGCAGATAATGGAGGTGACAGCTATTGGGCGGTAGTTGGCCGGGTTGGAGCGGTCGCCTTTTTTGGGAATGGGTTGAATATTCGCCTCTCTCCAGGCCTCCGGAACAGTTCCCGAGGAATATGACAGGCGATACAGGCGCGTCAAAACCGGAGACAACTCTGGTGCACAGTTCTTAAGAACCACCGCCGGGATACCGTCGGGTCCACTGGCTTTCCGAACGTCGAGTGACCGAAGTTCCGCACGGACATCACTCAGCCGGATGCGAATATCCCGCATTGTTGCATCGCAGGCGGGAATGGTAGGCGGGTGCATGCCGCGGTCATCGACTCGGGAGTTAGCCGCAAAGAGATCGACAAGCAGTTTCGCTTTCTCCTGCGGCTGATGGGCAAGTGATCCGTCGGGATATTTAAGCGGTGGTAGCGTGGGCTGGCAGAAGTTGGACTGCACGGCTTTAGCCAATCGCCAGAACTTTCGGCTACCCGTAGGGTATGCGACGAGTTCGTGGCCAAGCCGCGCAATGCGCTGGGCATCCGCTGTGATGTAAGCCTTCTTGCATTCCCTAGTGGCTTTGTTGAACGCTGCTTTTAGTCGATCCACGTCGGGGTGGCCGTGAGCGCGGGCCCTGGTCCATGCGCGGTAGGCTGATTGCTTTTGGGCAACAGCATGGGCGCATTCGCGATTGAACCAGCGACGGGTTGTTGCGCCGGCGACCTCACTGTAGGGAATGTAGTATTCCATTCCGACAGTGACCTCGCCGGCCACAGCAACCGCACATTGCGACAGATCACTGTATTTAAAGCAGCGTTGTGCCCACGGGATAGATGCGAAGTAGTCCCGCATTCCATCCCAGTCTGCAGACGAGTAGTGCCATAACCGTCTTTTTGCTGCCACTGCTCGTGGGAGGGCAACAAGAGGCACAGTGGTGGACACCAGGCAGTGATCGGAGGATCCCAGAGGGGCGAGCACCGATACACTGTACTGCTCTGGGTGACTCGTCAGCAGAAGGTCCAGCAAGGAAGGCGCTTGACTCAGTATGTCTGGTATCCTGGTGGGCTGGAGTACCAACTGGGTGAGGTCATGCGTGAGAGCGAATGCGTGGACAGTCCAACCCGCGTGGTCAGTTCTGGAAGATCCCAACCAGGACTCATGGTGGGCGTTAAAGTCTCCCAGAAACACCAGTTCAGCGGTCGGGAACTGTTCCTGCGCTTTATCCACTGCCTGACTGAGATGTTCGAAAAGTTTAGTTGTCTCGTAGTCTCCAGAATGGGATCGGTATAGGCACACGTAGATTCGGCTCATGGAGCCGGTATCCACGTGTAGCCAAATAGTGGAGAAGGATGGGTCTTCAAGGCAACGTAATCGGCGACAACAAACATCCGCCCTGACGAAAAGACACACTCCAGCCTTAGCGAGGAAGCGCTCCTCAAGCACGTAGCCGGGGTAGAGAAGATATGTCGTGTCGGCAGGGCGGCGTATTTGTGTCTCCGTTAAGAAAAGCATGGCCGGCCGAGCCGTCTCAAGATGTTGGTGGACGGCATTGAGGTTTGCATGGAGTCCACGGATGTTAGTAAACTCCACCTCAAGAAGCGGGTTGGTGGGTGAATGGGGTGCCGCTGTTGAACGTTTATATCTTTTCTTTGCTGCCATGATTAAAATAGAGGGGGGGAAGTGGGAGCGTAAAAGGCGCGACAGTCATCGCGGCAGTGTAATACCGAGGCTCGGAATGCTGTATCGCCATACAATAGTGAGGCCTGACGGTGACCGAACCGTCGGACGGAAGGGCCCCCGTACCCTCCCGGAAGTGGTCGCCTGGTCCCACTGTCCGGTCACCAACCGGCACGACGAGCCACTCCGTGGATTATGCGCGACCTGACGGGGCAGCCTCCCAGGGTGGTTAGCCTTGGTTGGGCCCCTCTCTATGCCGCGGGCGGCCAGCGGCACCACCGTTTCTACGGGTCTCCCTGGCCGACGGTTCGATCCACATCACCCTCAACATAACTCTACGAACATTCACTGCTCGCACACTACTACGATAACTGTCACCCCTGCATCATTGGGCTCCGGTCTCGCACTCACCAGCGAAATACGACAGCTCTAAAACTGTCATTTTAGGCTGGTCTTCTGTGCGAGGGTAGTACCGCCCCGGTCGAGCCCGCCCATTCATGCTGAAATCAGCATAGCTCTACCTTTTTCTTAAGTGGCAGCCCCGCAGCTCATATTTTAAGGTCACTAAAACAACACAGTCATCCACCATCAGGCCATTTGGCAAGGTCTGAGATTTATAACAAAAGACGTCCCTTAAGAATAACAGTCCCGCCATTTTGAAATTTCTTCATCACAACTGACATTTACATATCACAAAATAAATTAATTCAAGATCACTTATTGTGAAATAAATTTTCTCATTGTCAATATTTATATTTTTTTTTTAATTTAAGGAGAAACCGGCAATTTTTGTTTTTCTATTGACCCATATTATGCGAGATACAAAATAACTTCTTAGTAGGTATTTATTTCATTTTTTTAAATTGTAACATCTATTTTTACGAATAAATAATAAAGGCAGACAACTCCTGTATTAGGAATATTCCTACGTCATGGGGCACTTTACAAATAAACATGAAACGTACAAAAAGAACACCCAGACTCAGAAAAACAATTTGTGGATCACACAAAGTTTGTGATCGAACCCACAGCACCCAACTCGGTAGATGTGTCTAGGTGACCGCTTATACCACTATGCCATCCGTGTCAATCTAGTTACATAAATAAGTTACTAAATATATATATATATATATATATATATATCAATTATAAATCATTCTTGTGTCACGTCGTTGCTCACGATAAATTCCGAACGATTGTCACCTTTTTTTAATGTATGGTTTCATGCCTAAGATAGGAAAGTTACCATCACGCTTAGATTAGTAGGAGGCGAACATGATTGAAAGGAGACGCAGACGAAGTTGCGTGTGGCCTTAGAAAGGTCCTTCTGGCTCTAATGCCGTCATATTTAGTTTAAAAGTTAGTAAAACCGCCTTTCCATAACACTACATCGTTACAGGACTTTTCTAGAAGGTACCTGGTTGCTTTTTACGACAATATGTCATTAAATAAGAACGCGACAATGTTACCAGTAATATAACAACGTCATCGCTCCGTAATAACTGTTGTCGACCTGTTTTCTTATGAAACACGTCACTCATTAATTTACCATAGATTATCTCTGTGGAATGTTTGTAACAGGAACTACCTTTACAATTGCCCTTTTTTAATCATGGTAATTCATTTTTCGTATTTCAACATTTCGTGTTTGGAATTTGTAATTTTGGTTGAGCTTTTTTTTAAATGTTTTTTTTATAGTATAGTAATAATAATAGGTTGAGATACAGTCATTTAATAGAGTATGAATTTAATGATTTCTATGTTTAATAGGTTCAAATCTTCAACGTTATCACTAAGTGATATTATTTTGTTGGTACGTTAGCTTTTGGAGCATTTCAATAAATTCAGATGGTAACAGCTTGCAAACTGTTTACCATTCATGTAATACTAATACTATTGTACCTGAAGATCTGACTTTAAAAAAGAGTGGCCATGAGTTTCTCTGCCAGTATTCTTCTCATAAGGCTCTTCGCATTTTGGAAACTGGAAGTTACGGATAGACACAAACGGGCAGTAGATTTTGGTGTTTTCATCTAATTTACTTTGATAATCCAGTACTGCTGTGGCGTCTGTTTGTGTCGATCTATTGATTTTTAACTGCCTCGGTGGCGCAGTGGTAGTCAATGCGACTGCTGTGCTTGAGGTCTCGGGTTCGGGTAGCTTGGGACTAGATGGCGTTGTGTGTTAGATGTCCGAAATTTTATTTATTTATTTTATTTAATTAAATTTATGTTTCTAAGATCAAAATTAAAATTTTGATAAACCTATTGGTTTAGTGGTCAGTAGCTCTGACTTTTAAGGCAGAGGCTGTGTGTTTGAATCTCATCTAACTAAGATTCAAGTTTTTCCCGTTGAATTTATTTTTACAATGATTTTGATTTGGCCACGTTCCTTAACGTTTAGATGACGTCATCCCCTTCCCTTTGATTAGTTTTCTAATAACGTTTATGATTGTGGAATTATTATTGTGTCGGTAGTAGAAAGTAACTCTATCGGTCCATCTGTCCGTGTTTTTTTTTTTGTTATTATATAGCGGGCAAACAAGCAGACGTATCGCCTGATGGTAAGCGATTAACCGCCGCCCATGGACACCCGCAACACCAGAGGCGTTACAAGTGCGTTGCCGGCCTTTTAGTTTCCCTCCCCCCCCAGAATACGAGGGCAGCCTGGGTATCCACGCTCAGGCGCGTTGTTCTGAGCGTGGATGAAGCTAGCGCAGTTGGTACCTTTCTGGGGTAATGTGTGTTTCAACTGCGCCATCATAGAACGGATTGGGGGGATGGGCCTCCGGTTTCCTCACTCACTCGGTGAAACACATCTAAAGCGATGTTTCACACCGGTTTTCTGTGAGGCCGTGGTATCACTCCGGTCGAACCGGCCCATTTATAAGTCTGTCTAGCGATCAGGAATGCAAATAACTATACCATCAGACCACTTCGTAATCGTGGGAGAGCCGCGCTTCGGCATGAATGGGCCGGCTCGACCGGAGTGATACCACGGCCTCACAGAAAACCGGTGTGAAATAGCGCTTGCGCTGTGTTTCACCGAGTAAGTGAGGATACCGGAGGCCCATATCCCAACCCCTCCCTCATTCCCCCTCCCATCCCCCAAAGGTCGGCAACGCACTTGTGACGCCTCTGGTGTTGCGGGTGTCCATGGGCGGCGGTAATCACTTACCATCAGGCGATACGCCTGCTCGTTTGCCACCTACTACATAAAAAAAAAAAAAAACTTCAATCCTAGTTTTAATAAGAAGCTACAATCGCAAAAAGCCATTCTTTATTTATATCCAGTTGCTCAAGTCCACGGATTTTCCGTTTTATTTAAATGCCATTACATGGAGTCTTAATTACGTCTAGCGCAGCAAGGTTCTAGATTTTTTTCTATTTACTGGTAATTGATAAAGAATTATTACTTAATTACTGCACGAGAATACAAAAAACAGATGTCAGGAATACCTATATATCTTCTCTATGTAATGTATTTAATTCCTTTAAATTACTAATACTTGGCATTAATCAAAATTAATTACGGTACAGGCTGTCAGATTATGGAACTCCTTACCAATATCTATTAGACGTGCACAAACACTGACGGTATTTAAAAATATGATTAAAGTTCACTACTTAGATTCATAAGTACTTTTACTGTCGGTACTGACTAAATGCTTCTATATATTGATATATATATATATATATATTGTACATATTTGGATTATATATATATATGTGCATGTGTGTGTATATATATGTGTATGTTGATGAATATATTTTATTATTGCACATCACCATAGCTTTAAAACACCTACACTAATAAATTATTCCGTTCATTTCTTTCTCCGGTCAATATGTCCATCCAAAGGTTGTTTGGAAGAGATTGCTTTTGGCAATAAGGCCGTCCATTGTACACATTGTTTTTTAAAAATAAAAAGGGAACTCGGGAACGATTATCAAGAAATTTAGTACGCAAGGGTTTGAGGGACGACAAATCAATCTAACTAGGATTAATTTTTGACTGACTTGATGGCGCCGTGGTAGCGTATGCAACTGCTATGCTTGAGGTCTCGGGTTCGATATCCGGTTCGTACTAAATGTTTGTATGATTTATTTTTAGAAAATATACTAACAAACAAAACCGAATAAAGCGTAGTTAGAGATGCTTAAGCACCCTTAGGATTTCCTTCCGGTCTCGCACTCACAAAGGAAGCAACAGAACAAATGCTGTCTTTTAAGTTATTTTATAAGAAAGGTTTATGTCCAGCAGTACTAAAAACGTCTGTTGATACATTGAGATGATTTCACTTTTAACTTTCTCACAAGTTTGTCAGGGTCGTCATTGTGTGACATATCGCTACACACAGCAATCTTGATTGCCAGTTACATGTAATGTCTATAACTTATGATTCATGCATCACTTACCCAAGAATTACAATGTTTTTACGGAAAACTAAACAAGTTCTCCTTGTTTACACGCATAATTTAATTAATTGCATTGAGCGCTTTGTTTTGTAGCTTCAACGATTTATTACGAACTTTTGCTCGTGACTCCGCTTACGTGTTTGTCGGTTATTGCAGCAAACAATAGCCTATGTCCTACTCAAGAAACAAAGTATCTCCGTACCAAATTTCGTTGAAATCAGTGCAGCGGTTTGGTCGTGAAAGCAGGACAGACATACACACAGACTTACTTTCGCATCTATACAAATAAATAAAATTGGAGTGTCTGTTTGTAATATTAAAATAACCATATGAATGTATATACGGTACACATACCAAAATATATATTTTTAAAATTTTTGTCTGTCTGTCTGTTTGTTCCGGCTAATCTCTGGAACGGCTGGACCAATTTGGACGGGACTTTCACTGGTAGGTAGCTGATGGTACAAGGAGTAAGTTAGGCTTACATTTTTTAGACTAGCTTCGCCCCGCGGCGTTACGACAATAACCGCGGGTAACACCACGGGGTTCAGATAGTTTATAATATAAGTACCTATGTATAACGAGCGAATAAAACAGTATAACCCGACTGTGCAAAAACACTGAAGTAATTTAAATTTACATACACTAAATGTCAGTTGGGCCTTTATTACAAATCTATTAGCCATTTCACTTATTCAAATAGGTTCAGTATTGTGCTCAACAGATCGAGGCAGTATTTCACTTCGGCCCACCGCCTTCGGCTTTATAAGGCGCAGGTTCGGCCTCACATGGAATACTGTCCTCATCTTTGGGCAGGGGCACCCCAATACCAGCTCCTCCCTCTGGACCGCATTCAGCGGAGGGCGACTCGTATCGTCGATTGCCAGGATCTTTCAATTCGGCTAGACTCTCTGGCGCTGCGTAGAGATGTGGCTTCGCTGTGCATCCTCTACCGCATGTACCATGGGGAGTGCTCCGAGGAATTGTTCGGATTGATCCCTGCCACATTTATACGCCATCGTCCTACGCGACAGAGATTTCATCCCCATCATCTAGATGGTTGGCAGTCCTAAACTGTGCGATTTTCCCGAAATTTTCGGCCGAAGTTTTGACAGTATGTCTATTTATGAATCTTTCACTGTAGCGCTTATACCACTTTAGTTTTATTATTATATAGGGGGCAAACGAGCAGACGTATCGCCTGATGGTCAACGATAACCGCCGCCCATGGACACCCGTAACACCAGGGGCGTCACAAGTGCGTTGCCGGCCTTTTAGGAAGGAGTACGCTCTTTTCTTGAAGGTTTGAAGGTCGTATTGGTCCGGGAACACCGCAGGCGACAGCTTATTCCACAGTTTTTCTGTGCGTGGCAGAAAATTTCTGAAAAATCGCATCGTCTTGTGTAGATTGTTCTCTAACTCGCTTCTTACGCTGATCAATAGGGCGACACACGGTTTCTTTAATCCTTCACAACGGCACATTCATCACGGAAAGGGAAAATGATACTAAAAGTTCAGTATTTCATACAAGTGTCTGTATGTCCTTCTTGTGATTATAAAGATCACAGTATCAGATCAAATCAGATCAGGAAAAGCATATCAATTAGTCAATTAAATTATTATACGAAAACTACGCAATATATTCAAATAGCGGTAGTGTAGTGGCAACCCTGAAAAACAGTATATAATACTAATTTGTGATAGAATAAATTAGTAAGAAGACGTATCAAAGTCAAAAGAGACAGACAGACATAATATTGTAATTTATTATCACTTTAAAATATTAATAAGAATATCACACATATCACACACGGCCGTTTGATCTCAAACTAAATCGAACCGTGGGAGAGAAACCCTTCTGCATGCATAGGCCGGCTCGACCGGAGTGATACCACGGCCTCATAGAAAACCGGTGTGATATAGAGCTTGCACTGTGTTTCACCGCGTGAGCGAGGATACCGGAGGCCCATACCCCAATCCCTCCCCCATTCCCTCTTCCCATCCCCCAAAGGTCGGCAACGCACTTGTGACGCTTTTGGTGTTGCGGGTGTCCATGGGCGGCGGTAATCGTTTACCATCAGCTTATACGTCTGCTCGTTTGCCACCAATTCCACAAAAAAAGCTAGTGTGAATTAGCTATTAGAACGTTATTTAGCTGGATATAACTTAGTAAAAGATATTAAAGAAATAAATAAAACAATGAATAAAATAAACACAAAACAACAACACCACAAGCGTATATTATCTGATGCAAATATTTGTTTCGGAGTTTGGGTATTTTCTATGTATACTATGTAAGTATTTACAAAAAAAAAAGTATATAAGTATTTACGAGTATATCAGTTGTCTAGTACCCATAACACAAGCTCTGCTTAGCTTGGGACTAGATGGCGTTGTGTGTTAGATGTCCGGAATATTTATTATTATTAACTTTATTTTATATACTACTAGCTGACCCATGCAACCGCGTTTGCGTTTTTTATTGCCCGTAGCATGAAAATTTTCCTCAGTTTTTGAAAAATTCTTTATTGATGCTCAACTCCTATTAGTATTAGCGTGATGACATATAGCCTATAGCCTTCCTCAATAAATGGACTATCCAACACCGAAAGAATTTTTCAAATCGGACCAGTGGTTCCTGAGATTATCGCGTTCAAACAAACAAGCAAACGAACTCTTCAGCTTTATAGTATTAGCATAGACTAGCAACGCGGCCCGAATTCGCAGTGAATCTTTACCGAATATATAATATAGCCTATGTTATTCTGAGCTACTTCAAGCTCCATTGTGTGTTCTTTAACCTCGATGTTGTGGTGTTAACGCGTAAATTTATAATGAATGAAGTCTTAACGGCATTGTAGCTTAAATGTTGCCAACATGCATCTTTAATGTTAACGCAGATGTAGCAGTAGCATATAAATTTGATGATGATGATTAATAAATACTTTCATCAACAAATCGTTTATCACATCAGTATTGATTTCCTATTTATGTTCAGTGTCAAGGTCTTACTTGGCTACATCAATCAGGAAATGAACCTTAAACGTGTAGAAGAATTTAGACCGCAACACGCAAATGTAACCAGTTTCTTATTATTTCCGTAAGGAAATCAATTTGAATATGTTTACTTACATTAAAAACCATTTAAATTACATAAACTTTTATTACTGAAATACACTTTATTGAGTAATTTTTGGAGTAGAAATAGATATGCCAAAGTTAAGCAATCATAGTCAGGCCAGTTTTTTGGATGGGTGACCATTCTCAGTATATGTCTTGGAGAGTACGTTAAGCCGGTTCCTACCATATGAACATCTGTGGCAATCGTTACGGGTAGTTGCAGCTATAAAGTCAGACAAGTCTCAAAATACTGTAGTTCGATGTCGCCTGGTACTTGTGGAGTTGGTGTTGGATGGTTGGTGTTGTGGAGGTCTGATGTCAGTCCCTCTATGTAACAAATCGAAGAAGGGCTGGAGCTGGAGCTTTTCTTAAAATTCCAAACTAATATTAACCAAACTTAGATTGCTACATCAATTAAACAACAAATACAGCAAGCAAATATTCATCATCAACATCTTCCTAGCCTTTATTATTCCCAATATTTGGGGTCGGCTACCAGTTCAACCAGTTTTACCTGAATATCAGTTTTTACACAGAGCGACTGGCATCTGACCTCCGCAACCCTGAGGGCGAACTGAATTCGAAGGTTGAACTAGTTGTCAGTATATTTGAGGGCACTGACTTCCCAATAACGATTGCCATAGATGTTCATGACAACCGGGACCGACGGCTTAACGTGCTCTCCGAAGCACGGGCAGGAAACACCGCCATCTTCCATACTCCGGGCTGCTATTAGGAATTTCTTGTAGGAAAAACACAACAGCAGTCCGACCCGGGAATTGAACCCGAGACCTCTTGATTTGCAGTCGCTTACGCTAACCACTAGGCCAACGAGGCAGCAAGCAAATATTAAATAATACAATATTTTAACAACATTTTAACCCACTTCAAGAACTGGACCAAATTGAAATGGAACCACACGGTAAGCACCAGCTTTCAAATAAAAAAATAATCATCAAAATCGATTCATCCAGTTGATAGTTCTGAGGCACCTAACAGACATAAAAAACTACAGTCGAATTGAAAACTTCATCCTTTCTAAAGTCGTTTAAAAAAAATACATAATTACGTATTTGTTTGTTTTTAGTCGAAAGTAGCAGAAACTACAGAATTGTCTAATATTTTTTTTCGATTTAAAAACCTTCTTGACGAGTGTACATATTACTATTTGAAATTATATTATACAAACTACACGGTCAGTTGCTGCGAACTAAAGGCGCCGCCATATTGGCCTTTCACTTTATCCCTACTCCGCGGCCGACCGTCACGCGACATGCAACACACAGACAAAAAAATTTGTACTGAAATATTTCACAATCGCTCATAGCCCAGTTGTACTCGGTGATTAGAAACAATCACAGGGGGTAAGCAACGACGGCCCGGTCAGTACCTGAACGTCTCCGTGATCCGGAGGTCATGTTAAGCAGTTGGTCCCGGTTGCTATCATAGGATAAACAGTCGTGAAGCTTAGTTGTAGGCCCTTTGTGCGGCTTAAAAACATCTATATCCACAACTTTGTGTTGCCAGTCCCCAACCCGCACTCGGCCAGCGTGGGGACGTATGGCTTTTACCCTCTCCTGAGAGGAGACCCCTTTAAGAGACTAAACCCACACGGTGTGCCACTCAGCGCCTGAGAAGGGAGGGGTCCGGGAACTGCAGTTGAGAGGAGACCCCCGCCCAGCAGTGGGACATTACGGGTTGTTGATTGATGAAATATTTCCCTAAATATAAAATCACAACCAAGAATCGATTCCAGTACAATAGCGGTACAAAACACTGAGCTACCGATTGAATTTCCACAGGAAATAACATCAAGTAGTTTTCCATCTAAGTGATATTAGCCATATTGGGTTTGTACAGAATCCTTAGAATTTATTCACATGAATTGTATATAGATTATATTTAAATTGTAAACAATTATGTACATGCTTAGGTTGTTTTTACTAAGTCTAATAGTCCCACATATCAAGTATATTTTTTTTCAATCCTGCTTTTTTTTTATATAAGAGAACAAATGAAAAATTGTTAAAGTATTTTTACATGCATATATTTTAAAATAATTATATTCTCCTAGCCGATTACGGCCACGGCGGCCAGTCGCAGTGCACAAGTGTGTGCGCAAACACAGGTACCATTTTGAATTTCGCAAATTTGACGTTTCAATCGTATCTAGGTATGGACGTGATTTGATTTTTTTTTTTTTTTTTTTATTGAATATTGGGCAAACGAGCAGACGTATCACCTGTTGGTAAGCGATTACCGCCGCCCATGGACACCCGCAACACCAAAGGCGTCACAAGTGCGTTGCCGACCTTTGGGGGATGGGAAAGGGGATGGGGGGAGGGGTTGGGGTATGGGCCTCCGGTATCCTCACTCACTCGGTGAAACACAACGCTATTTCACACCGGTTTTCTGTGAGGCCGTGGTATCACTCCGGTCGAGCCGACCCATTCATGCCGAAGCATAGCTCTCCCAAAAGTTATTATAAGAATTTATTTGGTTATTCTAATATTATTACATAACACGTTGTGTTTAAATTTATCACATTATTCTCAATTGAATACAAATGGCTAGTAATAACAGTTTTTTAGAAACTGGTTGGTTTAAAATAGTTTGGTTCTATTTTTAAACTACGATACCTCTTGTCACCTCATCACAGCCGTGAATTTCCGTTTCAAAATACATTAGGGACGTTAAAAAATAATTTACATTTGACCGCGGATTGGCTCAATTTATTGTAGACTTTACCAGTCAATTGTATTCCTTAGAAATTTTAGTTTTGTGGGGGAACGGGTATCATGTTCCACCCAACACAAAGGGAGGATCCTCCGACCAGGCGAGGTGATCATGCCTGGCGGGCTACTTCCCCAACAGTTGATGTTGGGATGTTGTATATATGATAATCGGCGCGGGAACTTTATTTGCGCGATTCAGGATTGGTAGTTACTCCGTGTAGTGTAGTTTGTAGGTACAGTGCGTTACTTCGTAGTTCAGTGTATCTTCGGTAGATGGCGCTGTATGTGGAGGTCGCCACATCACTCCCCTCCAAGACTGGAGATCGATATATGTTGAGTCAGCTGTCTGTGCTCTGATGCGGAGCTTGCCAGTGCCAGGAGTGATTAGTTCCAGTGAGTCGGAACTGAATGCCGCTAGTCCCAGTGAGTCGGGGCTGAAGTCCGCTGATCCCAGTGAGTCGGGATCGCATGCGGTGCGCGGTGCTGCGGTGAGGTCCCCAGTGAGTCGGGGCGGTTGCTGCGTAGTGGCTGGCTGCTGCGTAGACGGGAGAGATGTGCTCTGCTTACGTGGACCGTAGGTGCAGTGTGCTGTGCCTAGACGCTGATGAGGCCGTAGGGGTAACCAGGCTGGAGCGGTCGCATCCTGCGTGTGGTGTATCCCTGTTGAGGCCGAAGTTGCTGGCTGGCTGAGACTTGCTGTGGGAGTGAACATGATGGTGCTGCGGCTTGAAGGCTGCTTCCAATCACGTCGGGGTCACCACTGTGGGGGAACGGGTATCATGTTCCACCCAACACAAAGGGAGGATCCTCCGACCAGGCGAGGTGATCATGCCTGGCGGGCTACTGCCCCAACAGTTGATGTTGGGATGTTGTATATATGATAATCGGCGCGGGAACTTTATTTGCGCGATTCAGGATTGGTAGTTACTCCGTGTAGTGTAGTTTGTAGGTACAGTGCGTTACTTCGTAGTTCAGTGTATCTTCGGTAGATGGCGCTGTATGTGGAGGTCGCCACAGTTTCAATATTGGGAGAGCGTTACTTCGAGCTATATGGACTTTAGTAATACTACGATTTACAAAGTGATTCAGTTTACTGACTGCGTCACACAAACACGCGGGCGAAGACGCAAGTAAAAATTAGTCTGAATATATCTAAACAATGTTATGTTGACCTTTAGTTAATATTATTGGTGTTTAAACTACCTTGAAATCTTAAACACCTAGTATTCATTTCATGATTATCTAGAAGAATAACGTATAAAATTGGATTATTATTATAAATGTGAATGTAAATTACTTTGTTACACTTTCACACGAAAATTAATGAACCGATCATCATGAAACTTTGTACACATATTCTTGGAGGTATTAGAAGTAATCTATACTAATATGTATTATGAAACTGAAGAGTTTGTTTGTTCGAACGCGCTAATCTCGGGAACCGCTGGTCCGATTTGAAAAATTCTTTCAGTGTTAGACAGCCCGCTTACCAAAGAAGGTACTATATACACAACACGCTAGGACCAATAGGAGCAGAGCACCAATAAAGAATGTTACAAAAACGGGGGAAAATTATTACACTACGGATAGCAGACGTAAACGAGGTTGCGTGGGTCAGCTAGTATAGAATACTTTTATTAAATGCAAGCAAAGCCGCTGGCTAGTATAGAAATATAAATAAATAAATAAGGCATATTTATTTAAGCCTATCGTAAACAAGAAATAAATAATTGTGTTACCATTAATTTACTCGTATTACAAAAGGAACTTGAAAATATATTACATTCTTGACCTACCTTATTATTTTAAAGTTTTCTATATTTAATACTTTTAGAGGTCACATATATATTTTGTACACTTATCATATCCTGTAATTAACAGAATATGTTAATAAAAACAATTAATTAAACTCGAAATTGCTGTAGGTGCTTAAAACCATTTTTTTCTAGTACAATGATGATAGTTATAAAAATTGCAGGCAATGGAAGTTTATTGGACACTAGCTGACCCCTGCAACCTCGTTTATATCTCTACTATTGCCCGTAGTGTAATAATTTTCTTCCTTTTTGTAACATTCTTCATTGGTGCTCCGCTCCTATTGATCTTAGCGTGATGATATATAATATAGCCTATAGCCTTCCTCGATAAACGGGCTGTCTAACACTGAAAGAATTTATGAAATCGGACCAGCGGGTTCTGAGATTAGCGCGTTCAAACAAACAAATTCTTTAGCTTTGTAATATTAGTAGGTATAGATAGGCTTTTTAAAAATGAGGTGACAGCCACGTTGACGAGACGGATTGATATAGACTTGTTTGTGTCAACTAATTCTTCTCTTTCCCTTGCTGTCGTCCTGCTGTGACACCCATAATCTATTATATAAAATTCTCGTGTCGTGTTGGTGCGTAATCGAACTCCTCCGAAACGGCTCGACCGATTTTGATGAAATTTTTTGTGATTATCCGGTATCTATGAGAATCGGTTCTTATCTATTTTTCATCCCACTAAATGTTAGGGGTAGTCCACCCCTAAATTTTTTTTTTTATTTTTTTGACGAAGTTTTTAATTTCTATTTTTTTATGATGCAGCAT
Source organism: Spilarctia lutea (assembly GCA_916048165.1). Taxonomy (NCBI): domain Eukaryota; kingdom Metazoa; phylum Arthropoda; class Insecta; order Lepidoptera; family Erebidae; genus Spilarctia; species Spilarctia lutea. The sequence continues at coordinate 3,163,063 of OU696498.1, read as the reverse complement.
TAGAAAATACATACAACCCTAGATTTTCAACCCTCTACGATCAACCCCTATTTTTCCATCGCGATTTTTATTATTCAATTTTATGGCAAAGCAACGTTTGCCCGGACAGCTAGTGAATGTATAAAGATAGTAATACTATCGTTAACAGGCCAAGATTAAGAAAATAGTGACCGAAACTATAGCGCCCTATTGTCATGTCTGTGTATATGGTCTCGCACTCACCAATAAAACACGACAGCACGAAAGCTGTTACTTTTAGAGGCATAGAAGACGAGAGGAGTGTTACAAGAGAACCAGCTAAGTAAGGGCTCCAATAATGTTGGAGGTTAGTTCGTAAAAAGAAAAAAAAAAGCTGTCACTTTAGGTTGGTCTTCCGCACGAGGATAGTACCACCCCGGTCGTGCTGAAGTCATCGTGGCTCTATTACCCTAAGTGATTTTCTTTAATATCTATGTCTGAGAGTTCCTAAATTAATCAAAATCATCAGCCTATCGCAGTCCACTGCTGGACATAGGCCTCCCTTTTCCTCCTTCCTCCTCTTAGTTCGCTCCTCGGTTAAAATATAATAACAAAATACACCGTCGTTTTAATTTTAATGAACCTTACGTCATCTCATTTAAATAGATGATTTTGGTTTGGACTAAATATTAAATAGTATTACAAGCACAGATATACAATATATATTCAGATTTATATATTTGTCGAAATAAAACATACAAAACGAAGGTTATTTATTATCTGTCTTAATATGCACGTTGCCAATTTCGTGACCATTTAAAACTAACAAAATAATTATTAAAAAAAAAAGAGAGATTTATGGTCTAAAGTCATAAAATATTTGACTGCACGGTTAGCCTAGTGGTTTAAATGTTCACTACTGCGCCAAGTGCCGTGGGTTCAAATCCCACGTGGGACATCACTTTGTGTGATCCACAAAATGTTGTCCTGAGTCTGGGTGTTATTTGTGTCCGTTACATGTATGTTTGTAAAGTCCCCCGCGACACAGGATGTATATTCCTAATGCGGGAGTTGTCTTTTATTAAACAATATAGCTTGAACTCTAAGTCAGATGGCTAGGAAACCGACCAAGTAACTTTGAACAAGTGTCTTACCTGTTTTATTAAAAACTAGCTGATCCACGCAACCTCGTTTGCGTCTTATGTTGCCCGTAGCGTGAAAATTTTCCCCCATTTTTGAAGTATTCTTCATTGTTGCTCCGCTTTTATTAGTAGTAGCGTGATGATATATAGCCTATAGCCTTCCTCGATAAATGGACTATCCAACACCGATCGCGCTAATCTCAGGAACCGCTGGTCCGATTTGAAAAATTTAATATCCTACTACTATTATAAAGGCGAAAGTTTGTAAGTATGGATGTATGTATGTATGGATGTTTGTTACTCTTTCACGTAAAAACTACTGAATGGATTTGAATGAAACTTTACCACAATATAGCTTATACATCAGAATAACACATAGGCTACTATTTATAAAGATATAGCTTCGCCTCGCGACGTTGCCCGCAGTTATCATCGTACCGCGGGTAGCACCGCGTGGTTCAGCTAGTATATATATACATATACATCTACTAGGTATATATAGGTATATATAGCGTTTAAAACGTGAAATAAACTAGTTTACCTGAATATTTATAGATATATACGAGTATAAGACAACGTTTAAAAACTAGTATTTAAAACGTGCCGAAATATATATTTCTAGAACAACAAACAACAATAATAATAATAACATCAAACACAGTCTGGTCTTGAATTGTATCTTGTATTATTGTAAACAGACAGCTAATCAACATATTTATATATCTATACTCAACCGTGGGAGAGCCACGCTTCGGCATGAATGGGCCGGCTCGACCGGAGTGATACCACGGTCTCACAGGAAACCGGTGTGAAATAACGCCTGCGCTGTGTTTCACCGAGTGAGTGAGGGTACCAGAGGCCCACACCCTACCCTTCCCCCATCCCTCTTCCCATTCCCCCAAAGGCCGGCAACGCGCTTGTGACGCCTCTGGTGTTCCGGGTGATACGACTGCTCGCTTGCCTCCTATTCCATAAAAAAATAAAAAATACTAATATTATAAAGCTGAATAGATTGTTTGTTGGTTTGAACGCGTTAATCTCAGGAATGCTGGTCCGATTTAAAAAAATCTTTCAGTGTTGGATAGTCCATTTATCGAGGAAGGCTATAGGCTATATATCATCACGCTAAGACCAATAAGAGCGGAGCCTCAATAAAGAATGCCTAAAAAACGGGGGAAAGTTACTACGCTACGGGCAATAGTAGACGTAAACGAGGTTACGATGGTCAGCTAGTTACTAAATATACCTATTTAAATCCCGTGCCTCGAAGAGTACGTCAAGCTATCGGTCCTGCGCCTGATCTCGCCCCGGTCGTTCCGGTTAACCGTCCCATCGGATTATGAGAAAGAGGGAATGGAGAGTGCACCTGTGTTTGCGCACACACTTGTGCACTAAAATTCTCCTGCGTAGTTGGCTGGTATACGTTGAGACTGCCGATAGCAGTTTTATCCCAATCACTTAGATAGCTGACAGTCCACAACTTCCCGAAACTTTCTGCCTCGCACAGCAAAACTGTGGAATAAACTGTCGCCTGCGGTATTTCCGGACCAATACGACTTTCAATCCTTCAAGAAAAGAGCGTACTCCTTCTTAAAAGGTAGGCAACGCACTTGTGAAGCCTCTGGTGTTGCGGCTGTCATCAAGCAATATGTCTGCACGTTTGCCCCTATTCAATAAAAAAAGGCCTACTTACAGCAGTGGACTCTTAACGGCTGTTAATAATTTTAATGATTAATGATTATTTATGTCAATCGACATATTATATTTACATTACAATAACAAAAATTCAAGATCTCTACAAAAACAACCAATTACCTAATATATAATAAACCGATATGTTATTGAAATACTAATTGAATTATATCGAATAATCGATTTATTAATTTATTTATCTTTGAGTAAATATTGACGTCAATGACTGTCAATTCTCTTATTTTGACACATGTCACTATGGTAATCAGACTGTTGATGAACAGTTTTTTTGTATGGGGCAAACGAGCTAACGTATTACGTTGTCGGCCTTTGGGGGATAGGGTTAGAGATGAGGGGAGAGGTTAGGGTATGGGCCTCCAGTATACTCACTCACTTGGTGAAACATAATGCAAACACTGTTTCACACTGGTTTTCTGTTAGGCGGTGGTATCACTCCGCCGGCCTATTCATGCCGAAGCGGGCTCTAAATATGTAGATACATTTAAAATACTAATATCCGTGTTCGTGAGGGATTAAGAATGCGTATTGTCACCACCGTCTCGGGTACTAGAAGCCGGGGAAAATACTTTATTTAAGATTAGCCAATGACTCACGAGAATTTAGGCGTTAACGATTGCAGAAAGAAAAACGTTTGCAACTTGGCTAGGAAAGCTGTATAATGAAAGAAACTTGACACAAACCCAGTACCAAATCGTCTGGTCAGTCAAAATCTCCTTCTAAAGAATTGTCTATATTCAGCAGTGGTTTAATAAAATTGCACGGCACAACGGCACTCGTTTTGTGGTTTTAGGACTGTACCCATTCCGATATTATTCACCGTAAACTATAGATGTAAAATTTACTATTTTTAGAAGATAAAAAAGTTATTTTGATGCTGATGAGTTCATTGCCAGGTCAGTATTATCATACAATAGTACATTAACTTTAAGAGAATTAAATGCATTTTTCTGAATCACTGCGATACCGGTTTAGTATAATTAAGCATCGAAAATTATACGAAATGTTGGTATAATATAAATAAGCATGTTTTTAACGGAATTGTGTTACTTTTTATTCGGCACAAATGAACCGACTGGATCAACATATATAAATATTTCGGACATCTGACACACAACGCCATCTACTTACAAACTTAGCAGAGCTTGTACTATGACAGCTATATTGACTGATACAATAAATAAATATTCCGGACATCTAACAGACAACGTACGGTACTAGACAACTGATATAAATACTTATATAAATATTTTTTGTAAATACATAGATATTATACATAGAAAACACCCAAACTTCGAAACAAATATTTGCAGATCACACAAACATTTGGTCCGACCCGGGAATCGAACCCGAGACCTCAAGCTTAGCAGTCGCATACGCTACCACTACGCCACCGAGGCAGTCAAATACTTACAATACTTTTTTTGTGAATACAAGTAACAAAGAAAACACTTAAACTTCGAATCTACAATTGTGTGTGAACGCATTTTTTACGATTAATAATTCTTTTTTTATATTTATTGATTACATATTTAGTGTAGATGCTATTAATCAAACATGATTAATAATGCATGAATACGAGCCTTATCGCAGCTTATAATAACTACTAACGTACAGAGGTTTAATAAAAAAAATGTAAACACTTAATAGCTTACAACATTTTCTTTAAATCTATATATATAAAAATGTTATGTTGGTTTCTGTACGCTTCAAAAACTCAAAAAGTTCTGCACCGATCGAGCTGAAATTTTAGAATGATATATAATCCGCATCAATGTTTTTATCTAATTTTTGCATCAGTCACATATCCGCGACCGCGAAAATACACGAAAAATCCGACATAAACGCGGGCGGAGCCGCGGGTAACAGCTAGTTATGAATAAATTTGTAAATTTGGACTTTGCCTTCACTATACGGCTTGGATCGGTAGCGACAGCTGTTTTACTGGAGTTACAACCTTTTCTGAAGACGTCATTTCGCAGAAGGAGGCGGCGGAGAGGGTCCGGGAGGACGACCTCCGCGTTAGACCGCGGATGGAGTTATTTAAAATTGTTTTTAAACCGACGTTATAATTATATCTGTACTAATAATAAAGCTGAAGAGTTTGTTTGTTTGTACGCGCTAATCTCAGGAACCGTTGGTCCGATTTGAAATTTTTTTTCGGTTTTTAGTCCATTTATCGAGGAAGGCTATTAGCTATATATCATCACGCTTCTACTAATAGGAGCGGAGCACCAATGAAGAATGTTTCAAAAACGGGGGAAAATTTTCACGCTAAGGGCAATGTAAGACGCAAAAGAGGTTGCGTGGGTCAGCTAGTAATTTTATACACATGGGTGATTTAAAAAGGAAAAATATGAATAAATAAATAATAAAGATAAGTAGAGCCCTTTTATGCTCGTAGATTTCCTGTTTAATATTGTGTATATATACCACTATAGCGCTGAAACGAATTTTAATAAGTACACAACAAACGAGCAGACGTATCACCTGATGGTAAGCGATTACAGCCGCCCATGGGTACATACAATACCAGTCACAAGTGCGTAGCATGGTTTTCTAAGAGACCGTGGTATCACTCCAGTTGAGGCGGCCCATTCATGCCGAAGCGTGGTGCTCCCACGGCTGTGCTTCGTAAATAGCGTTAGTGTGAGGTCAAATATTTACCGTACTTTTAACTGGCAACACCATAGCTGTAATTTTTAAACCGTAGACTTGTACCGAGCACAAAACGTAATACCTGTTATTAGAAATTAGGAACACAGTAAGTACAAAGGATTAGGTTAGTACCGTTATTTAAATAACCGTTGCTGCCTTAGGGTTTTACCGATAATTACGATTTGTATTCTTTTATCATTAATTAACTGATTACCTCAGTGACGCAGTGGTAGTGTATGCGACTGTTGTACTAGTCTAGGGCTCGATTCAAGTGTCGAACCAAAAGTTTTTAAATATTTACAAAAATTTTGAACAATTTATTTTTAGTAGTTATGCCCGCCTCAACTTCGCACGCTGCAGTCGTGGACAAAAAAAAACCGTTAACTTTTGATTTTCTTCTATACAAAGCTTTTCCTAACAATAATGAACATATAAAAGAAAATAATTATCCAATTCGTTGCAGTCGGTCGGTAGTTATGCACGTATATACATTTTGGCGATTCATTTTAAAATATTCTCCTAGCCGATAACGGCCACGGGGCAGGAATCAGTCTGAACAATTCCTCTATTCCTCAGAGCACTCCTCATATAGAAAGATGGTTTTTTGTTTTGATTTGACGCGTGATTAGCAAGCTGAAGTGGCAGTGGGCTGGCCATATTTGCCGCAGAACCGATAACCGTTGGGGTAAACGGGTTCTTGAGTGGAGACCGCGTCTCAGCAAATGTAGTGTAGGACGTCCACAGGCCAGGTGGAGTGATGATTTGCGCAAGACGGCTGGCAGGAGCTGGATGCGAGAAGCCGAGGATCGAACTGAGTGGCGTGCAATTGGAGAGGCCTATGTTCAGCAGTGGACTCCGATAGGCTGATGATGATGATGATTTGACGGCTTGATATTAGTTAAGTATTGTGTTAAATTTTCTTCTTTTTGTAGTGTTGTTATCTCAAGTAGTTTACTCCGTTAGTCGATTCTTAATAAACCCGAGTTCTTCCTCATATAATTACGGTCCAATTTACCTCGGCGTAGCTAGGAGTCTACATTAATGATAGTCATTGCCGTACTAAGTCACGATCAAGGTTAGGTTCATGTAAAATTCAATTAATTTTACAGCACAAAAACTCTAATTACATGTATTTTCTACAGTTTATAATCAGTCAGATTTATTAGTCAAATTGGGTAAATTACCTCCAACTTGTCTGTCTACGTTGAAACTAATAAAAACAACTATTTATCAAGCAGTCAATCTTTAAATATGTAGTTACTGACAGAATTATATAAAATACTTCATGTAGAAATTAATAAGAGTTTTTCCTCGTCTTTGTAGTTTTCTACTCTCTTGTAAAATTAATTTATTCCTATCGTACGTACGTCGGGCCACCTACGCTTTGTAGATGGCCCCCTACTGTGTGGGAACCCCGGTGTTCCCATTATTGTCCCCCGGGGCGCGCACGCTCCACAGCGTCCGCGCCTCCACCAGAGCCTGCTTCTGCCGGGGTGACGGATGGCCTCATCTGTCACCCCCAGGCTTGCGCTTATCAAGAACGAAGATCGTTCTGAGATCTCCGTCGCCCAAGTCGCCTGCGGTACCTGGCCCGTTCCCGGGCCTGGCGGGCCGGTTGAGTTCTAAACATGTCCCGGTCCCACTCCGCCGTCTCCTTGGCAAGCATTACTTGCTCGCAGAAGGAAAAGGCGGAGTTCCACGCGCTCTCGCTCCGCAACATGGCCGCAATCATGTTACCGAGCGAGAGAACCCCGACCCCTTCTGTTCCTTTTTTCTTCTTCCTGCACAATTATAAAAAGTGCCTGTATATTCGAGCTTTGCTCGGTATTGTCTTTTTGGTAAATTTCCAGTAACATAAACTAATCCTTAATTCTCCTAAACTATATTTTTTTTCTAAACGTCATACTTAGATAATCATTGGAATCGTATTAAACATCCATCTTTAAATACAATCCGGGTAATTCCAAGTTTGAGATAAAAATAGATCTGTTATTATATTAAAATAACACAAAAACATGAACAAAAATAGTCAACAAACATGTGATTATACCAATATAGATTGATGTTTTTGCAAATATTTTTTCGTATTTAACTTCGCCCTTTTGTACAAATACTTTTTGTTATATCTTTGTAGTGATGAATGATCACTAAATGGTACAGTAAAATAAAGATTGTGTGTAGACCGGACAATCGAAAATCCGAATAATTGATCTTAACATTACTAATCATCATCTACCTAGCCTTTATTATTCCTAAAATTATTTGGGGTCGGGTACTAGTTCAACCGGTTTCACCCGAATATCAGTTTACACAGAGTGTATACCAGTGTATCCATGTTATTTTATTTTAGTTTTTCTATGAAAAAGTTAACTAAGCGTAACAAACAATTTTAGCAAACAAGATAAAAATTCCGATTTAAAATGTTAATTGAACAATAATAATAGAATACAAATTGTATACCTATTCCTAAAGTCAACATAGGAATTACATTAATTTTACAAAAAAGAAACAAAAACATATTACACTATGACCGTACTCAACAATTAAATCTTGCGATCTATAATTTTTGTGTTTACGTTAAATTTCCATGATGATTCTACATATAAAGAAGCTAGTGCCATCTATCGAAGATACGCCGAACTACTGTTATGTTAATCCTGTATCGCACAAGAAAAGTTCTCACGTCATATACCTAGTATGTTTTCCCAACACAGAAAACTAGTGTGAAATAGCGCTTGCGCTGTATTTCACCGAGTGAGAGAGGATACCGAAGGCCCATACCCTAGCCCCCATCCTCCAAGAGCCGGCAACGCACGTGGGACGCCTCTGGTGTTACGGGTATCCATGGACGGCGGTAATGGCTACCATCAGGTGATAGGTCTGCTCGTTTGCCCCCTACTCCATAAAGAAAAAATAAAACAACTTTCAACATCAACCGTTGGGCTGAGGTATGCCCGGCATGATCACTTGGCCTGTTCAGAGAATCGTGCCTTGTGTTGAAAAAACACTAACACTAGTACCCGTTTCCCTATAGGCTATTGAGGTGACTAAAGGGGCAAACTACACAGGACAGCAATGTAAACAGAAGGAAAACTTCACATAAACCCTTTAGCAATAAGTCTGTCCAGCGTGGTACAGTAGCCCAAAACTTGATGTCATAGTCTGCCATGTTGATGTTTTTACTGTCTAAATAATCAGCAACAAAATCTCACACAAAACATAATAACAGTTGTCTTCGATCAACAATACAATGTTGATAGAAGGCTAACGTACAATTAAATGCAAAATAACAAAAAGTTTCGAAGAATTAATCTATGCAAAACGCAAAGTTCTAGCAAAGTATCATAGACTAAAAACGAAATGGCGGCAAAAAAAAATCATTTTGTTTACGTCAATATTTCGAGTTATTATTATCTTTGAATGATTGCTCATATTCAGATTATTGTACGTTAAAAGTAATCGCGCAAATATCACGTGATCTATCAACCTAATAGTGAAGTTACAAAAAATATGACGTCTACGATAAACTAATACAGAAAAAAAAGGTTGTTTAGTAGAAGCTACAAACTTCGAACTTTCACACGTGAAAAAGCCATGTTTTTGCACGAATAGATCCGGTCGACCGAAATAATACTACGACCTCGGAGAAAACCGGTTTAAAATTATTTTTTTCGCGGCTTTTCGCCGAATGAATGGTTACTGGAGACAGAACCCTTCATTATGTTGTATAGGGAATAAAAGAACCCGATTGTGACTCTGCTTCTTAGCTATATTTTAACCGCTCAAAACGTAAAACATCAGAAATATTCTCTGAATTTTGTTGGTATTTGGCCGACATTGTTGATTTGAGCTCTTATAATGATGTTCATGGGTTGAAGTTGCAGAGTTGACCAATTTTGTTTTTATGAATTGTGTGGCAAACAACAGACGCATCACCTGATGGTAAGCGATTACCACCGCCCGTTGACACCCGCAACACCAAAGGCGTCATAAGTGCGTTGCCGGCCTTTCGGTATCCTCACTCATTCGGTGAAATACAGCGCAGGCGCTGTTTCACGCCGGTTTTCTATGAGGCCGTGGTATCACAGGTTGTTTGTAGTTTGCTTCCCTTTTAACATTCACGTGATAGTGAGGTGACTCTCTGTTTTATCATTACTGCCTCGGTGGCGTAGTGGTAGCGTATGCGACTGCTAAGCATGAGGTCTCGGGTTCGATGCCCGTGTCGGACCAAATGTTTGTATGATCTGCAAATATTTATTTCGAAGTTTGGGTGCTTTCTATGTATAATATGTATGTATTTACAAAAAAAGTACATAAGTATTTATATCAGTTGTCTAGTAACCATAACACAAGCTCTGCTTAGCTTGGGACTAGATGGCGTTGTGTAAGATATCGGAAATATTTATATTTATTTTTATTGACTTACCTAAACACCTTAGTCCGTTAGAAGTCGTTAAATTATATTTTATCGAATATAACGGATACCTATATTACAAACAATTAATTTTAAATTCTTAATTTTCAAAGGCATTGGTTTATAATCAACTTAATGGAGATGACCTAAATATATAACTATATGTGATTTAGATATTAGTAAACAAATAAACACATGAACATTTAAAATCAATTAACTTTTAAAGATACGTATGCAGCATCATAATCTGATAAATTTTAATGAATTGTTTTAATTTCATTAATTTTCCTAAATTAGAAGTGATATTAATTCTTCAAATCTGAATTGGATGTAGATAAAATAGATTACAAGAATACATAACAAATCAAAGCAGGAACAATCGATGGATTGTTAATTGACATTAGTATTGAAAAACTGTGTTGATTTAACGAAAAGGCAACTTGAAGGTGTGCAAATAAGATTTAACTTCTAAATTCTCTCATCAACTGACAAGTGACTTTTGATAGACCACTGTTGGACTTGGACATGGCGCAAACGAGCTGACGCATCGCCTGATGGTAAGCAATTACCGCCGCCAATGGACCCGTAACACCAGAGGCGTCACAAGTGCGGTGACGGCCTTTGGGGGATGGGGAGAGGAATGTCGGGAGTATTCTCACTCACTCAGTGGAACACAGCGCAGGCGCTGTTTCACACCGGTTTTCTGTGAGCCGTGGTATCATTCCGGTTGAGCCGGCCCATGCATGTCGAAGCGTGGCTCTCCCACGGTATTTATATATATCACAGACTGGTTAAGCATATTTGTTTGTTTCAACTTCTCCTTCTCTCTGCGATGCTATTGTCCTGCGTAGCTTACTCCCTAAGTCGGCTCTTTAGAACACCTACAGAATGAATATGAATGGTTATGGTGACACTCTGATTTTTAATCCATCACCACACAAATAGCAAACAAGTGTCTGTCTGTCACTATAAATTCAATAATTTACCAAACGAAAATCTACGTTTAAAAGTTGTCAAACATGAATTTATGCTCGTCCAATCAATATCTGATGACCTTACATTATTTTTAGACACACTTGTAACATTAAATAAATGTTTCGATTACCAGACACAAAAAGTGCGTTCTGCAAAAAAAATACTTTGTTAACTTATGACCTTAATAGATACTTACGTAGATTCATGAACTTTGTACATTTTTAAAGAGCATTTCTAAATAACTTTAACACTGAGCTCATTTCAAACCTTCAAACCTTCAAGAAAAGAGCGTACTCCTTCTTAAAAGGCTGGCAACGCACTTGTAACGCCTCTGGTGTTGCGGGTGTCCATGGGCGGCTGTAATCGCTTACCATCAGGTGATACGTCTGCTCGTTTGCCACCTATACAAAATGAAATTTGCCAAGTCGATACTTTGATTCTAGAGAAAAGACCTAGGCTACTATTTATCGTGATAACCGGCATACACGCGGAACCTACAAAAACAGTAGATATCATCATATTCGTAGCCTTTATTATTCCCAAGAGTATTTGGGGTCGGCTACTAGTTCAACCGGTTTAACCTGAATGTCAGTTTTTCCATGGAGCGACTGGCAACGGACCTCCGCAACCCTGAGGGTGAACTGAATTCGAAGTTTGACCTAGTTGTCAGTATATTTGAGGGCCCCGACTTCCCAATAACGATTGCCATTGATGTTCATGACAACTGGGAACGACAGCTTATCGTGCTCTCCGTGGCACGGGCGGGATACACCATACTCCGGACTGCTATTAAGAATTTCTTGTAAGAAAATCCCAGGAATCGAAACCGAGACCTTTTGATCGGCAGTCGCTTAAGTTTACCACTAGACCAACGAGGCAGTCAGTAAAAGCAGTCGACATCAATATCAAAAACCTTTATTGCTTACCAAGTTTTCATTTTGTGTTCTTGTAAACCAGTTTGCATTTTGCAGGCATCACAAAGTGAGAATGTATTATACTGATATAGAGTACATCTATATCTATACTAATACTAACTCTTTCAGTGTTGGATAGCCCATTTATCGAGGAAGACTGTAGGCTATATATCATCACGTTACTACTAACAGGAGCGGAGCACCAATGAAGAATGTTTCGAAAACGGGAGAAAATTTTCACGCTACGGGCAATACGAGTATAAGACGCAAAGAGGTTGCGTGGATCAGCTAGTTATAAATAAATTCACACCGAAAATGTATTCAACAGTTCTAGAAGATCTCGGAGATTTAGATATGTTTTGAAGACTGTCATGTCTATTAACATTTATTGCAATGTTTTTTATATGTCCACATGTTTAAACACGTTTTTGACCATTTAATCTGCACAAAACATTCCGTTGGTGACGATAATAAGTGGTATTTGTTTTATTTTATAAACAATTGTGGCCGAGACCTCTTTCAGATTAGAATTGATACTAAAACCGTTTCTCATTTTATGAAAAACGTGCATTAATATCTTATTGAGATGAGAAAGTTATCTAAATTTATTATCGGAATATTTATTTATTTAAACATTTTATACTTTTTGAAGTGAAACTTTGTGATTTCAAATACAAAAAGTTGCCTGTAATTGGTGAGCCAGAGCGAGAGAGCAAATGTCGGTCTCACTCTTTTGTTGATTTACTGAAGTTTCACTTCTATCGTGTGTGAATCGCACACACACCTTTTTTATTTTTGTAAATACATACATATTATACATAGAAAACACCCAAACTTCGAAATCGAGACCTCAATCTCAGCAGTCGCATACGCTACCACTACGCCATCGAGGCAGTTATAAATATCTAATAGTATATTATTAATAGTACACCTCCTTACACTCTGTTATTTATTGTGTACCAATACATTTGAATAGTACCTTGATGACAGGTATTACTTTTATTAAATTAAAAAAAAAAAAAACTAGCTTTTTTTTTTTTTTTATTGAATAGTGGGCAAACGAGCAGACGTATCACCTGATGGTAAGCAATTACCGCCGCCCATGGACACCCGCAACACCAAAGGCGTTACAAGTGCGTTGCCGACCTTAGGGGGATGGGAAAGGGGATAGGGAAGGGGTTTGGGTATGGGCCTCCGGTATCCTCACTCACTCGGTGAAACACAGCGCAAACGCTATTTCACACCGGTTTTCTGTGAGGCCGTGGTATCACTCCGGTCGAGCCGACCCATTCATTCCGAAGCATAGCTCTCCCACGGTAAAAAGTAGCTAGATCGATTTATCGCCTCCGAAACCCTCTGCATACTAAATTTCATGAAAAACGTTGCACCTGTTTCCGAGATTATTAGGCCCGTATTATAGAAGGCGTCTCAGTAGTGAATCGAGTTTTAAAACTAGTTTCAAGAAGAGATTGTATTATAGAACGTCTCTTGAGACAAGATTCACTGATCGTTGATCAAGTGAGTAAAGATCAATACTTAGCTTATTTTAGAACGATGCTTATGTCAAAATCGTCTCTCAAGAACAGATTTTGACAGATGTGATCTCAGTTCAACTGAGACAAGCTCAATCTAGTCTCAGGTGGTAATTTCTAATGATTTTTCTGAATAATAACGAGAGATTTATTTTACCATGCTTTATTTACGAAAGAATTGCTTATTATACACATTTCAATACACTTTCAACTGTTTATTTCAAGTAATATCCTTCAAGCAATAGGAATGACCTTTCGAACAAAAATATTACAATAATTTTAAAATAAAAACAAAAACAGTTTGATAATTCGACATTGACGAGTATTGAAAACAATTTGAACGTTCCGTTATAGGTAGTATCTAGTCAGTTTTATTTTAATATTTAAAGTATTTAATTTAGGGCGAACTGCTTCTTATTAGGTATTATATTTAAATTGATACACTAGCCAATAGTGAATTATATATAAACTTATAACCAATTATATTTAAATTATACTTGTTAGATATGATGTGTTTAATATAATTAACTGCGTAACACAGAACAATAATTTCGACAATGCAGAAACGTAACTGAGAACAGACTTGTGAGTTGAGATTTGATATTGAAACTAGTTTCAACTGAGTAGAACTCAAAACGCCTTCTATAATAAGAGCGACGCTTGAGATTCGATCATAACTTGAAACTCGATTCAGCTGATCGAAGATCAAAGGATACTTGAGACGCCTTCTATAATACGGGCCTTAGATTTGTGTACTGTTTCGTTTGTCCAACGGTTAGCATATGTGACTGTCGATCTAGAGATCTGGATTTCGATTTCCGGATAGGGCCAAATAGTGTTATAAAGTTTTCTGATTCAAATTAAAATTTTATTAAAATGCTTGTACAAAGTGTTACAGTAATTGCTGTTGGCACCCAAACTAAGCTACGCTTGTATCTTGGGCTGTTACAAAGAAGAAAAATACGATACAGTGTAATTAGCGTACAGGATATATTTTTACAACTTGTAATACTTTAGTAAATTTAAATTAAGAAGACATAAAGTAAAATAAAACAAAATAAATTATAAAATAAAAATAACATCATATTAATATATCAATTATATCAACACTACGTCACCATAGCCAGATTATAACCCCTCAGTATTGATGTGATCCAGACCCAGCAGAAAGTGTGTCAGAATGCTTAATAGCAGCCTGTAGTTTTTTTTTCAAAAACTCAAAAAACTCAAAACTTAAATCATTTATTTCCATAGGCCCCAAAAGGCACTTGAACACGTCAAAAATACAAACATCAAAATATAAAACAAAACTCAAGTTATCAATTCAGTGATAAAAGGTACTAATACTAAATGCACTAAATTGATTTGAATTACCGGAGCTTAGATTGATTTCGATTCACATAAAGGTTTAAATTGAAATTAATCCAAGTACCAGCTCCGATGGGTATTGCATTCATGAGAAGAGCTGGTGAGAAACTCATGTGCACCATCTTTTCAAATAATTCATTCAAAGTTTGTTTGTTTTTGACAACAGTACTTCTATGTGCAAGTTAAGGCAACCAAAAGTTTGGGAAAAGTTTGGAAGTCAGGGTCATAGCCCGTACATCCAAGAATGGGTTCATAAACAACACTAAGGCTTTTTAAAATCCGTCAGTAATTTATAAAATACAAGGACCAAAAGACATACGTAAGAGGGTAACCACTTAAACTTATAAGTACTTTTTAAAAAGGATATTTATCAAAGTTTAAATGTATATTTAATTTATGTGAGTAAAAAAACTGTATCTTTAAGACGACTTTGACAGATTGCCGCCAAATATTTGGGGATATACATATAAGGTACTAGCTGACCCACGCAACCTCGTTTGCGTCTTATATTGCCCGTCTCGTGAAAATTTACCCCGTTTTTGAAACATTCTTCATTGTTGCTCCGCTCCTATTAGTAGTAGCGTGATAATATATACCCTATAGCCTTTCTCGATAAATGGACTATCCAACACCGAAAGAATTTTTCAAATTGTACCAGCGGTTCTTGAGATTATCACGTTCAAACAAACAAACCAACCAACAAACTCTTCAGCTTTATTATATTAGTATAGATATTAAAAAGATTCCAAGGCCCACAGAGTATAAACAAATAAAACAGCCAAAAACACAGGACATTAAATACTTATTTTTTTAAATGTATAAAACATCCAATGTTATTTGTTATTATGTTGTACAATCAGACCGGAAAATTAAACATTAATTTATTTTAATTTTTTGTAAAATATGTAACAAATCTTTGTTTTTTTTTAAACTGGAGTTTCTTTTATTCTTTGTTTGGTTGAACGCGATAATATTGAATAATTCATTATTGAGGAAGGTAAAACGTTACTTAACATTGTGCTATTATAAAAGAAAGTCAGGAAATTTTCTGCTTTTTACGATCTACTCATATTTAAAAATAAAGTACCTATATTAAAAAAAAATATTTATAGATACTAAAAATATATAAAGCTGAAGAGTTTGTTTGTTTGAACGCGTTAATCTCAGGAACCGCTGGTCCGATTTGAAAAATTCTTTCAGTGTTAGATAGCCCATTTATCGAGAAAGGCTATATATCATCACGCTAACAGGAGCGGAGCACCATTGAAAAATATTTCAAAAACGGGGGATTTTTTTTTACGCTTCGGCCAATAGACGCAAACGAGGTTGCGTGGGTCAGCTAGTTATATATATAATCTATACTACTCGTAATATTGTAAAGAGGAAAGGTTTGTATGTAAGTATGTTTGTAACGAATTGGCTCAAAAAGTACTGGACGGATTTTAAACATTCTTTCACCATTCGAATGCTACATTATCACTGATTAATATAGGCTATTTTCATTGTAACAAAAAAAAGAAACAATATGTAAACTAATAACTGCAGGTTCAGCTAGTATATAACAATAATAAATCTCTTTATTGCACACCAGATAAGTAACAAGTTTAACTTAACTATGAAAAGTAAAACTAGAGAAGTACAATTGGCAGCCTTATCGCCCGGAGGCAATCTCTTACAGGCAACCATGGGATGGGAGAAAGAGCACGCATGAAAAGTACCTATATTGTGAATAAGTTTGTGTGTTGGTCCGTTTTATTTTTGATTGTACCTTTAATGTAACTCTTCGTTTCTTAAATGTTATTGGTCCCAGTTCTTGAAGCTTTATTTTTAGATGGTCAGTCAACCTGCCGTTAATTTTTTAAGACCGGCTAAAAATAAGATCTCGCTGAGATATAACCTGTGAGTCAGTACGTATCATAATGATAACTTTACACATCTCAAACACGGCAGTCCGACCCCAAATTAGGCAGTTTGTGTTAACCACACTGCTGATAAACATACCTATAAAATACATACCTACATATTTAATATGTTTTTCTTTTTTTTTTTATTGAATAGTGGGCAAACGGGCTACGTATCACCTGATGGTAAGCGATTACCGCCGCCCATGGACACCCGCAACACCAAAGGCGTTACAAGTGCGTTGCCGACCTTTGGGGGATGGGAAAGGGGATGGGAAAGGGGATGGGGGGAGGGGTTGAGGTATGGGCCTCCGGTATCCTCACTCACTCGGTGAAACACAGCAAACGCTATTTCACACCGGTTTTCTGTGAGGCCGTGGTATCACTCCGGTCGAGCCGACCCATTCATGTCGAAGCATAGCTCTCCCACGGTGTGATGTACCTTTAAGTGAGTAATTCTTGTGTTTATAATCTGAATCTCAGAAATTCAGATTTTTCCTTTCCGTGAGAGTCACGCTTCGGCATGACTGGGCCGGCTCGACCGGAGTGATACCACGGCCTCACAGAAAACCGGTCTGAAATAGCGCTTGCGCTGTGTTTCACCGAGGGAGTGAGGATACCAGAGGCCCATACCCTAACCCCTCCCCCCATTTCATTCCATTCCCCCTATTCTATAAAAAATAAAAAGCCAATGGCGGCCACTCTCAAGACCAGCCAACTACGCAGGAGATATTAAAGTACACAAGTGTGTGCCTAAACACAAGTGCATTCTCTGTTCCCTCACTCTCACAATCTGATGGTATGGGAATTCTACACGACCGGGGAGAGATTAGGCTTAGTACCTATGACTTTACATGCTCTCTGAAGAACGGGGCTTAAGACCCCAATTTCCAAACTCCGGCCCCGCGGTAACCGCGATTGTAGTTTTACCATTTCAACACCAGCCGCGGGTAACACCGCAGATCGCAATCGCATTTTTAGACAACTCCCACATTAGGAATAAATATCCTGTGTCGTGGGGAACTTTACAAACATACATGAAACGGACACAAAGAACATCCAGACTCGGGACAACAATTCGTGGATTACACAAAGTGTTGCATCGCGTGGGATTTGAACCCACGACACTTGGCGCAGTAGCAAGCGGCATGGCGACCGCTGAAACCACTCGGCCAACCGTGTAGTCAGCCAACAGAGCAAATTGCTCTAGGTAGGAGTCGAACTCACGACCTCAAGCATAGTAGTCAGCGACACTAACCATTAGAGTAACAAACCAGTCATATCTTATAATATACTTATAAATCATCATATACCATAAATCAAAACTTATATATTTTTTATTCCAAATCATAGCAACACTCCATATCCTATATGATAAAAAAATCGATTATGACAAATTGTTTTAAGCGATGAAACATTTATATCTACATTTGTATATATTATACGTATATCATTATCAATAATTGATCATAGACAACCAGTTTTTTTTTTAATCTATACCAGAAAGATTTTTTCATTGGAAAGGTCACGGCCAATGAAACTATCAGGAATAATTATGTTAAACTAATGATTTTAATCAATATTCAGAAGTGATAATATTTAAACAAATATCAAAAAGCTTAAAAAATTTTTTTGTTTAGTTGAATGCGTTAATCTCAGGAAGCACTAGTACGAATTAAAAAAAAATCAGTGTTAGATAGCCCGTTTATCGAGGAAGGATATTATAGGCTATATAACATCACGCTATGACTAATAAGAGTCGAGTATCAATTAAAAATGTGACAAAAACGCAGGCAAATTTATTCCTTTCGAGTTTTTCCTACGTGCGTAAACAAGTCCGCGACAGCATGTCTTTTACGGTTGACTGAATATAACCTATTTCATGGTAAACAATTAGTTATGTATACCATCACGCTATGCAATATGAGACGCAGACGATATTGCAAAATGCTTTAATGAAAAAAAACGAATGAATTTCATTTTATTAGTTAAACCCAGTCACACATTACTCAATCTTAGGCATGTATTTTTTGTCTATGGTATGGTATAAAAAATATTGTTATATCAAAACTGTACAGTCAATATATCAATTTGACAGGCTTGTTGGTCCAATGTGTAGTGAATCTTACTGCCCGAGGTCATGGGTTTTTGGTGTTTCACATACAGCGCAACACTAACATACTACATTGCCATCTACCGCAGACACACTGAACTACTGAGCAATGTACAACATGAAGAAACCAATACTGAATCGCGCAATGAAAGTTCTAGCGCCGATTATCATGTATTCAGCATCCCAAAATCAACTGTCGGGCAGTGCTAAAACTTTTAAAACTCAATAGTGTTAGAGGAAATCGCATCCCAATCGGTTAAGTCATATCCAAGAATACACAGACAAAAACTCAAAAAACTATTGTTTTGAGTTCTTTTATTTTAATAAAGAGTTTCATTAGTTTTAATTTAATATCTTTAATGTACAGATATCGACTATTACAATTTTATTATACATATGTATGTATGTATATATTAACATCAGTTAAAAGCACATGTTAGCCTTACAACCACACGTGAGTAATATCTAATTTACATACAAATATGTATTTTCTTTCTATATGATTCAAGCAGATCAATGGCTAGGTCATATAAACTTGATAATAAAATTAACCATTTCGGTCTATTTCCTTATTTCTAAAGCATAAATCGAGGCCCAACCAAAACTGCAATATTAGTGCTAATTCTGTTGTTTGTAAAGTCTCTAAACCAAACTAAATGCTACTAGAACTAAATTTTGTTATGTCAAACGACGTTCTAAATACAGGAGATGGACTACAATGAAATATATCACATTTAAAAATCTTATTGAAAACTTCTTTAGAATCGTTGTGATTACAAACTGGATGCAACGGAAAAAACGACAGGTAAGAGACACAAATACAAAAAGTCGCCTGTAATTAGTGAGCCAGAACGAGAGAGAATGTCGGTCTCATTCTTTTGTCGATTTATTGATAGTCTGATTTCTTTTTTTTTTCCTAAGAAAATTGTAGTACATAATAGATAATAAAGAGTTCAGTTAATATACGTAAAAACAATGGCCAGAGCACCGTCAAACTAGATAGGTTTGCTAAAAACTGTATTAAGGGAAAAAAAATACAATATGTAAGCAGAGACGCCTTTGTCCAACAGTGGTTTTTAAAGGGCTAATAATGATTATGAAATTAACTATGATTATGAAAACCATACAGTTCCTGCTTTCAATCAAGCAGAGTGGAATCACTTGGACAGGCTTATATATTTACACTAGCTGTCCCGGCAAACGTTGCTTTGCCATAAAAGGGAATATAAAAAAATAGGGGTTGATCGTAGAGGGTTGAAAATCTAGGGTTGTATGTATTTTCTAATGCTGCATCATAAAAAAAATAGAAATTAAAAATTTTGTCAAAAAAAATTAAAAAAAAATTTAGGGGTGGACTACCCCTAACATTTAGGGGGATGAAAAATAGATTACAACCGATTCTCATAGATACCGGATAATCACAAAAAATTTCATCAAAATCGGTCGAGCCGTTTCGGAGGAGTTCGATTACGCACCCCGTGACACGAGAATTTTATATATAAGATAAAGGAATGAATTTCGAAAAGAACTTTAGAGAAATTTTAGTTTACTAACACAACAACAGAATAACGGAATACGCAACATTACCTTGCTTCTTGAACCAAATATTTGGCGAAACTGGTTCCGAAAACGCTTCAAGTTCGTCCAATATTTCGCGATACTTATTAAGAACGTACTTGATTGATTTCGCTTCCGAATTACATCATTGGCAAGACTAATCTTGTGAAGGTCCCAGGGGCAAGGAGAAGGTCATCTTCATGGAATTTTTTGGCCAATGGGCTAGGTAGAACTGATTAATGCCGTGGCCTCAAAGAAAACAGGAAAATTTTAAAATGAAACTTTCGCATTACTACTAGACTAGACCTAGAACAACAATTTGTGGATCACAAAAAGTGTTGGTCTATGTAGGATTTAAACCCTCAGCACTTGGCGTAGTAGAAAGTGGCGTGGCGGCTGCTTAAACCACTAAACCAGCCGTGCAGAAATTTCATCCCTAGAACATAAAAACCCTTACACACGGCCGTATCTAATATTCATACTTAGTATGTAGTATGAGTAATAAACATACTTCATTTCAGGACTTGGGAATTTATGGGTTGTTAAACCCATAAATCCCCACTGCTGGGTTCGGGTCTCCTCTCATGAGAGGCTTAAGGCCATGCGTAATACACATACTTATAAATTTCTAAATCGACGGCCTCAGTGGCGCAGTGGTAGCGTTTGTGACTACTGTGCTTAGCGTCTCGCGTTCAATTCAATTGTCAAATGTTTGTATGATTTTCAAATATGTGTGTATTTACAACTGTCTTAATATAAGCTCTGCTTAGTTTTAAAGCTAGCCGTGTATTGATGTCTGTAATAAATACGTACGAATTATAGAAAAACCAGAAACACATATATTACAAACTACGAGTATATAGCTGGCTTCGTACCGCCACAATCTTTCGTAAATGTTTTCTAAAATTCTGAAAACCTTTTTTAGTAATTATGCCCGCCTCAGTCATCTCAGTGTACATCTTTTAATTTTCTTGTAAACAAACCTTGTCCTAACAATAACGAACACATAAAATAGTTATCTAATTTGGTGCAATGAATTGGAGGTTAAGCGCGTACATACATTTCGGCCATTCATTTTTATTTATGTAGATAGATGATAGCACTTTTCACATAATTATTTCTCCTATGTGATAATCCGACTTCAAACTCCGACTAAACAGTTATAAATACTAACCTCGTACCCAAAAGGCCAGTTAGAATAAACTAAAATATTCTAATAAATGAGATTAAGAGGTCATATTGTCTTAGGAACTAACAACAGTATCAACACGTGATCCCATGAGTCACCGACTCTCATACAAATGCCACTCCTATATACATAATTCGTTACAGCCATTAATATGCGAATTCGTAAACTGGTTTAATAATTACGACCGATGGGTTTAATTTTATGCTAGTTTCGCCCTGCGGTGTTACCAGCGGTACAACAATTACCGAGAGTAAAGTCAAATTGGCCTCGAAAAAGCTTTTACCGTGGGAGAGCCACGCTTCGGCATGCATGGGCCGGCTCGACCGGAGTGATACCACGGCCTCACAGAAAACCGGTGTGAAATAGCGCCTGCGCTGTGTTTCACCGAGTGAGTGAGGGTACCGGAGGCCCATACCCTACCCTTCCCCCATCACTCTTCCTATTTCCCCAAAGGCCGGCAACGCACTTGTGACGTCTCTGGTGTTGCGGGTGTCCATGGGCGGTGGTAATCGCTTACAATACGACGGCGATACGTCTGCTCGTTTGCCTCCTATTCCATAAAAAAAACACACCGCCCCGCCGCAAACCCCGGCGGGGTGACGGCCCGAGGGGGTTTCCAAACGTAAAAAAAAAAGTTCTTGGTATATTTAAGGGCATTGACTTCCCAATAACGATTGCCATAGATGTTCATGACAACCAGAACCGGCTACTAAACACGCTCTCCGAGGCACGGGCCTTCCTTTTGGCTTCGCTGTAGAAAAACGAAATATAATTTAACGCTAAAAGGATTGAATAATAAAATATTATAAAATACATTAAAACTGTCAGCTCATTTAAATTAATATATATCATCGTCCTTAAAACATACGAGTATATGGACCGGAAATAAAAACGTGAATATTTTTGGCAACCGGAAATCTATCACTGGTAGGTTAAACGATGACCGTGGTGCCCTGCCAAGCCTCCAAAAGACATTGCGTAACGATATATCACCTAAAATGTACTATAAACCAGCCTTTGTCGGCAACTTTTTCCAAATTATTTTTAAAACTGGTTTTGAATGTGGTTTTGCTTACTTTATGGTAATTTTTTTTAATATACTGTTATAAAATGTAACCTCTATAATTTACCAGATTATAATTGGGTGTACCATAGGCCTAGTGGATTAAGCGGTCGCCACGCCGCTTCCTACTGCGCCAAGTGTTGGTTCAAATCATTTGACACCCCACAGATTGTTGTTCAGAGTCTGGGAGTTCTTTGTATTCGTTTCATGTATGTTTGTAATGGTTGCCGCGACACAGCAGGATGTCTATTTCTAAAATGAGAGTTGTTTTTAAAACAATAAATATTCATTATTATTTATCTCTGTATTAATATTTATTTTAATCGATTGACAAAGATAAAAGTTATATTAGTTTAAAGAATCACAGCGACATAGACGCGGGCGGAGCCGCAGGCGAAAGCTAGTTGAAAATTTAAACAAGTAACATATATATTGTATTGTAAATGTTAGTTGTGAGCTGTTCTTCCATATCAGATTACAAATAAAATAGAAAGGTATACAAAGGTATATACATACGCGCTTCATTGCACACCCACATTTTCGTAGATAGTGAACTTGTTAGAGAATCTAATCTATTAAGCTGGACTCAGGTACATATCCTATTTTCTTTATGAAGTAGGTGGCAAACGAGCAGACGTATCGCCTGACAACATCGTATCGCAACACCGGGGGCGTCACAGGTGCGTTGCCGGCCTTTTTGGGGATATGGAGAGGGATGAGGGAGGGGTTGGGATATATCTAATATATAAAATTCTTGTGTCACAATGTTAGTTACCAAACTCCTCCAAAACGGCTGGACCGATTTTCATGGAATTTTATGAGCATTTTAGGTAGGTCTGAGAATCGGCCAACGGTCCACCCCTAAACTTTTTTTTTTTAATTTTTCTTTTTTTTATGATACAGCATTAGAAAATACATACAACCCTGAATTTTAAACCCTCTACGATCAACCCCAATTTTTCCATCGCGGTTTTTATTGACCCACCTCTACAACATATATACCTTTTTATGGCAAAGCAACGTTTGTCGGGTCAGGTAGTATTAGTAAAGAATTAGTTATCAATAGTATTAGTTTTAGATATTTCTTCTAGTACAGGGGCAGATTATCATCATTTACAAGTCCACAGCTGTACATGGACTTCTCGTTAAAAATAAGATTTTGATATACTATACTATTTATGTCAGCTGAGAGGGGTGCGGATGTGTTAATGACAGCAGTTCCCGGATCCATTTCTTCTGGTTTTAGTCGGTCCGATTCCGACACACCACCCCGAACCCCGGTGGAATGACGGCCCGGGTTTCCATACGTTGAAAAAAAGGATTTATGGCACTCTGTGGCAATGCTGTTGTCCTGCGTAGCTTACTCCCTTAGTCATTCACGACACTCACGGGATGAATAGGGGTGACGACACTCCCTGTTCATAACCCCTCACCACACTGATATAAATTTCTACCTCACATGATTTTATCACCACCCTAAGGTTGACTGGTAGAGCTGCTCTATGCATTAAGTCCGCCGTGCAAAAGTGGAGCTGGGTGCTAAAGTTATAAATAAATTTAGAACCTTACAGTTGATTAAAAAAAACTTTATTTTAGGTTTCCGTACCTAAAGGATAAACCAACCCGGTCTGTCTGTCACCAGGCTGTATTATCTCATGAACCTATCTCTATCTAGACATGCACGACGTTAGTACGCAACCCCGCATAATTTTTTTCTTCCATTCTAAATAACACAAATGTTCTTTGAAGATTCTAGAAACAAACGAAGGTGAATTTCGCATCGGAATATGAAATTAAATCAAAAATTTCAACACAATTGTGTAAGGCAAAATAAACTTTTATCCTTGAAGATTGAGTTCAATATTTAATGTAAATTATTTCTAGTTGATTCTATCGTTTTCTTCACACTAAATTTTCTTGATCCCCGCCATTGGTCCTGCGCCTGATCTCTTCCCGGTCGTGTTGGATAGCCGTCCTATCGGCACATTTGCAACCGCCCATGGACACCCGCAACACTAAAGGCGTCACAAGCGCGTTGCCGGCCTTTGGGGGATGAGGAGAGGGATGGGGGGAGTGGTTTGGGTAGGGGCCTCCGGTAACCCTCACTTACTTGGTGAAACATAGCGCAAGCGCTGTTTTACACCGGTTTTCTGTGAGGCCGTGGCTCGTACATGCATGCCGAAGCGTGGCTCTCCCAATTTTGTGCAAAATGTATGTAGAGGAGGAGTACATAAAGCTAAAAGAAAATAAATTATGATCGAATTTCGACCACTGAGCGAACATTAGTTGGGAAATATAAATATCGAAGTCAGCAATTCAAGAAGGCGGTCTGGTCACGTTTAATAACTGCTATTACTCGTACATTACCATATAATTAATTTAATTATTATGCGGTAATAACATGTTATGTCACGTTACGAACACCTTTTCCGGTAAAACAATTTAGATGAGGAAGGTTAGATACTCATAAGATGAAGTTCCACCTGAAGATATACTTTATTACATATCTAGCTAATTTTGTTTTTAGTTATTAGCTGGTGGTGACATACCGACAATAGATCCACCTAATGAGTCAGCAATTGGCAAGAGAGCAATTTATTTTAAACCCTCCAAGAGGCTATTTAAATATTTACACGATCAACCTATCAATTTAGGGAGAATTAGGAGACAAATATAAGTTCTCCTAGCTGATTACGGCCACGGCGGCCAGTCTCAACAGAAACCAACCAAGTACGCTGGAGATATTATAGTGCACAAGTGTGTGCGCAAACACAGGTGCACTCTCTCTCATAATCCTATGGAACGGTTAACCGACACGACCGGGGAGAGATCAGGTGCGACAGCTTTACGTGCTCTCCGAGGCACGCGGGTTCAGATCCCAATTTCCACACTCCGAGCTGTAATGAAATATTTCTATAATCAGATAAACTCAATCCCGCCCGACCCGGGTTTCGAACGCGAGACCTTTAGATTGGCAGTCGCATACGTCAACCGCTAGACCAATAAAACTGAAACTGTTGAATATATATATATAAAGATTCAGTGATTACTTTTAGATCGAGTTAATTTATCTATTACAAGGGACTAATTGACCTCGGACAAAGTGTTAATGAATTAAATTAGTAAATGACAGAGGTAAAAGATATCAAATATGAAAATATAGAATTGAATTGAGAACCTCCCTTTTCGAGTTATAAAGGATTCGGTTCATAAAGAAAAAGAAATTGCAGAAAGCGTATCTTCTGCTTTGCTGTTATTACTATGCAGACGGTTGAAGACCTCCATATACAGCGCCATCTACCGAAGATACACTGAACTACGGAATAACGAACAACACGAATAAAATACCAATCCTGAATCGCGCAGTAAAAGTTCTCGCGCCGATTATCATAATTACATCATCCCAACATCAACTGTTGGACAGTGGCCGGCTAGGCATGATCACCTCGCCTGGTCGGAGAATCCTCCCTTTGTGTCACGAGGCCAAGCCACGGCATCCGTCGCCACGCTATGAGAAAGTATATGTAATGTAATGTGATGTGACGACGCATCGCTACGTTCAAGCTACTTTACACCTCTAATTTTTTATTCTGTTACATTTTTTGTACTCGTAGCATCTGTTTGTCATTTGAAGCTATAGCGATAATATAGTTGTTTTACACACGGTGGAAGTTGAACCTTATATCATGTTTACAAACAAAGTAAAAAGGTATGACATAACAAACCAATACTAACATTATAAAGCAAAATAATTTGTTTCTTTGTTTATACGCTCTTTACTCAGAAACTACTGCTTCAATTTGGAATATTATTTTAGTTTGGGATAGCCAATAGTTTGGGCTACGGATTATAAAAGCGGAAAAATGTATTTCTTTTGAAAGACAAAGACGACATAACATAAAATTAATGATTTTTTTCAATTGTTTCAGGTCTCTTTGTGCTGTTGATGCTTGGGTTCTTCGCTCTAGCAACTGGTTGCTTCATCCTCTTCTTGAAGCCATACGATTTCTTCTTCTCAATGGTAAACTAATAATATTCGATATTCGTCTTCTTTATTCTACTCATTAGGCAATATAGCAATTTAAAAACAACTTGGAACGTCATAACATAAATAATAAATTAATTAATG
The DNA here is from genome assembly GCA_916048165.1 of Spilarctia lutea. Taxonomy (NCBI): domain Eukaryota; kingdom Metazoa; phylum Arthropoda; class Insecta; order Lepidoptera; family Erebidae; genus Spilarctia; species Spilarctia lutea. The sequence goes on along the minus strand of OU696498.1, from coordinate 3,136,440 downwards.
AATATTTCGGACATCTAACACACAACGCCATCTAGTCCCAAGCTAAGCAGAGCTTTTGTTATGGGTACTAGACAACTGATATGAATACATTTATACTTTTTTTAAATACATACACATATAAAAATGATATTAGTGAAAAGCGATTATTTTAATATTATAAAAAGACACTTCAATTTTATTTATTTATATAGATGTATACATAAATAATGAATAACACGTTTGTTGTTTATTTTTCCAGAAATCAGTTTTGTCAGACGGCGGAGAGATATTTGAAATGTGGAGGAAACCTGAAGTGGAACTTTATCTGAAGGTCTACCTGTTTAACGTCACCAACGCCGAGGAGTATATGGCTGGTACTGACGATAAGGTGAAAGTAAAAGAAATTGGACCTTATGTATATAGGTATGTGTACTATTTTTTATATTTCAACGAGAGAATCGGTTATTAAAAATTAGCATATATCTTTGGCAGCAATTACGATCCAGGGTTTTCATGAATTCAAAAAATATCGTATCTCAAAAGGAAAGACGGAACCGTCATAGGATCATTTTGTTGTCCGTCTGTCTGTCAAGACCCTTTTCCTCAGAAACGCGTGAAGGTATCAAGCTGAAATTCAAATCAAATACTCAGGTCTACTGTCCCTTAGAGCTGTAATAAAATCAATCTGTTCAACTAACGCAATCAAAAGATACAGCCGTTTATGCTACACATCTTTCGACTGCACGGTTGGCCGAGTGGTTTCAGCGGTCGCCATGCCGCTTGCTACTGCGCCAAGTGTCGTGGGTTCAAATCCCACGCGGTACAACACTTTGTGTGATCCACGAATTGTTGTCCCGAGTCTGGATGTTCTTTGTGTACGTTTCATGTATGTTTGTAAAGTCCCCCACGACACAGGATGTTTATTCCTAATGTGGGAGTTGTCTTTAAAAAAAAAAAGAAAGAAAAGACATCGACACTTGCAAGGGAATCAAAACCTACAGTGTACTTCTCGTGAACTAAGAATCTTGAAATTTGGTACGAAGCAACGCAACAACAAATTTTTAGTTACATCACATAATTTACCTACAGGTTTCTACGGAATCCTTAGTGCGCGAGTTCAACCTGAGCAGATTTTTTTAGATTATTCCCTCCCACTCGTCCACCACCGTAACTCCTGTACACCAGGTGCTGTATAAAAAGCAATGACCCACAAACACACCGACACAGCTTACATCTGACATCTTACGATCAAATGAGCTTTGATGAGTTTCTCACCAGCTCTTCTCATGAATGCAATACCCATCGGAGCTGGTACTTGGATTGATTTCAATTTAAACCTTTGAGTTGAATCGAAATCAATCTAAGCTCCGGTAATTCAAATCATTTCAGTGCATTTAGTATTAGTACCTTTTATCACTGAATTGATTACTTGAGTTTTGTTTTATATTTTGATGTTTGTATTTTTGACGTGTTCAAGTGCCTTTTGGGGCCTATGGAAATAAATGATTTGAGTTTGAGTTTGACAGAGAATTTGACGGATGAGCTCTAAAATCGTGTCAAATAACTACACGAAACCTATAGTAGTTTGAGCGATGATCTCGCCTCTTTCTACCCCTCTTAGTGTTGTGAGTTCAAACCATATGGGGTCACAAGGGATCTTCTTCGGATCCGTTTCATGAATGTCACTTAAGATAGAAACAATCTAGCACTCTTCTAAATGTCTGTCTCAATCCTCAGGGAATTCTTGGAACACAAAGTGCAGAAGTTCAACGACAACGCGACCGTGTCTGTGATTCCTCACCATCCTCTGACCTGGGTGGAAGAGCTCTCAGAAGGAAATCAAGAAAATGACTCATTATTCTTGGTCAATATCGCTTTACTGGTAAGTTATATATCTAATACAAAGTATTTAGGAAAATATGTTTTTTTGCTTTGTAATTAAATAACTATAGTCAGGTTATTTAATTTAATAACCCGGAGTAGTGACATTGTCTTATATTGTTTTAACCGTGGAAAAGCCACGCTTCGGCATGAATGGGTCGGCTCGACCCGAGTGATACCACGGCTGCAGAAAACCGGTGTGAAATAGCGCTTGTAGGTGTTTATATGTCAATTAATTTAAATTCAATTAAATATGGTTTTTTTTATCACAATTGCTTTTTAATCTTTGTTTATAGTTGTATTACGAGAAAAAATAAACTACAGATCTATTTGTCAACTATATATTTTAAGTTTCTAAAATTATTTGTAAAAGAGTCAATGGAGGGATAATAATTACATTACCTACACGACCGGAGTGATCCGTGGTATCACTCCGGTCGCGTTCGATCCTCACAGAAAACCGGTGTGAAACAGCTGTTTCACCGAGTGAGAGAGGATACCGGAGGCCCATACCCTCAACCTGAGGGGGATGGGGAGGGGGGGAGGAAGCCCTTATCCCCCTCCCCATCCCTTAAAAAGGCCGGCACCGCACTTGTGACGCCTCTGGTATTGCGGCAGTAATCGCTATACAATCAGGTGATACGTCTGCTCGTTTACCCCACTATTCCATAAAAACAAGACTGCAGATAATACAAAGAGCATCTTCGTCTTAAAGGATGTTACAGATCACATAGTTCATTTAATAATTAATCTAATTATATTTAATTAGAGTGATAATTATGACAATTGTTATACGAGTATTATTAGTATAATTATATGTAATATGGTACAATGTATTAATTGTTTTATACAATGGTACTGATGAACTTTTGACACTGAGATAGATAATAATGATGGAAAGAGTAAATACACTATCAGTACGGCCTTTGTCAGTCTACTGGTGGAAATAAGCCTATCCTTAGAATGGTGATTTACCCTCCTATGTCCTGGAAATAGTTTAATTTTTTTTTACATTACTTTACATAATTATGCTACCACTGCACCATCTGGGCAATCATTAAAACATCTTTCAAATGTCTTCAATGGGGGAGGGTGAATCTTAAGTCCTTTGTATCTCAATTTTGGAACCTTTTTCCTCAAGGTAGTAGAGAGAAGTGTGAGTAGGTAGTACCGGGGTAATACTACCCTTCTTTTTGTGCTATAACATGTGAGTATTTAGAAATATATAAGTATGTTCATCAGCAGTGTGGTAACCAAAGTTTAGGCTCTGCCTAGTTTGGGATCAGCCAGTCGTGTGCGCGTATGTGTGAGGAAATTATTATTTCGTAAAATTTATCGGAAGAACTTGTATAGGCTATGTAATGTTCCAATAAATAAGTTACAACATTTATAGGCATATGTTCGCATATTTATGTAAATTACATACGGAACTTGTTGCTTTAATTGCACGTAATGCATACACTTTTATCGGCAAAGGTCACAGTTTGGTTCCCGTTCGGTAAACCTATTTGTATTGTTATTCAAGAATGGTTCTACGTTCGTTTGAATATGTCCATTATGACCATTCTTAATAAAACTATTAAGAAACTTTTGGCCGCGGCTCCGTCTACATGAATGTCGGTTAGCACGGTTAAAAATAGCCTTGTCTTAAGAATTAAAGTACCACCATGATCCATTTTATTGAAAACTACCGTGGGAGAGCTACGCTACCGGAGTGATACCACGGCCTCACAGAAAACCAGTGTGAAACAGCGCCTGCGCTGTGTTTCACCGAGTGAGTGAGGAAACCGGAGGCCCATACCCCAACCCCTCCCCCCATCCCCTTTCCCATCCTCCAAAGGTCGGCAACGCACTTGTGACGCTTCAGGTGTTGCGGGTGTCCATGGGCGGCGGTAATCGCTTACCATCAGGCGATACGTCAGCTTGTTTGCCCCCTATTTCATAAAAAAAATACGATACAATGATTTAGCCGTGAAAGCGTAATAAAGCGTGGCATCAGGCAGCGTGGAGTCATTTTGGCAGATTCTGAAATGAATGACGTGTCTCTTTTCCAGAGTATCGCCAATGTAGCTTCCAAGAAGAACCCTTTCACTCGCTTCGGTCTGAACAACGTGATCTCCTTCACGAACTCGCAGCCGTTCGTTAAGATGACAGCCAAAGAATTCATGATGGGATATAAGTCCGAGCTTATGACCCTGGGGAACACCTTCTTGCCTGGATGGATCTATTTCGATAAATTGGGGCTCATTGACCGGGTGAGTCTATTTTCACTGTCCAAATGTATTTAAAACCTATCACATTAGCAAAATATCTAATTTAACTTGAAAATTAGTCTAAAGTAATTCAGTATTAGTATCGTATGCTTCACTGAAATCGGAATTTTATCGTGAAATTTTATTCTGACCCAGGTATTCTTGTGATTTTGTACACATTATATATGTATTCAGAATATATAAGTGTAAATATTCGGGTAAATAAATATATTTATTAGTAGTCTGAATATACCACAGTACAGACACTGCATAGTTTGAAATCAAACGGCCGTGTGTGACATTCATCAAGTTATTATAATTATTAAAATACTTAAGCTTATTCTAACCTAAATTATTACTCCATAGATGTACGATTTTGATGGCGATTATGAGACAGTATTCACTGGCACTGATGATGTCCGCAAGTCAGGCCTCATCGACACTTATAGAGGATCAACAGACCTACCGCAATGGCACGGCAAGCACTGCTCAAATGTCCAGTACGCATCTGATGGAACAAAGTTCATTGGTGGAGCAGATAAGAATGAAAGCATTCTGTTCTATAGGAAGAGTTTATGCCGAGCTGCTCCATTGGTAAGTTTGTTAACACAACCTGATTAAAACAATATTTTAAGGCTCAATAACTTCATATTCGTTTCCTTCCAATCATGTTCGGCTCCCGTTAGTCAGAGACGTCATTAGAAACACATATATTATTAAAGAAATCGTGGCAGAATTCCCCTCAAAATTGATCTTTGAATGTATTTACATAAAATTTAAAAAATTGTTAAATAACAGAAAACATTTTGCTCTCCAGATTCCTGTAGGTGAGGGCGTAAAGAGAGGTCTCCATGGTTACAAATACACATTCCCCGAAAATATGATGGATAATGGAAAATACATCAAGGAGAACAAATGCTTCTGTAGAGAAGGTACGTTTTTACAAATAAAAGTGTAAAAATAGTGACTCGAACTTCCAGGCAACAGCTGGCCTCTTAAAGCTATGGCAGTTTTTCCCATATGCGAAATTCCTTTTCTACTATTGCCTTTCGTTATCTAACTTTCCTTTTCATAAACTGCCCATTTACTAAGCCTCTTGGTTAATGACAAACTAAGGTTGGCAAATTTGATCAAGATACTTTCAATATGAATGGGAATAATCCCGCACTCACGCCCACTCCTGTATACTAGGATCAAGAGTAGTGACCCACGAACACACCGAGTTATAGTACTCGGAAAGTTCCAGGGAAAATATACTGTCTTGGAACACGACAAAATGAATCAGAAGAAAACTGGAGGAGTTGGAGACTTAATAAGTCCACTTCCCTCCTCAGCAAAGCGAGAGATAAAATGAATAAATATGAATACAAAATAAATTAATCACTGTATTCTTTCTCAGGTCTATGCCTCCCTGAGGGTTTGATTGATGTGTCCGACTGTTACTATGGTTTCCCGATTGCGTTATCATACCCTCACTTTTGGAAGACAGATAAAGTGGTCTTCGACAAGGTTGAAGGTTTGACGCCAAGCAAAGAAGAACATGAGACTGCGTAAGTTTTATTTTTATTTTTTTCGAGATGAAAATCCTAGGCGGCTTATGGTTTCAAAAACATTTGTCTTAAACATCAATCTATCTTTCCAGATTTTGGATCGAACCACAATCAGGTCTGCCGTTGGAAGTGAGTACCAAATTCCAGATCAACATGGCGCTAGGCGATGTCTCTATGATCAGAAATGTTGAGAGGTTCTCTAACATGTTCCTGCCTCTACTTTGGTTTGATATCGTAAGTATCTCTTAACTGAACGTTATAATGTACTTTGTCATCTTTTTGTACTTCTCTGCTCCTCCGAAAAGACAAACTTACAATTGTTACTATTACTATACGCATTCATTATACTCGTAGAATTTGCTATTTTTGTGTGTGCATACGTATATTTTGATGACTGTATGTACGTATGCTTGTATTTATGCATAATCGTATGCGAATGTAATTGTGTACCTACATATATGCCCGGTTCCTATATTTAACGAATCGTCATCGTGTAAAAATTTTCTACAACCGACTACGAGTCGTAAATACCGTTCCTCAATTTATTTTTTATAGGAACGTTTTTAGCTTACGCCCCGTATGTGTACTACTATTCGTACCTAGAACGGATCGTTTTTCAAATATAGGAACTAGGCAACCCTTGATCACATTATGTTCTGGTCTCATAGTTCTTTTTTAAAGATCATCAATTTTGTTATTTTTTCCTAAATTTATAGATTTCTTCAACGAATTTAATATGTAACTTTGCATTTGCAGAAAATGTACAAACTGCCCCCAAACCTACAACAGCGCTTCAGCCTATACCTCAACGTTCTTCCAATCGTCGAACAAACCGCGATGTACGCTCTCTTCGTAACTGGCGCTGTTTTCATCTTAACAACAGTCTACATGTTGACCTTCAAAGTCATGTTTAGAAAACCCAGAGACTTCGACAACTGGAAGAAAGATGGAGTTTACGCTCCTTGTGAAGTACCACTAACCGACACGGACACGGATGTCGAAAACAGTAAATCTCTTCTCAAAATCCACAGCGAGAAAATAAAAGACTTCAGTACAAAGTTAAGTGACAAAGTATATGACACAGTAGGCAGTGTAAAAGATAAAATGGTTGGAGAACTAAACAATGTAAAACATGTCTTTGATAAAAAAGATAACAAAACTAATGATCAAAGTTACGCTGAAGTCAGACAGAGTGATAGTGAAGACGATTGTAAATATCTAGAAGTTTTAGATGACGGTTCAGATTTGGTATTCAATCAGAAATATGAAACAAGAAGAACTGAGAAGTTAAACGATATTGAATCACAGAACAGAATGGACTTATAGAAGATTGTGAAGGATTTAGAACTGCTTTAGACAATACAGTTACTATTATTTCTACTACTGTTATCTCAAATTTGATTTTGAGAATTGTGTGAATTCGGATAATACAAGTATACCAGGATGTTCATCCAGTTGGAGGCCAGACCCGGTCTTATAATAAACGGATTTTTTAATGTTCCAATCACCATGTTTCGGGTGAATTTCTTGCCACGGGTGTGACTGATATTAAAGACTCGCGGAGCATAAATTTTCACGTGTTGCTTCGGCTTCTTGTGCAATTTTCTCAATAACTATATTGAGGACACTATAATTATGAACTTTTATTAGTAGGATGTGATACATACTTATAAATCAGCCTATAGGTATTTAGTTCATCAGATATTAAGTTATATTTTCAATATTTTGCATTTTAAGTATCCAAATTACATTGAAAAAAAAATGTGTATTGTTACCACCAATGAAAATCACAAAAAAATAGCGCGTTTAAAAAATAGTGACGCCTGTTTGACCAATCAGAGTCCTAGAGATTATTGTGTCGTACAAAAACTCGAAACATGATTGGTCAAGCTCAGGAGCTGTATCTATGTCACTATTTTTTTAACGCGAATGTACTATACGTATTATAATACATCTTGATTTCTTCAATGCTTGCTTCTGCAACCTGTGAGTTCATGGCAAAGGAATTTAAAAATTATTCTGCTAATACCACTCTTTTCTTTTCTACTTAAAGTAAAAAATAAAAGAGGTAAGTATTTTAGCAGCAAGTGCAATATGTTCCTAAATAACATAAGGCCTATTAAAGTATTTAAATGTTGCTTTAAATAAGACCTTGTGTTGTAAGGCTTAACGATTATTTTACTTTGCCAAGTGAGTTTTTAAACTTTGAGAATTACTAGTATATAAATATACTATGAGGCCTCACTCAGGCCATTATGTATAAGAAACAATTGCTCATTATATAACCACGTCTACCTGTTATTTGTATAGACAGCTATTTTACCATAGAGTTTAAGAAATAATGTTCCATCGTTTTCATTACCTGTATACCATAAAATAAGGGTTACTTCGATGTTTAAAAAAATTGTACCGTAGACATACTGCCGTGGTAATCGAGAGGGCAGTCAATTAAAGGCAGCAACTTTTTCTGAATGAACTGAAGCACTACGATTTTGTAATAGAAATTCCCACAATATATCTCTTGTTTTTTGAATTGTAGGTGTCCATAGACGATGGTAGTCGCTTTCCATCAAGTAACCACAACAAGTTCATTTACCCATATTAACTTTATCTCTGGCCTAGAAATTATAGTCAACCGCTAAGACAATTTTCAAAATTTTATAAAATTGACGCAAATTAAAATACCGCACGCTGCTAGCTTAAAAAATATTTTTTATAATTTTATTTATTTGAATTTTCACTCTGAAGAATTAAATTTATTTGTCTATGTCAGTTGGCAGTATTGCCCTATGCCAAAACTAAATTCTTGCCAACATTGTAATTGAATTTCATCTTTTTTTTTAATAATGTACTGTGTGTAATATTTAAGTAATGGAACCTATGGCCAATTTGGAATTGTGGCCTAGACTTGAGGCCATGTCTGAAATTTTATATTATGTGGCCTCTCGGAGTCCGTCTAGGCTTAACTTACAACACTCTATTGTGATATTTATAATAGTTTTACTTAAAACTATTATAATATAATTTTATTTGTAATATAACAAAAATATAAAATTAACTTTAATTTTTTAATTAAACTTGAATTTATATTTTTTATACAATTATTTATTGTTGAATAAAATCTTAATTTATATTTATTTTATTCTTATACAAGTTTATATTTATTTTAATGTGTTTTATTCGACAATAAGTATTTGTGACTAGTGTTAGTAATATATTTAGGAAATTATTAATTATTATTTTATTATTATAGATAGATAATTAAATTTATTTTTAAATTATAACATGAATAAAAGTATTCCTTATGTTTGGCACTTGGCCGATAATTTTGTAAATATAATTAATTAATTATTATCAAAATTAAATAGTTTTTTTAAATTTTATTCTGTTGTTATTGTTTTATTTGTTTAAGTTACTCCTTATATCATTAGTTATCTGCCAGTGAAAGTCACTTTAAAATCAGTCCAGTATTTTCAGAGATAAGCGGGGAACTAACTGACAGACAAATTTTTAATGTTGTTATTTTGATTAAGGTACCCTAAATTATTTTATATGTATATTTATGGATATGCATTTATTGCAAAGTTGTTAATTTGAAATTACAAACTGACTGAATTGGTTATCAAACAAATCTTAATGTACCTGAAAGTAATAGGTATATTTTATTCATATCAGTTGTCTAGTACCCATAAAACAAGCTCTGCTTAGTTTGGGACTAGATGGCGTTGTGTGTTAGATATCCGAAATATTTATTTATTACTAGCTGAACCCCGCGGTGCTACCCGCGGTACGATGATAACTGCGGGCAACGCCGCGAGGCGAAGCTATATCTTTATAAATAGTAGCCTATGTGTTATTCTGATGTATAAGCTATATTGTGGTAAAGTTTTATTCAAATCCATTCAGTAGTTTTTACGTGAAAGAGTAACAAACATCCATACATACATACATCCATACTTACAAACTTTCGCCTTTATAATAGTAGTAGGATTTATTTATTACCTACATATTTTTACTAACAGTTACCCATCCATCCATCCACCCATTAAAATATAATTGAAGTTCGTATGGCGCAAAAGTTCAAATTTTGTTGCCCAGTGTGTTCAGGAGAGAAGTATGTCCACCAGTAAACTATTAAAGGCTTTATATGTGATTAAAAAACTTTATTAAACATAACCTAACTTACAATCATTGTACTATGCTCGTAATAACTAATTACTTTCTTGAAGATCCAGTAGAAAATGGCCCCGTAGAATATAAACTGGCATACTTTGTCCACTATTGCCATTCTAGAACAAAATTAAAACTATTTTAATCCTTTCTATATACAAAAGCGAAATACCACTCACAGCACGAAATTTCAGAAACTATAACACCTAAAAACTGAGAATGAGGCAGGTAGGTTCCTTGTAGGTTGTAGACATCCACTAACGGATTTTACGAAACTCCATCATTTTTTTTATTTTTATTTTTATTGTGCGGAAATCCCCGCCGGTACCACCTGGTGGCATGTCGGACTCGAACCGACTAAAACCGCACGCCGTCTCGGGTACTAGATGCCGGGGAACCAGGTGCACCCTAGAAAGGAAAACCCTGGAACCCCGACGTACCTCGGGCCACCTACGCTTTGTAGATGGCCCCTACTGTGTGAGAACCCCAATGTTCCCTTTAATAACCCCCAGGGCGCGCACGCTCCGCAGCGTCCGCGCCATCACCCGGCCTGCTCCTGCTAGGGTGACACATGGCCTCATGTGTCACCCTCAGGCTTGCGCTTATGAACGAAACTCCACCCCTAAGGCGGGAAAAGGGGGGTTGGAAGTTTGTAAGAAAGTCCCATGTTTTTGAAATAAGAAACTTAAAATTTAAAATAAGTGCTTTATAGATGGTGTGGCAGTATAGGCATAATTTATCTTTAGAAATTAACCCCCTTTTGGGGTTAAAAAGGGGGATGGTAGTTTGTACAAAAGTCCAATGTTATTGAAGTTAAAGTGATTCAGAAGGCAGAAGGATTTTAAATGGTATTTAAGAACAATAATTATTATATGATGATGATATTTTCCTAGCCGATTACGGCCACGGTGACCAGTCTCAACGGAGACCAGCTAACTACGCAGGAGATATTATAGTGCACAAGTGTGTGCGCAAACACAGGTGCACTCTCTAGTCCCTCTCTCTCATAATCCGATGGGACGTTTAACCAACACGACCGGGGAGAACTCAGGCGCAGGACCGATAGCAGGCACGGGAATTATCTATACTAATATTATAAACAGGAAAGATTTGTACCTATTTTTGTATGTTTGTAATGAATAGGCTCAAAAACTACTGGATCGATTTTAAAAATTCTTTCACCATTCGAAAGCTACATTATCCACGAGTAACATAGGCTATATTTTATTTTGGAAAAAAATAGGGTTCCGTAAGATATTTCGGTTTTTCGGACACAAGGTGTAAAAATCAACCAGAAAAGTTACTTATTTTGCGAAAATTTTCATGCTACGGGCTATATAAGACGCAAACGAGGTTGCGTGGGTCAGCTATGATTTATATACAACGTGTATTTAGTATCAGCATTGCACCCGTGCGAAGCCGGGGCGGGTCGCTAGTCATATATATAGTAGCTGAGCCCCGTGGTGTTGCCAGACTTATCAGCCATTGAACAGACCACCTTACATTTAAGAGCTCCCGCAGACCACAAACTTTTTAGTCGGCTGATACTGAATTGTTATAATGTGCGCTATACTAAAATAAAAAATGACATTTAGAGTACGGTGGATGGCTCAAGAACACGGATTGTCACTACCCCCATTCGTTCTATGGTCGTAAGAGACAGGAGAAAACTACAAAGGAAGAAGATGTTCTTTGTGTGTATATCATGTATGTTTGTAAAGTCCCCCTCGATACAGGATGTATATTCCTAACACGAGGGCCTCTGGAAAAAAAATGCCCATAATTAAGGAAAGACCCACATACAGCAGTGAACTTCTAAGGCTGTTGATGAGTTATGATGTTTGGTAAAGATTTTTTTTTGATGTGAAACTTCTTTAGGCGTATGAGGGTAATTTTTTTACGGAAGTGGGGAAACGGATATCGGTTCCACCCAACACAAAGGGAGGATCCTCCGACCAGGCGAGGTGATCATGCCTGGCGGGCCACTGCCCAACAGTTGATGTTGGGATGTTGTATATATGATAATCGGCGCGAGAACTATTTATTACGCGATTCAGGATTTATAGTTACTCCGTGTAGTGCGTTTCATCGCAGTTCAGTGTATCTTCGGTAGATGGCGCTGTAGTAGGTTATTGTTGTGTTATATGTAGAAGTCGCCACAGGGATGAAACGCAATAATAATAATATTAGCGTCACGAAGATGTGCAGCGTTTTTGTCGAAGAAGAGGGAGAGAGCGATTGAGATCGATTGAGAGAGAGTGAGAAAGGGCGGACGTAGCATGAAGCAAATAGCCATGGAGTGAGAGTAGGGAGCAAGCAAGTGAGAAATATCGAGAGAGAAAGTGAGATAGAGCGAACGTCGCATCACGCGAGCGAGAGACTGGACAGAGCAATTTTGAATCAAAAAGTTTGCCAAAGAAGTTTCTGACATGTGTACTTTGTGCGCTCGCACTTTTTTATTATTATTATTATCTGCGATCAGTCTATCACCTATAAGCAGATGTGCTGGGCGAAGACAGCTCGTTTGTATGTATATTCGGTGATGTACATCCTTACCTTCTACTATGAACCTTCGCTGCCGGCAGATCCTCATCTTTCTCTTTCAGCAAATACTTTCTCCCACCTAGGCAGCCGTTTGAAAAGTAAGTTGGTATATCAACACTCTCCAGGTCATAATAAAACCCATGTCTATCATCTTCTTTCAGTGAAGAGCGAAGAGCTACGAAGTTCTTGTTGTCGAAAGTCCATTGCTGTGTGGTGTAATAGCGTAAAGCCAGGTCAGCTATGTAAATGCGCCGTTGGATTTTCACCAACCTGAAAATAGGAATTTTCGTCATGTAACAAAGTACTGAAGCTTATAATAGCCGTATCAATGTGTCTTTCGAGAACCACCTGTCCGAAGAGATATCTATGTCTAGACCAGAGATTAATTGGCGTTTGGACACTGAAATATTATTCAGATTTGCCTGAAATTAGCGCCTAAGGAACAATCTAACTAACTACATAAAGGTTTACGCACTTCTATGTTACTCTTCCACGCAAAAACAGCAGGCTCCATATTTAAAAAATACACAAAATACTATCCAGTATGCATGTCCATTACAGGTACACACAACATTCAGCATTGAGTCTCACTTTTATTTTTGTCTTGCTTCGAACCACAGCGTTATTCGCGGTTTTTGTTATCTTAATATATATAAATCTCGTGTCACAATGTTTGTCCTCAATGGACTCCTAAACCACTTAACCGATTATAATAAAATTCGCACACCATGTGCAGTTCGATCCAACTTGAGAGATAGGATAGTTTATATCACAATTTACTAATTGGGAAAAAAATATTTATATAAATATTTCGGACATATAACACACAACGCCATCTAGTCACAAGCTAAGCAGAACTTGTGTTATGGGTACTAGACAACTGATAATACATATATACTGTTTTTTTTTGTAAATACATACATATTATACATAGAAAACACCCAAACTTCGAAACAAATATTTGTAGATCACACAAACACTTGGTCCGACCCAGGATTTGAACCCGAGACCTCAAGCACAGCAGTCCTTTGACTACCACTGCGCCACCGAGGCAGTCAATAAAAGTACAACGATTATAGATAACTCCGCGGGGCTCTGCTAGTAATATATAGAACCTATACTGATACTTACAAAGGCTTTCTACCTAGCAACCAGAGGATGGTATCTACTAACATGGCTGGCAATAAATGTTGGACCAAGACCTGAAAAGAAAAAGAAAGATAAATAAGAATGAATGTAATAGGGGGCAAACTAGCAGACGTCTTGACTGATGGTAAGCGATTAACGCCGCCCATGGACACCCGTAATACCAGAGGCGTTCACAAGTGCGTTGCCCGCCTTTGGGGGACGGTGAAGCAATGGGGATTTTCAATGTAAATTTTCTGAAGAAAAGCATTTTTTTTTAAATATTGGGCAAACGAGCAGACGTATCGCCTGATGGTAAGCGATTACCGCCGCCCACGAACACCCGCAACACCATAGGCGTTAAAAGTGCGTTGCCGGCCTTTTAGGGAGCAGTACTATGTACTTTATTTTTCAGTAATATTGCTTTTCGGTGAGTGAGCAACAGCCTTTCATTGCCCACAATTAGAGATAGGCTTCTCGTTAAAGCCCCTGCTAACTGCAGACTTTCGATGGGCCAATAGTTTAGTTGATTTCTTAATCAAAATATTTTATTGTTACAGTCCTATGCTTTTAGGCAAATCTAAGTAAAGCTTGTATTACAGTATTTTTTTTTTATACACAACGCCATCTAGTCCCAAACTAAGCAGAGCTTGTACTATGGGTACTAGCGCCTCATGCCGCCCTGAGTGTGGCCGCGGATCTTGGGGACGGGTTTTCCCCCCTATTCGCTCTAGTGGCCAGCCGCGAAGGGGCGACGTACGCGTGTGCCGTGGGTCGCCTAATCTGAGAGTATTTTATCAGCAGACGGTGCCCCCTTCAGTGCGGGTAGGCGCTGGTAGGGGTACGGTCATGTTAATAACTGCAGTTCCCGGACCCCTCCCTTCTCAGGGGCAGAGTTGGCACACCGTGTGGTTTTAGACAACTGATATTAATACATATATACTTTTTTTTTATAAATACATACATATTATACAAAGAAAACACCCAAACTCCGAAACAAATATTTGCAGATCATACATACATTTGGTCCGACCCGGAAATCGAACCCGAGACCTCAAGCACAGCAGTCGCATACGCTACCACTGCGCCAACGAGGCAGTCGAAATAAAGATGTATGGGAGTGCGCACATTATAACGATTCGGTATCGGCCTACAAATAAGCCAAAAACCAACTCGACTTGTTGTCTACGGGGGCTTTTAGAAAGGAGATTATGGCCTACTATACCACGAATGATTCTTCCGTGGAAGAGCCACGCTTCGTCATGAATGGGCCGGTTCGACCTGAGTGATACCACGGCCTCACAGAAAACTGGTGTGAAATAGCGCTTGCGCTGTGTTTCACCGAATGAGTGAGGATACCGGAGGCCCATACCCCAACCCCTCCCCCCATTCCCTCTACCCATCACTCAAAGGTTGTCAACGCACTTGTGACGCTTTTGGTGTTGCGGGTATCCATGGGCGATGGTAATCACCTACCATCAGGTGATGCGTCTGCTCGTTTGCCCACGATTTCAATGAAATTTGGCATGCAGATACTCTGATTCTTGAAGAAAGACATAGACTACTCTTTTGGCTATAACCAACAAACACGCGGGTGGAGCCGCAGGCAATAGCTAGATCTTTTATAAACAAACCCTTACCTTTAAATAATGCACTTTTGCATTAGTAGTAATCTTCCCTCCAACGCACCACAGCATATTATCGAGAGGAATTTTCGCCCCGAGTTCTTTCGCCATCTCAACGAGATCGTGCATTTTCACACTGTTCAATTTCCCAGCGCAGCAGTTGTATATAGGTATATCATCTGTTGGGTCCAATCTGAAAGAGAGACAGGTCAGAATAAAACAAATAAATATTTAGGACATTTAACACACAACGCCATCTAGTCACAAGCTAAGTAGAGCTTGTGTAATGAGTACTAGAGAACTGATATTAATACATAAATACTTTTTTTTTGTAAATACATACATATTATACATAGAAAACACCCAAACTTGCAGATCATACAAACATTTGGTAAGGAGAAGATTTATAGAGTACCTACTAGCTGACCCACGCAAACTCGTTTGCGTTTTCTATTGCCCGTAGCGTGAAAATTTTACCCCGTTTTTGAAACATTCTTCATTGGTGCTCCGCTTCTATTAGTGTTAGCGTGATGATAAGCCTTATAGCCTTCCTCGATAAATGGACTATCCAACGCTGAAAGAATTTTTTAAATCATACCAGCGGTTCCTGAGATTAGCGCGTTAAAATAAACAAACTCTTCAGCTTTATATTAACAAGTATAGATTCCCTGTGGTGGCAGATTAAGAACAATCCCCCCATGGAGGTCCATAGGCTCACTAACCTTCAGAATAACAGACCAGAAAATTTAATTGCTTTTTTTTATGTATGGACCTGTCCAAGTGACTACTCTGCCTGATGAAAAGCATGAGCAGAATCCAAGAGTGGGTCACCATACTCATTGCGAATGCAGACAATGCAACAATGCAGAATGGTGATCCACACCATGGCGGCCTAGTGGTGCTTCTGCATCTTTGTTTTATCACATTCTTATCAATCGTCCTGGGTTAGAATCACGAAATCCCCAAAGACTGGCAACGCACTTCTTTTTTTTTTTTTTTTCTTTTAAAAAACAACTCCCACATTAGGAATAAACATCCTGTGTCGTGGGGGACTTTACAAACATACATGAAACGGACACAAAGAACATCCAGACTCGGGACAACAATTCGTAGATCACACAAAGTGTTGTACCGCGTGGGATTTGAACCCACGACACTTGGCGCAGTAGCAAGCGGCATGGCGACCGCTGAAACCACTCGGCCAACCGTGCACTTGTGTTGCGGGTGTCCTGGGTGGCGGTAATCGCTAACCATCAGGCGATACGTCTGCTCGTTTGCCCCCTATTTCATTAAAATAAAACTAATAGGGCAGGCAATTTAATTGTTACATTAAATACGTACTTCTTCGTCCCTCGAATCCAGGCTGATGCAGCAATATTCTGAACGCAAGTATCAACTGGAATAAAATCGCTGACGATATCTGGCTTCGTGTGACAGGTCCTCATAATTCCTGGAAAGTAAAGTAATAATGACGTCACACATATCACACATTAATAATAATAATAATAAATATTTTTGACATCTAACACACAACGCCATCCAGTCCCAAGCTAAGCAGAGCTTGTGTTATGGGTACTAGACAACTGATATAAATACTTTTATACTTTTTTTTTTTGTAAATACATACATATTATAAATAGAAAACACCCAAACTCCGAAACAAATATTTGCAGATCATACAAACATTTGGTCCGACCCGGGAATCGAACCCGAGACCTCAAGCTTAGCAGTCGCATACGCTACCACTACGCCACCGAGGCGGTCAAATTGATGTTTGATCTTAGACTAAGGGCCGGTTTTTCAATCGTCAGATAAAACTTATCGGAGGAATAATCTATAAGACGGCAAAAATAAGGACACCTTATTTGTAAGAGTAAGTGTCTGTAGTAACGTGTCCTTATTTTTGCCGTCTTATAGATTATTCCTCCGATAAGTTTTATCTGACGATTGAAAAACCAGCCCTAAGTAGAATAGGTATATTAAGATAACTAGACTGTAGATAAACATACTTATATATTTCTATATACATACATATCTGTAAAAATAAATAAAATAGGAGTGTCTGTTTGTTATCTATACTATGCTAATATTACTGCCTCGGTGGCGTAGTGGTAGCGTATGCGACTGGTAAGCATGAGGTCTCGGGTTCGATTCCCGGGTCGGACCAAATGTTTGTATGATCTGCAAATATTTGTTTCGAAGTTTGGGTGTTTTCTACGTATAATATGTATGTATTTACAAAAAAAAAGTAAATAGTATTTATATCAGTCGTCTAGTACCCATAACACAAGCTCTGCTTAGCTTGGGACTAGATGGCGTTGTGTTAAAAAAAAATATATAAAGCTGAAAGGTTTGTTTGTTTGAACGCGCTAATGTCAAGAACCGCTGGTCAGATTTAAAAAAAATCTGTGTTGGATAGTCCATTTATTGAGAAAGGCTATAGGCTATATATCATCACGCTAAGACCAATAGGAGCGGAGCACCAATGAAGAATGTTTCAAAAACGGGAGAAAATTTTCACGCTACGGGCATTAGAAGACCCAAACGAGGTTGCGTGGGTCAGCTAGTATTCAAATAACCGTTTTTTACTGAATACTTAGAATATACCTGTCTTAATATGAAATTTAATTAAGTTTTTACTTTTTATGTACATTTAAATGTAACTGCAATTTATATTGGATTGGAATATTAATCAGTCTAAAGTAACCTTAAAGCGTTGCCAAAAAAATTAGGTAAAATAAATTAGTAAAATATATGTACAAATTACTAATATCTCTGCCAATATGAAGAAAATTAAATTTAGATTCAGAGAAAAAACGCAAAAAGAAATCTCTCCGGCGGGGAATCGAACCCCGGTCTCCCGCGTGACAGGCGGGGATACTTACCACTATACTACCGAAGACTTATTGAATACAGCTGAAATAAATGTTCTTATGTAGCAATTAATAATGAATTTATTTTTACCTTTTCCGCAAGCTACAAATATCCCAGTAGGTCCATTGAAATTCTCCACCCAACCAGGCATCGGCTCAGATATACTGGCTACTACTGCAATATTATTTCTTTCTTATAACTATTTACAAATATATCTATACAAATAAATAACATTGGAGTATCTGTTTGTGATATTAAAATAACCGCTTTTTACTAAATGCATATGTATATACGATATTTACACCAAAATAACAATTTTTTAAATTTTGTCTGTCTGTTGGTTCCGGCAAATCTCTGGAACGGCTGGACCGATTTTGACAGTAACTTTCACTGGTAGATAGCTGATGATATAAGGAGTAACATAGGCTACTTTTTTAGACTAGCTTCGCCCCGCCCAGTTCGGTTCAGCTAGTTAAAAATAAATACAACTTGAGTGTCAAACTAAGCGAATAATTAATATATTTTTTTCATTTGGTTTATTTAATTTCTGGTTAGAAATTCCATTTTCACTTATTTTAACCACATTAATGCCTTATCGTAACTCTTGATAAACGTTGTCAAAACTTACCAATAGATGGCCTAACCATCACTATTGGTAATATCCCTCTGTTCTCAAAGACAACATGTTCAGCCAATTGTTTGCTAAACGTATAAGTGTTAGGCATTTCGCCTAAATACCTGAAACGCAAACATAATTATATTTAACTTATGTTAAGTTATAAAATATACTAACTTCCAAAAAAATAAAGTACCAATTATTATGATTGTAAGTAGTGAATGGAACTAATGCCAATAGATGTCGCTGTTTTCAAAAAATTGTAAACAAGCTTTTTGATTTACAAAATAAAGGT
Organism: Spilarctia lutea; assembly: GCA_916048165.1. NCBI lineage: Eukaryota > Metazoa > Arthropoda > Insecta > Lepidoptera > Erebidae > Spilarctia > Spilarctia lutea. The sequence continues at coordinate 3,117,529 of OU696498.1, read as the reverse complement.
TTTATGTAAGTAGAAAATCGTTATAAAAATACTGGAATATTACATAACTTTGAGTATATAAAATCATATTGAGAAAGGACCACTACCTAGAAAAAAGAATGCTACCAAAGTATATCGGTAGATGGCGCTGTTAACAATAAAAATATTTTGTGCTTACTTGGGTGTCAAAATTCTCAACGTGTGGTCATCGACAGAATCACAAATTGCCAACGTCCCCCTCCAATCAGCTAGAGGAGGATACAAAACCTCTTCTATGGGATCCTTGTTCGTGTTAGAGTACGAGGTAGAAACATGAACGAATGCCTGCATTAACAAAAAACGTGCTATCAATTGCCTGCAGTTGAAAATGAACCATAAGCAGAAAAATTCAAGATCTAAAATGCCGTGTAAGTTGCAAGGGGCACGGAGAGTGGTCTTGCTTTGCTTGTTTGGTTTTTCTCAGTTTTTTTTTTATCGCAAAGGATCACATCGACGGGCGGAGGTCGTTTTGTGTCGAACAATTTCATAGAAATAACAGTTCAGTAACTAAAGTACGCGAGTTATTTCAAGTTCAATATAAATTGGATGACATAAATCAGTGTTACAGTGGTGATTTAATAAAGAAATGGGTTAAGATGTTTGAAGAGACGGGATCGACAATGGTTAAGAACGCTTTTAATTCTTTTTTGGAATTTATTTATTTATTTCATTTAGTAGATAGGTACAATGTTGTTTGATTTGCGACGTGCTTTTATTTATATCAAAATGAATTTTATCTAATACTAGCTGTCCCAGCAAACGTTGCTTTGCCATAAAAGGGAATATATGTTGTAGAGGTGGGTCAATAAAAATCGCGATGGAAAAATAGGGGTTGATCGTAGAGGGTTGAAAATCTAGGGCTGTATGTATATATATAAGAATAAGAAGATATAAAATTCTCGTGTCACGGGGTGCGTAATCGAACTACTCCGAAACGGCTTGACCGATTTTGATGAATTTTTTTGTGCTTATCCGGTATCTATGAGAATCGGCCAACATTTATTTTTCATCCCCCTAAATGTTAGGGGTAGTTCACCCCTAAATTTTTTTTTTATTTTTTAGACAAAATTTTTAATTTCTATTTTTTTATGATACAGCATTAGTAAATACATACAACCCTAAATTTTCAACCCTCTAAGATATTTTTCCATCGCGATTTTTATTGACCCACCTCTACAACATATATTCCCTTTTATGGAAAAGCAACGTTTGTCCGGTCAGCTAGTCTTATATATAAAATTCTCGTGTCACAATGTTAGTTACCATGCTCCTCCGAAACGGCTGGACCGATTTTTATTAAATTTTGTGTGCATATCAGGTAGGTCTGAGAATCGGCCAACATCTATTTTTCATCCCCCTAAATGTTAAGAGTAGTCCACCTCTAATTTTTTTAAGTGAAAACTTCTTTAGCGGCGCTGTGTACTTTTTTGGAATGGGTAAAAATGTATAAACTCGCGTCAGGTCACGTGATCTGATCGAAAATTCGTAAGACGGATGGAGAGAGGACGTATAAACTCGCGTCAGGTCACGTGACAGGACAGACGGCGCAGGGCGCTTGCGCGAATGTTCGTGTGTGTATGTAATATAAATTGTCATGTTTGTGTGCGATAGCGCAATAAATGAATATTGTATTCCACCACATAAATAATAATACTTTTATACTGATAATGAAAGCAATTCGTACAAAATTATTCTCTAACCATTCCAAAATATCAAAAATGCACAACGTTAATATTCAAGTTTTCACTTCTGCCGGCACTCCCGGAGTGCAACCCGTCGATTTTTTTTTTTTAATTTTTAAATAAATTTTATTTTTTATGATACCTTGAATTTTCAATCCAATCAACGTATTTTTCCATCGCGATTTTTATTGGCCCACCCCTAAAATATATATTCCTTTTTATGGCAAAACAACGTTTGTCGGTTCAGTTAGTACCTAATTTAATAAAATGGTGGATTTGTTTTCATTCAAAATTTATTGGCTTCGTTTTAGAGCATTGAAATAAAAGCGTATTTTAAAAAAAGTTTTTTCTTTGTCCAATATAACTTGAACTGTCATTATATAGACTACTCTTCTATCACAAGCGGAACTCTGCCGAACACTTCTGCCGATCGTGCCTCTCTATCACTTGTACCGCCTCTCGCTCGCACGCTCGTCTTGCACCTGGCAATGAGTCATGCTTTTCGTGCGTGCAGTCGTTCATGGATTTGCAAGACGTTATCACGTCTAAATTGAATGAATCATGGTCAACATGTAAACACTTACACACAATTTTTTTACATCTTTAGCCAATGTGAGTACGTCCAAGGTTCCTTTTAAATTCATCCGGATTGCATATTTCAAAGGATCGTCAAACCTGAAAGAAATTATAATCTATACATATAAATTAAATTGAAGCGTTTGTTTGTGATTTTAAATTAACAGCTTGCTCTGAAAAGCTCTGCTCCGAGCTCTGAAAAGTAGTGTTCCAAATTAAAATAACGTCAGGGCACAGCTTGTAAAATTTGTAAGTTTGTAAGTTTGTAAGTATAATAAATAAAGTACAAATACGCCCTATTCTGACCAAATTGACTGACATTGACATATTATTCAATGAAATTATAACAATAGGTATCATCCGGGAACAATGGAATAAATCATATATCATTATCCTCCTTAAGAAAGGGGACAAAGATGACATCGGCAACTATAGACCAATTATTATTCCCGTGGGAGAGCCACGCTTCGGCATGAATGGGCCGGCTCGACCGAAGTGATACCACGGCCTCACAGGAAACCGGTGTGAAATAGTGCTAGCGCTGTGTTTCATTGAGTTAGTGAGGATACCGGAGGACCATACCCCAACCCCTTCCCCCTCCCCCTCCCCATTCCCCAAAGGCCGGCAACGCACTTGTGACGTCTCTAGTGCTACGAGTATCCATGAGCGGCGGTAATCGCTTACCATCAGGCAATACGTCTGCTCGTTTGTCCGCTAATCTATAAAAAAAGAAAAAAAATCCTAATATCAAACGTGTACAAAGTTTTCGCATTTTTTTTCCAAAAAGAATAACAAAGGTCTTAAATGAAAACCGAAAGATCGAGCAAACAGGATTTAGAAAGAACTATAGTCCTACAGACCACATCTACACAATCAATCAAGTCTGAGAAAAATATAATGAATACAAGAAGACACTACTCCTTCCTAAAAGGTCGGCAACGCACTTGTAACGCCTCTGGTGTTGCGGGTGTCCATGAGTCCGTCAGCTCGTTTACCCCCTATACAATAAAAAAAAACAAAACAAAAAACTGTATTTCGGCTTTATAGACAGTCCAAAACACAAATTTATCTGGGTGAGTCTAAGAGAACAAGGAGTGGATGATGTCTATATAGAACTAATCAAGTCCGTCTACACAAAAAGCGAAAGCAGTATTAAATAAGAGTCAAAAGGAGACCCCTTCACAATAAATAGAGGCGTGAGACAAGGAGACCCACTGTCTCCTAAGATGTTTAATTCAAGATGTCTAATCTCGCACCTTTGGAAGATCGACTGATATTAACTGCCTCGGTGGCGTAGTGGTAGCGTATGCGACTGCTAAGCATGAGGTCTCGGGTTCGATTCCCGGGTCGGACCAAATGTTTGTATGATCTGCAAATATTTGTTTCGAAGTTTGGGTGTTTTCTATGTATAATATGTATGTATTTACAAAAAAAAAAGTATATAAGTATTTATATCAGTTGTCTAGTACCCATAACACAAGCTCTGCTTAGCTTGGGACTAGATGGCGTTGTGTGTTAGATGTCCGAAATATTTATTTATTTTATTTTATTTATATAATTACGGTATTATAATCAACGGGAGGCGTCACATTTGAGATTTGCAGACAATATTGTCCTGCTAGAAGAAGATCCTAAGAAACTAGAACACGTGATAAAAGATAAAGCAGAAAAAAGCAGAGAGGCAGGTTTAGAAATTAATGCTAATAAAACAAAACTAATGAGCAACTCGACAACAAGCAACATAGAGGTGTACGGAATCAAGTTCGAATATGTACAAGAATATGTTTACATACATTTTATATCGTTTTTACAGATTACATCTCCTGAAGACTACATGTGAAAGGAAATAAACAAAAGATTAGCCTGCGGTTGGCAAAAGTATTGGTCCTTGAAAGAAATAATGAAGAACAAAGATCTAGGCAGAGCAGGGGCCTGAAACTGACCTCCTTCTCAGTCCCCAAGGAGCCGGAGATCCGAAGGGACTATCCACCTCCTAAACAAAGAAAAGGTCTTCAAAGGGAAATACTCGTACTTAAAGCAGACTAGGATGAGTGGTTACACTGAAATCTTTACCTGACACTTGCTGCAATGTGAAATATGATATCGACTTCATTGATCAGAAGTTCGCGCTCCTCCTGAGACAGACCTGAAAAAATACACACATTGATTCCGGTAATCACTTGCAATAGAGAGAAAGTAAATCAAAATAAAAACACTCGGAAAATAATATGGGACACTTATAATCAAAAATTTGGTTGTGATTGTAAAATTGGGAAAGAAAAATGAATTGGAATAAATAATAATAAATAAATATTCCGGACATCAACACACAACGCCATCTAGTCTCAAACTAAGCAGAGCTTGTGCTATGGGTACTAGATAACTGATATTAATACTTAGATACTTTTTTTTATAAATACATACATATTATATATAGAAAACACTCAAACTCCGAAACAAATATTTGCAGATCATACAAACATTTGGTCCGACCCGGGAATCGAACCCGAGACCTCAAGCTTAGCAGTCGCATACGCTACCACTACGCCACCGAGGCAGTCAAAGCATGAATGAGAAAATACAGAGTTAATAAATTGGTAATTCTTAAGGGGGTACTGCAGGTGTATTTCATATGTTACTTGAATAAAATTTGAGGTGACACATCATAAAATAGAATAAATTTACATTACATAAATATAGCAGCATATCAAATCAATGACCGTGCATAAATAGCGGAATATACTTTAATTACTTGTGTTCCGTTGCCTTATGTCTGTATAGATTTCCTTTCTTTTCTTTTCTTTTTATGTTGAATAGGGGGCAAACGAGCAGGCGCATCACCTGAGTACCACGGTAAGCGATTACCGCCGCCCATGGACACCCGCAACACCAAAAGCGTCACAAGTGCGTTGCCGACCTTTGGCGGATGGGGAGAGGGAACGGGAGAGGGGTTGGGGTATGGTCCTCCGGTATCCTCACTGACTAGGTAAAACACAGCGCAAGCGCTATTTCACACCGGATTTCTTTGAGGCCGTGGTATCACTCCGGTCGAGCCGGCCCATTCATGCCGAAGCGTGGCTCTCCCACGGAAAAAGTCTTACTAACATTCACTTTTTCCTCCCACTTTACTATAAAAAATACCTCACCAAGTCCCGGTTCCATGATATCTCCAGATATGACGGAGACCTTAGATTCAAAGACCTCAGGCTTTTCCGATCTGAGTCGATTAAAACACTGTAAGAAAATTATCACATTATTGAATTAATTAGCTCATTATAAAACTAAACTCACTTGTAACTACCTTGCACGTGCCACTATTAAATCTACTTAAATAAGTAAAATAATAAATATTTTGGACATCTAACACATAACGCCATCTAGTCCCAAGCTAAGCAGAGCTTGTGTTATGGGTACTAGACAACTGATATGAAAACATATATACTTTTTTTTGTAAATACATACATATTATACATAGAAAACACCCAAACTCCGAAACAAATATTTGTATATCACACAAATACTTGGTCCGACCCAGGATTTGAACCCGAGACCTGAAGCACAGCAGTCGCATTCACTACCACTGCGCCACCGAGGCAGTATAAATATTGTTTGGTTTCCCTATGACCTTATGAAACTGGTCAGGATTCGATAAGAGTGGAATAAGTGAAGTGGGTATAATTTTAGAATGTATGCACCAAATGCCGACAATCGAGAGTATATATATGCTATTTATAGCCTTTAACTGTTGCTACTGGATAGACACACTCCTTAGACAGGAGTATTCGGCATACTACCTCTTTTTTGACATAGGGGGTAAACGAGCAGACGTATCGCCTGATGGTAAGCGATTGATACCGTTGATACCCACAACACCAGAGGCGCCATAAGTGTTTTGCCGTCCTGTGGGTGATGGGGAGAGGGATAGGGGAAGGGGTTGGGGTATGGGCCTCCGATATCCTTACTCACTCGGAGAAACACAGCGCAAGCGCTATTTCACGCTGGTTTTCTGTGAAGACGTGGTATCACTCCGGTTGAGCCGGCTCATGCATGCCGAAACGTGGCTCTCCCACGGGAAGCCTACACCATACCACTACCAATACCATGAGTAGCCATGGCTTGGTGTACGATTTGTATTCTATCAAGTTTGCCTTCTCTTTACAGTGCTGTTATCTTGCGTTGTTTATTCCCCAAGCCAGATCTTGTGACATCCATAGGGCGACTAGAAGTGGAGACGGACAGAAAGACATAGGATACTTACGAGAGAAGAATAAAGAGCAGCTAATCTGTCTTCTGGTTTCACATTCTTCTTAGTTCTTAGGAGAAGGTAGATTTTGTTCAGTTCCGTGCAAGAATACAATAATTTTTCTATTAAAACTTTGCCGATGAAGCCTGTAAACAACAACAACAATTAATATTTAAATTTTACACCATGATTGTTGTGGAGGAACGGGTATCATGTCCCTCCAACATAAAGGGAGAATCCTCCGATCAGGCTAGGTGATCATGCCTGGCGGGCTACTGCCCTACAGTTGATGTTGGGATGTTGCATATATGATAATCGGCGCGGGAAATATTTATTGCACGATTCAGGATTTGTAGTTACTCCGTGTAGTGCGTTACTTCGTAGTTCAGTGTTTCTTCGGTAGACGGCGCTGTAGTAGATTAAACTCGGAATGTTTAGAAAATAAGAAATTGATGAAAACATTAGCAGAATCCAAGAGGACCGGCCTATTGAAATGCTTCTCCATCATTGAGCCTCCGGTCTGGCATAAACAAAAAACGGCCGCACGAATGCTGTCATTTTAGGTTGGTCTAATGTGAGAGAGTGAATGAGTGAATACTGGACCCTTCGAGCCGGCTCGTTGGTACTGAAAGCAGCGTGGCTCTACCTAATGAATGACTACTACAAACGAATACTACTGTATATTTGAATTCTTACCTGAACCTCCAGTAACAAAAATGGTCTTTCCTTTATAGAATTCCGGTATAGTGGGAACCCCTGATAAATCTCTTTCTTCTAGAAAACCCATGATCTACTCTTTGTTAATCTGTAACAGAACAAAAATTAAAAATGAATGCAAAGGGATAGCAAAATAGCTAAGGTGATTGTGTACTACCGAACTAGTGATTGTGATAGAGCTAAATTGAGAATTGTGGTCAGGGAACATTAAATGAATTTTTTGCTTTCGCATCCGACTCCGCCTGCGTGACTGTCGAGTATCGCGTATTTCTTCAAACTGATATAACTTATTTATTTACGAATCTATTGAAATTAATGAAACAATTAATTTTCATTGGAGCAAACCGCCACACATTGGTGAAAACCGCATCCGAATTGGTTAAGCCGTTTCTTAATTCTACAAATCATTGTTTTGGGTTCTATTGCGTTCATAAAGCCCTCCTATAATATTTTTTCTTATATACGATTTTTATATGTATTTATTTTGATATGTCTAGTTTGGGTTCAAATTGGCGTATACAAAATTGATTGATTGATTGATTCCTCGATGAGAAATTTATTATTAATTGGTGAATTTCTTGTTGAGAAGTCAGCATAAATATTTAGTTTTGTGCATCTACCTTGTTTGGCTCTGCATCGCCCTAAGTTCGACTGGTAGACGTAGTAATAAATTGACTGCACGTTTGGCCTAGTGGTTAAGCAGTCGCCACGCCGTACCCTACTTCGCCAAGTGTTTTGGGTTCAAGTCCCACATGGAATAACACTTTGTGTGATCCACAAATTGCTATTCTAAGTATGGGTGCGTTCTTTGTGTCCGTTTCATATATGTTTGTAAAGTCCCCGGGACACAGGAATTATTCCTAGTGCGGGAGTTGTCTTTTAAAAAAAAAGGTTATTTATTACATAAAAAATATACATAAAAGACGAAATAAAGATTAACACTGACCTGGACACTGACTACCTTCTCTGACGAATACAAGACATAAACTGAACTCAAAGTACAATCGAATTATAACTTTCACTGCATATGTTTAATAAATCAATTATCCACTGCCAATGAATATAAAACTGATTTAACCTTTGTCTCTGTTGTGTATATTTAGGATTACGTAGTCTTGGAAGCCATAATGGAAAAGGAGGCATACGAGCAGACGTATCGCTTGATGGTAAGTGATTACCACCGCCCATGGACACCCGCAACGACATAGGAGTCACAAGTGCGTTGCTAGCTTTTGAAAGGGGATGGAAAGGGGGATGGGGGAGCGGTTGGAGTATGGGCCTCCGGTACCTTCACGCGCTCAGCTGTGAGGCCGTATCACTCCGGTCGAGCCGACCCATTCATGCTGAAGCGTGTCTCCCACGGTAAATATTTCATTTCGTCATGTCCGTCCGTTCGTCTTCATCTTAATTTCTAAACGGTTAGAGCTACAATTATGCAATTTTACGTGGATATATGCATTTAGTATGTAGACAAAGTGCCTAAGAAAATCATGAAAAAAATTTTTTAGGGTACATTCCCTACACGTTCATAAAAAATTGGTGTGATACAGCGCTTGTACTGTGTTTCACCGAGTGAGTGAGGATACCGGAGGTCCATATCCCTCGCCTCATCTCCAAAAGGCCGGCAACGCACCTGTGACGCCCCTGGTGTTGCGGGTGTCCATGGGCGGCGGTAATCGCTTACCATCAGGATACTTCTGCTCGTTTGCCACCTACTGCAAAAAAAATATTATGAGAATTTTAAATCCATTGACAGGTTACTAAGCCGATTTTTTGATTTAGGTATCCATTTGCAAGATATTCAACTTTGAAGAGCTTTTTTGTTAAAATGGCTGCCTCCTATAAAATATAAATTTACGATTGATTCGAAAAGTCTGAAAAAAATCATAATGGTAGTCTATAGTAGTAGAGTTTGAAGATAGAGGTGGATAGATCAGAAGTTATTTTTTATTTCTTTTTTTTTATTGTATAGGGGGCAAACGAGCAGACGTATCACCTGATGGTAATCCATTACCGCCGCCCATGGACACCCGCAACACCAGAGGCGTCACAAGTGGTTTGCCGGCCTTTTAGGAAGGAGTACGCTCTTTTCTTGAAGGTTTGAAGGTTAATTTAATTAAGTTATGATGCAGAAGCATCACTAGGCCGCCATGGGTCACCATGTTGCATTGTCTGCATTCAAAATGAGTGTGATGAACACCACTCTTTTATTATAACACTCCAACAATTTATTCACTAAGACTTTATACATAAATAAAATACTTAATACCCAATCTATTCATTAAACCGTGGGAGAGCTATGCTTCGGCATGAATGGGTCGGCTCGACCGGAGTGATACCACGGCCTCACAGAAAACCGATGTAAAATAACGTTTGCGCTTTCCCATCCCCCAAAGGTCGGCAACGCACTTGTGACGCCTTTGGTGTTGCGGGTGTCCATGGGCGGCGGTAATCGCTTACCATCAGGTGATACATCTGCTCGTTTGCCACAAATACCATAATAAAAAAAAATACCATTTGCACTCCGCGATGTTTGTTATACAACAACAAAAGCATGTAACGCCGCGAGGCGAAGTTATTATAAAAAAAGTAGTCTAAGCTACTCGTTATATTATCAGCTATCTGCCAGTGAAACTACTTAACCTTGTCTGGGGTGAATTAACCACTTCTAGGTATGTGCTCAGTTACAGCTTTATGCTTGAATTAACTCCCTAACTCTTGGATTCCGCTTATGCTTTCTATCAAGCAGAGTAGAGTCATTTTTGCAGGGCAAAACATTGAAAAAATGTTATAAAGGCCATATAAACTAGACCGCCTTCTCAATAACTGCATTCGATTCATTTTTAATCTCCGTAAGTATGATCACGTGTCAACCTTACGTTCTCAACTTAAATGGTTGCCTATTCGCCTGCGCCGCAATCAGCGAGCACTTACCTCTCTATTTTCTTTTCTTAACTCACCTTTTTCTCCTACTTACCTTGCTTCATATTTCCGTTATCTGTCCTCTAACCATGACAGAAATCTTCGTTCAGAAAATAATCTACTCCTCTTATGTCCTTCCCACAATTCAGATTTCATGAACTCTTCATTCTTTGTCCAAGCGGTACTGCTCTGGAAGGCTCTCCCCACTTGAAATCAGGATGTCCACAAACCGTCTTATGTTCAAAAAGAAGGTACATGACCTCCTTCTCAGTAAATCGTCAGAAATTTCGAATTGATAGTGGCTTCACCTCATATTCGGATCATCATCGTGTACGAACGTAGTGTATTTGTATAAGTATATTTTATATATGTATTTATTGCGTGTGTATTCATTATAATATATATGTACCTCTGTGCACCACCTACCTTACTAGATCTCTACACCACCATAAGGTTGACTGGAAGAGAATGTCCTGGGCATTAAGTCCGCCAATGTACAAATGTGCATAAAGTTTTAAATTTTTTTTTTTTTTCTATAAATGCCGTACATTGCAAGTATGACATTGCTATTACGATCTAGTCTACTGACTAATGAGTAATTTTACTTTGACCTAAATTATTAAAACAAAACTATAATAAGATTGTGTCCATTAACACTTTTCTTATTGTCTCTAATTAATTGAGGACACTCTGTTCGTGTGTTCTTGTATTACACTGCACTAAAATAGTAGTATTTTGTTCACTTCGCACTTTCACTTAACTAACTCAAAGGGTTTTAACCTTTTAAGTCTCCTTGTAATATCCGTATTGTCAAGAAGCTGGATAGCCTCAACGTTTACGTGATGATGAAGCCGGCGTTCATGTGCTTCGGCAAACTTTGATATAATGTCTGCGACGAGTTCTACTTTAAGGTCCCGATGGAGGTCGTTCATTCGAATGTACCAGGGTGCATTTACAATACCCCTGAGTACTTTATTTTGAAAACGTTGTATCATCAGTGTATTGGATTGTTTGGTACATCCCCATAACTGGATACCATAAGTCCATATAGGCATAAGGACTTGTTTATACAATAAAATCTTATTATGTACGGACACTTTTGAGTGTTTACCTAAGAGCCAATACATTTTTTTGTAGCGAAGTTCCAACTCGTCGCGTTTCTTTTTGACATGAGCTTTCCAGCGAAGCTTAGCGTCTAGTGTCATTCCCAAATATTTGGCAGTATTGACATAGGGTATTATATGACTATTTATATATACCGGGTGATAGTTAGGAGCTTTATTAGTAAAGACAATGTGAACCGATTTAGATTCATTTAATTTAATTTGCCATTTACTCGTCCAGTCACAAATGGTGTTCACTGCTACTTGAAGTTTATCTACTGCTTCCTTGTGTGTAGACCCAATGGCCATAATAGCCGTGTCATCAGCAAAGGTCGCAATGATATTTTCATCTAATCCTGGCATGTCAGAAGTGTATAACAGGTACAGGACCGGTCCTAAAACACTTCCTTGTGGAACCCCAGCTTTAATAGGTTTCAGATCAGAATATGCATTTCCTTCTCTTACTCTGAACATTCGATCAGATATATAGGACTTTAATATGTCTACAAAGGGTTTTGGTAGTACTTTTCTTAATTTGTGCACAAGTCCCTCGTGCCATACTTTATCAAAAGCTTGTGCTACGTCTAGAAAAACTGTGGCACACACTTTCTTTTCTTCTAAAGTTTTTTCTATGATATTAGTAATTCTGTGAACTTGGTCTATAGTGGAATGTTTTTCTCGAAAGCCAAATTGATGGTCAGGTATTAAATGCTTTGATTCTACTATTGGTTTTAACCTTTTTAATAACAGCTTTTCAAATAATTTTGAAATTATTGGTAATAAAGAAATAGGCCTATATGAAGTTGCTTCATGAAGTGGTTTGCCAGGTTTCGGTAACATTATTACCTCTGCCACTTTCCACATATCAGGTACGTATTTTAGTCTAAATGTTGCATTTATAAGCGTAGTAAGCTTAACTATTGCTTTTCGTGGTAAATTATTTAAAATCTCACCAGTTATTAGATCATAACCAGGAGACTTTTTACGGTTCAGCAATTTAATTTCTTTGCACAGTTCTTTTGGTGTTATGAGTCTTATATCGTCTTCATATTTTTTATTTCCATCTTGACATGTTTCGATCACAGTATTTGCTACATTCGGACGAAATATTTGTTCTAAATGACCAGCAAATCTCATAGCTTTCTGTTCATTACTTACAGCCCATTGCCCACTTACTTCTCTAATGGGTGGTATTTGCGTAACAGGTCTTTTTAAATTCTTTGTGACCTTCCATAACGAATAATCTGTAGTGCGGTCACTGGTTAGTTGATTTAGGTAAGTACACATACATTCATCTTTGAACTGTTGTATTACTCGAGTGAGTTTTTTTGTGAGATTATTCAACAATGTTTTGTCCGAAGGGTACCTTGTTTGCTGCCACCTTTGTCTCTGTTTTCTTTTTGCGCTGATTAAATTTCTAATTTCGATTGGATAGTTAGTACTTCTAATTGTACGTTTTAACTCTGGTGTATTCTTCCAAGCGCAGCTTTGAATGTTATTTACAAAGGTGAGTATTTCTTTATCCAGATGTTCTGGGAGCTTTAATGGGACCTTTAGATTAGTGATAGACTGTAGGTCATATTTAAAACTTTCCCAATCAGTGAATTTATTTACTAGCGTTGGGCGGATCTCTGTTTGTATTTTTTTTTCGTTTATTGTTAACATGATCGGTGAATGATCCGAATTCATATCGCAACAACTTTCAATACATATTAAATCCGATATGTTCCTATAGATAAAAAAATCTATGAGGTCAGGAACTTTGTGCGGGTCAGTTGGCCAGTATGTTGGTTTTCCCGTAGATATAACGTTACATTGCAAATCTCTAACTGCGCATAACAGTTCTTTCCCTTTTGATGTAGTAAGTCTAGATCCCCAGTGGGTGTTCTTAGCGTTAAAATCACCACCAAGAATAAATCTGCTTCCCATTTTCTTTAGGAGGTTTTGGTAATGGCTGGATTTTAAGGAATATCTTGGTGGGCTGTAGATTGAAGAAATTGTTATGGCATACCTTTCGGTCATAACACATACAGCGACTGCCTGTATCTCAAGCTCTTCGTGCTTGAATTTCTCGTAATGAGAAATGTTATCTTTTATTATAACTGCACTACCACCTCTGGCTTTGTTCTCCGGATGTAAAGCATGATAAATTTTGTATCCTTTCATTTGAATGTAAGATTCATTAGTGAAATGAGTTTCCGATATAAGGCATACATCAATATTTTCTATATTTAGGACAACTAGCAGCTCATTCTGATGGCGGAGGAGTCCATTAGCATTCCAAGTCATGATTTTAAGTTTGTTACTCATGAGTGTTGTGTTCTAATTTCTGTAATCGTTCATCGAACGTTGTTAAAATGTTTAAAATTTTGTTTAGCTTTTCATCCAGAGTTGTTGTGGATTTTGTTTGCATTTGTGGCTGTCTCTGAGCACCCTTTGTGATTTGAGCAAATGTATGTGTTTTACTTACAACCTTAGACGTAACAGGTTTTTTATCAACGATCGCCTTGGGACCCTGACTTGAGGGGACGGTCTTTGTATTTGGTATTTTATTTCTAATTTTTTTGTAATTCTTTAGCTACCATACAACCTCGGTAGCTGGCAGGGTGTGGTTCGCCGCAGTGAACACACTTTGGTTTGGCATCTGCTGGCTTTTTGCAGTCCTTTGTTAGGTGTTTCCCTGTACACTTCACACAACGGGGTTCCTTAGAACAGTATTTTTGTGTGTGTCCATAAGCTTGACACCTCTTACATTGTGCGATTAGTTTGCTAGTTTTCAGTGGCTGAATGTCTACTTTACACCCTAGGATAGTCTTGATGCTGTAAATATTTTTTGTATCTTCATCCTTTTTAAAGGAGAGCATGAACATGTTAAGAGGCGTTTTGTCACGCCAGCTTAACTTGTTAACCACCTCTAGGATTTTGTAACCTTTGGCTGTTAGGTCTTCTATTATTCTAGTTGGTACACACGAAGAAGGCAAGTTTTTGGCCATCACTCTGATAGGCCTATCCTGCTTGTTTTCGTAAGTGTGCCAAAGGAAGTTATTTTGAAGCAATAACTTTGTAATGGTTCTGTAAGTGTCTTCATTACGGCAGTTTATTTTAACGCTGTTATTATTCAGCATTTTTATTAAAAATGACTGACCAGTGGCATTTTCAGATAAGAAATCATAAAATTTCTGGTAGTCCTTTATATTTTCGGTAATTATGGGTGGCGGTTGTGGAGCCTTCTTAATTTTACTAGTCTTCGTTTCATCGCTGGATCCTACCCCTTGTTGTTTGGCCGGTGGTGTCAACGATACGTTCAGCTTCCTTTTTTTGCGACTCTGCTGACGAATCCACTCGGTTTCATTAGCAAGTTCGTCCTCATCAGTTTCATACTGAACTGATTTAGAAGACTCTTCTTTTAGATTATGTTGATTTTCACTTTGGAGCTTTTCCAATTGACTTTGGAGGTTCTCTACTTGCACACGCAAATCTTGCACCATGAGACGAAGACTCTCACTGTTTCTTTTCTCATTCAGATACTGTTCGTATAAGAATTGTTCATTTTTTGTTTTTAAGTCGATGGTTTTTGTAGGCGTAACATTCGACATCATTAAAATTATTTAATAATATCGCACAATAGTAATGATACCTAAGTCAATCATATGTCTGTAAGTAGGTCATCGTTCGCGACGGCGGCGGAGGCAGCGCAACGCTGCGTCTGCACTATTAACTAGAACACGGCGCGTGAGCGATTAACACGTCCGCTCTGTATAATACCGATTCGGAAAACTGTTTTTGTAAAAAAAAGTTTTAAATAAATAAAAAAAAATAAAAAATAAACATGTAAAATGCACTTATGTACCTACTTGGAAAAGTAATGAAATTAAGTAAACAGTATTCATCATTATAATGTATACAAGCCTGTCCTCAAAATCCACGTGTCATTATGGTTGATTACGGAATTCTATATACGAGTAGAATGCGTGGCCTGACACGCACTTAGCCGGTTTTTGATTATCTATGTATCTACACAAATATTACAAAACTGAAGCTTGTGTTTGTTTGGTTAAACGTGTGGGGGATGGTGTGTAATGTTCCTCCAACAAAGAGAGGATGCTCTTGGACCAGGCGAGGTGATCATGCCTGGCGGGCCACTGCCCTACAGTTGATGTTGGGATGTTGTACTTATGATAATCGGCGCGAGAACTTCTATTGCGCGATTCAGAATTTGCAGTTTCTTCGTATGATACGTTACTGTAGTATGTTATATTGTATGTGGAGGTCGCCACACACGCACTAATCGCACACATCGCAAAATATGTAACAACTTTGAACTGGGACGATATAGCTTTGAAACCATTATACTCTTTTGTGTATGTATAATATAGTCTAGGCTTATAATATAAGTTCATATTTAGCATCTTTCCGGTAGTTTTTGCCCCCTGCCTACCTAAATGTCCTGTTGGCGGTAGTGTCGCGCTTGATGACATGATGGCTGGGGCTCGTATTTTTTGTTAAAATATTTTATACTAGCGACCCGCCCCGGCTTCGCACGGGTGCAATGCTGATACTAAATATACGTTGTATATAAAACATAGCTGACCCACGCAACCTCGTTTGCGTCTTGTATAGCCCGTAGCATGAAAATTTTCGCAAAATAAGTAACTTTTCTGGTTGATTTTTACACCTTGTGTCCGAAAAACCCAAATATCTTACGGAACCCTATTTTTTTCCAAAATAAAATATAGCCTATGTTACTCGTAGATAATGTAGCTTTCAAATGGTGAAAGAATTTTTAAAATCGGTCCAGTACTTTTTGAGCCTATTCATTACAAAAATACAAACATACAAAAATAGGTACAAATCTTTCCTCTTTATAATATTATAGTATAGTATAGATAAAAATAAGCATCAGTTTTGTAAATAACTGTCTTTTAGAGTCTTTTTTGTAAGTAGTCAACACTGGTCCGCCATTGTGATGTTTATGCTTTGTCTTTGTTTAACCATAGCGACGTTGATGATGTTATCCTAGCCGATTACGGCCACGGCGAAGGAAGAGCCGAATCGATGAGTGCGAGAGTGTATGTCTACCACTTTGAAGCGGTGACTTCCGAGGCCAGCACGTGTTGTTCTGTAGAAGAAGGGAGAAGGGGGACCAGTTAGAAGAAGTTTGCGCGTCTATTATTCGTATATCTCAATGGGCGCGATATTGAACACTAAACTGACGTTTGAGTCGATTAAGAACAATTCTTAATTTTGGCGTGTGCATTTTTGGTTCGTAATTGCTAATCTAGTGTATAATAGATCAATGGTTATAACTCTTTCGTCACTTCATTGTTATTTATTTATTGATTTATTTATTTATGGTAAACTTACAACTAGATGTATTAGTAATACAAAGCAGATTAGTCATCAAGGAGCCAATAACAAGTGTTCATTTCTAGTTTTAAACTTATACAAAATATTGAGAAACAAAACATGAACTGAACATAAATCATAAAGAAAAAACTCACACAATACGCAAGCGTCAAACACGCATTAAACAATTTATTCAACGCAAATTTAGCGAACACTATGTACGCTCAAAAAACAGAAATATTAAAAAAAATATAAACTCTAAAAATATAAATTACTAAACTTGTAGTTCTTAATACTCTGATTCTCAAACTGTTTGGAACCAAAATTCCAAGTTATTACCTTTTTTTTTAAAAAAGAGACAGCGTCAATATCTGCCATCTTTTTTAAATTCATTGAAGAACTGATAAGATAGAAAGAGCTCAAAAGTCTTTTTATTTTTTTTATTTTGCTGTACCCTGTGTCATTCTCTCAACTAAGACAAATCTATTGACATCACTCACGTAGAAATACCAAAGAAATAATAATAATAAATAAATATTCCGGACATCTAACACACAACGCCATCTAGTCCCAAGCTAAGCAGAGCTTGTGTTATGGGTACTAGACAACTGATATAAATACTTATATACTTTTTTTGTACATACATACATATTATACATAGAAAACACTCAAACTCCGAAACAAATATTTGCAGATCATACAAACATTTGGTCCGACCCGGGAATCGAACCCGAGACCTCAAGCTTAGCAGTCGCATTCGCTACCACTACGCCACCGAGGCAGTCAAATAAACCATACACTCGAAAAACATAAGCCTCCTTTCGCAGGGGGAATAAATTAACGCGTTCATTCACCGGTATGTACAGGGTCTGTCGTAAATAATGGATAAGTCGTAAACTGGAGTTGGTCCGGCTATGAGACTATTAGAAAATCGTATCTTTTTGCCAGGGTTTCTAACCGTATGGAAATGGCGTAGACTTTTATGTTTTTTTATAAATTTCGCTACTCTTTGCATTCATTCCGTTGCCATTTCGTTAAATTTAGGTATTTCTGTGTCATTTTTTTTGTATTATAGTCTTGAAGATGTGTATTATTTAGTTTTAGTACTGTTTTAGGCGTTTTTAACGTTGGTCATTTTCAAAATTGTCATTTTAAGATTTTTTATGTTTTTGTTTTACTTAGGGTCAACTTTTGATCATTTACTGTGTAAAAAAAAAGTACGGCGCTATAGTTGCCCATGATCTTAATAAATTATCTAGTATGTGTAGATTCTAAAAAGGTATAACAATGCATACTTCACAAGTAATATTAAGCTACATGAGCGAGATCAATATCAAGGTGAGAAAATATTTTTTTCATGTAATGTTGTAAATGGTTATAAAACTTCGTCAGAATGATTTATTTCTGCCAAGATTCTTTACACAAACACTATGGGGCCACTATTAAGGATATTCAAAGAAAACTAGGTAGTTTTTTGTCAAAAAAATTTCATGCCTCCTCATTTCATAAAGGTGTTTAATTTTAAAATTGATGTGCTCTAATAGTTACATGCGACAAACATGTTACAAGTTTATTCGTAAAAAGGATCATCAGGTAAAAAAATGAACAAAGACAGCAATACAAAGGGTCTCCCCGCGTGAAAAGGACATTGTTACTAGGCACACTGCATGATGCACCGTCCCTTTCACACTCACGATGTGTGAAAAGGTTAGCATGCGTTTAGCTAGGGCGCACTCCTGATACATCTCTCAGTGTGATTTTGACCATCGCATGTGCTCTCGTTTTCATTACTGTCGTCAATTTGTTACTGCTTTCTAATATCGGACTTAGATTTTCTTTGTGATTTGGACTTGTTAACCTGGTGATATTGACAACTCAGCTCTCATTTATGGGCATCGTGTTGTGCTATCGATTGCACGTGTTATTTTGGAAAATTTTGTATATCATGCCTCAACAATACACGCCGGCCGAATACGTAAACATGCATTACATTTATGGTTTATGTGATGGCAACGCCAATAGAGCTGCTAGAGTTTATCGGGAAAAATATCCAAATGCCCGGCATCCTGACTATCGTGTCTTCATAAGAGTGCACAACACATTTTTGGAAGGACGATTTTCTGGGACCGGCGTAGGCGGGGCGAGTGAAGGACGACCACAACGCCACAGTGCAGCCGAAGTACTGGAAATAGTTGCAGAAGACCCTGGTACGTCCATAAGTGTAATTTCAAGGCGCACCGGTATACCTCAAAAATCTGTACACAGGATTTTAAAAAGGCATGAATTATATCCCTATCATTATCAAAGGGTCCAAACATTAATGCCAAGGGACGCTGCTGCGAGAATAACATTTTGTCGCATAATGCTGCGAAAGATGAGGGAAGACCAAAGTTTTTTTAATAAAATTTTATGGAGTGACGAGTCAACGTGTCGAAAAGATGGTTTTTTGAATCTTCACAACATACACAGCTGGCAACTCGAAAACCCAAGACTTATCCGAGAAGACCGATCGCAATATCAATTTAAAATTAATTTATGGACTGGCATTATTAATGGCAAAATCATTGGTCCATTCGAATTGCCGGCAATATTAAATGCGGATATGTATTTGAATTTTTTAGCAAATACTTTACCTAGTTTACTGCAAGACGTCCCACAAGAGATAAGAAATGAGATGTGGCTACAAAATGATGGGTGTCCAGCACATTACGCTGTTCGTGTCAGGGAACATTTAAATAATACTTATCCAGATAGATGGATAGGGCGATTGGGGCCAATTTTATGGCCTCCACGTTCGCCAGACCTGAACCCCTTGGACTTCTTTTACTGGGGCTGTATAAAAGAAAAAGTATACAGTGAAACAATAAGTTCTGTAGAAGAGTTGCGTGCGCGCATTCAAGTAGCAGCGAGAAAAATTGAAGAAGCCGGTTATGTGCGCCGGATTAAGCGATCGTTTATTAGGCGATGTAGAGCGTGCATAGCTGCCGGCGGAGGACACTTCGAACATTTAGTTTAAGTTGTTGAATAAATATTTTTACGTACTAAAACAACCTAGTTTTCTTTGAATATCCTTAATAGTGGCCCCATAGTGTTTGTGTAAAGAATCTTGGCAGAAATAAATCATTCTGACGAAGTTTTATAACCATTTACAACATTACATGAAAAAAATATTTTCTCACCTTGATATTGATCTCGCTCATGTAGCTTAATATTACTTGTGAAGTATGCATTGTTATACCTTTTTAGAATCTACACATACTAGATAATTTATTAAGATCATGGGCAGCTATAGCGCCGTACTTTTTTTTTACACAGTAAATGATCAAAAGTTGACCCTAAGTAAAACAAAAACATAAAAAATCTTAAAATGACAATTTTGAAAATGACCAACGTTAAAAACGCCTAAAACAGTACTAAAACTAAATAATACACATCTTCAAGACTATAATACAAAAAAAATGACACAGAAATACCTAAATTTAACGAAATGGCAACGGAATGAATGCAAAGAGTAGCGAAATTTATAAAAAAACATAAAAGTCTACGCCATTTCCATACGGTTAGAAACCCTGGCAAAAAGATA
Organism: Spilarctia lutea; assembly: GCA_916048165.1. NCBI lineage: Eukaryota > Metazoa > Arthropoda > Insecta > Lepidoptera > Erebidae > Spilarctia > Spilarctia lutea. The sequence goes on along the minus strand of OU696498.1, from coordinate 3,097,339 downwards.
CGATTTTCTAATAGTCTCATAGCCGGACCAACTCCAGTTTACGACTTATCCATTATTTACGACAGACCCTGTATATTTTATGCTAGCTGACCCACGCAACCTCGTCTACGTCTGCTTTGAGCCGTGGCGTGTATTTGTAACAATGGGTAGGTACAAATTTGTTTATCAAATAAAAGTTATAGTCAGTGAACTATAAAATATAGACGTAATGCTGTTGTGGCTGTTTTTAAAACATTTAGAGGGGAACAATTCTTTCAAACATTGTTTGAAACGTAATTTTAGCTCTCAAAACGAATAAAATGTCCCCGTTTATGCAACTTTTGAAATATAAGTTCATATTTAGTATCTTTTTGGTGTTTCCTCGGCCTACCCAAATGTCCTCCCAGCGGTAGTGTCGCTCTTTAGGTAGTTAATCATGACTTAAACCGGTTTGGTAACACGATAGCTGTTGCTCGTATGCCGTATGTATGTACAGGTTGACTCAATACTATGGTCCTTTCTTCAAAAGGACAACCCAGATCCTATACTGTACTCGCATAGATTTTTATTATTTCGTAATTAATCAATGTTCACAGACTTTAAAAAAAGACACCGCTGTGGTTTGTTTCGTCATTTCTTCCCAGAGTGAGTCTTAGGAAATGCCGGCCTCTTCTAACTGTAAAGTTTGACGTGTAAAAATATCTATAAAGATTTATCTACTTATAAAATATGTTTGGTTGCCTGGAAGAGATTGTCTTTGGGCGATGAGGCCGCCAATTGTACCTCCTAGTTTTGTGTTACCTTATAAAGTAATCTGGTGTACAATAAAAATTATTATTATTAAAAAAAAAATCATTTATAAAGATACTAGCTGACCCGACAAACGTTGCTTTGCCATAAAAAGGAATATATGTTGTAGAGGTGGGTCAATAAAAATCGCGATGGAAAAATAGGGGTGGATCGTAGAGGGTTTTTCTAATAAAATTAAAAAAAAAAATGGGGTGGACTACCCTTTTAACATTTAGGGGGATGAAAAATAGACGTTGGACGATTCTCAGACCCACTTAAATCGCTCACAATTTTTCATGAAAATCGGTCCAGATGTTTAGGAGGAGTATGGTAACTAACATTGTGACACGAGAATTTTATAGAAACATATAAATCCCACCCATAATGTACCTCGTGGGTTTTCCAAAGACACTGGTGATAGCGGTCACGGAGATCATCTATTTAATCTATATTATTCCCAAATTTCATCGATATCGGCTACTAGTTTAATCTACTGTACATGAATATCAGATTTTCCACGGAGCATCTGACATCAAACCTTGGCAACTGAAGGCGAACTGAATCGAAGGTGTAACAAGTGGTTACGATTGCCTCATGATCTTCATAATAACCGGGACCGACCGCTTAACGTGCTCTTTGAGGCACGGGCGCTCAACTATTAAACTCCAGGCTGTTAAGAATGTATTGTTAGAAAAACCCAACATATCTTTGAACCTTAGGCCTCTTGACTGGCAGTTAAAATGTCTCAGAGATATGTGCAGGAACGGGTGTCATGTCCCTCCAACACAAAGGGAGGATCCTCCGACCAGGCGAGGTGATCGCGCCTGGCTGGCTACTGCCCAACAATTGTTGTTGAGATGTTGTACATATGATAATCGGCGCGAGAACTTCTATTGTGCGATTCAGTATTGGTAGTTACTCCGTGTAGGGCGTTACTTCGTAGTTCAGTGTATCTTCGGTAGATGACGCTGTAGTAGGTTACTGTTGTATTGTATTTTATTTTTATTATATAGGGGCAAACGAGCAAACTTATCGCCTGATGGTGTAAGCGATTACCGTCGCCCATGGACACCCGCAACACCAGAGGCGTTACAAGTGCGTTGCTGGCCTTTAAGGAAAGAGTACGCTCTTTTCTTGAAGGTTTGAAAGTCGTATTGGTCCGGGAACACCGCAGGCGACAGAAAGTTTCGGGAAAATCGCACAGTTGTGGACTGCCAACCATCTAGATGATGGGGATGAAATATCTGTCGCGTAGGAAGATGGCGGAAAGATGCGACAGGGATTGATCCGAACAATTCCTCGGAGCACTCCCTATTGAATGTGGAACTCGCCACATAAATTGATATAGATATAACTAGAAGTTAATGAAGTAAAATAAAATTGCCGATGAATTATTTATGAACGTGTACATTAAAACGAAAAGTTCATTAAAATTTTAAATGATAGAATTCATTAAATGCACATTCACCGTTTCATGGTTCACACTGAAAGTTTTGCATTACTGGCCATAAATGTTACAAGGTACAATAGAAGATAGCGACTCACCTGGCTTTTTTCAATGTAATGACCCAGCTCTCCTTTCTCTACCACGGTCGTAAACTAATTGTCCTCAATACGCTTCGTATTTATCTCCTCAACTCCATCGATGGAGCAGGTATACCGTGGGAGAGCCACGCTACGGCATGAATGGGCCGGCTCGACCGGAGTGATACCACGGCCTCAGAGAAAACTGGTGTGAAATAGCGCTTGCGCTGTGTTTCACCGAGTGAGTGAGGATATCGGAGGCCTATACCCCATCATTATCATCATATTATACATAGAAAACACCCAAACTCCGAAACAAATATTTGCAGATCATACAAACATTTGGTCCGACATAGTAAATTTACTTTGGTACCTATGATTTTATTGTCATTTAAATGTTTAAGTATTGTATGTAAGTATTGCTAATTTATGCATATTTATTTATTTATGCCAGTAAAAGTCAACAAATTAATATTTATTCCTTTCATTGTCCAAAACTAATTAATTTTGCCCGGCTCTACCGTTTGTCTGCATTAAATCTTTTGACAGTTTGACTTTAAATACATGACATTGGCAAAAGTAAAGCCACAAAAGTTTAATTTGAAGTATTGTAACAGATAAGTCATAAGACTTATCTATACAAATAAATAAAATTGGAGAGTCTGTTTGTAATATTAAAATAACCGCTTTCTAGTACATGCATATGAATGTATATACGGTACACATACCAAAATATATATTTTTAAAATTTTTGTCTGTCTGTTTGTGCCGGCTAATCTCTGGAACGGCTGAACTGATTTGGACGGGACTTTCACTGGTAGGTACATTTTTTAGACTAGCTTCGCCCCGCGGCGTTACCCACGATACGACATTAACCGCGGGGTTCAGCTAGTAGTTAATAAGACTTGCAGCTTGCAATATATTTAAGTTCAGGCAACACATGTTATATATGTGGCCTCATCTCTCTGTAATGTCAAATTTCTTCTATGTCAGATGTCAATGCCAACATTACAGTTGTCAATCTATACTAATAATAAAGCTGAAGAGTTTGTTTCTTTGTTTGAACGCGCTAATCTCAGGACTCGCTGGTCCGATTTGAAAAATTCTTTCGGTGTTGGATAGTCCATTTATCGAGGAAAGCTAAAGGGTATATATTATCACGCTGCTACTAATAGGAGCGGAGCAACAATGAAGAATGTTTCAAAAACGGTAAAAATGTTCACGCGACGGGCAATATAAGACGTAAACGAGGTTGCGTGGGTCAGCTAGTAATATATATAATTCGGGTAATCGTTTTTTGTTTTTTCGAAAGAGGTCCCCATTTCATGTTATCCACATTTTATATATTTTTTATCATTAATTTCATCACGACGACGACTTGAAGACTCGAAGACTTGATAATTGAAGACTATAAATACTTGACATTGGCTTCTGCCGGATCACTCGGATTAGCTATTTCTATAGCTAATCCGAGTGATCCGGCTGGTTGCCGGTTGCCATTTCATCAAAAGAAAAAGAAGACAATTGTTTCTTGGAGGTTAATAAATAAAAACAAGAATTATAATGTTTGCCAAAAAACACCTTTATTTTTTAAATATAATATACCTAAAAAGTTACAGGACAGATGAGAAAGTATTCTTAACGAAATTTAAATTTATAAACCACCATAACATGAGACCCCAAAACCCATAAAACACAACTTTGTCCAAGATCTTCATCCTGAAAAAAAAAAGAAAATTGAGTACCATTAAAGTTTTAAGCAGTGTGCGTTTATTTAATTTTATTAGCTGTGCCCCACGGTGCAATAATCGCAGGTAACGTCGAGAGGCGAAGTTAGTCTAATATATAGCCTAAGTTACTCCTTGTTTCATAAGCTGTCGTCGAGTGGAAGTCCGTCAAAATCGGTCCAGAGATTAGCCAGAACAAACAGATAAACGAAAAAAATAAGTGCTGTTTATAATTTCATGTGCATCTAGTGAAAAGCTATTAATTTGTTTATCCGTGGAAAGAGCCATGCTACGGCATGAATGGGCCGGCTCGACCGGAGTGATATCACGGCCTCACAGAAAACCGGTGTGAAATAGCGCTTGCGCTGTGTTTCACCGAGTGAGTCAGGGTACCGGAGGCCTATAACCTACCCCCTCACCTCCCCATCCCCTAAAGGCCGGCAACGCACTTGTGACGCCTCTGGTGTTGCGGGTGGCCATGGGCGGCGGTAATCGCTTACCATCAGGCGATACGTCTGTTCGTTTGCCCGCTACAGAATAAAAAAAAAATTGAAATTACAAACCGACACTTTAATTGTATTTATTTCTATAGTTGGTGGTTTCGCCTCCAAGTTTACAGCTTGGAGGCGAAACCACCAGTGCCCTCAAACATATTTATAACTATTTCAAGCTTCAAATTCAGTTCGCTTTCAGGATATCGGAGGTAAGATGCCAGTCGCTCCGTGGCAAAACTGATATCAGGGCAACCGGTAGAACTAGTAGCCGTCCCCAATTAATATTGGCAATAATAAAGGGTAGGAAGATGGTGGAAGCCAAACGAGCAGTCAAGCCACAGCTGGTCAAGAGTCACAAGTATTATCGAGTGTGGAGGAACGGGTGTAATGTCCCTCCGACACAAAGTGAGGATCCTCCGACCAGGCGAGGTGATCATGCCTGGCAGGCCACTGCCCAACAGTTGATGTTGGGATGTTGTATATATGATAATCGGGGCGAGAACTATTTATTGCGCGATTCAGGATTTGTAGTAACTCCGTGCAGTGCGTTACTTCGTAGTTCAGTGAATCTTCGGTAGATGGCGCTTTAGTAGGTCATTGTTATGTTATATGTGGAAGTCGCCACACCGAGCTTTGATTTCCAATGACTAGAAACAGGAGGGAAGAGGTAGTTGGTCCTCCATTAACTTTACCTAAAATTATATTTTCCGTACTAATATTATAAAGCTGCAGAGTTTGTTTGTTAGTTTGTTTGAACGCGCTAATCTCAGGAACCGCTGGTCCGATTTGAAAACTTCTTTCAGTGTTGGATAGTCCATTTATCGACAAAGGCTATAGGCTATATATCGTCACGCTAATACTAATAGGAGTGGAACACCAATGAAGAATGTTTCAAAAACGGGGGAAGATTTTCACGCTAAGACGCAAACGAGGTTGCCTGGGTCAGCTAGTTTGAAGTAAAACCTCTGCTTTATCGGCAAATTATAGTTGTTAATGAACATTTGGCTCTTAAAAAGTACATAAAGTAATATTTCTTTACAGATATGGCCGATATTGAAATACAATAGTAAAGATTTTTTTAAATCTTATAAAAAAGACAAGACATAATCATATTATTTGCGTGCGTGAGCATATGCGTGCGTGAGCATATGCGTGTGCCTATAGTTGTGCACTAGCATATGCACATGCGAGCTTGCGTGAGTACATGTGCGTTTAATCTCACCTCATGTAATGGAGTTTAGCCTTTGGTAGGTCTTCGTCTTTTTCCTTCAACAAGTACCTTCTTCCACCAAGAAGTGAGTTGTAGAAGAATTGGTATCGGTCTACTTCTTCCATCTCATAGTAGAAATGTTTGAGATCTTCTTTCTATAAAAGTAAATAAAATAAATAAATATTTCGGACATCTAACACACAACGCCATTTAGTCCCTACACTGATCGAGTGTGGGTTGGGGACTGGCAAGACGACGTTCATCTACAACCCATAATGTCCCACTGCTGGACTCAGGTAGAGGGTTAAGGCCATACGACGACATTGTGTCTATGTAATCTTGGCGTTGAATGTTTTTAAGCCGCCCAAAGGCCTCCAACTAAGCTTTTTACCGGCATTTTCGGCATGCATGGGCCGGATCGACCGGAGTGATATCACGGCCTCACAGAAAACCGGTTTGAAATAGGATAGGATACCGGAGGCCCTACCCCAATTTCTTCCCCCCATCCTCTTCCTCATCCCCCAAAGGCCGGCAACGCACTTGTAACGCCTCTGGTGTTGCGGGTGTCCATGGGCGGCGGTAATCGCTTACCATCAGACGATACGTATGCTCGTTTGCCCCTTATTCCATAAAAAAACGACTGTTATCCTATGTATATCATAATATACAAACGGGGCCGACTGCTTAAGGTGACCTCCGAATCACGGAGACGGAACGCAGTCGTTGCTTACCCTCGGTATTGTTTTTAATCACCGAGTGCAATTGGGTTATGAGTGCTTCTACTGGGCTGTGAGCGTCTTTATAAAAAAACGGAGATTTAAAGAATAACCAACCTTAACACACGAACGTAATCGCAGTAAATTTTTATTGTTAAACGTCCATTGCTTGGTGATGTAATATTCCAATGCCTGGTTTGCTATGTAGATGCGTCGTTGTACTTTCACTAACCTGAAGTTGAAAAAGTATCATTTTATTACTACGCATGCATGCATTCTACACTACATATGCAGAGACACTTTTTAATTCAACCCTTTAAGGGTTGAAATTTACAAGAATGTTTTCTAATTAGGTCCTTACAACATAAAAGCCATCAGCTGCTACTGCCCCAGCGGTTTATGCTTAGCGTTGATGAATGAGTCAGTTGGGGCAGTTCATTTTGAATGTGTAGATGAATGAATTAAGGATTATAAATGAGGTTTCTCTAAGTTAGTGTGTTATAAATATACGTACATGGGTTTCCGTCCGAATAGCCATAGAAGTGTGTCAACCAAAATCGCCGGCAATAGATGCAGAAAGATTACCTGAAAATCAAATATTTATTTATATAGGACCTGGATAGCCGTTTAGTACATTTTTATTTATTTAAACTTATTGCACATGTTGTACAAAGGCGGACTTAATGCCTTGAGGCATTCTCTCCTAGTCGACCTTCAGGTGATGTAGAAATTAGAGCTGGTAGGTGCAAAGAGATTGAGTTTAGTTACTAAGAAATAAACCTACATTAAATATAATTTATATACATAAATTTACCGCTAAATACACTATATAAATAAACACACAGTACAAAATAATGTTACATACATGCACACATATAATACTATACATAGATATGATACAGATACAGTCAGGTGTTAAGGATGTGATTGTGCTGCCAATTCACTCCAGAGAAGCTCTCGTACTTTTGATTTGAACGTGAGACGGTTTGTAGACATCCTGATTTCGGTGGGGAGTGCATTCCAGAGAAGAACAGACTGCACATAGAAGGAAGAATGGATAAAGTCAGAGGTGTGGGAGGGGCATTGAAGAAGCATATTGTATGTGGATCGAAGGTTTCGGTCGTAGTTAGAGCATAAGAAATGAAGGTGAGGTGCAAGGTATTTAGGTAACGATGGAGAGATGAGGAAAGAAAAAAGAGAAGTCAGCGCTCGCAAATCGCGGCGCTGGTGAATTGGGAGCCATTGCAGTTGGGAACGAAAAGCAGACACGTGGTCATACTTACGAAGACTAAAAACGAATCGAATGCAGTTATTGAGAAGTCGGTCTAGTTTATTGAGAAGGTCTGCATTCAGGTCGAAATAACACACATCGCCATAGTCGATTAAGGGGACATTTTCTATAATCACAAATTTTAACAAAAAAACAACTGACTTCAAGAACTGGACCAAATTAACATGGGACTACATGTGACACCTGCTTTCAAATATAAAAATAATCATCATAATCGGTTCACCAAGTCGAAAGTTATGAGGTAAAAAACATAAAAAAATTACAGTCGAAATGATAACCTCCACTTTTTTTGAAGTCGATTAAAACATGAATCCTAGCTAGATGGATTTATCGCCTCTGAAACCCGTTGCATATTAAATTTTATAAAACGTTGGAGCCATTTCCGAGATTCTGTTTTTTTAATGAGATGTAAAAAAGGAGCAAACTTATCGCCTAGTCCCGAGAATCTAACCCGAGACCTTAAGGACAGCAGTCACTTACCCTACCACTGCGTCACCGAAACAGTCCTAGCAAATAGTAGTATTTTGATTTTTTGTATGCAGGTAGCCGCTTACCTCCATGATTGAGCTTTTGATTTGATAGAGTTGAACCAGAGGTCAGATGGACTTCTGGAGTGGTATTGTTAATTTCCACGGCCTTCAATGGTCCACTGGATAATGACCTCTCTCTAGAAAGGAGGTATTGGCCTACGCTGGTCAGAAGGGTCAGTTCGATTGGCAGTGCTGTTGTCCTGCGTAGTCAGCTCACCTTAATATAGTTGATGGTCTTTGAAGTGGTGATGTCCCCTCCCACATGCCATAGCATGTCATTAAGGGGCATGGAGGCGTAGATCTCCCGCCCCATATCAATGAGCTCTCCCATGGTGATGGTGTTCGTTTGGCCAGCACAGCAGTTGTAGATTGAAACATCATCTGATGGTTCTAACCTGAATGAACAGAATATAAGGATTAAGTTAATAGTCTATAGACATGATGAACATTTAGTGGCCAACAGTTGTATACAATTATTTTTTTATGAAATTAACTAAGTCTTTTTTTTTAATATTATATAGGGGGTAAACGAGCAGACGTATCGCCTAATGGTAAGCGATTACCGCCACCCATGGACACCCGCAACACGTGCAAGTGCAAGTGCGTTGCCGGCCTTTTAGAAAGGAGTACGCTCTTTTCTTGAAGGTTTGAAGGTCGTATTGGTCCGGGAACACCGCTCAAAAGAAAGTTCATTCCACAATTTTGCTGTGCGTGGCAGAAAGTTTCGGGAAAATCGCACAGTTGTGGACTGTCAACCATCTAGATGATGGGGATAAAATTTCTGTCGCGTAGGACGATGGCAGAAAGATGCGGCAGGGATCAGTCGGAACAATTCTTCGGAGCATTCCCCATGGTAAATGTGGTAGAAGATGCAAAGCGAAAAACAAGATATAATGAACATTTCGTGGCCAACTGTTGGCTGATAAGTTCTGACATATGTTTTTCCGATGCTATTGAAATTGAACAGCCTCTCGACCAAAAAAAAATTAGGGCCAATAATTGGACACTATTTTTTTCATCGCTGTCAAAATTTTTATCAGTCTCTAGCAAAAATCAATTAGAGGCTAAAATTTGGACAGTATTTTTTGACAGCCTGTCTAAACATAATAATGGTCTAAGAAGAAAATCTTACTTCTTAGTTCCCCTCAACCATCCAGAGACCACCATACTCTTAATGGAGATATCGACGGGCATATAGTCAGCTATAAGGCTCGGATCACTGTATATGGACCTCATTATACCTGAAAGTAATCAATAGTAATATTTTAAATTCAAAAGCAATCTCTGTCTGCTTATTTTGCTCGATTTCAATTAAATTTGACATGGAGACTTTGATTCTTGAGAAAAGACATGGCTACTCTTTACCGCAATAACTGATAACATACTCTCGGACAAAATCTAGCAATCATTATACACTTGTCACTTGTAACCCTACAATTACAAGTCAGATGACATGCTTTGTCTTCTATCCCCCGAATAGAGGAGGGGAACTTGGAAATCTGGATAGAGGGGAAGGTTAGGAAAAGATTACATTGAAAACGGATTCATACTTCATTCTGCAGTAGTTAGAAGAGACCGTACTTCATAGAACTTCGTGAAATTAGGAGGAGACGGGAGAGGGAAGCTGGATAGGACGAAGTTGATGGTATATCGCAATCTAGTGGAATTCTCAGAAACAAGAGTAGAAAAAGTACAGAAGAGTGAACCTAACAGTTAGCTGTAAGCCATTGAGAAGTACTTGATACTGATATAATTTGCAAATTTGTTATTATAGTGATGGTCTTCGATTTTTACCTTTCCCACTGGCCACAAGAAGTCCCACAGGTCCATTGAAGTTCTCGATCCATCCAGGCATTGGTTCATCTACGCTTGATATCACTGGAATTTAGAATAAGTCATTGTAGGTAATTGAAAAGAAGAAGACCAATAGAATGTAGACCAGCCAACTTTTCTTACAGCTTTTCTTTCAACTTTCTACATACAACGAACTGCATATGTATAAGATACTTCTCTTGTTGGTAGGAAAAAAATCCCTTCGCATCGCCAGCTCCTTAGAGCCAGGGGCGTTTATGGTTCTCCACTAAAAAACCACCCTATCGGCTGGCCTGAACCACTTTACTCTGCAGAGGATTCGGGTAATATACGTCTCTACTACAGAATCAGCATACAATACCATTGCATCGAGGAGTGAGGCAAGAGGACGTTATATCCCCGAAATTGTTCACTTATGCAATGGAGGACTTCTTTAAGACGCTGCACTGGAAAGGGCGTGGCATCAACATCAGTGGCGATCTCTCACTTGCGAATTGCAAACGACATCTTCATCATGGCAGAGACGCTGCAGGCGCTAAATGACCTGGCTGACTTGGACTTGGAATTAAACATGAACTTGGACGAGACCAAGATCATGTTTAATGAACATGTACTACCAAAACCGGTTGCGGTACACGGTGCCGTCCTCGAAGTAGTTCAAAAATACGTGTACCTGGGGCAGACTTTGCAGTTAGGGAGAAACAACTTTGAGGACGAGGTGAACAGGAGAAACTAGCTGGGTTGGGCAGCATTTGGGATGCTTCGTCGGGTCTTCTCATCGCGGATTCTACAGTGCCCAAAGTCTTCAATAAGTGTGCCTACCAGTAATGACATACGGAGCCAAAATGTAGACACTTACGGTACGGCTGGTCCACAAGTTCAAAGTCGCTCAGCGTGCTGTGGAAAGGGCTATGCTCGGCGTTTATCTAAAGGACCGTATCAGAAACGAGGTGATCCGGCAGAGAACCGGGGTCATCAACATAGTCCACAGGATTAGCAAGCTGATGTGGCAGTGGGCTGGCCATGTTTACCGTAGAACCGATAACAGTAACCGGGTTTTTGAGTGGAGACCGCGTTTCGGCAATCGTAGTGTAGGACATCCACAAGCCAAGTTGACTTAAGATTTGCGCAAGAGGGCTGACAGGATCTGGATGCGAGAAACCGAGAATCGAACTAAGTGGCGTGCCATTGGAGAGGTCTATGTTCAGCAGTGGACTGCGATAGGCTGATGATGATAATGATGAGTAACTACTTACCCTACAATATAAAATTTCTTATAACGCCGATTAGAATAAATACAACTTCCCAATATCAACCGCTAGCAACACTCCACCTAGTCGGAAATCCTGTGTTGAAGCTCTATTTGTATTGGAGGAAAGATAGTCTTTGAGGGCAGTAACCTCGTCTTTATATTTGCCTCGTATGATGACTCAAACGAATTTTCCAGTTACACCTATCTCCAAGCTATTACAGAATCCTTCTCCTGTCTCAATTTGCTCTTTTGATGATGGCGATGATGGAAAAAAAACTGTCCTCACCTATTGAAGGTCTGATGATGACAACAGGCAGTTGTCCCCTACATTCGTAAACAACATGTTCAGCTAATTGTTTTGAAAACGCGTAAGTGTTTGGAACTTCTCCAAGATATCTGAAATGAAACGAAACTTATTAGAGTTTATGGAAAAGAAAGGAAATATTTCGCGAAAATGGGTCTACTCTGCCTGATGGAAAGCATGAGCAGAATACAAGATTGGTGGTCACCATACTCATTGCGAATGCAGACAATGCAACAGAATTGTGACCCATACTATGGCGGCCTAGTCAGGACTGGAGGCCCAATGATGCTTCACCGGTCTTGCTCTCACCAACGGAACACGACAGCACTAGTTACATAGGTAGCGTGCATTCGTTGTCAAGTAATTGGAAATGGTAAAATTAGTGATTTTATTTCAAGATCGCATGGTTATGGTGTTATGTTTTTTGTAGTAACGTGTCTTCTTTTGTAAGTGTTTTGTATTACTAAACATACAGGGACGTGGTATGCAAGGTTACAATTCTGTAGGTCATGTAACGCTAGCAGAACGATCTCCGTCCTCCATAAGGGCAAGCCTGAGGGTGACAGATGAGGCCTAGCAGAAGCAGGCCCGGGTGACGGCGCGGACGTTGGTGAGCGTGCGCTCCCTGGGGTACAGTAGCGGGTACATCTACAAAGCGTAGGTGGCCCGAGGTACGTCGGGGTTCCAGGGTTTTTCCTTTCTAGGGTGCACCTGGTTCCCCGGCATCTAGTACCCGAAACGGCGTATGGTTTTAGTCGGTTCGTGTCCGCCACCAGGGAATGGTATACGAAGGGATACCCGCACAAAAAAAAAGAAAAAGAGGTGATGTAACGCATCCGAAAGTTTCATATAGTCGTCGACCAAACCTTGAAAAAACTACTCTATGGTTTCGTCATCACCATCTCAGCCTCAAAATGTCACTGATGGATATTTTATGATCTGGCCACGGTGTATAAATTCTCAAACTCAGTGTTTCACTTACTTTGGAGTAAGAATTTTGAGGGTATAATCATCAACCTTTTCGCACACCTCCAGAGTGTCTCTCACATTTGCATGAGGGGGGTACATGATCTCTTCTATCGTCTCCCTGTTGGTATTTGAGTAGGAGGTAGACACGTGGATGAACGCCTGAAATACACAACAAACGAAAATTTAAAAGATAACAGTTCTATGAATTAAAGGGTTTATATAATAACTAGCTGAACCCCGCTGTGCTACCGTACCGTAACCGCGGGTAACTGCTGGTAAGCTGGTATCTTTATAAATTGTAGCCTATGTGTTATTCTGATGTATAAGCTATATTACTGTAAAGTTTCATCAAAATTCATTCAGTAGTTTTTGCGTGAAAGAGCAACAAATGTACTCACTTACATACTCACAAACATTCGCGTTTATAATATAAGTGGGATAGTAAAAATGTTGTACTTTAAAAGACAACGCCCGCATTAGGCATATATCCTGTGTGTCGCGGCACAGATTAAAAACAGCCAGATTCATAACAACAATTTGTGGGTCACACAGAGCGTTATCTAGTCCCACATAGGAAAATTTTCTGATAGGTATGTGGCGACTTCCACATACAACACAACAGTAACTTACTACAGCGCCATCTACCGAAGATACACTGAACTACGAAGTAAAGCACTACACGGAGTAACTACAAATCCTGAATCGCGCAATAGAAGTTCTCGCGCCGATTATCATATGTACAACATCCCAACATCAACTGTTGGGCAGTAGCCCGCCAGGCATGATCACCTAGCCTGGTCGGAGAATCCTCCCTTTGTGTTGGAGGGACATGACACCCGTTCCTCCACAGGTATAATGATTTACTTCTTCGTGTAGTTACAGATTGAGAATACGGAGGATCACCATCTCCATTCATCTCATGAGTGTCGTGTAAAAGCCGATTAAGGGTCAGCGTTGACAGATGGAGTGGTGGCGAAGAGGCTAATTCAGTAACAATTAAAATTCAACCTAAAGTTCTTCAGAATACAACTGTATTCCGTCTGCAGCCGTCATTTTATTGACCCTAAAGGACAAACCACGCGGAGCTACATCACTGCCAAGAAAAAACGAAAACTTCAAACAAACCATATACCGTATGAGCAGCGGGGTATAGTAAGCCAATGTCTCCATTCTAAGGAGAGAATGATGTCCAGCTCTAGATGGATAGGCTGATGATGATAAATTAATGATTTACTCACAAGAAGATCCCTAATTTCTTTGGCGAGTTCAACCATTTCGATGGTACCTTGAAGATTCATCTTCACAGCATAAGGCAAGGGATCGTCAAATCTGGAAATTGATAGAACTTTATATAACTGTACCCTATCATGTCTCTATGTCAAATTATGGTGGTTATTTGTGTATGTTTTTGAACCGTACATAAACTAATTTGAAATGTATCTAACACCTTTAAACAATCATATTTTTAACCATTATCCGTGGGAGAGCCGCGCTTCGGCATGAATGGGCCGGCTCGACCGGAGTGATACCACGGCCTCACAGAAAACCGGTGTGAAAGCTATTAGCTAGCTAGCGCTGTGTTTCGCCGAGTGAGTGAGGATACCGGAGGCCCATACCCAAACCCCTACCCATTCCCTCTCCCCATCCCCCAAAGGTCGGCAACGCACTTGTGACGCGTTTGGTGTTGCGGGTGTCCATGGGTGGCGATAATCGCTTACCATCAGGTGATGCGTCTGCTCGTTTGCACCCTATTCAATAAAAAAAAAACAAACAATTCTTATAATATCTATTTATATACTCTAAATCTCGGAAACGGCTCCAACGATTTACATGAAATTTAGTTTTCAGGGGGTTTTGAGGGTGATAAATCGATCTAGATAGGATTGATAATGCCTCGGTGGCGCAGTGGTAGTGAATGCTGTGCTGAGGTCTCGGGTTCAAATCCTGGCTCGGACCAAATGTTTGTGTGATCTACAAATATTTGTTTCAGGGTTTGGGTGTTTTCTATGTATAATATGCATGTATTTACAAAAAAGTATATATGTATTTATATCAGTTGTCTAGTAACCCATAACACAAACTCTGCTTAGCTTCCAGGTACTGTATAAATTAAACTTTTGCTATTTAACTTGTTATCGCCCAGTAGTTGAAATTTAACCATAATTAAATAAATAAATGTTTTCGGACATCTAACACACAATTAACCCCAAGCCTATATATATATACAGCAATTATACATAATACGTTTGTTTGTTTGAACGCGCTAAATATCAGGAACCGCTGGTCCGATTTGAAAAAATATTTTTGTGTTGGATAGTCCATTTATCGAGAAAGGCTATAGGCTATACATTATCACGCTTATACCAATAGGAGCGGAGCACCAATGAAGAATGTTTCAAAGACGGGGGGAAATTTTCACGCTACGGGCAATAGCAGACCCAAACGAGGTTGCGTGGGTTAGTTAGTCTCTATATAAACTTTAAATGTGCGAAATTTCGTACTCCTCCGTTCTTATAATACACGGATTTTTTTCACCAACTCGTTTGAGGTTTCAGGGCCATAACTATAGTCCAACATCGCAGGTAGACCAGACGTCATATATTTTCTGACGAACGAAATGTGGACGATTGAGTAGTGCTAGTAGGTACTGCCGTCGTATGCTTACCTGTTAGATTGCTTAGCTAAAATAGTAGCACAAACAACACAATAAGTCTTCGTCCTATGTCCAGGATGTATGGGAGGGGGGAGTTACCCAAATGACTTACCTGACGCTAGCTGCTACGTGGAACACAATATTGACTCGGTTGATGAGAAGAGTACGATCTTCATCGGATAGTCCTGGAAACATTAATTACAAAATGAATTTTACCAAGTTTATTAGCATTCGTACTGTGCTCCCAATGATGCAGAAGCATTACTAGGCCGTCGTGATGTGGGTCACCATGCTGCATTGTTGCATTGTCTGCATTCGTAATGGTGTTCACCACTTTTGGATTCTCCTAATGCTTTCCATCAAGCAGAGTAGAATCACTTTGGAAGGCCTAGGCCATAAGAAAAACTAGTCCAATCTTCGAATTCAGTTCATCCTCAGGATTGCGGAGGTCCGATGCCAGTCGCTCCGTGGAAAAACTGATATTCGGATAATACCGGTTGAACTAGAAGCCGCCCCTAAGAAGATGGAAAGTGGTGGACGCCTAACGAGCAGTCAAACCACAGCTGGTCAAAAGTCACAAGTATTACCAATTGTGAACCAATTTGATTTCCATTGACTAAATGGGACTAATAAGCGCTAGAAAGGTGATAATGTCATCTGTGTACTCACCAAGTCCAGGTTCTGTGACATCTCCAGCGACGACAAAGACCTTGGATTCGAAAAGACCAGGTTTCTCCTTCTTCAGTCTTGCGAAGCACTGAAACATATGAAGAGATCCTTTAGTACAATGAAATTCCAGAAAGAACTGCCTCACTGGTCTAGCGGTTGACGAATACGACTGCCAATATCTCATGGTTTCGCCAACATTACATTTTTTTTTCTTTTTTATATACATGAGCTACCAAAATGACTCTGCCCTGTCTGATGGAAAGCACCAACAGAATCCAAGAGTGGTGGTCACCATCCTCAATGCAAGCCAGGACAGTGCAGCATGGTGACCAGCACTATGCCGGCCTAGTGAGATGCTTTTTCACGCCCTGCTTAAAGGACCCGGAATCATAGTGGGACGGAAACACTCTAAAGGTATTGTATGACGCATTAGTTCGTAGCCACCTGGAACATAGTGCGGTCATTTGGGCTCCGCATGAAGCAAAATATTGTGACATGTTAGAGCGGGTTCAGAATAAGTTCACAAGACACTTATATTTAAAACTGTACGGGGTATACCCGTTCTTCCCATTGATGTACCCAACTCTGTTCGTGCTGGGTATGGTCGGATATAACAAACTTAGAGTGCGACGTGTATACACGCTCGCTGTGTATGTAGTAAAACTCCTACGAGGTCTAGAACATAATCCTGGGGTACTGAGCCACCTGAACCTGTGCGTGCCTGATCGGTACGTGTGGAGGCGTTGACGCCCGCCTCTATTGGCTTTACCAGTGTCCAGGACCAACCTACTTGAGAAAGCACCCCTAATGCGCATTATCCATCTAATTAACGAGGTTCACAAAGATTTAGATATTTTTTCGTGTCAATTGAGTGTAGATACTCGCAAAATGTCTTGTAAATTTCATTAGTTACAAAACCTAAAAATGTTGCAATATTTGGTTTTATATTTTTAATTTTAAGACAGATTTTTACTTTTATTGAGTTTATATTTCGTTAATGTATGTGTTTATTTGTGTGTGTGTGTGTATGTAATAATAGAAATGTAAATTAGCCTCTTTAACGCCTTAGGGCAACCTGTAATGATAGTGAAGGTGATGTTGTAATACATTTTCAACCGTGGGAGAGCTATGCTTCGGCATGAATGGGTCGGCTCGACCGGAGTGATACCACGGCCTCACAGAAAACCGGTGTGAAATAGCGTTTGCACTGTGTTTCCATACCGGAGGCCCATACCCCAAAGACTACCCAATCCCCTTTCCCATCCCCCAAAAGTCGGCAACGCACTTGTGACGCCTTTGGTGTCCATGGGCGGCGGTAATCGCTTACCATCAGGTGATACGTCTGCTCGTTTGCCCACTGTTCAATAAAAAAAAAATATATTGCGCGCGCGTGTGCGGCGTGAATTGCAGTTGCCTACAGGTATATTGATTGTAAAAGATTTCCTCCGCAAAAAATGGCTGACTGCTAAACCGCTATGGCCACTGCCCTGCATTCTGCTCTCTGTTGCTCTATGGTACAGGTAAAGCTATCAGGTATACAACGTGTCTTCTTCTTCTACTTTTGATGAAATGGCAACCAGCCGGATCACTCGGATCAGCTATTTCTGCCAATGTCAAGTATTTATCGTATTCAATTCTAAGTCTTCGAGTCTTCAAGTCGTCGTCGTGATGAAATTAATGATAAAAAATTTATAAAATGTGGATGACATGAAATGGGGTCCCCATTTCATGTCATCCACATTTTATTTTATTATATCCACATATTGTCTTTAGAAAAAACAAAAAACCATCCGTATACAACGTGGATGGTTGCTATATTCAAAATACGAGTGACCTTTGACATTTTAACAATCTAGTTTAACATATAATAGTCTAATCAATTTTCTAATAAGGCACAAAGATGTCAATGATCTAAATTGGTATACATTGTATGCAAATACTCAAATGAACTTCGGGCTCTTTCCTAAGAATCAAATTAATATTAACAATTTATTTCCCAAAGTTATTGTAGAACATATTAATTACAAAAGTAATAATATTGCGAGGGAACGAGTGACGAACCCCTTCAACACAAAGGGAGGATCCTCCGAAAAGGCCAGGTGATCATGCCTGGCGGGCCACTGCACAACAGTTGATGTTGGAATACTGTATACATGATAATCGGCGCGAGAACTTCTACTGCGCGATTTAGGATTGGTAGTTTCTTCATGTTGTACATTGCCCCGTAGTTCAGTGTGTTAGCGGTAGATGGCGCTGTAGTATGTTTCTATTGCGCTGTATGTGAAAGTCACCTCCAAGTCTTTTTTGTCGACGAGGTGGAAAATCACTTCAGATCTCCGACTCCTCGGGGACTAGGAATCAGGTATGTAGTTATTTCGCTTAAATAAACCCTGACAGACGGTCTCATGCGTCCTGCCCTGAAGAGAACCAAGACTATGTCATTCCTCCCCAGGATCGACGGTGCACGTACTCAGACTCTATCAGACTAAAGAAAGGCCTATGTCCAGTATTTATTTGTTTATTCTTGGACTTACAAACATAAAACAATGATATATAATTACAATTAAATCATCCTATTGTAATTACAAGTCTCTGCATGTAGATACTCTAAGGAGAACTGTCGACTTTATTTAACACTAGCTGACCCACGCAACCTCGTTTGCGTCTTCTATTGCCCGAAGCGTGAAAATTTTCCCCGTTTTTGAAACATTCTTCATTGGTGCTCCGCTCCTATTAGTATTAGCGTCATGACATATATCCTATAGCCTTTCTCGATAAATGGACTATCCAACGATTATCTACACCAAAGCACATACGCCCACTGTTTTGATAGATATGATTGAATTTGAACTTTGTATGGCGGCGGGTGGATGCGGACTGCCCAGGACCGGGATAGTTGGCGCTCCTTCGTTCAGCAATAGGCGGTAATAGACTGACATCATACCACGGTAACCAAAAGGGGTGGAGTAGAATTTGTGTGAAATTTTCCTTCAATTTTGCATTGCATTTGTCCAGCGTAGCTTGCTCCTTTAGTTGACTATTACGACACCTATAGGATGAATAGTGGTTGTGACACTCCGTATCCTCAACCCCACACGTTCAGAAATAATAGTTATAAAAAACTCACATCAGAAGAATATAACGCTGCCAGTCTGTCTTCTGATTTAACCCCCTTCTTGTTTCTTATAAGAAGGTATATCCTATCCAGGTTTGAACAGGAGTACAGGAGCTTCTCCGTGAGGACCTTGCCCATGAACCCTGGAAAAAGAAAGAGTCTGTCATTATGCTATAAGTGGCTTGGAAAATGGTAATTACCATCAAATTTGTATGCCGATGCATTTTTTATGAAAAATATATATTTTGCAAGCCCCAAAACAATTAAAATTTGTTATTAATGAAAATGAATAAAATTTTTCAAGTCACCATTCTGACATGTTAGAGCTGAGGGTCACTCGGGAAGGTACCATTCACATTGTATGCCACAAGGTTTCATCAGTTTTCCATCGTATTTTCTCGAAGTATTGATTTTTAGAAACTGTTATTATTTAATTTGGGACACTCATCAAATCGACGTGTTTCGCTCCCTATCCCGCTTTTTCCTGCCACTATCAGAATTTGGTCCAGTAATAAAAGTTGGGGGTCTCGTCAAAACGAAGCTGTGTATAAACTTTCAGCCTGTTGTCAATCACTGAAATCCCTTGTACGTGGGCCCGTGGACTATTACCCTAGCTAAACATAATATATACTGTGTGCCTACGCATATATAATTTTTTTTGTAAAAACATACATATTATACATAGAAAACACCCAAACTCCGAAAAAAATATTTGTATTTCATACAAACATTTGATCTGACCCGAGAATCGAACCTGAGACCTCAAGCACAGCAGTCGCTTACGCTACCACTACGCCACCGAGGCATTCAAATCAGTGCAGCTGTGGTTTAGCCGTCAAAGCGTAAGAGACAGACAAACACAGAGTTACTGTCAAATGTACCTGGATTCACGACATTTGCTTGGTATTTTATTTTTGGTAAATGTTCTAAAAATCAATCTTTTTTTTTGTTATGTAATCAGTGGGAGTAGTCGTATCGCCTGATGGTGATTACCACCACCCATGAACACCCGCAACACCAGAGGCGTCACAAGTGCGTTGCCGGACTTTCGGAGATCGGGAGGGGAATGGGGGAGGGGTTTGGGGTATGTGCCTCCGGTATCCTCACTCACTCGTTAAAACACAGCGTAAGCGCTGTTTCACACCGGTTATCTGTGGAGCCTTGGTATCACTTCGGTTGAGCCGGCCCATTTATGCCGAAGCGTGGCTCTCCCACATGGCCCAGCCTCCTAAATCGTTTTATTGCCCTCGAAATCCTCATTTCACGAAAATCATTGCAACCGTTTCCGAGATCAGATTTTATATACAAGAATTGCTCGTTTAAAGGTATTAAATTAGTATGGATTATTATTTTTGTAAGTGTAGTAAGAATTTGTTGTTAATGATGAATTAACACTCTTTCATAATTATGAACACATTTGACCTTAATCCTAATCACACTAATATCATAAAGGTAAACCGTGAAAGTAAGTTTTTAGGTTCGCCTTTAGGGTCGCCTTTAGGGTCGCCTTTAGGTTCGCCTTTAGGTTCGCCTTTAGGGTCGCCTTTAGGGTCGCCTTCAACACTTCGGGTCGAAACTAGTCTTAAAAAGTAGCCTAAATTACTACTACTATCATCAGATATCCGCCAAAATCGTCGTCGTCCTGACAAAATCGGTCCAGCCCTTTCATAGATAAGCCGGCAAAAACAGATAGACCGACCAAAAATTTCAACTGCTTATTTGGTACCGTATATACTTTCATATGCATTTCCTGAAAATATGTTAGTTTGAAATTACGAACAGACACTTCAATTTTATTAATTTATAAAGATTTCGATAATTGTATTATTATAAAACTTTTATAATATTCATTTGTGCAACAACACAGTAAATATTTGTTTTATTAAAACTTAAACATAAATTTAAAAGACACAGCTATGTTGCCTAATACTATCTGTTTTATTATCTTCCTAATTATTCCCAAGATTATTTTGTGTCGGCTACTAGTTCGATAATCGTTATTGAGAAGTTCAGTGCCCTCAAATATACTGACGCTAGTTTCAACCTTCGAATTCAGTTCACCCTCAGGGTTTCGGAGGTCTGATGCCGGTCAGTTGAAAAACTGATATTCAGGTACAACAGGTGGAACTAGTAGCCGACCCCTAATAATCTTGGGATAAGGCTAGGAAGAAGAAGACTAGTTCAACCGGTTTTGCCTGAATATTAATTTTTCCACGGGGCGATTGGCATCTGACCTCCGCTACCCTGAGGACGACAGAATTCGAAGATTGAACCGGTTGTCAGTATATTTAAGGACACTGATTTCCTAATAACGTTTGCCATTAATATTCATGACAACTAGGTTCGACGATCGATTGAAACATCGCCAAATGTACCCAGAGTATAGTTTTTTTTTTATTATTATATATGGGCAAACGAGCAGACGTATCGCCTGATGGTAAGCGATGCATGTCCGCACCACCTGAAGGTAGACTGTTAGATAATGCCTATGGTATTAAGTCCGCCATTGTACATCTTGTGCATAAAGTTGTAAAATAAAATAAATAAATAAATAAATATCACCTGATGGTAAGCGATTTGGCGGTGTTTCGATCGATCGTCGTATGTTATTAGGAATTTCTGGGCAATAAAACGCTACAACCCAAGAATATATATTTTAAATGCTAAAATACTTAAATTAAGGCCACGAAGAGATTGCTTTTTGCTACAAGGCCACTAAATTATGTCGGTTCAGTTTGGTCCCCGCATATTTCCTAGTTCCTGCTTTGTAAAGTTCAACCAACAGAGCAGATCCGATGTGGACACATATTTATTTAAGTACATATTTGTTGTTATGTATCGGATTCATCTATACTTAATATTATAAATTCGAAAGTAACTGTCCATCTTTCTATTAAGTTTTCACGGCTAGTCGCTGTACCGATTTCAATTAAATTTGGCATGGAGATACTTTGGTTCCTTAGGTAGAGCCACGCTTCGGCATGAATGGGCCGTATCAACCGGAGTGATACCACGGCCTAACAGAAAACCGGTGTGAAATAGAGCTTACGCTTTGTTTCGCCGAGTTAGTGAGGATACCGGAGGCCCATACCCAACCCGTCCCCCCATTCCTCTGCTCTTCCCCGCAAAGGCCGGCAACGCACTTGTGACGCCTCTGGTATTGCGGGTGTCCATGGGCGGCGGTAATCGCTTACCATCAGGCGATACGTGTGCTCGCCTGCCCACTATTGAATAAATAAAAAAAAAACCGACATACATACAGATGGAGCCGCGGACAAAAGCTAGTAGGTACAATAAATAAAAATTTTCGTCAACACATCACGTCAACAGCTTTTAATAGACCACTGCTGGACATAAGAATAGAAAAAAAGTTTATTGATTTTGTGGTGACTTCCACATATTACACAACAATAACCTACTACAGCGATATCTACCGAAGATACACTGAACTACGTAGTAACGCACTACACGGAGTAACTACAAATCCTGCATCGCGCAATAAATAGTTCTCGCGCCGATTATGGTGGCCGATATGGCCGCCGCCGTGATCTCAGGGTTACCACTATGGGGGAACGGTTATCATGTTTCACCCAACACAAAGGGAGGATCCTCCGGCCAGGCGATGTGACCATGCCTGGCGGGCTACTGCCCAACAGTTGATGTTGGGATGTTTTATATATTATAATCGGCGCGAGAACTATTTATTGCGCGATTCAGGATTTGTAGTTACTCCGTGTAGTGCGTTACTTCGTAGTTCAGTGTATCTTCGGTAGATGGCGCTGTAGTTGGTTATTGTTGTGTTATATGTGGAATTCGCCACAATTTCAATATTACAAATTTGCACAAATATCAACAAAAATATCAATGCACTGAAAAGCAAGCGCTGGTTTTCAGATTAAACCTTCGACTTCCGTTTACAAAATAACGCTTAACTCGTTCAAAAGTAATATAACAATATAACATTTTTATCATGATCATACATTACAGGAGATTTCAAGAATATTATAATAAGTATTTAGGAAAGAACATCCAGTACATAACTACGAGACTAATAAAAAAACAAAGTACAATTATAAAACTTTAAAAATGTTTACCAGGATGTGAATGCAATTAAATGCATACATTATAATACTTAATTTATTGCAGTTAATAATTTAGTATTATACAATATGTTTTGTATGTAGAGTAGTCGAATGTTATGTTTTTGGATATCACTTTTAAATTGTTGTTAAATGGTTGCCTGTAAGAGATTGCCCTCGGGCGATAAGGCCGCCAATTGTAGCTTAGCTTTAAGTTACCTTTGTTAACTATCTGGTGTACAATAAAGCGATTATTATTATTACATTTTCAAATTGATATTGGCTATCCAATTCTATTGTTTTCGTTCCAACTATTTTAACAAAACGAATGAATAATTTGTACTACTTAACTATGAGAGAGCCACGCTACGGCATGAATGGGCCGGCTCGACCGGAGTGAAACCACGGCCTTACAGAAAACCGGTGTGCAATAGCGCTTGCGCTGTGTTCCACCGAGTAAGTGAGGTTACCGGAGGCCTATACCCCAACCCCTCTCCCATCCCTCTCCCCATCCCATAAAGGTCGGCAACGCACTTGTAACGCCTCTGGTGTTGCGGGTGTCCATGGGCGGCGGTAATCGCTTACCATCAGGCGATACGTGTGCTCATTCGCCGCCAACTCCATTAAAAAAAATTGCATATTCTGCTTTTTAATATTTTTTTTCAATTTTGTGTAACATTATTTCTAATTACTTCATCTTTCTAAGTTGTTCCTATGTATAAATAGATTTTGTAACATAAATAGCATACGCATACTTCGTCACTAGATGACACTAAATATTACTTATAAAACATTGTTGTTTCATGATAGTGAACTGAAATTGTTCTTATCTATACTAATATTATAAAGCTGAAGAGTTTGTTTGTTTGAACGCGCTTATCTCAGGAACCGCTAGTACGATTTGAAAAATTATTTCGGTGTTCGATAGTCCATTTATTGAGGAAGGCTATTGGCTTACTACCATCACGTTAAGACCAATAGAAGCGGAGCCCCAATAAAGAATGTGTAAAAAACGGAGAAAAATTATTACACTACGGGCAATAGTAGACGTTTAACGAAGTTGCGAGGGTAAGTTAGTGGGAAATAATGATTCTATTAATCTAAATTGTTTGCATTTGTTCTTAAATGTAACTGAGTTTTTTTTAGATCGAAAAAGGGGTAGTATGTTGTTCCAAATCTTTGATGCTGCGTATTTGAAACTGCCTTTATCCTACTAATATTATAAAGGCGAAAGTTTGTAAGTATGGATGGATGTTTATTATTCCTTCACGCAAAAACTACTGAATGGATTTTGATAAATAGGCAACTTGATAAGCTTGAGCGACTACAAAATCTTTGTATACTATTTATATTTGGACTACGAAAATACGATCACGTCTCCGAATTCCGTCAAATGCTTAAGTGGCATCTGATTCGCTCTCGCCGGAATACTCATATTCTTGTTTTTCTTTATAACATCTTGTTTAATCCTAAAGCCCCTTCCTACCTCAAAGAACGATTCAAGTTCCTTAATGACACACATAAAAAATGTCTAAGGTCGTCTGAAGATTTGAGACTGTAGATGCCTCTGCATTCCACAAAATTCTATGGTCAGTCCTTTACGGCTTAAGCTGTATGCTTGTGGAATGCATTGCCGATAAATATAACGAAAGCGACAACAGTAACTAGTTTTAAGACAATGGTTCAAGAGTTGTATTGGTCATGATAACAGATTCAGTCACGTCGTAACTGATTCTGTGTCGTGATATAATTAAATGAGTGTGTTAATTAGTGTATATTATGTGTGTGTATGTTTATGTATATATTTTGTATGTATGTATGTATGTTTGTATAAGTAGATTTATGTAAATGTGCCCTATTATATTCAATAATAATTTAAATACTTCTTAAAATCAATTGCACCGTCAACTGCTGCTGTTGCCTCTCTGATACATTTAAATCCATCCTAAGGTTGCCTGGAAGAGATTGCTTTCGGCAATAAGGCCGCCCTTTGTACAGTACATTATATCTATATGTCATCTTATAATATGTAACAAGGTGTACAAATAAAGAGTTTTCTATCTATCTATCTACAATTTATAAAGATACTAGCGTCGTGGCGTTGCCTGCGTTTATTGTTGTACCGTGGGTAGCACCGCGGAGTTCAGCTCGTAATATTATTTATAATGCCATAGGCCTCTTGTTCAAAAAGGTTACGATTCCACGCTGACCAGACGAGCTTTTTGCAGCGCCTGTTACCCTGCGTAGTTTGTTCTTAGCCGGTTCTGACGACACCCACGTGGTGAATAGCGCTGGTGGTGATACTCCGTCTTCTTTATCCATCACGCATGAATGGAGTAAGTATGGGTAAAGTAATAATAATAATATTTCGGATATCTGACACACAAGTCTCGAACTAAACAGAGTTTGTGTTATGAGTACTAAACAATTGATATAAATACATATGTAGCGGAACTAGTGACAATGTCACACCAACACAAAGGCAGGATCCTCCGACCAGGCGAGGTGATCATGCCTGGCGGGCCACTGCCCAACAGTTGATGTTGGGATGTTGTACATATGATAATCGGCGCGAGAACTTCTATTGTGCGATTCAGGATCGATAGTTTCTTCATATTGCACGTTACTCCGTAGTTCTGTGTAACTTCGGTAGATAGCGCTGTAGTATGTTATGTTGTATGTGGAGGTCGCCACACATATATACTTTATTTTGGAAATACAAACATTTCATACGTAGAAAACAACCAAATTCCGTGACAAATATTTGCAGATCTTACAAACATTTGGTTCGACCCGTGATTCGAACTCGATATCTCGAGGCACCGAGACAGCTAATGAGCAATTATAATAACCTACTGTTTATATGTCCAAGGTTCCAAATTAATTAACTCATTATAAGCAGTTAAAAGTTCTAAGGTCAACTTGTGCATAAGCACAAAACAATTTTTTCGAGGAAACAGTTCAATGAATAAATATCAAATGACCTGTCGGTTATTGGCTCTGCCTAAGCCATAGGTCGTTGGTTCATTCCCACGTAGGAATAATAATTGTGCAACGACCTCGTTTGTTCTGTGTTGGTGTATTTTATCACCCTATCTTAGAAATAGTGTTATATCTCTAAAGTTTGTGAGAATATATGTTTATTACTCGTTCACATGAAAACGGCCACCTTGTAAAAGTGAGTTGTTTCGTCTCGATTCGTTTCGTGTGGAATCGAGTAACTGTATTTTTACCTATGGCCAGAAGTTAAACTGTCATTTCATTTTATGTCAAAACGAAAAAGTATTGCGCCATCTTGTTACTGAAGAGCCACGATTATCACGTGTGTATTATGTTGCAAAAAATGTGGCTGAGACATTTGTAGCTTGGAAAAAAAGCCCTCTCGCCACATAATTTTGGAATAACTCGGTTTGTCGTTGATTTATAAGCCTATTTTATCAGCGAGTCGTTGAAAGAACAATCAGATAAATTATTTTCATTTGTTAGATTATTAAGTCTCTTTAGTTTTTTCAGATTTATTGTCTGTTTTGGTCTCAGATTGTTTGACTCGTTTTTTACAGTCAAAGAAAATTAAATGTCCGAATGAAAATGTTGTCTCAATGATGTTTAGAGGCCAATGTTGCGATGTGTATACTTGTCATACTTGCCAATCAACGCGTCATCAGCCAATTAACATTTTCTCGTAATTTTGTCAGTATTTATTCAAAAATTATTATAATTGTAAGGTATATAAAATATACTTTGCTAAGAAATTAATATTACAATCGCCTTATCACAGTTACTTGTATTAGGCAATGTATGTGAATAAAGTCAATAAGATATGTAGTTAATTAGCACTTTTGCAATGTGCCTAGCCGGGACTGAAATATAAAACACGGAGTGAATCTAAACTGAAATATACTTGAAAAAGTTATACAAAGAATCTACACTCGTTGTGTAGGGTTGGCGCGACGCAAGGCAACTGGAGTTGCCCGGCCTTACAAACGGGTGGCCAACCGACAAAGCTTACTTAGCTAAAACAACTGTGTGCCTACAGCCTCAAAACTATTTTAAATTAAAAGCCACACGCTACATAGAAACGTACCATAACACATTAAAAACGGGTTTTCAAACTTGTATCATACTTTTTCAGCGTCGGTTTTTGTTTTTTATTTAATTTAACTCGAGCTTATTAAAACAGATTGTACGCGGCAGTTAACATTCTAGAATTATTGTGATATGTGAAGTCTAGAATATTTGTGGTCATGAGCATTGTTTTCGCAGTCATGAGCATTTTATCTAACTTCCACCCTATATATAGTGTATACTGCTTTAATTTTTCCTTCAAATATAATATTAATGCACCAGACACAACCCTCTACTTCCCTATTTTGTTTTGTCTCCATCCAACCGTGGGAGAGCTATGCTTCGGCATGAATGGGTCGGCTCGACCGGAGTGATACCACGGCCTCACAGAAAACCGGTGTAAAATAGCGTTTGCGCTGTGTTTCACCGTGTGAGTGAGGATACCGGAGGCCCATACCCCAACCCCCCACCATCCCCTTTCCCATCCCCAAAGGTCGGCAACGCACTTGTGACGCCTTTGGTGTTGCGGGTGTCCATGGGCGGCGGTAATCGCTTACCATCAGGTGATACGTCTGCTCGTTTGCCCACTATTCAATAGAATCCTAAGGTTGCCTGTAAGAGATTGCCTCCGGGCGATAAGGCCGCCAATTGTACCTACTTATCTTAAATTAAGACCTTTTATAATTGACTTGATGTACAATAAAGACATTGTTATTATTTTTGTTTTACAAGTTGATCTTTAATTTTTTAGCTTATTTCTTAAAGTCTAGCTGATTCTTATCTACACTAATATTATAAAGAGGAAAGATTTGTATTTTTGTATGTAACGAATAAACTCAAAAACTACTGAACCGATTTTAAAAATTCTTTCACCATTCGAAAGCTACATTATCCACGAGTAGCATAGGCTATATTTTATTATGGAAAAAAATAGGGTTCCGTAAGATATTTGGGTTTTTCGGACACAAGGTGTAAAAATCAACTAGAAAAGTTACTTATTTTGCGAAAATTATCATGCTACGGGCTATATAAGACGCAAACGAGGTTGCGTGGGTCAGCTAGTAATTGATATGAATAAACTGTAAGAGAGAGAGGGAGAGAGAACTGAATATATATTAATACATGTCTCACTCAGTCTCATGTGCGTGAACAATGCCCTGCGGTCTTACCCACAGAGGCGTTAAAATTGAGTATAGAGGATGATTGGCCCTTTGAATCGGTCGGTCTTTTTGTAAAAGGTTTTAAAATAGTTGTCTGGCGAACATATATAATGATGTTTTTTATGTATGAGTATATTTGTGAGCCTACCAAAGTGCCTCTACTCTACCTGATGGTGACCCACACCATTGGGATGCTTCTGCATCATTGAGCCGCCCGTTTTGCTTTCATTAACGAAACACGATAGCACGAATGCTGTCGCTTATATTAACCTTCTGTGAGCCACTTCGGTCATCTGTATATGTGTAAATGTTGCTATTTACTTCATCGATTCACAATACTACACAAAAAAAAATCGACGGGTTGCACTCCGGGAGTGCCGGCAGAAGTGAAAACTTGAATATTAACGTTGTGCATTTTTGATATTTTGGAATGGTTAGAGAATAATTTTGTACGAATTGCTTTCATTATCAGTATAAAAGTACTATTATTTATCTGGTGGAATACAATATTCATTTATTGCGCTATCGTACACAAACATGACAATTTATATTACATACACTGCTAAACACGAGGTCTCGGGTTCGATTCCCGGGTCGGACCAAATGTTTGTATGATCTGCAAATATTTGTTTCGAAGTTTGGGTGTTTTCTATGTATAATATGTATGTATTTACAAAAAAAAAGTATATATGTATTTATATCAGTTGTCTAGTACCCATAACACAAGCTCTGCTTAGCTTGGGACTAGATGGCGTTGTGTGTTAGATGTCAGAAATATTTATTATTATTATAGTTATTATTACACACACGAACATTCACGCAAGCGCCCTGCGCCGCCTGTCCTCTCTCCATCCGTCTTACGAATTTCGATCAGGTCACGTGACCTGACGCGAGTTTATACATTTTTACCCATTCCAAAAAAAGTACACAGCGCCGCTAAAGATGTTTTCACTTCAAAAACTGTACCTATCGGTAATATACAACGTAAGTGATTAATTATAAAAGTTTGTCTTTTAAAACAATCTTTTATTACTTGTTAATAAAAGAAATAACTATACCCTTTCATTTGATACCCATATTAGGTGGGTTGTTCAGAAATATTTACACTGCCATTATGTTAAGGCGGCCATTTTGAATTAATAATAAAACCAAGAATTAAAAATCGCATTGTCATCAGAACTAAATATATGTTTCAAATTTCAGCTCAATCGGGAAGTGGATCAAATTTAACTTGCAAGAATTAATTACAGACAATCATCGGGACATGTGAAACTAAATAAAAGCTGGAAATAACAAAGGTTTTAAGGTTATTAGGTCAATATTGAATTAAAATTTACATTGCAGTCACAAAACCACTAGGTGTTAGAAATTCAAATGAGTTTTATACTGTTAATAGCTAAGCCCCGCAGTGTTGCCTGCGGTACAACAGTAACCGCCATAAAAAACAATACTCGTAACTTAAGTAACACCTTATGTTATCAGCTATTAGCCAGTGAATCCAGCTATTCCAGAGATTACTTGGTACGAACAGATAGACGAACCGACAAAAAATATAAGTTGTTTTTTATTAGGTGTAAGTACCCAACACAATTTTTTTTTTATTGTAGCTATAGGGGGCAAACGAGCTGACGTATTGCCTGATGGTAAGCGATTACCGCCGTTCATGGACACCCGCAACACCAAAGGCCTCGCAAGTGCGTTGCCGCCCTTGGGGGGATGAAAAAGGGGATGGGGGATTGGTTGGGGTATGGGCCTCCGGTATCCTCACTCACTCGGTGAAACACAGCGCAAGCGCTATTTCACACCAGTTTTCTGTGAGGCCTATGAGGATATGGGTATCACTCCGGTCGAGCCGGCCTATTCATGCCGTAGCGTGGCTCTCCCACGGTAATTTATTTAGTGACAATTTGAAACTACTAACAGAATGTTTGTCTTATTTTATGAATATGTGTGTGACGGTATATGTCAATCCTATATAATAGTCTAAGTATATGAAATTCAAAAGAACTAGAATTGTAGGTAGATAAAATCAAATTACTGTAGGCGGTCGACCGTACCGCGTATTTGTCTAATGACTACGCGGGGACATGCCCGAGACAAAGAGTACAACGTAGTAGGCTTAACGGCGTAACGAGTAGGCTTTTTTTTTTTCTTGGTGCGGGTATCCCTTCGGATACCACTTGTGGTTATGTCGGATTCGAACCGACTAAAAACTGCACACCGTCTGGGGTACTAGAAGCCGGGGAACCAGGTGCACCCTCGGAAGGAATTCCCTGGAAACGCAGGCGTTCCCCTGTCAAAGTATTAACCCAAATGGGCCTACGCATTACACTGATGAGACAGACAGAATGATTTTATGTGTGTTACTATGAAAATGTGAATGTTTTGATTTAATTGTTACGTGTGAGTTCGTTTGATGTGACTGTTTTTGTGTGCGAGTCTCAAATGTATAAATGTGAAGTTCAATTGACTGACTAACTGGTTTATTTCTTTGGCACGCCTTAAAACCTAAGACTTGTCATATTTTTATGTGAGTGGTGTCAATACATTCGTTTTAGTCACAAAAGTGACACTGGCTACATCCAAATAATAAAAAAAAAAATTTTTGTTTCCTTTTCGGTCCATTTCATCTTTTCAGTTCTTCAATGAATTTAATAAAGATGGCAGATATAGACGAAGCCGAGTATGTTTTTCAATAATTCATGACTTGTTATTATAATTATGTATGAGTATTTCAATAGTCACATCACAAAGATTTATAAAACTACGTTACATTTCACACGTTCATTGTAACTAAATGAAATAAAAAATAAAAATAAATAAAAATAATTTATTGCCCAGTGGCCCCACACTAGGCAAGCATGTCCAGTGAGTGCCTGTAACGATTACCATTATGGTTGCATAAATGCTCGGTCGACAAATAACAATGAAATTTAAGTTAAACCTTTCAAAGAGACATTAATGCAAAACAGAACCTAATTAAAACATTATTTTCAATTTCGAATATCCTAGTATACGGATATCCGGATATCCGGTACATCACTATTCGAGAACTGCAGGGTTATTACAACTTTGTGGAACGATCTGTTGTGGTTAGAGAACATACTTATAACCCATCTCAACGACTCACCACGCTTATAATGGTATGAGACGCTTATGATTCATTAAAGATTCAATTATCTGGCGCAAGGTAGCCGGGCATCGAATCTACAACCTTTAGTTACAGGGCCCGTTTCACGAACAATTAGACCAACAGAGGTTGTCTAAGCTCCAATGATATTATTCATTATTTTTTTTTTTATTTTTTTTAACATTTAAAACAAAAAAATATTTTATTAAAAAAATAGTTTTTTAAACAACTCAATAAAATGTTCCCTGGATCCCGAAAAAAAACAGTAAAAATATTAAATTAGGAAAAAAGAACTTACCAGAACCTCCCGTGATGAAAATAGTTTTTCCACTATAAAACTCCGGAATTCCAGGCACCATACTTAAATCACGCTCTTCTAAAAACCCCATGTTTCAAATTTCAATTTTATAAAATACTAACACTCAATATTCAATGTTAACACTTTGAAATTTAAAACATTAAATTTAAAAAAATACTTAATTATGTTTTTTTATATTTCGAACGTTTGTTTTTTTAAAAACTGTTTTCTTTTTTTAAACACAATTTTTATTAAGAACGGTTTATAGATGACTGTGTTTGTGCTTCAAGCCTGTCGACTGAAGTGTCTTATTTACTTCTTTTGTGAACTGATACCTTACGAACTACGTCATTACTTAAGGCGAATATTACTTTTTCAAGTGAATACTCTTTGCTTTGAGTATTTTTTGGTAGAAGAAAAAAAATGAGTTTGCGTCACCGCGTCACCGACATGCTTATAGTCCACGGGCCCACGTACAAGGGATTTCAGTGATTAATAACAGGCTGAAAGTTTATACACAGCTTCGTTTTGATGAAAGTTGTCAAGATTATGTTAATATTTTTTCGAGTGTGGGTCTCAAAAAAATTACCATCGAATTTTTATGCCGATGCATTTTTTATGTAAAATATATATTTTGCAAGCCCCAAAACAAAAATCAGTTTGTTATTAATGAAAATGAATAAAACTTTTCAAGTCACCATTCTGACATGTTAGAGCTGGGAGTCACTCGGGAAGGTACCATTCACTTTGTATGCCACAAGTTTTTCTCAGTTTTCCATCGTATTTTCTCGAAGTATTGATTTTTAGAAACTGTTATTATTTAATTTGGGACACTCATCAAATCGACGTGTTTCGCTCCCTATCCCGCTTTTTCCTGCCACTATCAGAATTTGGTCCAATAATAAAATTTGGGGGTCTCGTCAAAACGAAGCTGTGTATAAACTTTCAGCCTGTTATTAATCACTGAAATCCCTTGTACGTGGGCCCGTGGACTATTACGTCACAAATAAATAAATATTCCGGACATCTAACACACAACGCCACCTAGACCCAAGCTAAGCATATCTTGTGTCATGTTGTGTTATGGGTACTAAACAACTGATATAAATACTTATGTACTCCGAAACAAATATTTGCAGATTATACAAACATTTGGTCCGACCCGGGAATCGAACCCGAGACTTCAAGCTTAGCAGTCGCATACGCTACCACTACGCCACGGAGGCAGTCGACAAAACTCCTTTGGCCGCGTTGAGCACTGTTTGGTACCGACATGCCAATGTTTGATGTTGATAATTTTAATTTTAACACTAGAAATTTCTATTTTAACACATTAGTTTTACAAATCACTACATAGTATAAAACAAAGTCGCCTTTTCTGTCCCTATATCCCTATGTGCGCTTAAATCTTTAAAACTACGCAACGGATTTTGATGCGGTTTTTTCCAATAGATAGAGTGATTCAAGAGGAAGGTTTATATGTATAATACATGCATCATATACTAAGGCAACATTGCTAATTTTAGAGGTTTCTATTTTATGCCCGTGAAAAGTCGGAGCGGGCCGCTATGTTTTATATACAACGTCATAGTTTTTCTGTAGTGTATTTAATTTAGTATCAGCATTGCACCCGTGCGAAGCCGGGGCGGGTCGCTAGTAACATTATAAGTTATAAGTTTTCACTTCCATCTGCAATGACTGACTGTCAATTTTTGAAGTTTAACTTCTTTAGGCGCATGAGGGTAATATTGTTACGGATGAAACGCAATAGTAATAATAATAGCGTCACGAAGATGTGCAGCGTTTTTGTCGAAGAGGGAGAGAGCGATTGAGACCGATTGAGAGAGAGAGTGAGAAAGGGCGAATTTTAATTTAATATACATCATCTGAGATATTACTATATTATTTTTTAAACAATATAAAATAAATGTATTTTAATAATTATTTTTACATATTTTTATTAATAATTAGTTTGCCAAAGAAGTTTCACTTCATACTGGCTGGTTGGCTTCATACTTTGTACGCACGCACTTTTTTTGGGTAAAATGTACGTCAAATCAAAAAACTCGTTTCCCAAACATGTTTACAAAATTTTTTTATGTGACCTTCATACCTGCCGTAAACCGACTTACTTTAAATTAATTTATGTTCTTTTTTAATTCAATGACGTAATGACAAGGAAGGTACTTTAAAATAAATAGTTTAAAGGATTCCTATCAAAATAACAAAAATAAAATGTTTTAAAATATTACATTTATAATTAGACTGCCTCGGTGGCGCAGTGGTAGTGAATGCGAATGCTGTGCTTGAGGTCTCGGGTTCACATCCTGGGTCGGATCAAATGTTTGTGTGATCTGAATGTATTTGTATCGCAGTTTTCTATGTGAAATATGTAAGGGTGTAGAAAAAAATATTGAAAAAACTACCCTACTACACTACACTTGGTGAAATACAGCGCAACTGCTATTTCACATCGGTTTTCTGTGAAGCCGATCATCACTCCGATCGAGCCAGCCCATTCTAGCCGAAGCGTGGCTCTCCCACGGTTTAAATACTGAGTTGTGTGTTAATAATAAATATAAAATAAAAAATGAAGCATGTAGTTTATGCTACAAAAAATATAAAATAAAAACTTTTCAACAAAACAATTAATTCGTCGAAAATGCAGAAAACTAAAAAATAATAAACATATTTTTATTTAACCTTAATAACTAAGTTCTTAAACTAAACAAATATCACAAAATTACCTTAAATTTAAATAAATAACCAAAATCTTCAGTAATAACCATTTACGTTCCAAAAAATAAGACTGTCTTATTCTTAAAAATAACAATCGCGGGACACAAGGAAAAGGACGCGGGTCACCGACCGCTGGTTTAGAATATAAATCTCCTCATAGGTCCTTTGTTTCTTAATTGTGCATTCAAAGGTTAGGCGAACACGATAATGTGTAGAGGCACTACAACTTACTTCATACAATCTCGGCTTGCCTCGGGCAACTTCCATTTGTTATCGGTTTTTGCGTCCGAGTCAAATATTCGTAGTACCGCGAATGTGTTCTTCGCGAAGTTGAACGAGTTTGTAGCGACGTACTTCTGCGATCAGCATTCCCGAGTACTTCGCCGAGTAACTTCGCGAGTAGTATGGAAGCTACATTACTGACTACGCATTTTCAACGCGAATCAGTGGAAAAATTTATGCATTACCATATAACTGGTGGGTCACGTGGTTTATTTGAATAACACGCAGTTCAAGTAATTCTGTTGTTATTAAATACTGAATTAACTTGATAAGGACGTGTTAAGGTATTTTATACGGAGATTTCTCCGTTTAAGAGATGACAACACCATACAGCGCCATCGACCAGACAGCCCCCGTGTAGAGCCGTCTCGTTGCGACGCTGGCTCCACTCAAATTAGGCAAAAGTCGCTCAAGAGCAGTGGCAGCGATGACCAGCTTTAGAGCAAGCTATCGGAAGTGCTCGTCGAAGAGCCACCTACCGTCGAGTATCAGATACTTCATCTGGGCCTGAACACGTACGAGGTCCAAATAGACCTCGATGGAGGCGCCGGGGGTTTACCACGACGGTGCCCATGGAACAGTAGGGCCTCCGTCTTATTTAGGGCCACCCGTAAGCCCAGTGCCTTAATGCGCTCAACCACCAAAGAGACAACCCTTGTGAGGGCATGGTGGGTTCTCCGAATACTTGACGCGATTCAAGTGTAAGGAGAGCCCATCATGTATCTGTAATCCAAATCGCGGAAACTGTTCCCCATATTATAACGGAATGCATAATATTTGACAACAAAAGATTTGACACCGAACAGAAGATAAATACAAAAATTACAGTGATAAATCTAAGTAATATAATTTCTCTCTCTCTCTCTCTCTCTCTCTCTCTCTCTTCTCTCTTTAAAAAGACAACTCCCACATTAGGAATAAACATCCTGTGTCGTGGGGGACTTTACAAACATACATGAAACGGACACAAAGAACATCCAGACTAGGTACAACAATTCGTGGATCACACAAAGTGTTGTACCGCGTGAGATTTGAACCCAAGACACTTGGCGCAGTAGCAAGCGGCATGGCGACCGCTGAAACCACTCGGCCAACCGTGCAGTCAACTAATAATTATATAAATAGTAAGGATAAAAATATGTTTATAAGCTATTGTACAGATTTAATTAAAATAGTTAATAAGCGAAATAAAGTTGATTAGATTTATAATACCATAATAATTTAGAATTATTACTGCTTATCATAATGTGTAACGATGAATTTAGACAGTAAGCTGCACATCGTAGTATTGAATATATAGATTCAATTTATTATATGTAATTTAGCTGTACAACTTGTTTAGATTTAAAATAGCAAGTAAGATCATACCCATATAAATAATAATAATAAATAAATATTCCGGACATCTAATGCCCGGTTCCTATATTTAAAGAATCGTCATCGCGTAAAAATTTTGTACAACCGACTACGAGTCGTTAATACCGTTCCTCAATTTATTTTTTATAAGAAAGATTTTAGCTTACGCCCCGTACAATATACTACTATTAGTACCTAGAACGAATCGTTTCTCAAATATAGGAACTGGGCATAACACACAACGTCATCTAGTCCCAAGCTAAGCAGAGCTTGTGTTATGGGTACTAGACAACTGATATAAATACTTATATACTTTTTTGTTGTAAATACATACATATTATATATAGAAAACACCCAAACTCCGAAACAAATATTTGCAGATCATACAAACATTTGGTCCGTCCCGGGAATCGAACCCGAGACCTCAAGCATAGCAGTCGCATACGCTACCACTACGCCACCGAGGCAGTCGAATATAAATAAATACTGCGTTATACACATTACAGGGGGTAAAGAAAAACAGAGTAGAGTAGCAGGAATCCCACCTGAAGTCTGAAAGGAATAATTAAAGATAGATCAAGTATGAGAAATGAAATTACGAGCAGTAGTAAAAGTGAGAACTGGAATGAATGGAATTAGTTAAGAATAGACTCCAAAGAACATTGGAGGTGCTAGTTAAAAAAACATAAAAAAAATAAAAAAAACCTTGTGGCCACGCGCGCCGCCTCTTGGAAATTCACCCCCGGGGGCAGTGACAAAGGTATCATTGGCGTAACTAATTAGCCCGAGGGGAAACGACTTAGAATGACCCAGTCGTATCCCATGTTCCACAGGAGTGGTCCAAGGACAGACCCCTGCGGAACATCGCACCGCACGATCACGGCCCGAAGGTGCAACACGGCATCGATCGTCGAACCCTCCTCTCGAAATCCGAATTGGGTTTCCGACGGATCGGGCCCACCTCGGAGAGGTGCCGAACAAAGCGGGTAGAAAGTATCCTCTCAAACAGTTTGCTCGCCGTTGTAGGCTGCTACCGTATCTGCAGGTTATCCCGATTTCCTCAGTAGGACTAGATTCCCGCTCCTACAGCACTCTGGGAAGCGTCCGGACGCCGGGCTAGCGTCCAACACCTCCCTGAGGCGGTCCGACATATGGTCGAGGGCTCGGCCAGCATTCGGGCAGGTATCCCGTCAGTCCCGGGAGGGTGTTCTTTGAAAAGATCTGCAGACCAGCCGCCCTCACATCCGATTCCCTGACGGCCGGAACATCGTCCTGTTTGTCCCCGTCGTCTTTGACCGAGTAAGCCATCGATGGGGGTATGTCCGCTGCGGGAAAAGGCCGAGCTTTTTGGCAGGTACACACATCAAGCAGAGAGGGGCGGCAGAGCATTTTGCTACCGTGTGCCCCGGAAACAATCCCGTCTGGCCAGCGTGTTATAGTACACCAAAACCTCCTTTCTAGGAGAGGCTTCCAGCTCCAGCTATAACTAAAATTAAGTTAAAGGTGTAAGGATGTCGTTAAAGGTTGTTGATACGATGTTGTTTGGAATTTTGATTTTTGTTACCAGAAAAATAATTTGACCTTCTTTGTGCTTTAATTGTGAAATATATACAATTATTAAAATGCTGACGCAATATTTAAATATTACTTAATTTGAGAATACTTATGTGCTAATCATTAATGTTCTATTGTTCTTTGGTAAAATTTATATATGGTATTGTTTTATATTGTCTTTGTTAC
Organism: Spilarctia lutea; assembly: GCA_916048165.1. Taxonomy (NCBI): domain Eukaryota; kingdom Metazoa; phylum Arthropoda; class Insecta; order Lepidoptera; family Erebidae; genus Spilarctia; species Spilarctia lutea. Next base: position 3,059,456 of record OU696498.1, on the reverse strand, counting down.
CAAGTAACTAATGCCACTATTTGAGGTTAGACGCGAAATCTATACGAAAAATAAATACGAAATTTCTCGTACAAAGGTGATATACCTTTGTACGAGAAATTTCGTATTTATAAAATGATCTGAATCTCGGAAACGGCTTCAACTATTTTCATGAAATTTAACATGCTGCATACTGGTTTCGGGACCGATAAATCGATCTCGCTAGACTCAGATTCAGAAAATTTACCAAATTATGCGAACGGAATATGAATTAAAAAACTCAGATTCAGAAAATTTACCAAATTATGCGAACGAAATATGAAATTTGTTATTTTTTTTAAGGAATAGGGGGCAAACCAGCAGACGTATCGTCTGATGATAAGCGGATACCGCCGCCTATGGACACCCGTAACACCAGAGGCGTCACAAGTGCGTTGTCAGCCTATGGGGGCCGTGGGAAAGTCTCGCTTCGGCATACATGGGCCGGCTCGACCGGAGTGATACCACGGCCTCACGGAAAACCGCTGTGAAACAGCGCCTGCGTTGTGATTCACGGAGTGAGTTAGGATACCGGAGGACCATAATCCAACCCCTCCCTTCATCCCCCAAAGGCCGGTAAAGCACTTGTGACGCCTCTGGTGTTACGGGTGTAAATAGGTGGTGATACGTCTGCTCGTTTGCTCCCCTATTCCATAAAAAAAGAAAGAACCTCTCTTTGTCTTTGTAGGTGTATGCGAACGTGGTTGGGTGTGTGCAAGTATGTGTTAAGTTGCGTGTGTTTAAAAGGATGTATATTATATCCAATATTTGTTTTGCAGATATTATTCTTAACAAGTTTTTGATTATTTCTTCTTAGTGACCAAGGTCAAGTCAATTAAAACGGTATCAACCACTTATAGTAGAAATACTGGATTTGCCCTACATAAGCAGAAAAACGAAGTTATTTATTTTAAAACTAAGAATCTATTTAGATCTAAAAATTAAGCTTTTTTAAAACGTAAGGGAACTGAAATTAATTGTTTCTTTTTCTGTTCGTCTGTGTGTTTGTGATCGCAGAATCGGCTTCTTGTAAAGTATTGTGGAAAACTTCACTTAACATGTATGTTCTGTATTTCAATCGGTTGACAAATAAAAATTGGCCAAGTGCAAGTCGGACGAGCGCAGGAACGGTTCCGTGCCATTTTATACCTTTGAAACGTGTACAATGGCATCTGGTGCAGTTGCAATTATTAATATCGAGCTAAAAAAACTAATAATGGGAGACATCTTTATATATTTAGTTTATTCCGTTTATAGTATCAAATTTCAACTGTTTAGTTATCGCGTTTCATGAGATACAGGCTGGTGGTAGACAGACGGAAGTATAGACAACGGAATCGTAGGGTGATGTTTTTACTATTCGGGAATGGAAATCTAAACAGTTGTAGGTATATGAGAAAAAAAAATAACAGCGATAACCAGCACACGGTTACAGTCGCAGACAATATGAATATGTTTTTGTGAATATTTTATTTTTACCGTGGGAGAGCCACGCTTCGGCATGAATGGGCCGGTTTGACCGGAGAGATACCACAGCCTCACAGAAATCCTGTGTGAAACAGCGCCTGCGCTGTGTTTCACCGAGTGAGTGTGGGTACCGGAGGCCCATATTCCAACCCCTCCCCTATCCCTCTCTCCATCCCCCAAAGGCCGGCAACGCACTTGTGATGCCTCTGGTTTCTTTTTTTTTTTTTTACGTGGGGAATGCATTTAGTCACTTCGCTCGCCCACCGCGGGGGCGATGGGTCCGCTTCGTGTGGGACTCCTGGCCCCCGAGAGAGGGGGCCAGACTACCCCCTAAACCCCACGTGTTCCTCCTCACCTATTACCGAGCCGCGGGATACACAAGTGCTCACCGCGACTCTGTGATGCCTCTGGTGTTGCAGGTATCCATGGGCGGCGGTAATTACCATCAAGCGATACGTCTACTCCTTTGCTTATTCCATAAAAAAAATAATTAGAAAGAAACGCAATGCAATGTTCCAAATTGTGTGTACTACTTTCAACGCAAATAACATTGATTCACAATGTTATTTGCGTCGAAAGTAGGAAATACAGGATTCGACGCATTAAGTAAGTACCTACGTATTTTGTTTTGTATGTTCATATTATATATAGTCATATTATATACTTAAGGACAAACCTTGAATGAGAATTTCCTTGTATACTTCATATTTAACTAGATCTTTAAAGATCTGGTGTGAATGAATTTAATATCAACGACCATTGATCTATAGTCCCATCAAGTTTAAAATGCGTCACTGTTTAGATAGTTTTAGTCCAGGAGTATTAGGGGGATCTCAGAACGATCTCTGTTCTCCATAAGCGCAAGCCTGTGGGTGACAGATGGCCTCATCTGCATCTGCATCTAGCAAAAGCAGGCTCTGGTGCGGGCGCGGACGCTGCGGAGCGTGCGCGCCCTGGAAGAAAGAAGATTTTCTGAGCTTTAAAATAGACGTTGATCCCTTAGTTTGTTCCTTTCTTCTCAGGGCTAGTCTAGTCGAGATCGCGAAACGATCTCCGTCCTCCATAAGCACAAGCCTGGGGTGACAGATGAGGCCATCTGTCACCCTAGCAGAAGCAGGCACAGTAACGGGAACATCGGGGTTCCCGCACAAGAGGGGGCCACCTACAGTTTGTATGTGGCCCGAGGTACGTCGGGGTTACAGAATTTTTCTTACTAGGGTGCACCTGGTTCCCCGGCTCCTAGTACCCAAGACGGTGTGCGGTTTTAGTCCGAAAGGATTTCCGCACGGAAAGGAAAACAATTGTTCCTCAAACCTAATGGCAAAATATAAGATCATTTTACTTATCTTTCACAAACTTAATTATTACTTCGCCTTAAATATAAATAAGCATTCTGTGAAACTGCCAACCTAGCAATTAACCTATTATGCCTTACAATGCACAATTATTTATTTCTTTCGTGATAATTTTTACATTATTACATTGTAACCTTTCAACGGCAAGAACGTGATTCATATAAAATTTGTTCGTAATGTTCATACTCTCAATACTAAAAGAAATATCCTACTTCCTATTAAATAATATTGTAGTTAAATAACTACAATAAGGCAGTTTTGGCCTGCCAGACATGATCACCTCGCCTGGTCGGAAGATCGTCCCTTTGTGTTGGAAGGACATGACACCCGTTCCTCCACACGGCTGAATGGATCTAAGTGAAATTTAGCACAGAGATAGTCTGAAGTTAGTTTGTAGTCTGAAATAGCACATAGAAAAATAAAGTATTCTCATTTGATGATTAAGAAACGACAACAATTGCGGGGCGCAGTTATAAATAAGAAAGTTTCTGAGGATATATCGATGTATGTAACATTTTCACTCAAAAACTACTGAACTTTACAATAATATAGCTTAGGTTAAAGGCAATGTTATCACTCTTTTCGAACATGGCTCAGATGACTATATTCCCTAAAATATAGCTAGAACGCTGTGGCAATCGTCATTAGTGTAATTTTAGAACTTGCAAGGTACATTCTAGGTGTGATTTAATAGGTATGTGGAGGAGCGGGTGTTAAATACCTCCAACGCAAAGGGAGGATAATCTGATCGGGCGAGGAGATCATGCCTGGCGGGCCACTGCCCAACAGTTGATGTTGGGATGTTGTATATATGATAATCGTCGCGAGAACTTCTGTTGCGCGATTTAGGATTGGTATTTTCTTCGTGTAATACGTTACTCCGTAGTTCAGTGTGTCTGGGGTAGATGGCGCTGTAGTATATTATGTTGTAAGTGGAAGTCGCCACAGGTATATCCCAATGTGTATTGCACTTGATGATTGATAAATTTGGCACGTAAAGAATGAAAATATATGTGACTAGCTGACCCTCGCAACCTTGTTTACGTATACTATTGCCCGTAGCGTAATAATTTTCCCCCGTTTTTAAACATTCTTCATTGGGGCTCCGTTACCATTGGTCTTAGCGTGATGATATATAGCCTATAGCCTTCCTCGATAAATGGACTATCCAACACTGAAAGAACTTTTGAAATCGGACTAGCGGTTCCTGAGATGAAATCGCTTGTTTAAAGTTACTACATCGGTTTCGTAGCGTACTGTAAAAAGTATGTCTCATAAATTAGATATGTTAATATTAGAACTCTTTTATCCATTACCACACCATAAGTACGAGTATTTTGTATATTTTATCTGTGACTCATTTATTTATGCAATCGACTTCGTGTTTATACGATCAATTCTATTAATATTTATTTATACAATTTTGTTTTCTTTTCTGTAAAATAAATTGTCTGTGATACGTAACAATTTAATTATTACATAAAAATGGCTAAAAAAGATAAGAAAAGGGTAAGTGTTGTGTCTTTAAATTGTGAATAAAGTATGCCCCTTTTTTAACATGTTGCAATCCGCACTTGGAAGGAACTCAGGGCTCTTAAGGTCTCTGAAATGACATTCCAGTCTCCCTACTTGACTGTGATTGGAGGAATGATAATTGAGATTGGACCGCAATCCTCAAACAGATGTTGTTGCATCTCATTTTAGACAAACCCAGTCACACGCACTCTGCGTTTACTCTTTTGAATTTCTCTGTATCTGTTTCATCATAATCATCAATAGCCTTTCATGCAATGATTTATTGCTGGACATAAGCCTCGCCTTAGAAATAATGTTATGGGTGTTTTCTATGTATAATATTTATGTATTTACAAAATAAAAGTATATAAGTTTTTATATCAGTTGTCTAGTACCCATAACACAAGCTCTGCTTAGCTTGGGACTAGATGGCGTTGTGTGTTAGATGTTCGGAATATTTATTTATTGGAACGAAGTTCCTTATCGCGCGTTGTGAAAGGGGGCTAGAAGGAAAAAATTCATACGAAAAAGTTGTCAAGACACTTTTTGTTGTCACGACACTTTTTGCTATTTTAAATTATATTTGTTATTAGTTTATTTTTCATTGCTTGATTCACTATTTTTGTTATGGGAACGAAGTATTAATATTTTTTTATTAAGAAAATATTGTTTTGTTATTATTTTTTAAAGAATTGGTGAAAAACATTTTTTTCAATTTTATATATAGCGCCATCTTTTGAATAGAAACTGAACTTACATTTACGTGTTATAGTTGTCGTTGCCAGTAGTTTAATATTAATAATATAGATGTCGCTGTAAATTAATGATTTTTAAAATTATGTATATCAAATATAAATACAAAATATATCAATAAATAAGTTTAGCAGTGAACTGCGATAGTCTTCTATCTCTTGGTAGTGATATTGTCCAGCGTAGTTAACTTCCTTAGTCGGCTCCGGATGTTGATGTTCTCCTTGCCTATAATGGCCACGGCGGCCAGTCTTAACGTAGACCAGCCAACTACACAGAAGATATTATAGTGCACAAGTGTGTGCGCAAACACAGGTGCACTCTCCGCTCCCTCTCTCTCATAATCCGATGGGATGGTTATCCGACACGACCGGGAAGAGAACAGGCGCAGAACCGACAGCTTTACGTCCTCTCCGAGGCACGGGGTTCAAACCCCAACTTCCAAACTCCGAGCTGTTATTAAGTATTTCTATAACCAGAAAAACTCAATGACACATTTGGCCCTACCCGGGTTTCGGACCCGAGACCTCTTGATTGGCAGTCGCATACGTCAACCGCTAGACCAATGAGGCAGTTATGACACCCAGAAACTTCTAACGCCATATTTCTTACCAGCTGACCCTCGCAACCTCGTTTACGAGTACGTCTACTATTGCCCGTAGCGTAATAATATTCCCCCGTTTTGAAGTGAAACTTCTTTATCGGGGTTGTCAAAAAATGTAGTGTAACATTTTTTCGTTACGCGTCACATTTATCCGTTACGCGCCATCTTTTTTTTATCCCTACCACGCGTGATTCGAAGCATGCTTTCTCCAGCGGAGTAGGGATTGGTAAATGTCTCCAATGTATTTTGCGGCCCGTTTTGAGTAGTTACGTTTGAGTTTTTTTCCTGTTATTTATAAACTGAAACAATTGTTCATTTATAGTCTCTACTTTATTCAGAGACAATCGTTTAAATTCTGCTTGTAAATCGATGGTGGACGTTGACGTTTTTCGGCCATGATAAAATGTTTTATCATTATTGAGAGTAGTTATATACAATCCTTCAAAAAAAATTTATAAAATAAAACAAAAAACATTTTCAAACACAAACAGGACCAAATTAATACTACAATGAAATATCACATTACAAACAATATTATTTTATTTAATCCACAACGTAAATAACTACACACATCACATTCCACAAACTTACTTCATTCACACCACAGATCGCGAAATATTTACTCAGGTCTCGCTCCTTAACTTTTATTGCACTTGAAATAAGAATTGTCACGATTATTGCTGGTTTATAAGCCTTTTGTCGTTATACCTTACGTCGACATATGACATTTATTTTTTGAAAAATAACGTCATAAAGAAGTTTCACTTCTTACGAGTGTACGCTAGTACACGCAACTTTTTTTTTTTTAACATTCTTCATTGGGGCACCGCTCCTATTGGTTTTAGCGTGGATTAATGGACTACCCAACACTGAAAGAATTTTTCAAATCGGACCAGAGGTTCTTGAGATTAGCGCGTTTAAACAAACAAACTCTTCAGCTTTATAATATTAGTACAGATATGTCAAAAATCTGTTTGGGTAATACTTCCTCAATAGTTCACCGCTCCCAGGTGACCTTACAAGGCTGAATATCATAACGTAGACTGTGTGTGACTTTAACTCACAAATATAATGGACAGACGCATACAACCATTGTAAACAAGACGACCTTGGTTAGATCAAGTATAACGCTATTCATAAACGAATCTTTATAAATCTGTATTATTAGAAGATTGAACGTACGGATTATGTAGTGATTATGCGGTCACCGGTTCTATCTGCGCTGCACTTTTTGTAATTCATAAATTGTTGTGCTAAATCTGGGTCTTCTATGTGTTCGTTTTATGTATGATTGACGCCCATGGGCATGCTCCCTCGGGCGTCAAACGTTGATACTTTTTGAGTTCCTTCCTGATCTTACACTCCTTAAAAGCAATCATAAATAAAAAAAATAAATAAAATAAAATATTCCGGACATCTAACACACAACGCCATCTAGTCCCAAGCTAAGCAGAGCTTGTGTTGTGGGTACTAGACAACTGATATAAATACTTATATATTTTTTGTATATACATACATAGAAAACACCCAAACTCCGAAACAAATATTTGCAGATCATAGAAACATTTGATCCAACCCGGGAATCGAACCCGAGATCTCAAGCTTAGCAGTCTCATACGGTACCACTACACCATCGAGGCAGTCAAATGTTTTTAACTCCGGTGTAATATATGTACTTTCCAACAAGAACATGGCCTGTCAGTTATAATCACCTCACCTCATGACAATCTCTTATCTTAGTTGCAAGTCTTTCGTATAGATTCTCTTTCTGCAATCGCTAACGCCTCTATTCTCTTGTATTACTAGCTAATAGTCAGTGCCGGATTAAGACTACTTGATGCCCTAAGCAATCCACGCCTCTGGGGCCCCCCTATCCATAAGTAAACTAGTGTCATAAATTTCGTACCTTAGATTATGTATGAAGGTCGAAAGACGTACGTGGAGAAGGTATTACATACAATAAAAACCAAAGCATTTTGAATAAAAAAAAATTGATATACGACTTGCGACTTTTTCGGGCATTAAATTCGCGGAAATAGTTTTTAAGTCCAACGTTTTTAGCATATCTGACTCTATGTACAATATTGATAAAGCATCGAGCTTTTTGCTGTTTCTGGTGCTGGTGCCCCCCCAAGACGTGATGCCCTAAGCAATTGCTTAATTTGCTTAAGGGTTAATCCAGCACTGCTAATAGTTTGTTTTGACTAATAATAATAAACTTTATTTGATACACACAGCATGCAAACTAAAAAACTTAATCTAAAGTATCCAAACAAAAAACAAAAATTCTAATCGAACCGTGGAAGAGCCACGCTTCAGCATGAATGGGCCGGCTCGATCGGAGAGATACCACGGCCTTACAGAAAACCGATGTGAAATAGCGCTTGCCCATAACATAACCCTTCCCTCCAGCCCCTTCCCCATCCCCCCAAAGGCCAGTAACGCACTTGTGACGCCTCTGGTGTTGCGGGTCCACGGGCGAAGGTAATCGTTTACTATCAGGTGATACGTATGCTCGTTTGCAAACCTAATCAATTAAAAAACCAAGATTTATAGGGCTTGCAACAATAAATCAAATGACGTGGCTTAGCGTTCAAATTCGTATTTCCTATACATTTGTTGGTTTTCTGATATATGCCACTTATCTAGGGGTCTTGGACGGAGTTGAGATGATCTTTTTTTTTCTACATACGTATAAATTAGTACAAATAAGAATACAGTAAATTTTTTATTTGTTCACAGGATGCAGAACCACCAGGTATGTACAGTATATTATTTTTTGAAGTAGAACGATAAATAGGAAGACACTTAAAAACCAAAAAAATATATAAAAGAAAATACCCGTTAAACCAATCGCGGTGCAGTCTAGATTCGACCTTATGTATATCACATTAAAATTCATTATTCTGTGCCATAAAGCAAGATTATCAGAAACAGAACAGAAACACGCGTATTTTCTAGAGGGGACAATTGACACGTACTGTGGTCCTGACACATCTCTTTTGCTTCATCTACATTCATAAACCATTCATTATTAATAGTCCGGTCAATTTAGACCAAAAAATGAGAGTGAAGGTACATAAATTCCCAACAAGCTGAAAATGAGTAAAACTAATCAAAATATAATTATAAACAATACCTGAAAGTTCCCCATCATTCCCGTGTATGGAAATTTTTTTATTCAAGGTCAAAGGTCAAAAAAATTAGTTTTTCGCGATTTTCAGCAAAACGGTAAGTTTTATCATAACAGTACCTTGGACAAAAAAAATATATAACAACTCTAGAGATGTATATACGTGGCGTACTCGTGCATATTATGACAATAACAACTTTTATAACTTTTTGAATCGTTATATCTCAGAAACGGTGGCTCGTAGGAAAAGTATTGATCCATTTCTTAAGATAATTTTATGATCTACAATTTTGTCTGAGGTACTTTTATGATAAAACTTAACTTTTTGCTGAAAATCGCGAAAAACTCAATTTTTTGACCTTTGACCTTGAATAATTTTTTTCCCTTACACGGGAATGATGGGGAACTTTCAGGTATTGTTTATAATTATGTTTTGAACAATTTTACTCATTTTCAGCTTGTTGGGATCTTCGAATGCCTAATTTGACCGGACTATAAAACACTTTTTCCAAATTCTCTTTCAGCACCCGAAGTGCAAGAAGAAGTTTTAGCTACGACGGATTTGGAACCAGAGCCCGAGGAGGTCCAGTTCACCGATACCTCATATACCAGCGCTTCCTTTGAATCTTTACCACCCCTACCAGTTGAAGGTAATTTCAAGCCTGCCAAAGTCACACACACACACACTTTGTTTGACAGCATGAGTAATATTCAAGGCACCGGTCACGATACTCATTGCGAATGCAGACAATGCAGCATGGCGACCCACCCGTTGACGCTCCGGTCTCACACTCACCAATGAAACACGACAGCACCAATTCTATTAGAGGATAGTAACGCCCCGGTCGAGCTGACCCATTCTTGCTAAAATCAGAGTGCCTTTACTACCTTGCCGATGGTATAGTATATTTTTGTAGTATATCTTCGGAATAAGCTGTCGCCTGCGGTGTTCCCGGACCAATACGTCCTTCAAACCTTCAAGAAAAGAGAGTACTCCTTCTTAAAAGGCCGGCAACGCACTTGTAACGCCTCTGGAGTTGCGGGTGTCCATGGGCGGCGGTAATCGTTTACCATCACGCGATACGTCTGCTCGTTTGCTCGCTATACAATAAAAAAATAAAGGACTATCGAGCAGACGGTCTATTTAATGATAAGTGATAATCCCAGTCGTAGATATATCCTAGTCGAGTGACAGAAGGGCGTCTCCCCGTCCCTTCTCAAATGAGGGGAGATTTTTAACTAGACAGAAAAGAATAATGAATACAATTAAGTTCACAGGTTAGGATAATTATAATAGCGCGATCATGACCTAAAACTGTAACGCCATCTATTAGACAACGCTTTTTTTATTATTATATAGGGGTCAAACGAGCAGACGTATTGCCGTACGTATAGGTAAGCGATTATCGCCGCCCGTGGACACCCGCAACACCAGAGGCCTTACGACAGCGTTGCCGGCCTTTTAGGAAGGAGTACACTCTTTTCTTAAAGGTTCGTAGGTCGTATTGGTCCGGGAACACCGCAGGCGACAGCTCATTCCACAGTTTTGTTGTGCGTGGCAGAAAGACTGCCAACCATCTAGATGATGGGGATGAAGTTTTTGTCGAGTAGGACGATGGCAGAACGAGTGGCTGCTTATTCTACTTTAGTTCTACTCTAAGTTGTTTGGTTCGTTTAGGCAAGTCATAGTTGTTACCTAAGCAAACTATTTTCTTCATCTACGAAGTCCATGATTTTTCGAGAAATATTATGTGTTTTCATTTGTGTAGGAATAAAACTTATGCAATGCATGACTGGGAAAGGGTTTTCAAATATTTTAATTAATTAAAAATTACTTGTACAATAACCGCTGGTAACATCAACGGGTGAAGCTTGTCCAAAATAAACTTAGCCTAAGTTGCTATATCATCAGCTATATATGTCAGTAAAAGTGATGTCAAAATTAGTCCAGCTGTTTCAAATATTCGCCGAAGCAAACAAACAGAAAGAAAGTAAAAAAAAAGATGCAAGTAACAGATATACATACTCTCATTTACATTACAAACTTACACTTCAATTTGATGTATTTGTATTAACAAAACAACTCAATTTGTGTCCCTATTTTCATCAAGTTTTCAACCAAGTTTCCCAAAATTGTTCGAAACCATTGCTGACCCCTAAACATATGTTTATATTGATATATTATCCTGCAAACTCCCCCAAGTTTTGTCAATTCTTGTATCCATGGAAATGATCATTAATGGGTGTGTCTGTGATGAGTGAGTGCAGTTTAAAAATATCGTAACTATAAAAATTGATATAAGCCCCATAAAAACTGGGTAAGTTGTATATCGAATAACAATTAGTGCATGATTTATGTTTTTGAATGGTTTTATTTTTGTTTTGAGTCGCAATTTATGGCGTAATACGAGGATATTATCATTGTGTCTTTGTCTCAGTATTCCTATGAATCAATATCATCAACAGCCTTTGATTGTCCACTGCTGGACATAGGCCTATTTTTAGAAAGGAGATTTTGGTGTACCACGCTGGCCAGACCAGTTGGTATAGGGTTTTAGTCAAGTTTTCCTTCTCTTTGCAGTGCTGTTGTCCTGGTAGTTTGTTCCCTTAGTCGGCTCTTATGACACCTATGGTTTTATTATGGGTTTTAAAACTATATGTTCTTAATCAGTCACCACACCGACATATATGTAATACTAGCAGACTCGTGCACACTTTGTTGGCCGTTAACCACCCGCTTTTCGTCGACTTGATTTATTTATTTACATACTATGGAGGATTTACAGCTACAAAAACAAAATATTATGAAACTAGCTGACCGACGCAACCTCGTTTGCGTCGGTCAGCTAGTTTGCTCGTAGCGAAAAATTTTCCCCCGTATAGTGTGTCGCGGACTTTTTTGTAGATATTTATAAGATCTACTATTAATTAGAACATCATCATCATCGTCCTAGCCTTTATTATTCCCAATATTATTTGGGGTCGGCTACTTAGTACGTACGTAGTACGATTAATTAGAACATTTTATGGATCTATCTTTTGTACTTTACGAAGCGTACGCAAAATAAGTAACTTTTCTGGTTGATTTTTTACACCTTGTGTCCGAAAAACCCAAATATCTTACGGATTTTTTTCCAAAATAAAATATAGCCTATGTTACTCAGTGATAATGAAGCTTTCTAATGAAAAAATAATTATTAAAATCGGTCCAGTACTTTTTGAGTTTATTCGTTACATACAAAAATACAAATCTTTCCTCTGTATAATGTTATTATTATATAGTGTAGATAAAAAAAACAGACAGCCAATGACAAATCCTCGCTTACACAATACAGAATAAAGTTAAAGTGCACAAGACAATACAAAGTAGTATCAATACATATCATTAAATACATTACAGGCACAAATACACCAACATAGCAAACATATTGTTTACATACAATTTTATTTATTTACTCGGACGTCTCATCATTATCTCTAAAGAATTTAAGGCTTAAACACCTTCTCACTTCTGACACACCATCACTAAATATACCGATGTCAAAACGTTCGCACACACTATTTAATGTCCTACTTGCACGGATGACAAAAAAAAACCTTACTGTAATTTGTTGATGCAAATGGTACACAAAGTGGTGGGTTATAGCGAGTTCTTGACGGAATATTAAGTTTAAACACATTATTTATAAATACTTTTATTTTATTTTTTTATGTATGCCCCTGTCAAAATTATTCTACTTTGCCTGATGGAAGGAATAAGCATTCATTGGGAAAGCAAACAGTGCAACAAAGCAGCATGGTGAACCACACCATGGCGGTTAAGTGATGCTTCTGCATCATTGGGCCTCCATGGTGTAGTTCACTCATTCACCTACGAAACACGACAGCACGAACTCCGTCAACTTACATTATTTTGTTCTTCTCGAAACCTTAGCCGAACTTTAATCGAAATGTTTCGAAGATCTGCTAAATACTTTTTGTGCTTTTAATTGACGTGATTTTTTATTTTTTCAGTTGACAAGAAGGACAAGAAGAAAAAGAAGAAGAAGATAGGTGTAAGTTATTACTTTTATCATCATTATCATCAACCTTTAATATTCCACAGCTGGAAATAAGAATCTTCCTAGAAATAATAATTCATTTATTACTCTTTCACAAAGGTAGGTACAGATCAGGTAATACAATATAATGTGTAACAATTATTCCTTTGCGAGAGACTGGTGTCTATATTACGAAAGCCTGTGATACAGATCACCAGGCTTTTCTAAGTCTGGAGTGGCGACCACGTACTGGAAAACGAAGTGTGGGTAGGAAAATTGGTCCGATGACCTGGTGAGGGTCGAAGGAGACCGTTGAATGCAGGTAGCTAAAGACCGGTTGTTATGGGAAGCCTTGGGGGATGCCTATGTCCAGCAGTGGACGTCTTTCGGCTGACATGGTGATGATGATGATGAATACAAAAGCTCAAATTCCTTTCAGATCTTGATTATCTGCGGCTATAGCGGCTCCTACTCCTGTTCCTGCATTAGTTCATTCTTCTACTTTAGTTACTGCTGGGGTTTATTTATTAATTCTATCATCCGATACTCAAAACACTTAGATCTTGGCTAAATTGGCCTCGAAAAAGCAAGGTGTGCTCAACAGATCGAGGCAGTATTTCACTCCGACCCACCGCCTTCGGCTTTATAAGGCGCAGGTTCGGACTCACATGGAATACTGTCCTCATCTTTGGGCAGGGGCATCCCAATACCAGCTCCTCCCTCTGGACCGCATTCAGCGGAAGGCGACTCGTATCATCGATTGCCAGGATCTTGGATTGGGATTCGAAGGCTTGGATAGTACGAGAAATGGATATATATATTACATTTATCTTTTTAGGATAAAGAATCAGCTATAATCAAGAAATCCGTCAGCGAAATCAATTGGTCTGAAGAGTCTTTACCAGTGATTGATTCAGGTGGTTATTTTAATCCAAAAATAATTATATTCGATACTACAGCCTCACAGAAAACCGGTGTAAAATAGCCCATACCAAAACCCCTCCGCCCATCCACCTCCCCGTTCCCCAAAGGTTGGTAACACACTTGTGACGCCTCTGGTGTTGCGGGTGTTTGTACAATAGTAAGTAAAATATTTGTACATTTATAAAGGAAAATATTTGTACCAATTTTTGCATAAAATATGCGAACGAAGGATTATGAAACTTAGCACAGTTAGATATTTATATTGAGGAGAAATGCAGAAAGGTAAAAAAAAAATTGAAATACATATATAAATGATTTATGGTCGAATTATGACCACTAGACAAGCACTAGTTAGTGTATAATAATCAGTTCGGTTGTGGAACGCCTTACCAGTAACGATAAGGCGTGCACAGACATTAGCTTCTTTTAAGAGACGGGTGAAAGCATACTACCTGGGAGACTTCAACGACCTATAACCGACCTCGTTCTTAAATGGGTCATAAATTCCACTTGAGTAGATGTGGAGTATATACTAATTAATATTATGGCTATTTAATAATATCTCTATTTATTTATATATTTATTATTATTATTTAATCATCCACACTAGTTCTTACTGTTACCTTATATAATATGTATGTATATACTTATTTTTCCAACCAATTTTATACACCAGGGACTACCCTATACTTTCCATGTCTTTCTTTCCATCCCATGGTTGCCTGGAAGAGATTGCCTCTGGGCGATAAGGCCGCCAATTGTACCTTCTAGTTTTATGTTACCTCTTTAAGTAATCTGGTGTACAATAAAGAGATTATTATTATTAATAATAATCATAGTTATTACATCAAATATAGGTGCATTGTTAGTCAAGATATTATCAAGACACGTAATCTGTTAGATAAATTCATCAGTGCCTGATAAAAATAGTCCCAAGGTTTAAGAATAATTAGAATGTATTTTTGAATAGACGAGGTGTTGCCCAAAATTGAAGAACAAGTTGAAGAGAAGCCGAGAAAGGGTAAAGGGAAGAAGGGAAAAGAAAAAGAATTAATACCGGAGTTTGAAAAGGTAAGATTGAAAAGTATTTATGCATTTTTTTTTAAAGTATCTTATGTTTTACTGTTTAACGTAGGAAATACAACGAAGAAGGTTCTCGAGTCGAATCGCAAATATTTGTTTTATGTACAACCACGTATAAATTTTGAGAGATAAAAATAGTACTCCAATTGTAAAAAATTATAATGTCAAAGCGGTTACAAATTTAAGTAAGTAAAATATAATAAATACTTAAAAACTGATAAATACTTATTATATTCTTAAAAGACAACAAAAAAAATGAATCTGTGTATTTTGAAACACGGTTATGTAAATGAAACGTCAATACCGAGTTATTCATCACGTGCCCCAATAATTTAGGGTTCCATAATCAAATATTAAATGAAAACCTTTTCTTTCAAGTCTTTTAATCATTAATTAATTATTAATCACGAAAGTCCGTTTCATTTATTAATGCTCCTTGAACAGTTGACTGGACGTATGGCGTAAAGATTCTAGCCCTTTTCCTGCTACGCGATTGTCCTGGGTTCGATCCACACATGGGACAACATTGTGTGATAAACACATTATTGTTCTGAAATGCTGTTCTTTGTTTATTTTATATCTGATTTCAAAACCCCTATAACACAGAATTGTCTGTTAAAACAATAGTGTTTTATGGAGAGACTATTTAAAATTGATTATAATTTGCAGTAAACAAAATGGAAGAACCTGATATGTAAGTAAATATAAAATTAGACAGGTATTAAAATTAAAAACTATATCATAAAAGTGCTTAAAATTTGCACAAAACAATCACTTGTAAAAACAGTAAGTTTAATTTGCACAAAATTCGATTTTAAATCACTATTAAAATAGAGTACAAATTGATTATTGCAAGTGCTTATTTCTTAGCAAACCTCACTGAGTTATTTACATAATATATAATCCGCACATAAATGCACCTATTTCACTATCCATAATAAAATAATAAAGTTCAAAAATGTATTTTTGTTTATGGTAGATGGCGGTATTGCCCGCCTGTGCCTCGGAAAGCACGTTAAGCCGTCGGTCCCGGTTGTCATGAACATCTATGACAATCGTTATTGGGAAATTAGTGCCCTTAAAAAACACTGACAACTAGTTCAACCTTGGAATTCAGTTCACCCTCAGGGTTGTGGAGGTCCGATGCCAGTCGTTCCGTGTACAAACTGATATTCAGGTAAAACCGGTTGAACTAGAAGCCGACCCCAAATGATCTTGGGAATAATAAAGGCTAGGGAGATGAGGAGATGATTCATAAATCATTGGAGTGATTCACGCTGTATTATGAGATTAAATAATAAATTACAATCGTCACAAGCTATTGCCAGTAATTTCGCTTACACAATTATTGAAGTGAATACTTGTTAAGACGCGTTGAGCACTTTTAACTCGCATCATCGTCACCAAACGCTTTCCGTGAGCTACATGTATACTGTGTATTTACCTATGTGTACTTTTTGGGTGAACAAATAATGTGAAACTCGCTTCCTCGACGATACAATTTATAAATAAATAAATATTTTCGGACATTTAACCATCTATGCCCTAGTAAATACTCGTACATACATATTATATGTAGAAAACACCCAAACTCCGAAACAAATATTTGCAGATCATACAAACATTTGGTCCGACCCGGGCATGAACCCGAGACCTCAAGCACAGCAGCAGTTAAATAGTTAAGTTAGTTTTTCACTTCTAGCTGCAGTCTTCAAAGACTGCTCTGTTTTTTTAATTTCCTATTTGTAACTCTCAAAATTACACACTTTCATGTTTCATTATACCTCATTAGGCGTGACATTTCCTAAATTACTATCTAGCTTACAACGTAAAAAGAATCATCTACCAAAATATTAAGTTTGTATCTCCACCTGTTTAGAATTGGCCAAAAGATACGTAGGAACAATTTTAATTAATATACAGAACCCAACAAGCAAAACAAATTTCTTACATTACCGTATTTTTTCGTTTCATTCCTCCGTAAAGGGTAGTAAATATTGTTATTTTATTGCTGTCTACAGTTGCCATAATAACTGGTAAAAATCCCTCCCCCAATGTATATTCGAAGCCATTTTAATTCCCCTTCAGTTACAAATAACACACGATTTCGTGAGGAATTTCATTTCTTGGACTAGTGTTGGTTTCAAATTTTAGATTCAGTTTTAAAATTGAGACTTACTTGCGTGTATGTGTGTGTGTGTGTGTGTGTGAGTGAGTGATTAGTTTTTTAAAATGCAAAATATTGATCTAAGTAAATTATTACACAGTACGCCTCCTATAGAGCCTTTAGTAAGTTATTTTATATTATTTATGTTAACTTTTATCTGTGGATTCACCCGCGTGTATATCGGTTACCGCGGTAAATAGTAGCATATAAATTATTCTAATATATAAGCTATATTGACTAAACGGTTGGCCTAGTGGTTTAAGTGGTCGCCACGCCGCTTTCTACTGCGCTAAGTGTTGTGGGTTTAAATCCTACATGGGACATCAGTTTGTGTAATCCGCAAATTGTTGTTCTAAGTCTGGGTGTTCATGTAAAGTCCCCCGCCACACAGGATGTATATTCCTAATGCGGGCGTCTTTTTTTTCAACAAAGAAATTTAAACAAATATAATAATGTACAGTTTCATCTATATCGATAAGTAATTATTCCGTGAAAGATTAACAAACATATATAGATCTTCACAAACGTTCGTATGGATTAGTAAAATAATCTAATGTATATACTTTAAGGAAAGGTCTAGTGTTTTTTTTTATTAAATAGGGCGCAAACGAGCAGACGCATCACCTGATGGTAAGCGATTACCGCCGCCCATGGACATCCGCAACACCAAAAGCGTCACAAGTGCGTTGCCGACCTTTGGGGGATGGGGAGAGGGATTGGGGTCGGGTTGGGGTATGGGCCCCCGGTATCCTCACTCACTCGGTGAAACACAGCGCAAGCGCTATTTCACACCGGTTTTCTATTAGATCGTGGTATCACTCCGGTCTAGCCGGCCCATTCATGCCGAAGCGTAGCTCTCCCACGGAAATAAGTAGTTATGATATAGAAGCATTATGTGTTTATAAAATGTTTCATTTAAACCTTGAAAAAGAAGTTATTTTTCTTGTAAATTCATAATGTTTTCCCCCCTTATAGTAATAAAAACTTAGTATAACTAATTATTACCGTGCCTCAGCCAAAAGAATGGAAGAAAATGAACAGAAAAGAACGGGAGAACTGGATGACAGCAAGAATAGAACAGTGGAGAATTGAAAAGGAAGCAGAGAAGTTAGTCTTTTTCTTCTTTTTTTGTCTCTTTTTCGAGGGGACTGAGAAGTTTTATAACTGTTTCTTATCCGGCCACGGTGTAGCCAAACGAAAATAACTTTTTACTAATGTTTGAATGTCGGGTTATGGTGTATTTAAACTTCTTTTTATTTTTAATTTTTGGGGGCATATGAGTAGTCAGGTCTCCAGATAGAAAGTGATAGAACTCCAGAGCCCTATGAACCTTTCAATCCTTGCAATCGTATATCAGGCGGATAAGGGGTAAAGTAACCTTACCAAGTCTCTTAAACCTCTGCAGTTTTTCTTATGGAATAGAGGGCTGGTAGAGAATGCCTTGCGCATTAAGCCAGCTGTTATAAATTTGTACATAAAGTTTTAAAATAAATATAATCTTACTCAGTGAGAATCAACACTAAAAGTGCTTCACACCGAGTTTCTATAAGAACGTTGTGTTACGACTGAGTTGACTCATTTGAGCCAAAGGTTCTCTGGTGGTGACAGATTGAGAGTACAGAATGTCGCCACCTCTATTTATAGTGGGTGTTGTAAGAGCCGACTAGAGAAGCAAACTACGCAACACAACAGCATTATAAAGAGAAGGATAACTTGAAACAAACCTTTTTTTTTTACGTGTGGAAACCCCCTCGTGCCGTCACCCCGCCGGTGTTTGCGACGGGGCGGTGTGTCTGAATCGAACCGACTAAAACCACACGGTGTGCCACTCTGCGCCTGAAAAGGGACGGGTCCGGGAACTGCAGTTATTAACACGACCGGACCCCTCCCAGCGCCTGCTCGCACTGAAGCGGGCACCGTCTGCTGGTATAAATTCGCAATTTAGGCGACGCACGGCACACACGTACGTCGTCTCCTCGCGGTTGGCCTCTGAAGCGGATGAAGGGGAAAACCCGTCGCGTCCATCCGCGGCCACACTCGGTAGGTCAAACGAGGTAGGCGCGCCTCCGCCGCCCGGTTCGCCGGCGGCGGATCGGGTCCGAGTGGACGTCGTCCTCCCGGACCTTCTCCACCGACTCTTGACATCTTGACACAAATTCTATACCAATCCGTCAGGCCAGCGTGGTACAATAGACCATGGCCTTCCTTGGCCTTGGATCCTTTTAAAGAGAGGCCTATGTCCAGCAATGGACTGTTAATGGCTGTGAATTGATGCTTTTCCCTTTCATTCTATTTTCTTTGCTTTTATGTAGTATAGTTTTGATTATAACACCTGCTTATATTTTGTAAACACTGCAGAGTCACCTGCCGTTATTGTTGTACTTATACAACAACTACAGGTAATGCCGCGGAGCGATACTAGTCTGAAACACTCCTTATATCAATGACTACATGCTAGTGAAAATCCAGTCAAAATCCGTGTAACCGTTCCAGAGATTATAAGGAACAAATAAGCAGACACGACATACAGCCGACCAGAATCAAATATTGAAAAAAAAATGTATGCAGGTGTCGTAGATACTTTCATATGCATTTAGTCAAAAACTGTTAATTGGAAATTATAAACAGACACTTAAATTTAATTTATTTGTATAGATTAATTTCGATTCCAACTTATCCTAGGAAATCCCGAGTGTTATACTCGGTGTCTTCGTGGGTTACTCCTGTTGATCCTGGTGTAGAGGAGTTACATTGATAGACATGAAGGGGGGATTCATTTTTACTCCGGTTGAGCCAGTCATAGGAGCTGAAGCTTGGTTCTCTTATGGCTCACTTATCTAATTTTATATTCTCGTTTAGGCAAGCAATCTTAGCTGGAGCAAAGGAGAAGAGATTGGCTTATGCTCGCGAAAGAAATGAGCAGTTATCACGAGATGTGAACGATCAAGATATTAGAAGAGATATCCTGCAGAAGACTTGCACGCTGTTCCATAGTATGTTGGCTTCAGTTTTCTCTTTTTTAAGGCAACTTCCGTACTAGGAACAAATCTTGTGTTGCGAGGGACTTTACAAACATACATGAAACACAAGAAACTCTTAGATTCAGTGCAAGAATATCTGGTGTGGCGACTTCATAAAAACAACAATAACCTACTACAGCGCCATCTACCGAAGATACACTGAACTACGAAGTAACGCACTACACGGAGTAACTACAAGTCCTGAATCGCGCAATAAATAGTTCTCGCGCCGATTATCATATATACAACATCCCAACATCAACTATTGGGCAGTAGCCCGCCAGGCATGATCACCTCGCCTGGTCGGAGGATCCTCCCTTTGTGTTGGAGGGACATGATACCCGTTCCTCCATAATTGGTGACCCCGACGTGATGCTACTGTAGCGGTGCCACCGCTACACGAGTGACATCGTATCGAGCTCGTGCCTCTTCGGTGATCTTCGCCGCGTTGTCCCATGTAGGGGTTGAACTGGTATCCAGGCAACACCTATGCTATGAAAACCAGGCTGCTTTTACTGGTAGTTATTAGTTTATAAGCATATCATTGTCATCAGGTCGACTGGACACGGGCCTCTCCAATTGGACTTCACCTGATTTGATCCTCGGGTACATACATATGTTGTAGATAAATTACACGCTTACACAGGACGTTTTTTTATGGAATAGGGGGTAAACGAGCAGGCGTATCGCCTGATGGTAAGCGATTACCGCGAGAGGCGTCACAAGTGCGTTACCGGCCTTTAGGGAAGGGATGGGGAGGGGTATGAGGATCCTCACTCACTCGGTGAAACACAGCGCAGGCGCTGTTTCATACCGGTTTTCTGTGTGGCCGTGGTATCACTCCGGTCGAGCTGGCCCATTCATGGGGAAGCGTGGCTCTACCACGGTAAAATTGCACTTATCCTACTAATGACAAAAGTATTTGACCTGGATGAATATTGAACTCACGACCTGCAACTTTGTAACCACTTTATCGAGATCACTCAAAGATCTTAAGTACGAGAACATTGCCACCGTTTGAGTATTACTCCTTTCCAACATCATTAGTAGGTCCGAAGCCCACTCCTGACTCCTGTGTCCCCGAGCAACCAGAAACCGAAGGGATTTTTCAGGCCTTCAACAAAAAAAAGGGTCGAAACCCACCACGCATAATCGAAAGATTCCCTGTCGATCTAGACTTTGGGGATACGCTGTAATTGAATTTAATTCCTCTATTTCAGGGTACGAGAAAGAAAAAATAGTTGAAATGCAAAAGAAACAGGCTTTTGAAGAGGTTTGTGGGTATATTTTTAAACAACAACACCTCTATGTTTCATTTACTAAGGTGGTCTGACAAGTTTTTGACCTCATCGTGAAGATAGATTTGTAGCGGTCACGGATTTGATATTCACGATAACATTATATCTATAATAATTTTATTATATTATATATTATTACATCACACACACACACGTAAATCACACGCCACATGTAAATGTGCAAAAGAGAGGGATGTCATACGCCTACATTTACGCGTGCTACCTGACTCACTCTCTCATTAATATTAGTATAAATACCGGTGTTGTTTTTGTACATAATCAGTCATCCTTTGAATACAATCCTTTTATCATACATCCCGCTGTCTTATTCAATATCATCTTACGAACACAACATTTGTTGGTAGTTTTGGTTTCCCGACCTTAACCACTACAGATTTATTTGTGTATACCCGTAGTTATATTTGTAAGTTTATTTTATGTCAGTTCTCTGAATTTACTTAACAAAATTATAACCTCCGACTTCCACCACAGTGCATCTACCTTAGATAATTTCTATATCACCCAAAGGTTGGCTGGTAAAGAATGCTTTGGGGTTTAAGCCCGCCGTTGTACATGAAGTTTGAAAAGTGTAATAAAAATAGGCGAGCAGCGCTCGTTAATTAAAATTAGTGAACGTAGTTTTGAATATTTGCATTTGCATAATGCATCGCTCTGAAAACTGTGCAGAGTTACAAGGAAACTTTGTAGAAAAAAAAGTCTAATATCATCGCTACGTTAGAAATGTTTCAGACCACCCACATTGATTAAAAAGCTATACTTCCCTTAATAGTTCTCTGCAGAACAGATTTTGCCTCTTCTTATAGATAAGGTTTTGGACTATTGTACATTAAATATATTTATTCTCCACTAGCTGACCCTCGCAACTTCGTTTACGTCTACTATTGCCCGTAGCGTAATAATTTTCCCCCGTTTTTTAAACATTCTTCACTATGGCTGCGCTCCTATTGGTTTTACCGTGATGATATATAGCTTATAGCCTTCCTTGATAAATGGACTATCCAACACTGAAAGATTTTTTTTAATCGGACCAGCGGTTCCTGAGATTAGCGCATTCAAACAAACAAACAAACTCTTCAGCTTTATAATATTAGTATAGATTAGTATAGATATGGTCCAGGATAATGAATATGGTGTGTAGCCATCCTTATTCACCCTGTCTTGAGAACTGACTAAGGAAACAGACTTTGCAGGACAACAGCTCTGCAAAAAAGATGGAAAATTCGAAACAAACCCAAGACCAGCGTAGTATATAGGACTCCAAAATCTTCTTTTTAAGGATAGAAGTATGTCCAGCATTGAACTATCAAATGCTGTTGATAATATAATTGGTCAGGTCGGTTCCGATATACTGCTTCAAAATAATTCAGATTTTATACATATTGCGATTATTCTTCAGTGGTCCCAGTATCTCCGTTGTGATGGCCTCCCAGACCCTCGGGTGGTCCCACAGATCCAGACCTACCTACATCTATGGGAACATCTGAAGGTAGTTGATGCTGAAGAGCTGGAGAAGAGGTGCATTGAAGTGCTCCCGGTGAGAACTCTTAAAATATATTTCGAATCTTAATATTTTTGGTCGCAGAGTATAAAACCACCGGCTCCTAGGCTCATAGGAACCAGGAACATTTGGTGCTTCTAAAAAGAATACTAGTCAGCTCTTTGTGACCTGTACAATATCCATATCAAAATGTACAAATTTCAAATAATTTATGTATTTCGTTCTTAGATAAATTAACAGTTTATTCTTCGTGTTATACATTTTCTCTGCTTGTTTTAGATGCTAGAGATGTTGGAACAACTGGTGCAGAAAACCAAGCAATTCACGCCGCGACAGATTAACAATTACAACGAGGTAAATATGCTTCGTGATGACTGATTAAGAACACGAAGTGTAACCATACAAAATCATCCCTTGTATCATTTGAACCGACTAAAGGAGCCACTGCAAGTGAAGAAAAACTTAACACAAAACCCTTACCAAACCGTATTAACTTCGTGTTTTTTTTAATAAATGTACCTACAATAGTGTAGTGTATAGTCGTTCCAATACTTCATTTAACTTTTGACAGATCACGCACATAAAGTTTTGTAATAATTTTTGATACAATGTACTACAGATAATACTGTACTTTATGGGCGGGCTCCGCCTACTTAGGGATGTGTCATTCGTAATTAATGACCACAGACTATAAAAACGGTTTTGAAATAAATCGATTATCGATTATATTAATAAAACATACAATAAAATTATTGTGATTATATTTTATTTCAAATCACGTAAAAAGCTTTATTATTTTGCATTAAAATGCCCTAAATGTCTCTGTTTCAATGCATAAATAATTTGCGTAATGAAAACAGTTCCATCGTACTCGTACCTAGTAATGGGATCGAATGTATTCGCCGCAAATTAATGAATCTAAAATAATTGTTTAGACTTACTATAGTTGGTTCAAATAAAAACTACCTGCGGTACCTACTTGTAATGAACAGGTACAAAATGTTGAAATTCGTAGTAATTTACGGATTAAAAATAAAACAACCAAAAGAGGTACTGTAATACTAATTTTAATTATAAAGAATCGTCTTCTTCGTATGACCAGGAATCATCATCACTTGACAGTTGTTTGTCCTTTGAGTACTTTCTTTTTTGGCATTTTGACAGTAACGAAGGCAGGAACGATACGTTCAACTCAACCAAACGTGAGAATTCACAAATAAATCAATACGGAGGAATATAAATACTCAACTATATTGAAGGTTACTCATTGAAATACTGTAGATTATTTTAAAATAGACATAGAGAGATTTAATAAAGATCATCAATAGTTTAACAAATACAATATTAACCACTGAATTACAACACAATACAATAATACATTTTGAAAATTCAGTTCCTTTTATTATATATTTTTTCATGACATAGAACCGTCATATTTGAACAACATTCTTTTAATCCATTTCTTCTTTATTTTGACAAAGGAGGTCGCACATTGAAACACATAGAAATATGAAGTACGAAATTATCTATAAAATAATGAGTTTGTTAAATCGATTAAAACTTCTTAATGCATAAAATCGATCGATGAAAGAAATCGAATAGGTAACGGGTCAGGGTATCACTATTTGATTAAGTATTAGAGCTGTCAAAAGTTAAATAAACTATTGGAACGACTATAGTTGTGAATTTATTTTTATTTATTATTATATAGGGGGCAACCAGCAGACATATCGCCTAGTGGTAAGCGATTGTCGATTTACTTCGGATGACACCAAAGACACATATTGGATTATTTGTTTTATGTCTAGGTGTGAATTATCAATACATAAGATAAAATTGTAAAATTTCAATGTTTGCATATTAAAATATTGAAGAAAAAGTAATGGCGGTTGTCTTTATAACAGTAACAGAATTGAAAACAACAGTATTTAGAAATTTTGTCTTTTTAACCCTTTTCAAAAAGGAGGAGATTATCAATTCGACTGTATTTTGAAGTGAAACTTCTTTAGAATCGTTGTGATTACAAACCGGATGCAACGGAAAAAACGACAGGTAAGAGACACAAATACAAAAAGTCGCCTGTAATTGGTGAGCCAGAGCGAGAGAGCAAATGTCGGTCTCATTCTTTTGTCCATTTACTAAAGTTTCACTTCTATCGTGTGTGAATCGCACACACACCTTTTTATATTTGAAAGCTGGTGCTTCCCGTGTGGTCCCATTTCAATTTGGTCCAATGCTTGAAGTCGTTTTTTTCTTGCTGTTAAAATTTGTGATTATTGTCAATGTGTTTGTGTATAATCTCAAAAGTGGCTTAACCGATAATGATAACGAATCATCTCCACAAACGACATAGACGCGGAGCCGCAACCAAAACCAGTATGTAATGTGTATGTATTTCGAAATTTACAAGTATATTTATCAGCAGTCCTGGTTATCATAGTACAGGTGCTACCTATTTTCTGGCCGCTAAGAGATTGAGTTTCTGACAGGTCGTGATCGAATGGGCGATGTAATTTGAACTGGCGTACAATTTATGGCAAAATTTTAAATATCTTTTATTAACCTTAATAATGAGTAATAACAAAAAATTTAATAATCATGCCAACTTACAATAAATATTTTATTTTGGGCTAAAGTAATTAACAATTAATTAATTAACAAACTTTAAAAAAATAAATTTAAAAGTCTTACGACGTCAAATTGCGCTGTTTCAAGGTTATGTCAACCGTTTGTTTTTGTAGTGATGAGACAAAATAACGAGGCAATTGTAACTGAATATTTTTGTAATTATAATGGATTCTGTCGGTCGGTATATTGTTAAATAAAACGTTCTAATTTTATAATAAATAATTTTATTTTTTTATTTATTTATCTTTATTGTATACGCAAAAAAAAACAGTATACCAAAATGAGTTACAAAGTATTGTTGCGCCATAACCAGATGAATCTAGTGTCCACTAGAAGAATCGAGAACTGTCGAGGACAACGCCATCTAGTGTCGGAAAGCGCGCAACTGTGTGCATTATGACGATTACTCGACGCTAGATGGCGCTACAAGCAGCTCTAGAGTAATCTATTTAGCCTAGAGACATCGATCGAATATTTTCGTAGTTTCGAGTAATTTCCACGGCCATATAAAAGCGGAACGTGTTGGCCGTAGGGACAGTATTGTTTCACGATACAGCGGATAAACATCGAAGAGATCTTCTAGTGCGACTAACCAGTGATTTAGTGATTTCTTATTGTAAAAAGTGTTCTTAATAAATATTGTGTTATTTTTGGTAATTAATCGAGTACTTTAATTTATTTAATACCCAGCTCGTAACAATTTGGTGTCAGAAGCGGGATTAAAGTATGCCGGTTTTACCAAAGGAAGACACGGAAGGTATCCGAACTAGGAGTCAGCGCCAGCAAGAGGCTGATCAGAGGCGATTTGGAAGTGCACAACTGCCTACATCGGAAGATCAGCAGCCAGCTATGGAAACCACGCCGTCCACATCGGCAGCAGCTCCAGATATCACGGCCCTAATGGCAATGCTCCAAGAGCAGGCCCGCCGCCAGGAGGAGCAGGCCCGCCGCTTGGAAGAGCAGCTGCAGCGGGACAAGGAGGAGCAGGCCCGCCGCCAGGAGGAGCAGGCCCACCGCCAGGAGGAGCAGGCCCGCCGCCAGGAGGAGCAGGCCCGCCGCCAGGAGGAGCAGGCCCGCCGCCAGGAGGAGCAGGCCCACCGCTTGGAAGAGCAACTGCAGCGGGACAAGGAGGAGCAGGCCCGCCGCCAGGAGGAGCAGGCCCGCCGCTTGGAAGAGCAACTGCAGCAGGACAAGGAGGAGCAGGCCCGCCGCCAGGAGGAACAGATGCTCTTGTTAAAAGGCATACATGAGACTTTCGGCAAAGAAATCAAGGTAGTGAAGGATCAGGTTCTTCAACACGAGAATCGTATCACTGAGGCCGAAACTCAAATTGCTGACGTGAAGAAGGCCTTAGGAAACCTTAAAGTTGGAGACGGAGCGGCGACTATAGTAACTGCTGCTCCTTCGGTACGGGGGTTCAAAGTACCGCCGTTTGATGGAACATCTTCGTGGTCAGCCTACAAGATTCAGTTTGAGGCTGTTATGACGGCAAACAGCTGGACAAAGGAACAAGCTATGACCGCGCTCACCTTGGGTCTTCGAGACCAGGCTCTAACCGTCCTCGAAGCCCTCGGTAAGAAGGTAACCTATGAGCAACTGCTGGAGGCATTGGAAGCAAGATATGGTGACGCTCATCTGGAGCACGTGTTTCGTGCACAGCTGAAGGATCGTGCCCAACGCATCGGTGAAAACTTGCAACAGTGGGCTCTGGAAGTTGAGAAACTGGTCCGTAAGGCATACCAGTCTGCACCTGCGCTCGTTGACGGGAATCTGGTGCAAGCTTTTATCGATGGCATCCGTGACCTCGAAGTTAGAGCTGCTGTGAGACTTGAGCACCATGAAACTCTCAAGGACGCTCTGGCCCATGCTTTGGAGGTGGAAGCTGTGAGACAAGACCATCGGTCTCATCGGGTCCGGGAGGTTGTGGCATCACCTCCGCGGGACCGATTTAAGGGGTACAGCCCTAGATGCTACGCCTGTGGTGAAAAAGGTCACCTTCGGTCCAGCTGCCCTAAGCGAAGCATAGGAAGTGAATACGAGCGGTCTCAGGAGAATAGGGCGGTTGATAGTACTGCCCGACAACAGCAGGGAAACGAGTAAACGCCAGGACTGCGGGGCGGGTGCTGGCTGGTGTTCAAAGAGCCCCAAGGATTTCGATCTCGCAGACTCATGATGGGAACAGCCTGGTCATCAGAGGCGAAATCAACGGAACGTCATGTAAGCTGACGATTGATACGGGAGCTTCTCGCACAGTTGTCAGTTCCCAACTTGCAAATCGGTTCCTGAGGGACATTGCATGTAACCGTGAGCAAATAAACCTAGTAACAGCCACTGGTCAGCGCATACCCGTCCGAGGCGAACAGAAGGTGGAGTTGAAGTTGGGCAACCAAGTTTACCTGCATAACGTCATCGTGGCCGATATACACTCTTTTGCAAAAAAAACGGGCACTTAAGCAAAGAACTATTTTATAGTTACTATTAGTTTGTTTGACAATTTTAGGTATTGTTATCCTCAGAATTTCATAAATTAATTAGGAAGGAATAGGTATCATCAGTTTTATCATAACATTTTGATTAAATTATTGAGAAATAATGTTTAAGCTCAAAACACTATTATTGTACCTGCTGGCTAAATAAAAATGAAACGCGTTAATTTCTTTGTTTTTCTTGAATACATTAAAAGCAGATAAAAGTTTAGTATTGAGTGTGACCCCCTCTAGCTGAAATCACGGCTTGCATTCGTCTGGGCATGCTAGCAAGTATATCTTTTATGGTTTCTTGGGGAATACGTTCCCACTCCGCGGTAATCACATTCTTTAGCTCTCTGATGGTCTGCGGGGCCGGCTGCACTGATCTCACTCGTCGCTTCAGAACGTCCCAGACATGCTCTATGGGATTGAGGTCCGGACTTCTAGCTGGCCAGTCCAAACGACGAATTCCGACTTCTAGCATATACGCTTCCACATCGCCAGACCGGTGGGCGCGAGCATTGTCGTCCATAAAAAATGAGTTTTCGCCAAGAGCGGTTAAAGCGGGTTGTGCATAAGGAATTAGAACTTCCGTTATGTATCGGTGTCCAGTCAGTGTACCGTTTTCGATGAAGACTAACTCCGTACGATCCATGGAATTTATTCCTGCCCAAAACATAACAGAGCCCCCTCCATAAGGTGTGATTTCTTCAAAACATGCCTCTGCAAAGCGTTCTCCTCGTCTACGTAGCACTCGCCGACGTCGGTCTTCACCATGCAGAGATATCCTGGCTTCATCGGAGAACAATATCCTATCCCAGTCTTCATGAGTCCATGACACACAATTTCGAGCGAAGCTAAGCCTGGCAACTCGATGTCCACGGAGTAATTTAGGGCCGCGTGCCGGGCGATGACTGTGTATATTAGCAGCGAGAAGCCTCCTCCTGACCGTCCATAGACTAATTTGCACATTTCTTACTTCTTCGAGGCTGTTCTTGAGGTCCACATAAGAAGATTTGCGATTTCTCAACGCTTGACTAACTAGAAAACGATCATCCCGTGGTTCGGTACATGTCTTTCTGCCAGAACCAGGCCTTCTCTTGACGGAACCGGTCTCTTGATAGCGCTGCCAGGTCCTTTGAACTGTCGACCGACTCATATTTAGCCTCTGAGCCACGAAGCATTGGCTGCAACCTTCTTCAAGCAGCGCAATAATTTTGCTCGCTTTTATCACTTTATCTTCCATTTTCGAGATTGCTAAACAGCAATAACAATACTTTTAAATGTCAAGGACATCAGGTAATTTAATAAAAATTGACAAAAAGTTAATTAGAGTCGATATTAACTATAGGGAATTCGCGCCACAAAATGTAGTTAAAAGTTGTTTTCTTTGAAAACCAGGCTCAGTCAAAAATTTGAATTTCGAATGTACTCTTATAAACATTATGGCACTTTTATAACTGGCCAGTAACATGTACAAATGATTAAAACCTTGTTGGTATTTTATTTTTTTCAGCCAGGAAGAAAATCGAAACCGCCCGTTTTTTTTGCAAATGAGTGTAGTTGACGATTGCATCCTTGGCCTAGACTTCATGAAGAACAATTGTTGTGAGATCGACATCAACCAAGGTGTAATGAGATGTAGTCAAGAAGAACTGTTCATGGAAGGAGCATCATCAGGAAAAGTGTACAGCTTAAAGAACGTTGTTCTTCCTCCCAGATCAGAAACAATCATGCCAGTTAGTCTCCCTCAGAATTCTGGACGAATGCATCGGTGTGTCCTTATTGAAAGGGTAGATAATGATCTTCCATGGAAGATCGCACGAACTCTAGTAAGTAACACTAACATCTCTGCAGTACGTGTGCTAAATCTTAGTGACAAGCAACATGTGATTCATAAGGGCACACTAATTGGCACTTGCGAAGATGTGGATTGGATGCGTCGATGCGAAGACTTGACTACTTCGAATATTAGCACAGATGCACGAGTCAACGTGTCAACACTGTTAGAAGACTGTCGACATGTCTTGTCTAGGGAAGAAATTGACAAGGCTAAGAGAATGTTAGTTAAGTACACTGATATTTTCTCTACTAATGACGCTGATATTGGAAAGACTGGTTTGGTTCAACACAAAATAAACACTGGGATTGAGTTGCCAATTCGTCAGCGACCAAGAAGACTACCAGTAGCACGAGAACAGGAAGTGCAAACCATGATTGATGGAATGGTCAGGGATGGCGTTATAGAGCCTTCATCCAGCCCATGGTGTTCACCTGTAGTGCTTGTAAAGAAAAAGGATGGCAGCATGCGTTTTTGTGTTGACTACCGCCGTCTAAACGACATTACGAAGAAGGACAGCTATCCACTACCTAGAATAGATGACACTCTGGACATGCTAACAGGGGTTAAGTGGTTTAGCACCTTGGATTTAAAAAGTGGATACTGGCAGGTAGAAATTGATCCCAAGGACAAAGAGAAGACTGCATTTTCGACAGGGAAAGGATTGTGGCAGTTCAAAGTAATGCCCTTTGGATTATGTAACGCGCCAGCAACTTTTGAAAGACTAATGGAATCAGTACTCACCGGATTAACTGGAGATGCCTGCCTGGTCTATTTGGATGACATTGTCATTGTAGGCCGTACGTTTGAAGAACATATTCGAAACCTGGAGCGCGTATTATCGAAAATCCGAAGTGCCAACCTAAAGTTAAGTCCTAAGAAGTGTTCATTTTTCAAACGACAGGTTAGCTTTTTAGGATATGTGGTTTCGGAAGAGGGTGTCCAAACAGATCCGCAAAAGATCGCTGCCGTCAAGGATTGGCCAGTTCCAAGAGATAAGACCCAAGTAAGAGCATTTTTGGGCTTGTGCTCCTACTATCGGCGATTTGTGAAAAACTTTGCGGATATTGCCAAACCCCTTCATAAACTTACTGAAGAGAAAAGGCATTTCTGCTGGGATGAAAGTTGTGACATTGCATTTCGAGAGCTAAAAAGACGTCTATGCAACACACCCATCTTAGGGTATCCAGATACCGAAAATGAATTCATAGTTGACACAGATGCAAGTGATACTGGGCTTGGCGGTGTGTTATCCCAGCGGAAAGGTGATCAAGAGGTTGTTATTGCATATTTCAGTAAATCTTTGTCGAAGCCGGAAAGGAATTACTGCGTCACAAGAAGGGAACTACTGGCCGTAGTGAAGACACTGCAACATTTCAACAAATATTTGCTTGGGCGTAAATTCCACCTCCGAACTGACCACGCTGCATTAAAGTGGCTCTTACAATTTAAAAATCCTGAAGGACAAGTTGCGAGATGGATTGAGTTATTACAGGAATATGACTTCATGATTGAACATCGCAGTGGAAAGTCTCACGGTAACGCAGACGCACTATCAAGAAGACCTTGCCCTGAAGACTGCAAGCACTGCGCCAAGCAAGAAGTAAAGGAAGCTGTTCCTATAAGGACGATAAAGACGGACCTTAGCAAAGAATGGAAGGAAAGCCTGCAGCAAGCACAGCAAGAGGATGCAGATATCAAATCAATTCTCGAGTGGATTAAAGCTGAGACTCCTAAGCCACACTGGAGCGAAGTTGCATCGCTGAGCTCGACCACGAAGAGTTATTGGGCTCAATGGGATAGTCTAGTCATCCAGGATGGAGTCTTGTGCCGTAAATGGGAAAACGCTCGAGGAGACAGCTGTCACCTGCAAATGGTTGTTCCTAAAGCTAAGATACCAGTGGTCCTGCAGCTCTACCATAACGGATGTTCAGGAGGTCATATGGGAGTTAAAAAGACATTGTTAAAGATAAGGGAAAGATTCTACTGGATTCATTGTCGTGATGATGTTGAGGACTGGTGTCGCAAGTGTACCAGTTGTGCGGCCGTGAAGGGACCTCATACACGTAGCAGAGGCGCATTGAAATTGTATAATGTTGGTGCACCCTAGGAAAGAATTGCTATAGACGTGGCAGGACCGTTTCCTGAAAGTGAAAGCGGAAACAAGTACTTCATGGTCGTAATGGATTACTTCACTAAGTGGCCAGAAGTCTTTGCCATTCCCAACCAAGAGGCATCAACAGTTGCAGATAAATTAGTGCACGAAGTCTTCTGTCGTTTTGGAGTGCCTTTAGAAATCCACAGTGACCAAGGAAGAAATTTTGAGTCTCAAATATTTCAAGAAATGTGTCGAGTGATGGGTGCTCACAAAACCAGAACCACCTCTTACCACCCACAATCGGACGGAATGGTGGAACGATTTAACCAAACACTAGAGAGGTATCTGGCAAAAGTAGTTGAAAGTAAGCAAAAAGATTGGGACAAACACATCCAACCGTTTCTTCTGTCATACCGAAGTGCAGTCCACGAATGTACTTCCGTAACACCAGCTTTTGCAAACTTCGGAAGAGAACTACGGTTGCCTGCAGACTTGATCACTGGAATACCCCCTGATACCCCGCGAAGTATAACGGAGTACGCGAATGACTTGCGGAACAAGATGAATGACATTTATGAGCATGTCAGACAATCGGGCCAACAAATGTCTGAAAAGATGAAAACCCGTTATGACCGGAAAGCGAATAATAAGGGCTTTGAAGAGTGTTCGCTAGTATGGCTACATAATCCAGTTCGCAGTAAAGGGAGATCTCCGAAGCTACAAGCAAAATGGGATGGGCCATACCGGGTAGTCACTAAAATCAATGATGTTACCTACCGGATACAGAAGTGTCCAAGAGGCGCCCCAAAGATAGTTCATGTAGATCGACTGGCGCGATACTATGGAACCGATAATGCTCGGGACGAGCATGTCTTAGGAGGGGGCAGTGTTGCGCCATAACCAGATGAATCTAGTGTCCACTAGAAGAATCGAGAACTGTCGAGGACAACGCCATCTAGTGTCGGAAAGCGCGCAACTGTGTGCATTATGACGATTACTCGACGCTAGATGGCGCTACAAGCAGCTCTAGAGTAATCTATTTAGCCTAGAGACATCGATCGAATATTTTCGTAGTTTCGAGTAATTTCCACGGCCATATAAAAGCGGAACGTGTTGGCCGTAGGGACAGTATTGTTTCACGATACAGCGGATAAACATCGAAGAGATCTTCTAGTGCGACTAACCAGTGATTTAGTGATTTCTTATTGTAAAAAGTGTTCTTAATAAATATTGTGTTATTTTTGGTAATTAATCGAGTACTTTAATTTATTTAATACCCAGCTCGTAACAGTATGTAAGGATGTGTAACAATTGGCGGTCTTTTCTTGCCCTTCGTTTCATTCAAAAATTACGATTTAATTCAATTCATTCATCAACAATTTTGTTATCATTGTCTTTGAAATATAATAAAATATATATAAATTAATAATGTAATGTAATGATAGTAATGACCTACGGTGCCGAGACGTGGTCTCTAACTATGGGCCTCATAAGGAAGCTCGGGGTCACACAGCGAGCTATGGAACGGGCTATGCTTGGGGTCACTCTACGAGATCGAATCAGAAATGAGGAGATCCGTAGACGAACTAAAGTTACCGACATAGCAGAGCGAGTCAGCAAGCTGAAGTGGCAGTGGGCAGGGCACATAGCCCGGAGAATGGCCGATGGGGCAGAAAGATTCTTGAGTGGAGACCACGTGACGGTAAACGCAGCGTAGGAAGACCTCCCGCGAGGTGGACGGACGACCTGGTTAGGATCGCGGGGACTCGTTGGATGCGGGCCACTACCGACCGGTCAATATGGAAGTCAATGGGGGAGGCCTATGTTCAGCAGTGGACTTCTTGTGGCTGAGATGATGATGATGATGATGATATATAAATTGAATAATTATGCATAATGAATGCTATAAATACTGTTACCAAATATTATTAATGTTAATGGTACACTACTCATGACGAATTGATAGGTAGGTATCAGAAAGGCATTCTCTGGGCGGCCGGACTATAGTTGAGTATCAGATGTCAGGACATAAAATCTTATTTAGAAAATTCTCTCCTTCCAGATCCGGCTTGCTCTCCGTGCTCAACTTGGCGAAGCGATCCAGTTAGCATCATACTTCCTACTCCGAGACTTGGAGAAGTACCTCAAAATGGAAAGTACAAAGCTGGCGACTTACGAGAAGACCTTCAACGGACTGAGACTAAACATTTGGGTGGCTATTAAACAACCAACCAGGAAACGGAAGCCTGTTGAGCCCGAAACGTAATTGCTGTTTTTGTTTTTTTTTATTTAATAAAAAAACCCCTTTAGGGCAAACGAGCAAACGTATCGCCTGATGGTAATCGATTACTGCTGATGTCTATAC
Source organism: Spilarctia lutea (assembly GCA_916048165.1). Taxonomy (NCBI): domain Eukaryota; kingdom Metazoa; phylum Arthropoda; class Insecta; order Lepidoptera; family Erebidae; genus Spilarctia; species Spilarctia lutea. Next base: position 3,025,164 of record OU696498.1, on the reverse strand, counting down.
TACTGGTGTCTAAGACACCCGCAACACCAGAGGTGTCACAAGTGCGTTCCCGGCCTTTAGGGGATGGGGAGAGGGATGGGGGAGGGGGAGGGGTATGGGCCTCTTGTATCCTCATTCACTCGGTGAAACACAGCGCAGGTGCTGTTTCACACCGGTTTTCTGTGAGGCCGTGGTATTATTCTGGTCGAGCCGGCCCATGTATGCCGGAGCGAGACTGGAGGCCCAATGATGCAGAATCATCTCAATAGCCATCTAAAGTGTGGGTCACCATGTTGCATTACGCATTGTCTGCGTTCACAATGAGTATAGTGACCACTACTCTTGGATTCGAAATCTTTATACCAACAGACAGGCAGAGTTATTTTCGAATTTATAATATTACTGTTACGAGCTGGGTATGAAATAAATTAAAGTAGTCGATTGAAAACTAAAAATAACACAATATTTATTAACAACACTTTTACAATAAGAAATCACTAAATCACTCGTTAGTCGCACTAGAAGATCTCTTCGATGTTTATTCGCTGTATCTTGAAACAATACTGCCCCTACGGCCAACACGTTCCGCTTTTATATGCCCGTGGAAATTATTCGAATATACGAAAATATTCGATCGATGTTTCTAAGCTAAATAGATTACTCTAGAGCTACTTGTAGCGCCATCTAGCGTCGAGTAATCGTCATAATGCCCACAGTTGCGCGCTTTCCGACACTAGATGGCGTTGTCCTCAATAGTTCTCGATTATTCTCGTGGAAACGAGATCCATCTGGTTATGGCGCAACATTACTATGGATTATTAAGAAACAGGAATCACGCGATTCATTTTAATCTATTATGATATGGTAATGGTGTACTCCTAACCGATTTTGATTACGGCATTTGATGATGATCATGGTATATATGTATTTCGGAAAACCGGAAACTCAAACAAACTACGAAAATCAACAAAACGGAAAAACACGATCTCCCCCAATCCGAAGAATTAACATACGCGCTCGAACATATTAAATGGAACATCGTCGCCCGTGAGACAAGCGTCCTGAAGAAAACACGCTAGAACCATTCACATACTGCAAAAAAACCAGAAGCAGGAACGTAGAAAAAAGTTAAAGTTGGAGGAGGCCTTTGCCGATTGGCAAACAGACCTACAAAAATAATTAACTATTAGAATAGATTCTGGATCTCGAGTCTGGATGTTCTTTGTGTCCGTTTTATGTATGTTTGTAAAGTCCCCCACGACACAGGATGTTTATTCGTAATGTGGGAGTTGACTTTTAAAAAAAAAAAAATATATATATACATACATACATACCCCCCTGAGGCGAGCCCGAAAGGGCGTCTCGGGGGGTATGTATGTCTCGGGTCTCGGTCTTAGGTGATGAGGAACAACGTGGGGTTTAGTGGGTAGTCTGGCCTCCTCTCTTGGAGGCCAGGAGTCCCACACGAAGCGAACCCACCGCGCTGGTCTAGCGAAGTGCGTAAATGCATACCCCACGGGAAAAAAAAAAAAAAAAAAAAAAACATACATACATACATACATACATACTCCTTCTTTTGCAGTCTTGTAATAAACACGGTTTTTTTCAAATAAACAAAACTAAAAAGTAGAAAATAAATTTTATGTAACAAAGTGTGTGGCGACAATGATGAATTATTTTCAGAAAGCACCACACGCTTTTTACATTATTTATTTTTTATATTTTTGTAATTATTGTATAGTCATCGACGCTCGATAAGTTAACTAAGAATAAATGAAATCTGACCGTTTTAAATGAGTCAAAATCAAGTCCAAAGGAGTCGGTTATAAACAAACACACATCCAAACATAGAGGTGAAGCGAATAATAAAGCGTGTAATTATATGAATTATGGTCGAATTTAAATAATATTATACAAATTACGCTCATTAATGTGCCTAAAGTTTACATACAAAGCGATATTTTAAGGAATATAAAGAAACAATATATAAATGAAAATAGCACATAATTAAATATAAATTTATATGTCAATCTTTAACTGAAATAAAATTCAATGTTACGCAATAATTTTTATTACCTACGTATTTCATATTGCTAAATTCAATGTAACTCGTAATGAAACAAAACTGTGGAATGAGCTGTCGCCTGCGGTGTTCCCGGACCAATACGACCTTCAAACCATCAAGAAAAGAGCGTCCTCCTTCCTAAAAGGCCGGCAACGCACGTGAAACGCCTCTGGTGTTGCAGGTGTCTATGGGCGGCGGTAATCGCTTACTATCAGGCGATACGTCTGCTCGTTTGCCCCTTATAAAATAATAAAAAAAAAACTTCAAACAATAGTTAACATACAACGCAGAATCAACTCAAACTAAGCAGAGTTTGCACTATTTTTACACTGCACTAATCTAACTGACGAAATGCTTAATATATGAGTATATTTTTTTTTGTAAATACACACATTATACAACGAAAACACCCAAAACATCGTGCTGTCGTGTTTCGTTGGTGAGTTTTTTTTTTCTTTTCTTTTTTTTTTTATTGAATTGTGGCGACCTCCACATACAGCGCCATCTACCGAAGATACACTGAACTACGAAGTAACGCACTGTACCTACAAACTACACTACACGGAGTAACTACCAATCCTGAATCGCGCAAATAAAGTTCCCGCGCCGATTATCATATATACAACATCCCAACATCAACTGTTGGGCAGTAGCCCGCCAGGCATGATCACCTCGCCTGGTCGGAGGATCCTCCCTTTGTGTTGGGTGGAACATTATACCCGTTCCCCCACAGAATAGTGGGCAAACGAGCAGTCGCATCACCTGATGGTAAGCGATTACCGCCGCCCATGGACACCCGCAACACCAAACGCGTCACAAGTGCGTTGCCGACCTTTGGGGGATGGGGAGAGGGAATGGGGAGGGGTTGGGGTATGGGCCTCCGGTATCCGCACTCACTCGGTGAAAAACAGCGCAAGCGCTATTTCACAACGGTTTTCTGTGAGGACGTGGTATCACTCAGGTCGAGATGGCCTATTCATGCCGAATCGCGGCTCTCCCACGGATTGGATCCACGGTGAGTGCTAGACCGGAGGCCCAATGATTCAGAAACATCTTATTACGCGGCCATTGTGTCATTATGCTGCATGGATGTGCGTTCGAGGCAGTATATTTTTTCTGTAATAGCCGGTTCGAACGCAGTAATACCATGGCAATGAATTAATTGCTGTTCATCGAAAATTCGGCAACACATTTCTGGAGCAACAGATGTCCGTGGACCGCCCATAACGATTAATCAATAAAGAAATACACAACGACATCTAGTCCCAAACTAAGCAGAGCTTGTGTTACTAAACAACTTGTAAATATATACATATTATGCATAGAAAATACCCAAACTCCGAAAAAAATATTTGCAGATCATACAAACATATGGTTCGACCTGGGAATCGAACCCAAAACCTTAAGCACAGCAGTCGCATACGCTACCACTGCGCCACCGAGGCAGTCAATTGGATTGGATGACCGTCTGCTTATTGGTCTGATACACTAGAAAAAAGTATAACCAACATTTTCAAAATAAACTGCCCGCCAGGCATGACCTCGCCTGGTCGGAGGATCCTTCCTTTGTGTTAGAGGGACATGACACCCGTTCCTCCACACACAATTTGTCTTAGATAGGAATCGACCACCGTACCTCTGGTTCACCGGTCAGGTTCACTAACCAGTCAACAGGCCTGTTTTGTTGTTAAGATTGTTTCAATAGATAAGCCTATTATTTTTTAATTGTGTAGCTTTACATAATTGTTTTTATTTATCAACAAACCTTGGTCTGATTGTGATGTTTCCTTGCCCTTGCTTGCTACCATTACATTAAGACTTCAATTGTTCATGCCTAATTACCTCAGACCCTGACCTGGTTCATCATTATTTTTTCGCTAATTAAAACCAAGCATAAATAATAATAATAAATAAATATTTCGGACATCTAACACACAACGCCATCTAGTCCCAAGCTAAGCAGCGCTTGTGTTATGGGTACTAGACAACCGATATAAATACTTATATACCTTTTTTTTGTAAATACGTACATATTATACATAGAAAACACCCAAACTTCTAAACTAATATTAGCAGATCATACAAACATTTGGTACGACCCGGGAATCGAACCCGAGACCCCATCACCTCAATCGCATACGCTACCACTACGCCACCGAGGCAGCAAAATCTTCATTGTTAATTACTTTATTTCAATCATAACTTTTCGTGTGACGGATTGGAATATGGATTGTTACCACCCCTATTTACTAGTACCTTATGGGTGTCGTAAGAAACGATTACGGGAACAAACTACGCAAGACAACATCACTGTCAAGAGAAGAAAATATTGGAACTTATTGAAGAACATTATGTACAGCTAAAAACCTGTTGTAAATTCTGGGGAGACCCTTTTTTTCGTGCGGATATCCCCACAAATACCACCTCCTGGTCATATGTTTCGGTTTCGATTCCAAGGCCGACCGAGACCTAAAGCACAGCAGTCATATAAACTACCACTACACCACCGAGGTTGTTATCAAGATATGTACATATCATTGATATATTACACCCAGATTCACAAAACATTACCGTGTTCATCACACAAACATTATCCTGGATTATCAAACCTACGAATTCTAGCATAGCTGTCAGAATTTCTAAGCAGTCCAAAAATAAACGGTACTATTCATACTACCATGAAGAGATTTCCAAATTCAGCTTAAATGTAACGTCATTTCGACTTTTTTCAGTGTACCTGTTCAGTTGTCATTCCCAGCGCTGAAGGTCACGGTGACGCTCCCAAAAATTATCGACGGTACTTGCGTCTGCGTGCGGGCAGCTAAATCTATGATAGACTTGCTGAGCGAGAGCTCACGATCTTACCACACTTCTGCCGTATTACCTAATATAGATGCAGGTATGTATGCATGTTTATTATGTTTTTTGTGTATGAGAGGAGATTGGTTGTAAGTGTCATGTCTCTCCAATACAAAGGAAGGATCCTCGGACTAGGCGAGATAATCATGCCTGGCGGACCGCGTCTCAAAGGTCGATCTTGAGAAGTTGTATAATATGCTACTGATTTCATCTCGCCCTTGTTGGGGGCGGGGTGACTTCATGGAACGCTGGGCTCCTTAAAGTGGCTGTCAACGCGGCTCATCACAATGAGCCGGTCATTGTGGTTGGCCCGCCTCGAGGCTCGAAACGAAGGTCGTCCCTCTGGAGAGGACACCGGCGATGCGCCTACGAGAGGCTGGCGGTTCGTAGTCAGGATCCAAAGGATTCGCGACCGCCTCGCTCGAGGGAGCTTAAGGAGCTCCCGGCAGGTGTCCGGGTGAGGCATAGGAGCTATGCCCAGTGACCAGGGTTCTAATAAAAGCATCTATCGGTTCCCTCTTGAGGTCCCGGTAGATGTGTGGAAGTGGCCATATATCCTTGCAGCTCACAACTCATAAGTACGCTGCTACCCTTTGTATTCCCACTCAGAATCAGAGTATCAAAAACCACCTCCTTCAGTCTCTACTACTTTTATTTTCTAAGTACCTACAGCGAGAGTGAAGCCCGGGTAGTTGCAACGCCAACTCCAAAGGTCATTCCAGGTGGCGATTAGACCATCCAGACAGTTTTAGTAGTGGAAGCTATCTACCAGTGAGAGTCCAATCATGCCTCTCTTTAAGACTTATAATATTACCTGGAATAAACAGACAGACAAAAATACCTGCTTTTTTGATGTAAGTTCCTATAAACATACTTATGAAAGCATTCAAATTACAAACAGACACTTCAACTTTATTTGCTAACAGACCTATTCGATTTCAACGAGAAAGAACTACAAGATATGATTGTCACCAAGAAGCAGCAGGACGATATGAGAGCGAAGTTCTTCAAAGCAATACGAGAAAAGACCTACGAACTCGAGCGGTTCCTCAAAGCTAATCCGTGAGTTTTGTTATTGTAGCTCATCAGCGAGATGATGATACTCGTAGTGTCTAAGAATATTTATTTTTATTCATGAGCCTGACAAAGTTATTCATTTCATTTATTTATTCATTTCATTTATTTAGTTAAAAAGGTACAATAATTTACAATTGAATTCTTAAATTTATAAATAAAGTACGTTAATTGTTATTTGCTCGAACTAGATTGAATCTGTCTCTCGGGCGGAGCAAATGCTTGAAAAGAAAAAAATCTGTTTGAATAAATGTATTTTGATCCTGATTGTGAGGGACAAACTATATCTTTTCGTCTTTTGTTAATAATTTCGGCTCGATAGGAAAGCAATGTGTGTTGTTTTAATACTGGGTATTATATGAAGATTTGGCGGACAGTCAGCACTTTGCACGATTGGTATAACATAATTGTGGGGTATAGGAATGGTCGAAAGTGACTCTACCCGGCTTGATAGCATGAGTAGAATCCAAGAGTAGTGATCACCATTCTCATTGTCCCACTGCTGGGCTCGGGTCTCAGGAGAGGGTTAAGGCCATAGGTCCTCACGCTGGTTTAGTGCGAGTTGGGGACTGGCAACACAACGACTTATTTTCGTTGTAAGTGCTGTATACAGGGTGTAAAAAGACGACTACCGAAAACGAAAGGTGCTGATCCAGCACCCCAAAACTTATTAAAAAAAACAAAAAGTTGTCTTAAAAAAAATTGTAGCTTGAAAAAACAATGTGTCAAGATTTTTATTAATTTCAGAAGCCAGCAATGTACAACTTAACGCGCCCGCGCGCTTTGTCGCGGTCATTGCACTCACCCGGCCAGCTGTTTTGATATTAAAATACATTACTGTTTTATTGATTTTCTTTGTTTTTTGGTTTTCTAAATGAGATAATTAGGTAGTTTGGGTCCTGTTATGTTTTACTATGTGTATGTAAGCAGAAAAAAACATAAAACGACTTAGATAAATTAACATTTTTTTTGAGTTTTTTTTCGCTAAACCTGTTCAGTATCATGGTCTGATTGCAACCCCCAAGTTTTCGGTAGTAGTCTTTTTACACCCTGTATACTTTCTACTTATAGAAAAATTTAAACTTATTTTTTTTTAACCAGATACACTAAAAATGAGAAAGAAAAAGAAGAGTTGGATAATCTAAATATGCAGGAGCCGACAACGGTGGAAGAACCACGGCAGTGTCAGGTGACGATTAATCGTAAGTGATTTATGATCAATAAGTACCTACCTTTCCTATTGGTCTATGCGTGATGTTAAGTATCCAGTCTTAGGCACGTGAACAAAACACATATTAAAAAAGGAAGCGTGACACTTTCTTAAATATTTTATCACTTCTATTGCTACTTCAATGGGTACGTTTATATTGATGTGGAGAAGTGTCAGTCCGGTAAGATGTTCTTCAATCATTGAAGCTCTTAGCCACGATTAAATTCTATATTGTGCCAAAATATATAAAGAGCATTATGTTTAACAATTTAATTTAGGTCATGGACACAGGCCAGTGGGATGATCATGCCCCCCTCCCTCTTTTTTTTGTGCGGAAATCCCTTTGTTTACCACCAACCGGTGGTTATATCGAATTCGAACCGACTAAAAACCGCACACCGTCTTGGGTACTAAAAGCCGGGTCCCCCTCCCCTGGATCCACCCTTGTCTATACCTAAGATTAGTTCATAACATTTAAAATTTGTACACCATAAATCTAAATCTATGAAAGCTAAATATCACTCATTGATTAATCACGAAATCTCAGAAACTGTAACACTTACAAACTTGAAATTTGGCAAGTAGGTTTCTTAAAGGGTGTAGACATCTGCTAAGAACGGATTTTACGGAACTCCGCCCATAAGGGGGTAAAACGGGGTTTGGAAGTTTGTAAGAAAGTCCTATGTTTTTTAAGTAGAAGACTTGAAAATTAAAATGTATGCTCCATAGATGGTGTGAAGTGTACTAATAATAAATAAATAAATATTTCGGACATCTAACACACAACGCCATCTAGTCCCAAGCTAAGCAGAGCTTGTGTTATGGGTACTAGACAACTGATATTAATACACACATACTTTTTTTTTTGTAAATACATACATATTATACATAGAAAACACCCACACTCCGAAACAAATATTTGTAGATCCCACAAACACTTGGTCCGACCCAGGATTTGAACCCAAGACCTCATGCACAGCAGTCGCATTCGCTACCACTGCGCCACCGAGGTCAATAATGTATCTTTAAAAATTAACCCCTTTTTGGGGTTAAAACGGGGGATAATAGTCTGTATGAAAGTCCAAGGTTATTCAAGTTAAAGCAATTATGGCAGAAGGATTTTAAATGGTATTTAAGTATAAGAATTATTATATATATGTACTAAGTGAGCCCCGTGGTGTTACCCACGGTACAACAACAACAGCGGGTAACGCCACGGGGCAAAGCTAGTTGTAGAATATGAGGAACGTATTCTATTATCTACAATAATATCTATAATATGTATGTATTTAAAAAAAAGTATGTATGTATTTATATCAGTTGTCTAGTACCCATAACACAAGCTCTGCTTAACTTGGGACTAGATGGCGTTGTGTGTTAGATGTCAGAAAAAAAATGGGGTGCAAACAATTTACTTCGGGTGTGTGTGTCTTTTAATCCATAATTAACACTTTAACTTATTTGGTTTCAGAAAAAGCTTTCAAAAAATATCTGAAGGGATGTAGATCGAGGACCAGGATTGGAGAACTTAATTTGAGAAAATACAGGTAAGATGTTACGTAGGTGATAGCTCTGACACTCTCCAAATGTAAAAGATAATAGAAAATTACATGATGACATACATTTATTGCCGGCTCTTTTCGCCATCGTCCTACGCAACAGCAATTCCATCCCCATCACTTGCATGGCTGGCAGTCCACAAATGTGCGCTTTTCATGAAACTTTCTGCCTCGCACAACAAAACTGTGGAATGAACTGTCGCCTGCGGTGTTCAATCCTTCAAGAAAAGAGCGTACTCCTTCTTAAAAGGTTGGCAACGCACTTGTGATGCCTCTAGTGTTGCAGGTGTCCATGGGCGGCAATAATCGCTTACCATCAGGCGATACGTCTACCGGTTCCCAACTTTTCCATAAAAAATACATATGTAGGTATGTTTATCATCAGTCTACCAAGTACAATACTCTTGATAATCACTCCTTAATCGCCTTGCTTCAGGATATGCGGTGGAACACTCAACCTGGACCTGATCACCACGCCTCCTCAACCGAAACATATGATGTACTCTGTCATACTAACTGCATGTAAGTTAATCCAACATTTCCTAGCAGTTCAAACGATCCGTAGGAAAAACAAACAAATATGAGGACCTGTTTCGGCTGTGGTTTTTTAAGAATGTTTTTGTGATGTTAGAAGGAGTGGAGTACCCTAAAGTGACTAATCATTATCATCAACAACACTCTTTAATACTATCCAGCTGGAGATAGGTATCTCCTTAACGATCAGCGTTTGGCATACTATACTGACTGACATTGACTGCCTCGGTGGCGTAGTGGTAGCGTATGCGACTGCTAAGCTTGAGGTCTTGGGTACGATTCCCGGGTCGGACCAAATGTTTGTATGATCTGCAAATATTTGTTTCGGAGTTTGGGTGTTTTCAATGTACAATATGTATCTATTTACAAAAAAAAAGTATAAAAGTAACACAAGCTCTGCTTAGCTTGGGACTAGATGGCGTTGTGCGTTAGATGTTCGAAATATTTATTTATTTATAGCATGCAGGCCAGACGGGATAGACTTTGTCTTGTGTAGTTGGTCCCTTAGTCGGATCTTAAGACACTAATTGGATGAGTAGGGGTCCGTCAGTCCGTTAGACGAAAGAATTCCTTATCGCCCGCTTTATATGAGACCATAGAACCACACAAAATGAACCAGCCCACGATTCTTCTAAATTTGCCAGTTAGGTAAAATAAGTATCATAAATAAAAACTGTTTTCCTTATATTTACAAAAAACTTATGCCATAGAAACATTTTGTGTAAGTCTATTCTTCTCTGTCGGAAGACTCTTCTTCAATCTCTTCCAGAAGAGCACTCTTTCTGACTCTTCTTTCGGCCAGACTATGTAGGTCTTAGTTAACATCAAATAATGCAGAGTATTTGGACGTATACGTCGTGGAATGTCTTCTAGGAGAACTATGATTAGATCTTCTCGACGGGTTTCTAGAAGCCTAAAAAGAAGAGAAGTTTATTTATTTCATACACATTGCACAGAATGAATAGATTTTTTTTCAAATGTTTTAGCTGCTTAAATGACTCTGCTCTGCCTGATGGAACGCACGAGCAGAGGTGGTCGACATCCTCAATGCTAATAGGGACAATGCAGCATGGTGACCACACTATGGCGACCTAGTGAGATGCTTTTTGACGCTCCGCTTAAAGGACCCGGGTTCATAGTGGGAGGGAAACACGTACGTAGGTAGTTACTTCCAGGTTTGGACCACTTGGTACAGGAAGGGAGAACCGATATCATATGGTGACACTCTAGATTCTTAGTCCAATACCACACGGATGTCAGCGCTTCAAAGACAAGGAAAATACGAAACAAACCCAATACAGTCTTAGCGTGGTACAGTTGGCTACAATTTCCCTTCTAAGAGAGGCATATGTTCAGCAGTAGACCATTTAAGTGCTGTTGATGATGGCATAACGCATATTTTTCGTCCATTGCCAGACCTTATACCTGAGGAAATCTTTACTGTAAAATATTAAGTAATGTAGAGAAAACATGTATGTGTTACAGAATATGAAAACAAAAATTTATCAATCTCAATTTCAATATAATAGTTACCTCAACCCAGTTCAGAAATCTAAACTAATATTATAAAGCTGAAAAGTTTGTTTGTTTGTTTGAACGCGATAATCTCAGGAATCGTTGGTCCGATTTGAAAAATGATTTCAGTGTTGGATAGTCCATTTATCGAGGAAGGCTATAGGTTATATATCATCACGCTAATTCGATTAGGAGCGAAGCACCAATGAAGAATGTTTCAAAAACGGGGGAAAATTTTCACGCTACGGGCAATAGAAGACACAATCGAGGTTGCGTGGGTCAGCTAGTATATAATAAATACTTGTAATAGTTACCTATGCTGAGCAAGGTGCATTTCGAACTGACACCAACGGCTGATCAGAAACCGTTGTGAGAGAACCAGCATGATGAACCTCGAGCGATCCATGCACAGCACTATGTTCTCCAAAATTGACAGGCCAACCTGGAATTGAATGGAGAAAAGGGTTTGGTTAGTTCGTTAGGTATCCTTAACTACTTACCCATTAGCCATGATACTGATACTTAATGTCACTGGTGTCAATAAGAACACAGGGTAGAGAGTGATATCTAAAAGTGCTATTCTACTTATGGAGCAAAGCCGTGTCTAAAGAGTAGTATAATGCAAATCGATATAATCTACATGGACATAGACGTAACGATACTGATGACCTAAGTGAACTGTCGTATGAGCCACATGAATGCATTAATATCGCTATTGCAAAATTTAACATAGACCAGTCCATTGTTTTATTATTGTTTATTGCACAGCTAGGTTATAACGGGTGGCGAAGTCGCCGGCGACACCAGCCGCCGACAAGACCGCAAGCTGCCAGAAAGTGGGGACGTCTAGTAGCTGAATAATTGATGCTGTCAGCATTAGGGAAGTGGCCTTGCCGCAAAACTGCGCAAGGCCGCAACATAACGGTTGGGCCAACAGGCAGGGGGAAGCCCAGGTTTCCCCCAAGATAGCGTCTATGGACGCGGTGTAGTTCCTGGGGGGGACCTGAAATAACTTGGTCCGGGTCCTCCCCAGAGCAGGGCGCCCGAGACCGGCCGCCGGGGTGGTTTTAGTGGACTCACCACATACCTGGCTCCTCAGTCCCCGGAAGAGCCGGAGATCCGAAGGGATTTCCAACGCGTCACAAAAAAAAGAAATAAAAAGAAGAAAAAAAAGATTATAACGGGTAATAGGTTCGTAACGGGAACAACCAAAAAACACTCTTAGAAAGACAACTGGTAATGAAGATTAACAAATGAGTTTTGTGAATCAAGTCAATGGATATAATTTACACTGGTAACCTTTAAATAACTACCTAAATTGATCATGGAATTAAAATTGAAACTTTTTCGTAGAATCAAGTTTCTTTTGAGAAACAACACCAAGAAATACCCATAAATAATAAGAGAAACCCACTTGAAAGTCCCTCTCGTGTAGACAGGCGCTGATGTTGCAATCTGCCTCCATTTGCGGCAGCAGATGATCCAACACCCAGCCACGGTCTTCATTGCAATATGATACGAAGACGTCATAATTGAATATGGTCCCATCTTAAACAAAGACTGCTTTTTAAGAACTGTTATTGACTGTCAAATCATATCAAATTTATTTAACTTCGGAAGTTGAATGTGGAAATGTTCAGATTTTAAATAACTTTTTAATGTCTTGAATTTTTATATTCATATCATTATTTCAGCCCTACGTCTATTGCTACTGCTCATAAACTACGTTTGTTCCAAGAAGACTAGTTGAAAGCGACCCTATCATGCAGAAATTTTATATTTCTTTGATTTTTTACCCTATTGGCCTGTAATCTTTCGCCCAGAAGACTTCGGTTATTTTAGTCCAATTGACCTGAGATCTTTCGGTCTGGTCGTTGTTCTATCTGCTCATTTCCAAAAGTAAGAGAAAAGAAAATAATACTCACCATCAACAATTTTCTTTTTCCTTATAAATCGCAACAAGGCAGAATTTTTCATTGAAATAAATAAATAATCTAAATATCTTCTGACAGGTGGCAACAGCATAATAGCAATTATCGTAAAAGGTATCACAAGTAGTACAAACAGAAGATTTCTCCCAACATCCAGACTATGAGATATTTGATTCAAATCCCTATTGAGAGTAACGCAATCTTGAACACTAATAATAGATATAAAAAACCCATCGGGAACCTTCAAACATGTAAAGGCAGATTTGTCATAATCTATCAAACGGAATCTACCAGTTTCTTTAATTTTCATTTTAGCTTTGAACGAGACTGGTGTCCTATCAAATATGATCCCATTATAGTGATAATAACCTATATGATGTAAATCTTCTGTAGGATTTATTTCCTTGATCTTCGTATCATTAAATTTTTTTTCGTTGGCTGCAGCCATCTCGAAGAAATCTCTCACATCACAGTAACATACGATAAAATTGTTGGCCAATCCTATAAAATCAACTTCACGTAGGTCTTGTATCATAGTAGGTGATAAAACATTTATGTTATTATCACTTAAACTAATGAACCTCAAGTTTGGCATCAAAGAAATTGACCTATTAGTCCAACTGATTATTCGATTCGCACTCAAATCTAGAATCTGTAAATTATTCATTGATGAGGCAACATTGGGTGGTATGTGAACAATATCGTTTCTAGATAATCGAAGTATTTCTAACTTACTAAAGTTTTCAAATACACCAAGGGATCTAAGACCCGTTCCACTGGCGAACAATATACGAAGTGTGCTTCTTAAAGCTCCTAAAATATTAGATTTAGCTAAAATCTCATGATTATTGGATATATCAAGAATTTCCAATGGCATTTCTGAAAAACTTCTAGTTTCTAAGTCTGTTAAACCTGTATTGCATATCGACAGACTCCTCAGTTTCTTGAGCCCCGTAATCATACCGCGGTGCTCGGGACTAAGGATTGTGTGTGATAGATCTAGTGATTCTAAATTAACCAAGTTTCCAAATGCTAAGAATGAATCAGTTCTCATAACGTCTAATTGTCCATCTTGATTGGTTGGATTGTTTCTACTCAGATCCAAGTGCAGTAAGTTATGCTGTCCAATGAACACTTCAGGGTGTATTTGATAGATCTCATTTTCTCCCAAATATAAGGCTTCTAATTTTGGCATTCCAGAAAAAATATACGGCTGCAAAATTTTTATAGAGCATGATCTTAAATCTAATTCTTTAAGGTTAGGGAAAACAGTTTGTCTAAGGCCAGATGACCACGTGTTATCTGCTTCTGAAAAGAAACAAAAATTTATAGGCTATAAAGCTTCATAATATGAAATATATTTCGGAGATTCCTAACATTGGACCCTTCTGAAAGTGCCTGAGAAACATCTTTCTTTCTCTATAGATATATACCGGAACTGTTAAGTGCCTACCTACTTATTTATTGCTCGATGTTAAGGGTTTGATGATGAAGTCAAACGTTGAAAAATTGAACTTTTAATCGACATAGAAGAATTTTATTTGATACATGTTATCTTAGAAGGCCGTCACTTATCAAATGGTTGATCTGATTCTAATTGAACAAAATGCCACCCCGAGCATGATAAATTGAGAAATGAATGAACAGTTTATATGAATTTTAACATGAAATACGAGTAGATGATTTCAAAAGTAGGAGGATGTTCTCAAGTTGTCGGCAACTTTGTTTTAGTAATAATATGTCAGTCAGTCTTCTATTGTTTACTGTTTGACAAAGCCATCTATTTAGATATAACATTCTTGGCATACTACACCACGCTTACCAGTTTAACTGTATAGGTTTGTGTCAAGTTTTCCTTCTCATTTGTGTCAAGTTTTCCTTCTCATATTTGTGACAAGTTTTCCATCTCTTAGCATTGCTGTTATCCAACGTAGTTAATTCCCTTAGTTGGCTCTTAAGACACCCACGAGATGGACAGGTATGTTGAAAGTCGAAATGTATTAAAATTTACCACTATTTACTAGTACGCGGCACCACCTGTGCGTATGTCGGTTTTCGCGGTATTGTCATACTGAACTTCATTGAAATCGATGAAGCATTTTAGCCGTAAAGGCGTAACATACAGATAGAGTGACTTTTATAATATAGGTATGGAATAATTCTTACCAATTTTTGGGCTAATGGGCGTATTTATTGGAGTCATTTCAGTGCTATGTTTCATTCCCTCAGCATTAGTGTTAGGAGCAGGCGTGGTATCATCAAAATTGTTCCCATAAAAACTAACATACTCCACCGTTTCTGATAGAAAGCGACCACCACCGATGCTCATCTGATATATCTGAAAAAAAACCAAATAAGGACACGTTACTGCTGACACTTACTCTTACAAATAAAGTGTCCATAATTGTGCCGTCTTATAGTTTATTTCTCCGATAAGTTTCATCTGGCCATTGAAAAATCGGACCTAAATCGATTTAAAAAAGGTTCTGCTCTTTTCAACTTCAATTTGCCTCCCGCTTTGCTAAGGAGGAAATTGAACTTATTAATTTCCGACTCCTCCAGTTTTCTTCTGATTAATTTCGTTGCGGGTTCCAAAACAGTTTGGGACTCCCCGAGTGTCATAACTCGGTGTGTTCGTGGGTCACTGTTGTTGGTCCTGGTGTACAGGAGTTACAGAAGTGGGCGTGTGGGTGGGAAGAGCCCCATTAGTAGTTAATAAATATATATAATATAATATAATAAAACATTTTTCCGTGGGAGAGCTACGCTTCGGCATGAATGGGCCGGCTCGACCGGAGTAATACCACGGCCTCACAGAAAACCGGTGTGAAATAGCGCTTGCGCTGTGTTTCACCGAGTGAGTGAGAATACCGGAGGCCCACACCCTAACCTCTACCTTATCCCCTTCCCCTAAAGGCCGGCAACGCACTTGTGACGCCTCTGGTGTTGCGGGTGTCTATGGGCGGCGGTAATCGCTTACCATCAGGCGATAAGTCTGCTCGTTTGCCCCCTAGTCAATAAAAAAAAAAAAAGTGTCATAACTCGGTGTGTTCGTGGGTCACTGCTGTTGGTCCTGGTGTACAGGAGTTACAGTGGTGGGGGTGTGGGTGGGAAGAGTCCCCATTAGTAGTTAATATAAAACATTTAGTTACCTGTGGTATTCTAGTAAGGCCGCTGTTTGCAAAGCTTATAAATTTAATAGGCAAGTAACTTCGAGTCATGTGATTCGTCAATTGGTGTAACACCTCCGCAGGATTCTTAGTGTATGACAAGTCTAGAGAGTAGTTGTGTTCAACTGAAATTTTTGGAAATTTCGTAAAGGTTAGGTGTTTTTTTAAAAACATATAATATATAAGATAATGTTGGGATGTTGTACATATGATAAACGGCGCGAGAATTTTTATTGCGCGATTCAGGATTAGTAGATACTCCGTGTAGTGGGTTACTTCGTAGTTCAGTGTATCTTCGGTAGATGGCGCTGTAGTAAATTACTGTTGTTTTGTATGTGGAAGTCGCCACAATAATAATTTGTTGATCAGAGTTGTCTCATGTGGGGTTTGAACCAATAGAGCAATTGTAAGAGGACTGGTGTCTGAATTAGACGTGAGTCTGTGGCTCAGATCACCAGGTGCTCACCCCGCTGACACATAGCTTAGCTGTTTATAAAGGTACACTATAGTACATTGGATAATACACAGATGTTCGTATAACGGCTTAACGTGATTTCCGAGGCACGGAGTGAGTAGCGGGTCACTAGCTCGCCCCGCAATATTACAGGTAAATTTTAATTTTGTTCTAAAATCTAATACAACGCCATCTAGTCCCAAGCTGAGCAAAGCTTGTGTTATGGGTACTAGACAACTGATATAAAAACATATATACTGTTTTTTTTGTAAATACAAACATATTACACATAGAAAACACCCAAACGCCGAAACAAATATTTGTAGATCACACAAACATTTGGTCCGACCCAGGATTTGAATCCGAGACCTCAAGCACAGCAGTCGCATTCACTACCACTGTGCCACCGAGGTAGTATTTAAGTATACTTCCAAGTGCATTTAGTACAAAGCTGTTGTACAAACATACACTTCAATTTTATTTACTCGTATATAAGTCAGTAGGTAGAACGTACCGCGGCCAATTTTCAACGCTCCCGATCTATCGACCCATGATTGTCTATCCGTCATGTGACCGCTGAGACAGTTTCTTCTTGACGACATTCTGGATATCTCACAGGATATGATAACAGGTAAATAACAGCATGTTCTAGAAGAAACATAAAGAATTACAATTATAATAGACTATATATAAATAATCGTCTTTCTAGAGAGAGGCTTGTGTACAAAAAGTGATTGTTGAATTGTAATTGAGTAAAGTTTTAGGCTATATATTATCACGCTACGACCAAAGGCAGCGGAGTATCACTGAAATTTATGTTGCGAAAACGCGAGAAAATTACTCTACTACGCTACACCTAATAGCGTATGTAGTATGTATGTATTTATGTGTGTATGTATGTATATATATATATATGTAGGTATGTATTTTTTTATGTATGCTTAGATATATTCATATAACTTATTTTTTATTCTTTTTTGGTTTATTTTAAAATAAACTATTCAAAGTGTAGTGCACCCTTACATGCATGTCCGCACCACCTGAAGGTAGACTGTTAGAGAATGCCTATGGTATTAAGTCCGCTATTGTACATCTTGTGCATAAAGTTGTAAAATAAATAAATAAATAAAATAATAAGAGAGTCAGGTTTCGATAACGTGAAGTGCGGGTCGGGTATACTCTATGTGCGTTTGTGTGTTTTTTGTGCTTTCTTACCTCTGTAAATAACAACAGGGGCCGGTGCAACCTAGACGATGATCAATAACTTCCATTGGGGATTGGGTGTTGGCCGTTATTATAAAAAAGCAGTTAAGAATAAATGTTTAACCGTGGGCGAGCTATGCTTCGGCATGAATGGGTCGGCTCGACCGGAGTGATACGATACCACGGCCTCACAGAAAACCGGTGTGAAATAGCGTTTCCGCTGTATTTCACCGAGTGATTATATCGGAGGCCCATACCCCAACCCCTCCCCCCATCCCCTTTCCCATCCCCCAAAGGTCGGCAACGCACTTGTGACGCCTTTGGTGTTGCGGGTGTCCATGGGCCGTGGTAATCGCTTACCACCAGGTGATAAGTCTGCTCGTTTGCCCAATATTCAATAAAAAAAAATTTGGACATCTAACACACAACGCCATCTAGTCCCAAGCTAAGCAGAGCTTGTGTTTTGGGTACTGGACAACTGATATGAATACATATATCCTTTAATTTTTGTAAAAACATACATATTATACATAGAAAACACCCAAACTCTGAAACAAATATTTGTAGATCATACAAACATTTGGTCTGACCCGGGAATCGAACCCGAGACCTCAAGAACTTTCTGCCGCGCACAGCAAAACTGTGGAATGAGCTGTCGCCTGCGGTGTTCCCGGACCAATACGACCTTCAAACCTTCAAGAAAAGAGCGTACTCCTTCCTAAAAGGCAGGCAACGCACTTGTAACGCCTCCGGTGTTGCGGGTGTCCATGGGCTGCGGTAATCGCTTACCACCAGGCGATACGTCTGCTCGTTTGCCACCTATATAATAAACAAAAAAAAGAACAGCAGTCGCATACGCTACCACTGCGCCACAGAGGCAGGCAAAGAATACCAAGTTCTATAGACTAGCGCTCTCAAAAGCCTTGGGTTTTAAGGCCTCCTACAGCATCTTGAGACGTTAGATGCTTTTTTTTTTATTTAATAGTGGGCAAACGAACAGACGTATCACCTGATGGTAAGCGATTACCGCCGCCCATGGACACCCGCAACACCAAAGGCGTCACAAATGCGTTGCCGACCTTTGGGGGGTGGGAAAGGGGAGGGGGGGGAGGGGTTGGGATATGGGCCTCCGGTATCCTCACTCACTCGGTGAAACACAGCGCAAACGCTATTTCACACCTGTTTTCTGTGAGGCCGTGGTATCACTCCGGTCTAGCCGACCCATTCATGCCAAAGCATAGCTCTCCCACGGATGCTCTTTTTGCTGTCGTTAAATCGTTTGTAAGCAATGCGCTTAAAATATCAAACTTCCTTAGTTTTTATGGCACTTTTCATCAAGATATTAAGACCCTCCGAGTCTGATCATGGTGGGTTGACGGCCCGGGGGGTTGCCAGTAACGATTGCCATAGATGTTCATGATAATCAAGACCGCGGCGGTGATCTCTGAGACATGAACGTGAAACACATCCAAATTCTCCATACCTAAAGTCCTTACAACACTTTTTTTATTGAATAGGGCAAACCAGCAGATATATCGCCTGATGGTAAGCGATTACCGCCGCCCATGGACAACACCATAGCCGTCATAAGTGCGTTGTCGACATTTTAAGAAGGAGTACGCTGTTTTCTTGATGATTTGAAGGTCGTATTGGTTCGGAAATACCGTAGGCGACAGATTTTATCCTGACCCGAAAATCGAACCCGAAACCTATTGATCTGCAGTCGCATACACTAGCCGTTAGACCAACGAGGTGTCAGTATGGCTTAACGATTAAAATATCTAGGTGATAAGATTACAAAGTAACTTAATTTGTTTAATCAAGAAAGCGTCACAATCAAGAATGTTACGAAACTTAAAGAAATGGTTTTATATTTTTGATTAATTAATTTAATCATTTTCATAATATCACATTCTTATTGCGTTAATTTTGGTAATGAAAAAAACGATTGATGATGTGTTGATGATGAAATGAGGCCTTTCATCACAACTAATGATCGTCTAGTGTTCGATATCCAATCATATTTCCTTTTTAGCTTTCTGGTCTGCTCCTCTACATTAACTATATATTTTTTGTAAAAAGCGGTACAAAGTTTGTGCTTCACGTGTATATAGATCATTTGTACACATGTGGTTGAATTAATTTTTTACCGTGAGCAAGCCACGCTTCGGCATGAATGGGCCGGCTCGACCGGAGCGATACCACGGCCTCACAGAAAACCGGTGTGAAGTAGCGCTTGTGCTGTGTTTCACTAAGTGAGCCAACCAACCCCTTTTCCGATTCCCCTCCCCACTCTCCAAAGGCTGGCAGCGCACTTATTAGGCCTCTGCTGTTACGGGTCTCCATGGGCGGCGGTAATCGCTTACCATCA
This sequence comes from Spilarctia lutea, assembly GCA_916048165.1. Taxonomy (NCBI): domain Eukaryota; kingdom Metazoa; phylum Arthropoda; class Insecta; order Lepidoptera; family Erebidae; genus Spilarctia; species Spilarctia lutea. The sequence goes on along the minus strand of OU696498.1, from coordinate 3,005,240 downwards.
GGCGATACGTATGCTCGTTTGCCCCATATTACATTTAAAAACATCTAGTCTTAGCAAATGATCCTAACAAATACTATCCTCCAAGAAAGAAAGACATTAGTTAATTATGTTAGAACTTACAGTAAAAGCCTGAAGAACATTGTCAATTTCATCTGTTCGTCCAATTATTTTGAATCAAATACATTATATATTTCAGTCACGACTCATTGTAAAACATAAATCACGCACGGTACTCAATATCACATCACTAAAAATCGTAAAACACTAAAAATATAAACAAAATATTTTACAAAAACTATAAAAAATGGCGAATTTTTTTAGAAAATATATAGCTAACACACACACACTTTGCTCAATTATCAAAATGTATTGAATTCTCGACAGATTAACTCAATATACATATCTTATCAACCATTGATGATAGATACGGGTTTAGCGTCCATTTTGTTTAGTTATCTCTTAAAAACAAGTAAATTTCACACAATAATTTCTGATTACTCATGTCAAATTTAATATATTTTCATATTACACACAATACGTAAACGGCGTACAGAATGTTAACTTTTCAAATTCAAAGGAATAATTACTTTCGGTGCTATGTTATTAAAGTCCAATATTGTTCAACGTCCAGTTGGCTTATGTAACCTTTTGGTTTCATATTTGTTGTTTTGATCAATCTATAACAATCTAATCTGTAAAGAATTAAATTGTCTGTCGCAAAATGAAAATACTTTAACAAGGTTCTACCTATTGGCTTATGCTTTTAGCTATTCGGTGTTTACTATTTGTTATTTTTAAATTTGCTTTAACTTACGGCAAAATATAACATAGCATAGGATTAAAAATACGAAGTAATTCTCCTTGGGAGAGCCACGCTTCGGCATGAATAGGCTGGCTCGACCCGACTGATACCGCAGCCTTACAGAAAACCGGTGTGAAATAGCGCTTGCGCTGTGTTTCACCGAGTGAGTGAATACCAGTGGCTCATACCTCAACCTCTCCCTCCATCCCTCAAAGGCCGGCAACATATGACGCCTCTGGTGTTGCGGGTGTCCATGGGCGGCGGTAATCTCTTACCATCAGGCAGTACGTCTGCTAATTTGTCCACTATTCCTTAAAAAAAGTACACCCTAATCATCTCGTGTGTAAGAGGCAGCTGAAAAGCCAACTTTGAAGGACAAAATCACTGCAAAGAGAAGAAAAACTAGGAACAAACCGTGTGTGTACCAACATGTCTGGCCAGCGTGATATCATCAACAACCCATAACGTCCCACTGCTAGGCTCGGGTCTCCTCTCAGGAGAGGGTTAAGGCCATACGTCCCCACACTGGCCGAGTGTGGGTTGTGGACTGGCAACTCAACGTTGTGGCTACGTGTCTTTCCGTTGGATGTTTTTAAGCCGCCCAAAGATCGCCAACTAAGCTTCACGACGGTGTATCCTATGATAACAACCAAGACCGACTGCTTAACGTGACCAGTGAATCAGGAAGACGCTCATGGTATCATGCCACCAGCGGTCACCCATCCAGGTACTTACCGCGCCGTCGTTGCTTACCCCCAGTTGATTGTTTCTAATCACCGAGTGCAACTGGGCTATGAGTGCCTAAACCTCCTCTCTAAGGTCTATGTCCAGCAGTGGACTGTTAAATGCTGTTGATGGTCAATGGGGATGTTTTATACGCCTAATTTTTTTATACAATAGTGGGCAAACGAGCAAACGTACTACCTGATGGTATTACCGTCGCCCATGGACACCCGTAACACCAGAGGCGTTACAAGTGCTTTACCGGCTTTTGAAGGGATGAGGAGAGGGATAGTGGGAGGGATTGGATTTATGGGCCTCCGGTATCTTCACTCGCTCGGTGAAACACAACGCGAGCGCTATTTCACACCGGTTTTCTGTGAGGCCGTGGCCGTGTACTTACCTTTTATGCATATAGGCTTAAGTATAAATGTATAGATTTAGCTTAAACTATTTTTAATCCAATTTATCTTATCCATGCTGTAAAATTATCAAGTTGATAAATATTTATATTTCACGTTTTTGAATGACGTTTATATTACGCTTATATTAAAATGAATCTAAGTAAGTAAGTAAGTATATACACTTTGACTGCACGGTTGGCCGAGTGGTGTCAGCGGTCGCCATGCCGCTTGCTACTGCGCCAAGTGTCGTGGGTTCAAATCCCACGCGGTACCTACAACACTTTGTGTGATCCACGAATTGTTGTCCCGAGTCTGGATGTTCTTTGTGTCCGTTTCATGTATGTTTGTAAAGTCCCCCACGACACAGGATGTTTGTTCCTAATGTGGGAGTTGTCTTTTTAAAACAAAAAAAAAAAAAAAAAAAAAAACTTCAATTTTTATTTCTTGGGCTCCATCACAAGAAATAAAATTAAAGAGTCTGTTTGTAATATCAAACGAACAGCTGTGTGTCTTTTCGGTTATTTTCGCTTGCTGTGTAGAATTCTCTAAAAATATCAATACAAATAAATAAAATTGGAGTGTCTGTTTGTAACCGCTTTCTACTACATGCACATGAATGTATATACGGTACACATACCAAAATATATATTTTTAAAATTTTTGTCTGTCTGTTTGTTCCGGCTAATCTCAGTGGTCAGTGGTAGTGAATGCGACTGACAGCAGTCGCATTCACTACCACCGTGGGAGGGCCACGCTTCGGCATGAATGGGCCGGCTCGACCGGAGTGATACCACGGCCTCACAGAAAACCGGTATGAAATAGCGCTTGCGCTGTGTTTCACCGAGTGAGTGAGGATACCGGAGGCCCATACCCTAACCCCTTCCCCATTCCCTCTCCCCATCCCCCAAAGGTCAGCAACGCACATGTGACGCTTTTAGTGTTGCGGGTGTCCATGGGCGGCGGTACTCGCTTACCATCAGGTGATGCGTCTGCTCGTTTGCCCCCAATTTAATAAAAAAAAAAAAAACTCGCACTCATCAACGAAACACGACAGCACGAAGGCCAGTTCCTTCTGATAGAACAACGCTAAGTTGTTCTCGACCCTCAGAATTGAGGATAAGGAAGCAAGGAGGACTACCTATTAAATGTCTCGTTTCCAGTCCAGCTACCGAAAGCTCTTCAGGCGATGAAGTACCAAGTCCAGTACCGAGCGCCGTCGCCTCCTCCCCCAGGAGTCACTCGCACTCCTGAAGAGATTGAACAGGAGATCAAAAAGGTTGAATCACAGTATGAGAAACTGGCTCTAGTGTTTATTGAGTTAGTATACCTTTTAATGTTAAACCGACAGCCGGACTAAGCTTTCATTAACCGGATTACACCTTTTTCAAAACATTATATTTTATTAAACACCAGTGTTAACTAACAAAGCTCCTGTTGAATACTTACTGAACTCACTTTTAAAAAATTCACTTACTACCAAGTACTACTGCTTGGAATCAAACAATATCGCGATGTAAGTCGACGTGCACGCCATCTATCGAGGACGTAAACAGCAGTTTAGTACATTATACGTCTCTTCTTCCCTTTTCTGCAAGGCGAGTCTGTTGCGCAATATTCCTAGTTCGCTGTGTTATTTTAATATTATAAAATACGAATGTTACTTTCTTTGTTTGTTACATATTCACTCATTCACTGGTCTCCGTTGAGACTGGCCGTTGTGGCTGTTATAGACTAGGAGAACATAAACTATTTTTTATCGTAATAACCGACCTACACGCAGGTGGAACTGCTAGCAAAAGCTAGAGTACAATTTTAAATATTTACCAGGCTCCCTCAAGAGGTGATGTGGACGGAACCTCCGGTTGTGTGCCAGTGGCAGGAGGCTCGCAAACTCTGGACGACAAACTACGTCAACGATTATAAATTCAATGAAGACAAGTTGACTGTTCAATTTAGAACTGGTGTTTTATGTAAGTGTCTATAACATCAACATCTATAACTGCTAGTGATAACTATCGGGTATTCGGCCTATCTATCCAAAGTTACTATTCGGCCGGATCAGTATCTGGCCGAAAAGAGAATTTAGATTCACTATTCGGCCGATAACAAACGCATAACGCATAACAAATTATGCGTTTTCAATCAGATAAAGTCAGCCCAGCAGATTGTGAAGTGGTCGATGTTGCGCTCGATACTAACGTACCTCAAGCCTCAGACGATGTGTAAATTATTATGTACTAGCGACCCGCCCCGGCTTCGCACGGGTGCAATGCTGATACTAAATTAAATACACTACAGAAAAACTATGAACGTTGTATATAAAAACATAGCGGCCCGCTCCGACTTTGCACGGGCATAAAATAGAAACCTCTAAAATTAGCAATGTTGCCTTAGTATATGATGCATGTATTATACATATAAACCTTCCTCTTGAATCACTCTATCTATTGGAAAAAACCGCATCAAAATCCGTTGCGTAGTTTTAAAGATTTAAGCGCACATAGGGATATAGGGACAGAAAAGGCGACTTTGTTTTATACTATGTAGTGATTATAAAATAAACTCGCTTTAATTGCAATGCACGTTTAGAACTTTCAATTTCTGCAATGAATTGAAAGCACAAAACATGGTAATTAAGGTACCTAATATTTGTAAGAGTTAGTCTTGGAAAAAGTCCTGTGAAGGCCTTATAACTGAGATAATGTTAAACTGCATGTTAATAATTGACGCTTTTTGTCCAGGGCCTATTGGCATAGCTGTGTTAAAGTACAGCAATATGCCGTACCAGGGATGGGATATGAAGCCGGATCCTTATTCGTAAGTGCCTATAGCATAGCTATAAGATTTTTCATATTATAAGTGGCGGACGAGGAGACAGTTCACTTTATTGTAAGTCGTACCCAACACATAAATGTATTCCGGGCTATTGAATAATCCTCCCAGAATTGTAGAAAATGGTGGTTGACTGGTGGTAAATCCAATATGGTATGAAGGCCGCCTCATGCAAAATGTATTGCAGAAAGAAATTTCAAGAACTCCCAACGAGGAACAAAATAAAAAACATTAAGAGAATCACAAATTATGTGCTTTCTGACTTACAGCAGACCACATCATGCACAAGAAAGTTCACATAAATATTTTTTTTTTTTTTTTTTATTGAATAGTTGGCAAACGAGCAGACGTATCACCTGATGGTAAGCGATTACCGTCGCCCATGGACACCCGCAACACCAAAGGCGTCACAAGTGCGTTGCCGACCTTTGGGGGATGGGAAAGGGGATGGGGGGAGGGGTTGGGTATGGGCCTCCGGTATCCTCACTCACTCGGTGAAACACAGCGCAAACGCTATTTCACACCTGTTTTCTGTGAGGCCGTGGTATCACTCCGGTCTAGCCGACCCATTCATGCCGAAGCATAGCTCTCCCACGGTTGTATATTTGTATAAAAATTGGAAATATATAAAGCAATAAATAAAATAGGAGAAGTTCTGTCCCTTAGCTAAGTAGCAAGTGCTTCGCGTTGATTCTCTTTCTACAGCTGCTACCGTGTCTTTTCTCTTGTATTATTGGCTAATGTTTTGTATTGACCTCGTGACTTAGCATTGAGAGACGTTATTACCATACATTTGTTAGTTTTACATTAACGTTTATATTTTAGAATGACAGTTTAACTTGGGGAGTCGGTAACCTCGCCTAGTTCGTTAAACGCAAACGCAAATCTATAGTGCTGCGTGACACTGCACGTGACGTGCACGCGCACAATGAATCTGAGCGCCTATAAAAGGGCTCTAGATTAATGATTACACACGGGTGCGTCATGTGCTACCGACGCCTCTGTGTTTTAACCACGTAATGCCAATGGTCTCTATTTTTAACAGATTTAAATATCTTGAATATCTTTTTTAGTAAAGGTGTTTTGATCACCGTGACCGGCCTCTGTGTGACTGTGACCTGGCTGTGTCTGGGCAACTACGTACGTCTCAAGTTCATTGCCAACTCCCCCACATCTGCGCTCAGGGAACACTTCAATAAACCTTACTCCGTTAAAAGGATGGTTCAGGTAAATAACAGTTTTTTTTTTTTCTTTTTTTAAAAAGACAACTCCCACATTAGGAATAAACATCCTGTGTCGTGGGGGACTTTACAAACATACATGAAACGGACACAAAGAACATCCAGACTCGGGACAACAATTCGTGGATCACACAAAGTGTTGTAGGTACCGCGTGGGATTTGAACCCACGACACTTGGCGCAGTAGCAAGCGGCATGGCGACCGCTGACACCACTCGGCCAACCGTGCAGTTTTTATAACTTCACATATCTCAAAGACGGCTGTCTGGTCTTAAATCAGACAGTTTGTACTTCGGTAGACATACTTATTTATTAAAAAATACATACTTATTATAATAGCACCGCACGGTTGGCCGAGTGGTTTCAGCGGTCGCCATGCCGCTTGCTACTGCGCCAAGTGTCGTGGGTTCAAATCCCACGCGGTACCTACAACACTTTGTGTGATCCACGAATTGTTGTCCCGAGTCTGGATGTTCTTTGTGTCCGTTTCATGTATGTTTGTAAAGTCCCCCACGACACAGGATGTTTATTCCTAATGTGGGAGTTCTTTTTAAAAAAAATAAAAATAAAGTTAATTAAGTAAGGAGGCATACTTGGAGGAGTATGTATATATTGTATATACTAGCGACACGGCCCGGCTCCGCACGGTAGTCTTTAAAATTTTCAGGTTTTCTGTAATACACTGTGCATGTATTACACATGTGGAGGAACGGGTATCATGTTCCACCAACACAAAGGGAGGATCCTCCGATCAGGAGAGGTGATCATGCCTGGCGGGCTACTGCCCTACAGTTGATGTTGGGATGTTGTATATATGATAATCGGCGCGAGAACTATTTATTGCGCGATTCAGGATTTGTAGTTACTACGTGTTGCTACTACGTACGTTACTTCGTAGTTCAGTGTATCTTCGGTAGATGGTGCTGTAGTAGGTTATTGTTGTGTTATATGTGGAAGTCGCCACACACATTTATATAAGTCTTCCTCTTGAATCATCATCATCATGGGGTGCCATCTGCCAGTTTGGAGGTCAGCAGACGGTATCCCTCGCGATCATAAGCGACCTCTTTCAGTTGGTGTTATTTTTCCAGTCCAGTCCGTAAAGGGATAGTACAGTACAGTAGATCTTGTACTTTTTTTTTCTTGAATCTCTCTATCTTTAAAAAATAGTTTTTTTTAAGGTAAATTCAGAGCATTTTTCAATAATCTATCTCTAGTTCAAACTGGAGATAGTTTATTGAAAGCGCTGCTTATCAGTTTTAACTATTAAGGATATAAAATACTTTTAGGTACTCAACAATTGTAGAAAATAAATTACATAAAGAATCGTAATTCTCTTCTCCAGTTGATGCGGGAAGCCGGTTGCGACTTCTTTCCGGAGTTCGACGCACACGATCACGTGGAAGGGTCCTCGCACAAAGAGTGGGTGATGGAGAGGCACCATTACAATGCAATGGCGTTTCTTTCAAGAGCTTATAACTTTCAATGGAGCAGGTATTGCGCTGTGTTTCACCCAGTGAGTGAGAATACCGGAGGCCCACACCCCAACTCCTTCCTCCATCCCTCTCTCCATCGCCCTCCCTATCCCCCAAAGGCCGGCAACACTCTAGTGATGCCTCTGTTGTTGAGGGTATCCATGGGCGGCGGTAATCGCTTACCATCAGGCGAGAAGTCTGCTCGTTTGGCCACTATTCCAAACAAAAAAAAAATTTCGGTCTGTACTACTCGTAACATATAAATCTGACGAGTTTGTTTGTATGATCTGCAAATATTGGTTTCGGAGTTTGGGTGTTTTTTATGTACGAGTATAATATGTATATATTTACAAAAAAAAGTATAAAAGTATTTATATCAGTTGTCTAGTACCCATAACACAAGCTCTGCTTAGTTTAGGACTGGATAGCGTTGTGTGTTTGATGTCCGAAATATTTATTTATTTATTATTAAGACCTCAAGCACAGCAGTCGCTTACGCTACTACTGCGCTGTGGTCAACAATGGTCACTCAACTACGGTTTCTCGACTCAAAAGTCGCATATCTCTAGAATATATACATACAAAGAAAACATGTCCTCTTTAAACGCCAGTTGTTTTTTTGCAGGTGGAATGCAGAAGCAGACTCACGTACTATGATTATGCAGATGCGGGAAGTCGTGGATCCGAAAAGAGAGGTACTCGTTCCACTGCTGGACAAAGCTCTCCTTTAAACAGTGTCAACCATTCGATCTTAGGCAGTCTGCGTCCATCGGCGGCCAGTCATCTACCACACGTCATTGAAATTATATATGTTATCTTACTTAAAATAATCCTTTTAAAGGTTCTCAATTTCATGGAAATGGTGTTTACGATATTTTTTACATTCTATAATAAGTATTTTTCCACCGTGGGAGAACCACGCTTCGGCATGGGCCGGCTCGACCGGTGTGATACCACCTCCTCACAGAAAACCGATGTGAAATAGCACTTGCACTGTGTTTCACCGAGTGCGTGAGGATACTGGAGGCACATATCCCTCTCCCCATCACCCAAAGGTCGGCAACGCACCTGTGACCCCCCTTGGTATTGCCATGGGCGGCGGTAATCGCTTACCATCAGGCGATACGTCTACTCGTATGCCAACTAATCCATAATCTTTATCTTGTAATGTATTACATATCAGTAATTATGAAATCAACAAGAAATTTAAGCGATTTACATTATTTTAATGATTACTTTTTTATAAATTTATCCTTGATTTGGTTGTAACTTTTGCCCGCGACTCTGCCTGCGTGTATGTTGGTTATCGCGTTAACGAGCAGCCTATGTCCTTTCTCAAGAATCTAAGTATCTGCATGCCAAATTTTAATGACATCGGTGAAGCGGTTTAGCCGTAAAAGCGTAACAGACAAACACACAAAGTTACTTTCAAAGTATAATATTAGTATGTATAGTACCTTTGAATTCTAGTACAAATAAGTTTATTGCAAGGGATTGGGCAGTTGTACAATTTTATACAAAGAATATTTCCCTCAATTTTCCATCCCCTCTCTCAATAGTCACCAGTGGAAGACCACTAAGTGTAGTAACAACAGACAGACAAACTTACTTTCACATTTACAAATACGAATGTTAGTTTATTTTTAGTATTTACTAGCTGACCCACGCAACCTCGTTTGCGTCTAATATTGCCCGTGGCGTGAAAATTTTCCTTCCTCAATAAATGGATTATCCAACACCGAAAGAATTTTTCAAATCGGACCAGTGGTTCCTGAGATTAGCCGGAACAAACAGACAGACAGACAAAAATTTTAAAAATATATATTTTTGTATGTGTACCGTATATACATACATATGCATGTAGTAGAAAGCGGTTATTTTAATATTACAAACAGACACTCCAATTTTATTTATTTGTATAGATTAGAAAATTCTAAGATGTCATGAAATATAAATTATAGATTATCAACAATCTTTACTATATCTCTGTATAACATTTCACTATCTTAAAAATTTGGACATTTTACCACTCATTTACCTGCTTATCAAACAAAATATAAAATTCTCATCATCTTCCTAGCCTTTATTATTCCCAATATTATTTGAGGTCGGCTACTAGTTCAACCGGTTTTACCTGAATATCAGTATTTACACAGAGCGAGTTGTCAGTATATTTGAGGACACTTCCCAATAACGATTGCCATATGTGTTCATGACAACCGCGACCGACGGCTTAACGTGCTCTCCGAAGCACGGGCGGGAAACACCGACATCTTCCATACGGGTGCTATGTCCTTCCAACACACAGAGGGAGGATTCTCTGACCAGTCGAAGTGATCATGGCTGGCGGGCCACAGCCCACTGCAAAATATAAAAATCTATCGAACGGATTATAAAATTATTAGAGGTTTACCCCTCGTAATTTTTATATTATTCTAGTACAAAATAAATAAACGAATTCATGTAGAATCTTTCTCTCTGTCTGATTTCAGTCTAAGTTGTCACTCCTCCATGTGACCCCTCAGCGAGCCGCCATTTTGAAATGCAACGAAATGACACAAGAGATCAACTACGACCCAATGGTCGGTTTCCCTGTGAGTAAATATTTAATAACTAGCTAACCCACGCAACCTCGTTTGCGTCTTATATTGCCCGTAGCGTGAAAATTTTCCCCGGTTTTTGAAACATTCTTCATTGGTGCTCCGCTCCTATTAGTAGTAGCGTGATGATATATAGCCTATAGCTTTCCTCGATAAATGAACTATCCAACACGGAAAGAATTTTTCAAATCGGACCCAAGGTTCCTGAGATTAACACGTTTAAACAAACTCTTCAGCTTTATTATTAGTATAGATTACCATTATTTTGATTAAAAGAAAGATGTCTTATTCATATATCTAACTATATACATCTATTCTTACAGTTCTACCCGGACCTATTCACGCTGAACATGAGTTACGGCTCCGTCGACGCTAGAAGAATTACATTCAACATGAAGTACCGTCTTGTCGAGACTGTCTTTGAACTGCTACAGGAGTTGAAAGTTTTAAGCTTTTCATAGAAATAATATAGGATAGTGTAGATGACACCAAAGACAGTCAAATTAGTTAGTTTTATCATTTGTCAAAACGATAACTTTTTATGAAAAGTGTACTAAATACAAAATTGTGACGCCACAGTTTTAGACCACTCAACCGAGCAAAATATATCAATGTTGATTTGATTAATATTTGTTAGAATTGGAAAGCAGTAAGTTAGGTATATCATCCGAGATGTTTTAAAATTTCCGATTTAATGAAAGAAATATTGGTATTTATTTACGGTACAGTGATCTACCCTTTTTTTTTGTGCGGCAATCCCCTCTGATACCCATAAACACGTGTCACACGAAAAAAATCTAATTGTGGGTAGTTTGATGATACAAAACACCATCTCATACCTAGCGTCGTTTAGGTTTAGTATATGCTGTGTCGCGGAGGCTTTACAAACATATATTTAAAGGACACAAAAACCACCCAGACTTAGACAAAGTGTTTTCAAATGTGGGGTTTGAACCTTAACACTTAGCTCAGTAGAAAGCGACGTGGCGACCGCTTAAACCACTTCATCAACCGTACAGTTGACATATTTTTTTACCAATCTCTTCTAATAAAAAAATAAAGACTTCAAACTTTTTTCCTTTCTTTTAAGGCGTCAATAACGAGCGACGAAGTATATGTACGTTCGTCTTTACTCATTCTGCTTGTCTTACATATGTGGAGGAACGGGTATCATGTCCCTCCAACACAAAGAGAGGATCCTCCGGCCAGGCGAGGTGATCATGCTTGTCGGGCCACTGCCCAACAGTTGATGTTGGGATGTTGTATATATGATAATCGGCGCGAGAACTATTTATTGCGCGATTCAGGATTTGTAGTTACTTCGTGTAGTGCATTACTTCGTAGGTCAGTGTATCTTCGGCAGATGGCGCTGTAGTAGGTTACTGTTGTGTTATATCTGGAAGTCACCACACATACATTAAATGACGCCTAATTCTCTGAGGGGTGAGCTGAAACAATTGATGTCCACTTACTGCGGTCCTGACACATCTCTATTGCTTCCTCCATACTTTTCAATCGCTGCATGCATGCTCATCGGTTCCTAGTGTCACATGGGCTTTTTTCAAAATGTCAACAATTTGGTCTGTAAATGTTCTCTGTATAATGATTCTCATATTTCTATCGATCTCATCTATCTTTTTTCTCAAATAACACAACTCGCTTTTATAAACATTATCGTTAATATTTTAAAATATATTGCCATGACAAAAGAATAGTTTATAAGGAATGAATCGCAATAAACATTTTGAATATTTACTTTAATATTTTTGTAGTTTAATCCTTACTTATTCGTCAGAGAACCAAAGAGACCGACATAACGCTGAAAGTTAGTAGGTTGAAGTGGCAATGGGCTGGTCACATATGTCGCAGAACTTAAAACCGCTGGAGTATGCGTGTTCTGAAGTGGAGATTACGTCTTGGTAACCGTAGTGAAGGGCGCCCTCTGGCCAGAGTGTGGGACGGCTTGCTTAAGAATGCTAGCAGCGACTGGATGCAAAAAGTGACAGACTGGTATCTGCGGTGTTCCTTGGAAAGGGCCTATGTCCAGAAGTGGACTGCAACAGGCTGGTAATGACGATGACTCCTTAAGACACTATTTTCATATTTAGTCCCCGCGTTATGAAAATTTCATGAAGAGTTTATTCGAATAAAACTGAGGCGTTATGTTCCAGCACCTTGTCAGTAGTTGTCGTCTAACAAACTACTAAAATAAACAGCGCTAAAACGCTAATTACTAGGGATAGTTTCCTCGCGACCAATATTTTACAGTCATTAAATGAGTATAAGTGAGCAACGTACAACAGCCCCGGGTCGGCAAGATGACCGGCCATTTGGAGCACACGCACTTTACCTAAACTATTTTTTTGTTAACAATTATCTTTTCTTAAGGACAAATCACTTAATAACTAAGCGCTTTTCTAAAAACTTTCTGCCTCGTACAATAAGACTGTTATTGAACTGTCGCATGTGGTATTTCCGGTCCAATACGTCTTTCAAACTTTCAAGAAAAGAGCGTACTCGTTTTTAAAAGACCGTTAATAACTTGTGACGCTTCTGGTGCCCATGGTCGTTGACTAACCGCTAGGTGATCCGTCTGCTCCTTTTCCCCCTATCCCATAAAAAAGACTGGTGGAAATTGACCACCGCCAGTTATGAACGCCTGCAACTTGCCCCCATTATATTTTTAAATTAGATTATTTGTGTAGTACTATTTATCTACATTAGGTATACTTTGTCTAAGAAACCTAACCTGACATCAATCTTTTTTTTTTTTTAAGCCAATAAACATGTGGCGCGGGGGAATTCAACAAACATATGTATGTATGAAACGGACAAAGCACACTCAGAATTAGAACAACAATTTGTGGATCACACAGTGTTGCCCCATATGGAGCTTGAACCCACAACACAGCGCATTAGAAAACGTCTTGGCAACCTCTTAAGCTACGACACCATTTATGCAGTCGTCACCATCATTTTCATATACCTACCCTTCCGTTCATTTTTAATCAGACGCCTTTATAACACCAACCCTCCTTGGGAAATCTTCATATAAGACAAAGGATGAAAGCAAAAGGAAGGAAGGAGGCTAAGGTAATGATTCCCGCAGGTCTTGGATTGTGAGACAGGACTGAAATCGCAGGCAAGCATTCTACCACTGAACCATCGATATTTTTTTTTCTGATTAATTTCGTTACGGGTTTCAAGATAGTTTAATTTTTCCTGGGACTTCCCGATGTCATTACTCGATGTGTTCGTGAATCACTGCTGTTGATCCTGGCGTACAGAAGTTACAGTGGTGGGCGTGTGGGCGGGATTAGTCCCATTTAAATAAAAAAAAGGACTGAAATCGCAGTAGTTTCGGGAAACAGGTCGGTATCTTTTTTCTGTGGGGATTCCCCTCGTGTATTCCCCTACTGAACGACCAGTGGGGTTGCTCTCGGCTCGAACTGATTAAAAACCTTACGCTGTCTCTGATACTAATAGCCAAGAAACTGTTGAAAGCTGGAACTTAAATCATTCGTACCCCAAATTTTCGTACCTGCATATCCAAGTTCACCAGACTTGTAATTTTATTAGGTAGTAGTATCACGTTGATTTCAGTACCAACGGATCGACAGGTGGTACTACCCTCTCATAGATGATCAACCTAAAATGACAGCATGAATGTCATGTTTCTGCACGGTTGGCCGAGTGGTTTCAGCGGTCGCCATGCTGCTTGCTACTGCGCCAAGTGTCTTGGGTTCAAATCCCACGCGGTACAACACTTTGTGTGATCCACGAATTGTTGTCCCGAGTCTGGATGTTCTTTGTGTCCGTTTCATGTATGTTTGTAAAGTCCCCCACGACACAGGATGTTTATTCCTAATGTGGGAGTTGTCTTTTAAAAAAAAAAAAAAAAGTTTCGTAGGTGAGTGCGAGCCTAGAGGCCCAATGATTCAGAAGCATCTCAATAGACCACCATTGTGTGGGTCACCATAATAAATATATCTGGCAAACGAGCAGATGTATCGCCTGATGGTAAGCGATTACAGCCGCCCATGGACACACGTAACACCAGAGGCGTTAAAAGTACGTTGCCGGCCTTTTAGGAAGGAGTACGCTCTTTTCTTGAAGGTATGAAGGTCGTATTGGTCCGGGAATACTGCAGGCGACAGCTTTGTTTGCATTCGCAATGAACATGGTGACCACCACTCTTGGATTCTGTCCATGCTTTCCATCAGGCAGAGTAGAGTCATTTTGTCAGGCCAATTGGAAAAAAAAACACGTTATTGTAACGTATACTTTGCCCCACAGAGGTATAAATAAAACACATTATTTCTATAAACAATTTATACTATATTTTATCGGATAAAAAAAAACTAATATCTACTAGTAGTAAAAAAAATACAGCGACCATCGCTTACTAAAACCACGAAAAATGTTTATTTTTACAAAAAAAAACTATTTTTTTTTTATAATTTTCACGATTTCTTTTGTTATTTATTAATTGGCAGTATGTTATATACAATATTATTTAAATAAATCTATATGTATATATGATCTTACTTTTGCATGCGTCTATAAATAAATCATTATAATTGTCGCTCAATCAATAAAAGCATCGATTAAATATCGATTATTCATACAATAATATTTAATATTAATTACAATCGAGTCGATATTTATTTGAAAAATATATCCATCGACATTTTCAAGAAAAACACAAATTAATCAACGCACACAAAAGTTCTAGGCATATATAGTATTTAATTGCATTTGTCAAGACTCGTTTGATAAAAAATATTTTGAGTCCATATTTGGGCCAAAACACGAACTTAACCCCTTAAATACCATGGCCTGGATAACAGAACTAAACGTTTCATTTCACGTTCACGAAACATATTTTTGTTACATATACTGAGTGATTACTGGTAAAAGATTAAATGATTTTTTTTCCAAACGACTTTATTCACTAGATTTTTGGTTTTACTTTCATGTGTATTTCAGATCCCCAATAGCTTTAGCAGCACGTTACAGGGCTTTAGCAAGGTTCGAAACTGCTCAGGCTTCTCCGAAATACATCTACTGATTACTACTGATTTCCCTAACCATGATTTTATTTAAACATGCGTGTAAAGAAACGCATAAGGACTGTATCTAGGCCATACCCTCACTAAGTTACATATAAATATTATAATTCCAAAGTCACATTAAATTAAAACAAATGTCTAAATGTGATTTTGAACACTGAGGACCGACTTTTTGTCACAGGCGAATACAAAAAAACAAATCGATATGATCGCGAGTTTATTACACAATATAAATTTTTAAATCACAGTCATCTATTTAAATTAAAACATCAAAGTCGGTCCTCAGTTCTGGCCTGAGGACAGTGGTAGTGGCCTTGAAATTTATTCATTATTCGCCCAACCGCTATCCCTGGGCCTTTTAGAGAAATGGCTAACCGACGTTATTGACTAATACTATTCCTAATTTTTTTATATGTCCAAAACATAACATTCAGGCCATCAAAACAGCTTGCTAAAGGTTATTCAGGTAAAATTAAATATTTTTCTGGTATACTTGTTTTAAAAGATGTTACAGGCTCTGACGGTTTAACCGCTCCTCTAACCAGAAGATAAAATTAAAATCCAAGAATTCAATGGATCTAAACATATTGAGTTCCATATTTTCTAAATTCAATGGATTGTGCCCCTATTGTTAAATAAAAAGCATGTTAATTTCTCGAATTAAATTAATAGCTACATTCTACATAGATAAACGCTTTTTACTTAATATTTACAATAAATGATAAAAATGATAATAATATATCGAAATTGAAAGTCAAAATGTTTTTTTTTACAAAATCGAATATCTACACAGTTTATAAAAGTGTTTTATAATAGTTGTTTTTTGAGAATTGGAGATAGCAACACCGTGATCGTCAGGGGTACATTAAAACCCCGAAGAATGAAATTCCCATATAGGTTAAAATAACTATGATTTTGTGATAGTGAAAAATGATAGACCAAAGGTTGTTTCTTAAAGCATGTAAAACAATTTAACAGTGGGTATAAAACCTATACTGCCACGCTTAATATGACCTCACAACTAACATTCCTTGGGCGATTGAAATAGCGGATCCTAGCGGTAGACGGGAGTAATAATTATTGTTCACGATATTACTAAATTTTTCAACCAAAATGGTAGGTTTTTTAAATAATTAATAAGTTATCAGTTACACCTGTCATAAAGCTTGCAACACCAGTAGTAATATTCACTGTATAATTGACTAAGGGTAAAATACCCCGAACATTAACTGTATTTAAGAACCAAAGAGTTTTTTATACCTTTGGAGGTAGTTGATTACATAAACTTTATCTATGGAAACATAACCACACTTTTAGACGTGTTATGAAGTGTCTACTATTAGGCATATAAATCTTCAGTAATCTGGTAAAGTTTTATTGCGATTTATAAAACATATCCAAGATTTTTGTGCGAGTATATAGACACAAGTGTTGACCATTAAAGGGTGTTACATATTGCGAAACTAGAATTTATATTAGCATAGTTTTTGTGCATAAATTTGGTCGTGAACTTCCAATCTACACTTACAACCATCGGACCCATAGTCCATAAGCGTAAAGCGATTATTTTTTAGAACCTGCCCCTTACCCAAATTGCAAGTGTTTCGTATCAATTCTTTTTCCTACAATCGCTAACGCCTCTATTTTTAAATTGTTGGCTAACATTTAATATTGACCACGTGACTTAACGTTGAGAAACGTCATTCCCATACATTAGTTATTAACGTATTCGTTTGTAGAACGCAACTTGGCTAGGGAGTGGGGCTTGATCGATGTTACTATTTTCTTAAAGCGAATGGACTGTGGTTACAAAAGTTTTAGAAACTTTTGATACCGTATTGATGACATATGGGGGAAACGAGCAGACAGGGCCACAGGAAGTGACTACCGCCTTTTATAGACTGCTGACTTCTGCAAATCAAATTTTCAAGATTGAGATAATGAACATAGCTCCGTAAGACACATCACCATCATCATAGCATCATCATTGCAAGTGCAAAGTTGAGTTGTAGTTGTACCTTTCTGAACGCAATGGAATTAAAATTTTCAACGTGTATTTCATATTATAAAAGTTACTCTTAAACTATCGATATTTAATGGCGAGGTGCTTCATTTATATCTATTTTAATTTCTAATGTTTTAGGAAAGTATGAATCCAGGGCTTTTAACTATACTTACCGGAAAGATGATTTCAACTTTAGCATAATCTTTTTTATGAATATTTTTATTTTGAAAACGCTTTTTAAATGTTTAAGGTCCTGCTTCGCCGGTTATAGATAAGTTTCAGAGAGCTTATCTGACAGAATTTGACGTATCTTCCATATAAATTGTGCTATCTGTTAGATAAGCTATCTGGCACTTATATGTAACCGGTGAAATAGGGCCTCTAATAGTGAATTTATTAAATCTAGATGCTGGAATGTTTCCTTTATGATCAAGAGCATGTATACTCAATCGAAGGCTTATTCAAGTTCTAAATAGGAGTTCCACAAGGCACTAATCCAGTACCATGTCATTTCTAACGGAATTTTCTTTTACCTGTATATTGAAGAAAATAAGCTCTAGCGTGTTCTACCAATGAAGTGTTTGCGTCTAATTTTCATTTTTATTAATTTTCAAGAATTAATCTCTACTACTATATCTCTAACTTTCTGAAAAGCTAAGTTTCCAACTTCAAAAAGGGGAGGTTATTAATTCGGTTGATATTTATTATATTGGGGCATAATTCTGTCATTTAAAGACGGATTTGCAATTTTTATTTTTGTTCGAAAGAGGTTTTATTCCCACAGAGTACCATTTAAATTTCATATAGACCTGTTGATGGGTTTCGGATACTGACAATAAAACTCTTAAAAAAATTACATAAAATCAATGGCGACTGTTACTATCGCATCACGCATTCCATAGTGTTGTTTGAAATCAGTTCAACTTATTATCAAAATCTATTTTACTTGTTTATAGTCAGCGCCGCCGATGAATTACAACGACTGTGCGAAGCGGTGGACTAGCGTTGCATCAAATACAGTTGTATTCTAAAGAACTTTAGGTTTATTTTAAATTGCTACTAAATTGTCTCTTCGCTGCCACTGCATTAACTCTAGTAGTATTATATAGGCAGATCAACTACTGCTTTTGCTGTTAATAATTTTTGACCACAGATGGCTCGAAAGACCAATGTGTACTATCAACTTAAGGTTTAATTCAATTTGGTTAAAATTGTTCCAAATAGTATAACAACCATTTTCAATAATCTATTACCAATTTTATTAAAAGATAGGTTATTGAAAACGATCTGAATTTACCTTAAAACAGATTCTTCTTGATAAAAAAAATTGATCCAGCAAATCAATTAAAGCATTGAATTATTTTATAATCTAATATATATTGATATAGGTTATTGAAAATGGCTACAAATAGATAGAATGTTAGATTTACTTGCCAATGCTTATACAATTTAACAACTAACCCTAATCGATTTTTATTCTTTCGTTTCAAACTATATTTTGATTCTTATTGAATTCGTTGTTTTAACGTTGTTATGTAGTCAAATAGGTTTGTTTTACATATAATATGAATGAGAGAACGATAGTCCATCTACTGAGGATGCACTGAACTGCGAAGTAGCGCGCTGCGCGGAGTAGCTACCAATCCTGAATCGCGCAATAAATAGTTCTCGCGCCGATTATCATATATACAACATTCCAACATCAACTGTTGGGCAGTGGCCCGCCAGGCATGATCACATAGACTGGTCGGAGGATCCTCCCTTTGTGTCGGATTGACATTACACCCGATCCTCCACAATAGTTACGACATGGACTATCCATTGACATTACTCGCTATCTCACTCTAGCGGTTTTTAAATCATCTTGGATACCGGTGTTTTCATTATAGTTCACTATTTGTTTTTATTAGGTAACATAACAACTGCACGTATTGTCTTTCCCGACAGGGTAGTCTTAGTAAATCATATTTCTCATAAAACTAAACAATTTGCCATCATGAATTAATTATATAGTACAGCTATTAAAGAATTGCATATTTTTTAAATTGCTTTTCCAAAGTAAACTAAAAACTTTATAACTAGAGACTACTGAAAAGGACAGGATAATAATTCCGTCCCTTTCTTTCGGACTAAAACATTGGACGCAAACACTGTCAAATTTGAATAAAACCAAGCATTAAAATATGAGCTATATTCATTTATTTACACTGATGCCAGCGACATTTTGATTTTATTTATATGAAGTCATAAAAAAGCTTGGCGCGTAGCCTATACTTTTATAATGGGTATCGGTGACGTCACCTATACTAACACCAAAGTTTGCGACAACGCCATCTATTATTGGTTACCGCAAACTCTAGAAAAGTCTTCACTATCTCTAATTAGTCGTCATCGTCATTTTCGGGTTCAATAAGTCATTTTAATTAAAAAAAGAACATTAAAATTAGCAATAAAGCTTGCTATACCTTCCAAATTCAAACGCGAATGAATCTAAGGTATTACCAATCAAGAAGATTTTAAGTCAAATCGCGCTCTCTGATATCTATGGCTCTACGGACGCGAGTCACTCTAGTATACCATAGACAAAACATGTAACCATCCAGAATTTGATTGTCAGAACTTCAAAAAGACCTTTATCTACGGTCCTACAGGAAGTTCTCACCGCACTAGATAACAACGTAACATACAACAAATATCAACACAGATGTTTAACAAGTTGCTCCGAAACATCCGTTTTGGTTAAATCCGCAAACTCCGCGGACTTCCCCCTTTGTAATATTTCAATTGTACTTCTGGACTCCAGCTGTTTGATGTGTTGCATTAGCTTCGCCTCTGACATTGGCTGCAATGGCCTGGCTACGACCAGGTTCGTGTTTTTGAGAGCTCTGGCGAAGGTTTTCAGGAACTTTGACCACTGTCGCTCGTTGGACGTAGCTTCGGGAGTGTTGACAAGAAGGGACGCCTTCTCAATTAAAGCGCAGACGCAGCTTAGTGTAAACTGTAAAAAAGTTTATTATTTGAAGGTAGACATATTTTTAAATGGGTACCTCCCCACCAAGTAGTGGGTAGTCTGATGGAGTCCAACACTGGTGGTGACTCACACTTTAGCGGCCTACTATCTTTAACACGCTCTGCGTAAAGGACCCGAGATTCTGGTACTACTACCAAGAAAGCAGTTTTTAAACTAGAAAAGCTCTTCGCGTTTCAAAAGTCCTCACTTTAGCCGTTAAGTACAAATTCATCTTACAATTATATAGCTAGCAGTCAAACACTTTATCTGCCTCTGTGGCGTAGTGGTAGCTTAGTAAGGAAAACCCTGGAACCCCGACGTACCTCAGACCACCTACCAGTTTGTAGGTGGCCCCCAACTGTGTAGGGCCCCGATGTTTCCTTTACAGTCCGCGCCGTCACCCAGGCCTACTTCTACTAGGGTGACAGGTGGCCTCATCTGTCACCCCCAGACTGATTCTTATGGAGGATGGAGATGCCAGCGACATTTTGATTTTATTTATATGAAGTCATAAAAAAGCTTGGCGCGTAGCCTATACTTTTAAAATGGGTATCGGTGACGTCACCTATACTAACACCAAAGTTTGTGACAACGCCATCTATTATTCGTTACCGCAAACTCTAGAAAAATTTTCACTATCTCTAATTAGTGACAGGTGGCCTCATCTGTCACCCCCAGACTGGTGCTTATGGACAATGGAGATCGTTCTGCGATCTCTGTCGCCTGACTCGCTTTTGGTACCCGTAGCCCATTCTCGGGACCAGCGGACCGGGAGAGTTCTAAACCTCTCCAGGTCCCGCTCCGCCGTCTCTTTGGCAAACATAACTTGCTCGCAGAAAGAAACGGCGGAGTTCCCCCTACCCTGCGCCTATTAGTTTTGGTAGCACTTCAATATATGTACTTGATTTCTTGTTTATATCATGCAAATAGATTGTTTAACATACCAAAACGAAATGAGGAATATACACTGACACCTAAGATGAACCAATACAGGTTTTATGGATGTTTTTTTGACGTAATATTAAACAAAAAAAAAAGTAATGGTTACCCAGTGGTCGAAATTCCACCATAATTCATCCAATTTTTTAGCTTTCTGGACTACTCTTCCATATAAATTTTAAATGTACCAAATTTCATCCGGCGTTCGCTAAATTTTCATAAAAATGGAAACAAAAGCTTTCGCTTTCCGCATTAATATTTAGATGAATGGACCATGGTATCGAAGGTATCTGATGAAATACTTACAGGGGTGGTTAGGGCGTAGGGCGTCCTTGCAGGATCGAAGGCTTCGGCCAACATACTGCACGACTCCAATATGGGCGACCAACCGGTTGAGTTTTGAATGTAACTGGAAAGATATAAAATAAATTAACATAATGGCTCGGTGGCACAGTGGTAGCGTATGTGGCTGCTGTGCTTGAGGTCTCGGGTTCGATTATTTGTAATTTGGACGCGGGAATCGAACCCATGATCAAAGCAGTTTTATTTTTCAAAAAAAAAGTAGTAGAAATTGTTTTCCCTATAGTTAAACCATTACAAACGTGGGAACTGAGTCATTTTTATCAGACCTCTCGCTCACACTTATAGGTATATCGGAACTCTCGCTCGCACTCCTAGTGTTGTGTGTAACGATAAAAAGCTATTTATAAATATTTTTTATAAACAAGTTGTAAGAAATTTGTTAGTATATTACAAGTGACAGTAAACAAGTAGGAATTGACACAAGTGAGATAACCAAGAGGGGACAAAGATTGGGGAAAACAGGTTTTGGATGAACAGGTGGGACAGACAAGTTGCATAAACAAGTTATCGTGAACAAGTGTTCGCCAATATGCGCGCTCACAGCGTGCGGAGCCGCGCGCGCGTGGGACACACGCGGGACACGAACCGCGACACTAGACTTACCTCCTGTAGTGCGGCGCGAGCGCGGCGAGGCTGTTGTGGTCCCGGCGCGCGACGGGCGCCAGCGCTCGCAGCGCGCGCGTGGGACACACGCGGGACACGAACCGCGACACTAGACTTACCTCCTGTAGTGCGGCGCGAGCGCGGCGAGGCTGTTGTGGTCCCGGCGCGCGACGGGCGCCAGCGCTCGCAGCGCGCGCGTGGGACACACGCGGGACACGAACCGCGACACTAGACTTACCTCCTGTAGTGCGGCGCGAGCGCGGCGAGGCTGTTGTGGTCCCGGCGCGCGACGGGCGCCAGCGCTCGCAGCGCGCGCGTGGGACACACGCGGGACACGAACCGCGACACTAGACTTACCTCCTGTAGTGCGGCGCGAGCGCGGCGAGGCTGTTGTGGTCCCGGCGCGCGACGGGCGCCAGCGCTCGCAGCGCGCGCGTGGGACACACGCGGGACACGAACCGCGACACTAGACTTACCTCCTGTAGTGCGGCGCGAGCGCGGCGAGGCTGTTGTGGTCCCGGCGCGCGACGGGCGCCAGCGCTCGCAGCGCGCGCGTGGGACACACGCGGGACACGAACCGCGACACTAGACTTACCTCCTGTAGTGCGGCGCGAGCGCGGCGAGGCTGTTGTGGTCCCGGCGCGCGACGGGCGCCAGCGCTCGCAGCGCGCGCGTGGGACACACGCGGGACACGAACCGCGACACTAGACTTACCTCCTGTAGTGCGGCGCGAGCGCGGCGAGGCTGTTGTGGTCCCGGCGCGCGACGGGCGCCAGCGCTCGCAGCGCGCGCGTGGGACACACGCGGGACACGAACCGCGACACTAGACTTACCTCCTGTAGTGCGGCGCGAGCGCGGCGAGGCTGTTGTGGTCCCGGCGCGCGACGGGCGCCAGCGCTCGCAGCGCGCGCGTGGGACACACGCGGGACACGAACCGCGACACTAGACTTACCTCCTGTAGTGCGGCGCGAGCGCGGCGAGGCTGTTGTGGTCCCGGCGCGCGACGGGCGCCAGCGCTCGCAGCGCGCGCGTGGGACACACGCGGGACACGAACCGCGACACTAGACTTACCTCCTGTAGTGCGGCGCGAGCGCGGCGAGGCTGTTGTGGTCCCGGCGCGCGACGGGCGCCAGCGCTCGCAGCGCGCGCGTGGGACACACGCGGGACACGAACCGCGACACTAGACTTACCTCCTGTAGTGCGGCGCGAGCGCGGCGAGGCTGTTGTGGTCCCGGCGCGCGACGGGCGCCAGCGCTCGCAGCGCGCGCGTGGGACACACGCGGGACACGAACCGCGACACTAGACTTACCTCCTGTAGTGCGGCGCGAGCGCGGCGAGGCTGTTGTGGTCCCGGCGCGCGACGGGCGCCAGCGCTCGCAGCGCGCGCGTGGGACACACGCGGGACACGAACCGCGACACTAGACTTACCTCCTGTAGTGCGGCGCGAGCGCGGCGAGGCTGTTGTGGTCCCGGCGCGCGACGGGCGCCAGCGCTCGCAGCGCGCGCGTGGGACACACGCGGGACACGAACCGCGACACTAGACTTACCTCCTGTAGTGCGGCGCGAGCGCGGCGAGGCTGTTGTGGTCCCGGCGCGCGACGGGCGCCAGCGCTCGCAGCGCGCGCGTGGGACACACGCGGGACACGAACCGCGACACTAGACTTACCTCCTGTAGTGCGGCGCGAGCGCGGCGAGGCTGTTGTGGTCCCGGCGCGCGACGGGCGCCAGCGCTCGCAGCGCGCGCGTGGGACACACGCGGGACACGAACCGCGACACTAGACTTACCTCCTGTAGTGCGGCGCGAGCGCGGCGAGGCTGTTGTGGTCCCGGCGCGCGACGGGCGCCAGCGCTCGCAGCGCGCGCGTGGGACACACGCGGGACACGAACCGCGACACTAGACTTACCTCCTGTAGTGCGGCGCGAGCGCGGCGAGGCTGTTGTGGTCCCGGCGCGCGACGGGCGCCAGCGCTCGCAGCGCGCGCGTGGGACACACGCGGGACACGAACCGCGACACTAGACTTACCTCCTGTAGTGCGGCGCGAGCGCGGCGAGGCTGTTGTGGTCCCGGCGCGCGACGGGCGCCAGCGCTCGCAGCGCGCGCGTGGGACACACGCGGGACACGAACCGCGACACTAGACTTACCTCCTGTAGTGCGGCGCGAGCGCGGCGAGGCTGTTGTGGTCCCGGCGCGCGACGGGCGCCAGCGCTCGCAGCGCGCGCGCCCACAGCGTGCGGAGCCGCGCGTGCGTGGGACACACGCGGGACACGAACCGCGATACTAGGCTCTGTAGGCAGACACACCCATGTCACTCAACCGATTCGATAATCTTTTTTTTTGTTTATTAGAACAAATAACATACATGTTAGAATAAAATAAAACTATTCGTCGCCCATTGGTGGACATTCGATCAAAATTACTTTAATTTTTTAGGTTTCTACACTCCTCCTCTATATATAAACTCTAAGGCCCGTATTATAGAAGGCGTCTCAGTCGTGAATCGAGTTTTAAAACTAGTTTCAAGAAGAGATTGTATTATAGAACGTCTCTTGAGACAAGATTCACTGATCGTTGATCAAGTGAGTAAAGATCAACGCTTAGCTTATTTTAGAACGACGCTTATGTCAAAATCGTCTCTCAAGAACAGATTTTGACAGATGTGATCTGTTCAACTGAGAGAAGCTCAATCTAGTCTCAAGTGGTAATTTCTAATGATTTTTCTGAATTATATAACGAAAGATTTATTTTACCATACTTTATTTACGAAAGAATTGCTTATTATACACATTTCAATACATTTGTATGTTATTTTAGAACGACGTTTATGTGAAAATCGCCTCTCAGGAAAAGATTTTGACAGATGTGATATCCGTTAAACTGAGACAAGCTCAATCCAGTCTCAAGTGGTAATTTCTTATACCTTGTAATGAAAATTAACGTATTTTATGATGATTTTTCAGAATAACAACGAAATATTTATTTCACTTTACTTTATTTACGAAAGAATTGCTTATTATACACATTTGGGTGTTTTCTATGTATAATATGTATGTATTTACAAAAAAAAAAGTATATAAGTATTTATATCAGTTGTCTAGTACCCATAACACAAGCTCTGCTTAGCTTGGGACTAGATGGCGTTGTGTGTTAGATGTCCGGAATATTTATTATTTATTTATTTATTTATTTCAATACACTTTAATTAACACTAATTGATATTCAATTCACTTAAAATACACATTCAACTATTTATTTCAAGTAATATCCTTCAAGCAATAATAAGTAGGTGTGGTTTCTGACATAAATATTACAATAATTTTAAAATAAAAACAAAAACAGTTTGAGAATTCGACATTGACAAGTATTGAAAACAATTTGAACGTTCCGTTATAGGTAGTATCTAGTCAGATTTATTTTAATACTAGCTGAACCCCGCGGTGCTACCCGCGGTACGATGATAACTGCGGGCAACGCCGCGAGGCGAAGCTATATCTTTATAAATAGTAGCCTATGTGTTATTCTGATGTATAAGCTATATTGTGGTAAAGTTTCATTCAAATCCATTCAGTAGTTTTTACGTGAAAGAGTAACAAACATCCATACATACATACATCCATACTTACAAACTTTCGCCTTTATAATAGTAGTAGGATTTAAAGTATTTAATTTAGGGCGAACTGCTTCTTATTATTATATTTGAATTGATACACTAGCCAATAGTGTATTATATATAAACTAATAACCAATAATATATAAATTATACTTGTTAGATATGATGTGTTTGATATAATTAACTGCGTAACACAGAACAATAATTTCGACAATGCAGAAACGTAACTGAGAACAGACTTGTGAGTTGAGATTAGTTATTGAAACTAGTTTCAACTGAGTAGAACTTAAAATGCCTTCTATAATAAGAGCGACGCTTGAGATTTGATCATAACTTGAAACTCGATTCAGCTGATCGGAGATCAAACGATACTTGAGACGCCTTCTATAATACAGGCCTTAATCTTTCGAATGCGGGAACGGGTACTTCCGGTTCCATGCACCGTGCGGCGAAAGTGCAAAATTTTGCAACACGGTGCATGGTGTACGAAAATGATCAAATATTTTAAAAAACAATGCTCGGTGGTTATAAAAGTGATTATTTTTCAAAAGATGGATAACAAGCGTACATGGTTATGCCATATTTTATTACTAAACTAATGTTATCGCTTTA
Organism: Spilarctia lutea; assembly: GCA_916048165.1. Taxonomy (NCBI): domain Eukaryota; kingdom Metazoa; phylum Arthropoda; class Insecta; order Lepidoptera; family Erebidae; genus Spilarctia; species Spilarctia lutea. Next base: position 2,978,955 of record OU696498.1, on the reverse strand, counting down.
TTATTTACTCACAATTGAGCCAAGTATTAATTTACGCACCTATTGTGTTAATAAACATGATTTTAATATTTTATGTGGTTTATTATTCATTTTACTTATTATCCTCATAAAGTTCGATAACTAAGCTATCTACTGATATAAAAAACACTATAACTGCAGTAAAAATTCATTGAGAAACATATTTGTAAAAATCACATTTCGCTGTCGAGATATTCGCCATTTTGTCACTTTACAATCAAACTATTATTTGCGCCAAAAAACAAATTACGTAGTATTTATATGAAGAAATAGTGTTTTTTAGTTAAATAATTTATTTTTTTAGTTAACTAGTGCAAAAGACAGGAACAATACATAAAAAAAACAACCTATTTATCAAGTTATTTAAAAAAAGGACTCGTTTGCTAGACCAGTTTTCATTTATTATTTTTAAGTTCTGAGAATTCTCTAAACTCTATGAAAATGACTGAATGCTAAAGAGAACAAACTGATCGTTCCATTATGTGACACACAAAGTCTATGGTCAATACAAAATAATTTAGTAAAACATAAACAAAGATCAGTTTACGTCTTGTTCATTGTCCGTCACTACTGTGTATGTGTGGGTGTTAATAGTTCCGGGACTTCCCGCTAGGCTGCGTGCAAACACGAATCAACGGCGATATACAATTTTAAGTGGCGTGCTATTGGAGAGGCCTATGTCCAGCAGTGGACTACGATACGCTGATGATGATGTAGAACAGTAATGGCGTGAGAGCCCTTTGTATGTGTGCGTCTAATTTCGCTCGTCAGGCAAAAAATTAGTGTTTATTTAAATATTTAGCTTTTCTAACACATTTTTGTTGCTATTCTATATTCTATATAAGATTCTCATCGCAATTATATCATTTTATCAATAAAAACATAAGAATAAATGCGTAAAAACCTTCAAATGAGTAAGCCTTTTTCAATAGGTAATAGACTCGGTAACTTTTTGAGTAACACAATTCAAAATTACGCATGATTTATGCCTCAATTCGTATTGATAGTGGTTCCTAAAATAAGTATAATAAGTAAAATATAACAACAAACTACCTTCAAAATCACCTTATCGGCAAAAAATCAGTTTTAAGAGGCACTTGACAGATCGCGTTGCGTCATCGTCAACTTTGAAATTGGAACTCGTTTTTTTTACGGCTCTTGAAGCGCACTTGACAAACGAATGTTTTAAAATGTTGTTCGTATAAAGCAAATGCATAACAAACCTTTCTAGACTTCATTATAATAACTTTAATACCCAAAATTAATTAAAATGCAAGTTAACTGCGGTTATCGCGGATCCGCAATGCCGCACCGACGGGACAATCGCGGATCCGCAATGCCGCACCCCAGAGGTTAATGTGCCAAATTTCATACTCCTTCGTTCGCATCACTTTTGTAAAAAAAGGGTACAAAATTTTAGGTAATATAACCCAACGGTTGATGTTAATATGCTAATCGGCACGAAAACTTTTATATCGCGATTCAGGATTCAGTAGTTGCTCCGTAGTTCGGTGTATCTACGGTAGATCGTGCTGTACAACAAATCCGAAAATGACAATTCTTATCAGCGAATAACTCGGGCTACTTTTTACCACGAAAATCAAGACACATACGGGTGCAACCGCGGGCATAAACTAGTTATTCAATGTCTCAACTCACCTTGCCTTTCCTTACAGAAAGAATTTGCTGCAACCGATCACCGTGCAACAGACCTGCGAACATTTTGTTCAGCAGATCATCTTTGTCTTCGTCTAGAAGGTTCTTTACAGGCGCTGGTTTCTGGTTCACTGCCAAATTCACAACCTGGAAATACAACTCAATTAGTTTACTTCGAAAAAGTCACGGAAACGACAAAAGTCGAGTAGTTGATGAGTGGGAGACCGGAGGCCCAATGATTACCTCCTTCTTGTAAGTCATTTAGATCATACTAGATTATAGACTCTTATAAGACTGAACTGTCAGCTGACGGGGACTTAGACCGGCTCACCGTCAACACCGGTTTCCTTTACAGCTACGGACCCCCCGGAGGCCCAATGATGCAGAAGTATCTCAATAGACCGCCGTAGTGTGGGTCACCATGCTGCATTGTTGTGTAGGGGAACGGGTGTCATGTTCCACCCAACACAAAGGGGGGATCCTCCGACCAGGCGAGGTGATCATGCCTGGTGGGCTACTACCCAACAGTTGATGTTGGGATGTTGTATATATGATAATCTATAAGAACTATTTATTTCGCGATTCAGGATTTGTAGTTACTCCGTGTAGTGCGTTACTTCTTAGTTCAGTGTATCTTCGGTAGATGGCGCTGTAGTATTGTAGCACCTAGCAACACAACATTCCATTCGAATACAACAGCCGTTAGCTGCGCGCACCCACCCGTCGGCGCGGGGCTGTTACTACGCGCCTCGGCGCCGCCTCGCCGCGCCAGTCAGCCGTACGCTCTCACAGCGAATCCACGTTGCTTGACCTCTTACCTTTGCTCTGTGCTTACGCTTTCTACCAAGTGCCTTAGTGTTAATTATAGTGATCGTATTTTCTATTCTTTGCTTGTACTGTACCTTCTTACCTCTTGTTTCGCGCTGTGTGTAATTCCTTCTGTACATTAAATAAGTGTTCGTTAAATCTGTGTATTATTATAAACTATAAACTTACATATACGCAGATAGGCTTAGTGTAGTAGATAGTGTTAGTAGGACTGAACTTAAATACACATACCTACATTAGCTACATAGCTACCTAAGCTACAGTATCAACAACTGTTGCGCTGTATGTGGAGGTCGCCACAAAGGTTTGAAGATCGTATAGTTGATGGTATAGTTGACCCAAAATCTCCTTTCTAAGGAGTGGCCTATGTCCTGTAGTGGACTATTATAAGCTGTACATGATGATAATGATATCACAAAGACGATCTTCAAACCTTTGTGGTGACCTCCACATACAGCGCAACAGTTGTTGATACTACAGCGCCATCTACCGAAGATACACTAAACTACGAAGTAACGCACTACACGTAGTAACTACCAATCTTGAATCGCGCAATAGAAGTTCTCGCGACAATTATCATATGTACAACATCCCAACATCAACTGTTGGGCAGTGGCCCGCCAGGCATGATCACCTCGCCTGGTTGGAGGATCCTCCCTTTGTGTTGGAGGGACATGACACTCGTTCCTCCACACCTTCAAGAAAAGAGCGTACTCCTTCCTAAAAGGTCGGCAACGCACTTCTGACGCCTCTGGTGTTGCGGGTGTCCATGGGCACAGTAATCGCTTACCATCAGGCGATACGTCTGCTCGTTTGCCCCCTATATAAAAAGAAAAAAAAATAAACATACCTGTCTTTTATCAATGCTTTCATTCTTCGGACTGTCCTGCTTGGGTCTACGCTGCACAGACTCAATGTTCTTCAGGAACAGATTCGATACATCCTGGTGTTCATTTTCTGCCTCCTTCTGCGCCGCTTCTAGCTGCTTCTGTTTCTCTTCTCTTTCCTGTAAGCAAGCATATAATTGTCTACTGGTTAGAGACTCTGAATACCAAGCTTAAGGTAATGGGTTCAATTCCCAATCAGGGCAAACATCTTTGTGATGAGCAGGACCATTTATTGTGTCTGGTGTAATCTTATGTATTTAAGGGTTCGTGCGTTAAGTGGTAAGCGACAAAGTTCAGCCAGATCTATGGATTGGTAACCATTTCTAACTGAACCAAAGTCTTCTGGTCCTCGGAGATAAAGTCAATGCGTTTCAATTGTGACCATGTGTTGCAAGTTTTTTTTTTTAATTTGTGTTTGTTACGGGTAATATTTGTAACGGCTGGACCGATTTTGACGGGACTTTCTGGCGAGCTAATGACAGAAGGAGTAACTTAGGTTATTTTTTTTAGACTAGCTTCATCTCGCAGCGTTACTTATGGATGTTGTGTAATATAAATTCACTTACCTTCAATATCAACGCATTAGAAATCGCAAGAGGGTCATTTAGTTCCTCCAACCTCAGCAAGATCAGGTATAATGCCTCTATGTCGAGAAGTAACTGTTTTGTCCTCTTCATTTCTCTAGGGATCTGTCGATTTAAATTAGACGTGTTATAATGCGCCTTATACAGGGTGTAAAAAGACTACTACCGAAAACTTGGGGGTTGCAATCAGACCATGATACTGAATAGGTTTAGCGAAAAAAAAACTCAAAACAAATGTTAATTTATCCAAGTCGTTTTATGTTTTTTTCTGCTTACATACACATAGTAAAACATAACAGGACCCAAACTACCTAATTATCTCATTTAGAAAACCAAAAAACAAAGAAAATCAATAAAACAGTAATGTATTTTAATATCAAAACAGCTGGCCGGGTGAGTGCACCGTGAGTGACCGCGACAGAGCGCGCGGGCGCGTTAACTTGTACATTGCTGGCTTCTGAAATTAATAAAAATCTTGACACGTTGTTTTTTTTTTTTTATTATTAAATTTTTTGGGGTGCCTGGATCAGCCCCTTTCGTTTTCGGTAGTCGTCTTTTTATACCTGTATATTTACTTCTATAGAGAAAATTTGATGACAAGTTAATAGTGCCTATAAAGATCAAGGAGAAATGGGGTGTTTTAGAACTTTCATTACAATGGAATTGACTACGCTATTTGTGCGAGGGAAGCTTTCCGGAACGATTATTTTTATAGTGCGATGCAGGATGCCAGATTGGCTCTCAAAGCGTTGTTCGGAGTTTCTTCGTTAGAAACTCAACTAAAAATAAATGGTAGTGTTAATAAAATATATTCTAATTTGTTGTTTGTTTTACAGTTTCGCAAATAAAAAATAAGTATAATGGACTTGAGAACCTCCGGTTAAAAATTAAAGTTATAGATACTACGTTATTCATTCGTTATGTTGGTATAGACTATAGACCATTCGCTTAGAAACGGTCATCTTGATCGCGCCGCCGTCGCACGTGCGGAAAACTGCTACAAAATCAAACGGCCACCTGCGGCGTACACCCACAAGCAAGTATGATTTGTCAGTTTACGCCGTTATATAAATTAATTTATTTGTATTTTACAAAAATAACCACGATTGAGTACGGGTGTACCGACACTATCTTAACGAATGCACTATAATGAAAATTCGAATTATAGCAGTTTGAACTTTTTGAAAAGTTAATTACATATTTATAATTTTTTTACTGCACGAATGGCTTAGGGGTTTAAGCGATTGAAACGCCGCTATCTACACTATGCTAAGTGTTGTGGGTACCACCAAATTGTAGTTCTGCATATAGGTGTTCTTTGTTTCAAAGTTAATTTTCCTAGTACACAGATGTCTTAATAAGAAAAAAAAGCAGCTCACCTCGTGCGGGTGTGTGGTACTGGCAACACTAGAAGCCCTTGACATCCTGGATGGAGCGGTCTCGTTACCAACTAATTCCACATCAATGATCTTCCTCGGGGCTGTCACACTACCGCACTGTAAATAGGACAATATATTAATAAATAAATATTTTGGACATCTAACACACAACGCCATCTAGTCCCAAGCTAAGCAGAGCTTGTGTTATGGGTACTAGACAACTGATATAAATACTTATTTACTTCTTTTTTTGTAAATACATACATATTATATATAGAAAACACCCAAACTCCCAAACAAATATTTGTAGATTCCACAAACATTTGGTCCGACCCAGGATTTGAACCCGAGACCTTAAGCTTAGCAGTCGCATACGCTACCACTACGCCACCGAGGCAGTCAAGTCAGTAATGTTGAAATTTTAGAGCTATGGGGTGAGTATGTGGAATACATTTCAATATATTTTTACACAACGCCATCTACTCCCAAGCTAAGCAGAGCTTACAATACATATATACTTTTTTTGTAAATACATAGAGACAAACTTCTTAGCACTCCATGGATTCACCGTGCGGGTGCCAGGTCCATCGTGTGGCAGAGGGAGAAACTCAGAGCAGTTCCCAGGACTTACGACCTAGGTGTAGGTTTAAGGAGGCCCCCTTTGAGATGCGCATCAACGCTCACCTTCACTGCTCGAGTTTCCCGCCCCACCTAGCCAAATTTGGTAGGAACCTGTCAGTGCAGCCTTGGATACTCGTTCTAAAATAGAACCCACTGCAGATCTCGACAGGCCAAGGTCTTTCAGAAGGTTATAGAGAGATTTAGCTGGTATACCTCTCGCTCCTATTTCTACGGAGTATAAATTAACCACATAGCCATTTTTTTTTTTTTTTTTTATTGGACAACGGGGCAAACGAGCAGGCGTATCGCCTGATGGTAAGCGATTACCGCCGCCCATAGACACCCGCAACACCGTCGTCACAAGTGCGTTGCCGGCCTTTAGGGGAAGGGGAGGGGGATAAGGTAGGGGTAAGGGTGTGGGCTTCCGGTATCCTCACTCACTCGTTGAAACACAGCGCAAGCGCTATTTCACACCGGTTTTCTGTGAGGCAGTGGTGTTACTCCGGTCGAGCCGGCCCATTCATGCCGAAGCATGGCTCTCCCACGGTAATTTTTGTTTAGTTCAGTTGTTAGATCGTAATATTTATTTAATTTTATTGTATGGTCTTTACGTATATTAGTTTCCCACGGAACAGTAAGCTCTACTAATATTATGTGTTTAATTTGTCTAGAGAAGAGGAATATGTCCGGTCTGGATGACGAAACACCAACATCCTCTGGGATTTTATAGTGCTTATCATACGTGTCTATATATTGTATGTAAAAAACACCCAAAACAAACATTTGTAGATCACACAAACACTCCGACCCAGGATTTCAACCCGAGACCTCAAGCATAGCAGCCTCATTCACTACCACTACGCCACCGAGGCAGTCAACTATGATGGTGGGACATTGAGTTTCCGGACATTTCGAAATGTTGCCAGCTTATCCTGGTAAACTTGTGGAATTATTTCTATTTATTTTTTTACAGTGTATTTGGTTTTATAAGTAATAATTATTTTTATAAACAGAATAATAATAATAAATATTTCAGACACCTAACACAGGGTAAGCATAGCTTGTGTTATGGGTACTAGATAACTGATATAAATACATACATATTATACATAGAAAACATCTTAACTTCGAAATAAACATTTGATCCAAGCGGGAATTGAACCTGAGACCGATATGTTTGTTGATATAAGTAATTATGTATTAAAATACATACTTGTAATTTCCCGAGTGAATTTTCAAACTGTGTTGGTACATATGTCCGAGGAGTTCCGCTGTCCTCGCTTGTGGAGTTGTGCCTATTCGAGTTGTGTCTCTCCCGATGTGTGTGACTCTCTTGTTTTACTCCTGAAACACATATTTTTTTTTAGTAAATTATCATTAAATATTAGAGGTGTCTTTTTTGTCACAGTTTTTTTATAAGGGCATATTTTATACTAGCTTTTGCCTGCGGCTCCACCCGCATAAAAGTTAGTTATGCGGGTGGAGTGAGAGAGTGTAGTGACTGCACGGTTGGCCGAGTGGTTTCAGCGGTCGCCATGCCGCTTGCTACTGCGCCATGTGTCTTGGGTTCAAATCCCACGCGGTACAACACTTTGTGTGATCCACAAATTGTTGTCCCGAGTCTGGATGTTCTTTGTGTCCAAGTTATCGCGACGATTCTTCACACTAATAGAACTTTATTATTTACTGGCTGACCCAAGCAACCTAGTTTGCGTCTTATATTGCCCGTGGCGTGAAAAGTTTCCCCCGTTTTTGAAACATTCTTCATTGGTGCTCCGCTTCCTTCCTCCATAGCATAGCGCATAGCCTTCCTCGATAAATGGACTATCCAATACTGAAAGAATTTTTCAATACGGACCAGCGGTTCCTGAGATTAGCGCGTTCAAACAAAAAACAAACTCTTCAGCTTTATACTATTAATTAGTACAGATGTACGACAATAACCTCAGGCAACGCCGCGAGGCAATTCTCAACGGTTTTCTGTGAGGCCGTGGTTTTTTTATTATTATTATATAGGGGGCAAACCAGCAGACGTATCGCCTGATGGTAAGCGATTACCGCCGCCCACGGACACCCGCAACACCAGAGGCGTTACAAGTGCATTGCCGGCCTTTTAGGAAGGAATGTTTTCTTGAAGGTTTGAAGGTAGAGCCGGCCAGTTCACATGTAAATGCAATGTAATTACTTTGGATGTTTCTGCAGCCAAATAGTAATAGTCCACTGATGGACATAAGCCTCTCCTTCGAAAGGAGTTTCTAGTCTTTTTTTTTTTTAATATTCCGGACATCTAACACACAAGGCCATCTGGTCCCAAGCTAAGCAAAGCTTGCGTTATGGGTACTAGACAACTGATATAAATACATATACTACTTTTTTTATAAATACATACATATTATACATAGAAAACACCCAAACTCCGAAACAAATATTTGCAGATCATACAAACATTTGGTCCGACCCGGGAATCGAACCCGAGACCTCAAGCTTAGCAGTCGCATACGCTACCACTACGCCACCGAGGCAGTTAAAGTCTACTGGTATACCACTCTGGCCAGACGGGTGGGTTTCTTTCAAATTTTTCTTGTCTTTTCTTCAGTTTGCTTCTATCATAATCTCGATACCTATAGGATGAATAAAGATGGTAACACTCCATATTCTCAATATGTCACCACACAGTACCGTGGGAGAGCCACGCTTCTGCATGAATGGGCCGGCTCGACCGGATTGATACCACGGCCTCACAGAAAACCGATGTGAAATAGCGCTTGCGCTGTGTTTCACCGAGTGAGTGAGGATACCGAAGGCCTATATTCCAACCTTGTGACGATTCTGGTGTTGTGGGTGTCCATGGGCGGCGGTAATCGCTTACCATCAAGTGATACGTCTGCTCGTTTGCCCACTATACAATACAAAACGGTTACACATGAAACTAAAATGCTTACCTCCACTATAAAATGGATGGTTTTGCTGATTGGCTTTGTGTGCTTCTTTGATACCTTCCTTCTCCTTGCTTGCTTGTCTCTCTAAGAACACCTGCAGGCAAACAAACAAAAAACATCAATTTTCGACCCCAACGTATCTTAGCTATGATCCTCACCAGCGTCGGAACCAAGAAATACCCCATACATATACAGTTCAATTATAATAATGTTCTCCCAGCCGATAACCCTTACCCTGCCACGGTGGCGCAGTGGTAATGAATGCGACTGCTGTGCTTGAGGTCTCGGGTTCAAATCCTGGGTCGGACCAAATGTTTGTGTGATCTACAAATATTTGTTTCAGAGTTTGGGTGTTTTCTATATATAATATGTATGTATTTATAAAAAAAAACCAGTATATATGTATTTATATCAGTTGTCTAGTACCCGTAATACAAGCTCTCTTAGCTTGGGACTAGATGGCGTTGTGTGTTAGATGTCCGGAATATTTATTTTATTTTTATTTATTTATAACGGCCACGGCGGCCACGGAGACTAGCCAACTACGCAGGAGATATTATAGTTCACAAGTGTGTGCGAAAATAGGTGCACTCTCTGTTCCATCTCTCTCATAATCCAATGGGACGGTTAATCGACACGATCGGGGAGAGATCAAGCGCAAGATCGACGGCTTTACGTGCTATCCAAGGCACGGGGCTTCAGACCCCAACGTCCAAACTCCGAGCTGTTATTAAGTATTTATATAATCAGAAAAACTCAATAACACTTTAGGCCCGACCCGGGATTCGAACCCGATACCACTTGATCGGCAGTCGCATACGTCAACCGTACAGCAAACTCTCTGATTGCTCAATATTCGGTTGTCAAATTATTATAAACAAATAATATATTTTTCATATTTGTAACACTATATTGTTACGTGTTAGGGTTCAATACATTTGAGAAATAAACCTACTGCGAGTAAAAGAGAATTTATTGAAAACAATATTAAAAGATCAGGATTACTCAGAATAATAGTCCTTAATTATAAGTAATAAATAAATAAATAATAATAAATAAATATTTCGGACATCTAACACACAACGCCATCTAGTCCCAAGCTAAGCAGAGCTTGTGTTATGGGTACTAGACAACTGATATAAATACTTATATACTTTTTTTTTTTGTAAGTACATACATATTATACATAGAAAACACCCAAACTCCGAAACAAATATTTGTAGATCACACAAACATTTGGTCCGACCCAGGATTTGAACCCGAGACCTCATGCACAGCAGTCGCATTCGCTACCACTGCGCCACCGAGGCAGTCCATTCAATTGTCGCAGTTTATCTCAAACTCAACTGATCTGCGGCCCTCGAGACGCCTTTTATATTACATGCCGTCATTACTTCCGAGAAAGGTCAATTACCGATCAATCACCCTATATTCGACGCTATGTACATTGTTGTAAGGTTCATTGTTCGTTGTTCTGTGCTTCAAGAAATCAACGAGAACTTTCGCGATGTTTAGCCGCGTCGAGTCTTGTTCTAGAATGATCTTTCTTCGTAATAATATTATTGTAATAGCTATAATACGCTGTGCGTGTTGGGCAAACTGTTGATTGATGCAATAAATAAATAAATACAAGGTGTTCTGTCACATACCGTATAATAAAAGTCGTGTATATAAGGGGTCCCAGTATTGAGTTGTAACATCTGGATGTTGATAAGCCATTGTTTCTCTCTCTGAGTCATGAGTCCTGCGTATTCATCATCACTGCCGTTGACGTCATCACCGTTCATTGAATTTCTGGAAAATAGGATTTTATGTTTTAGTATATCGGAGATAAGGGTGAGTATGGATTGACGAGGTGAGATGCATTTTAGTTAGTAACATTTCAGTACAAGTTCCGTGTATACCTAAAAGAGGACATTTCGTATTCCATTATAGGCTTTTAGCTCTCGTACACTTCTGCCTACCCATTAGATAAAATATTATTATTATTTTTTTACGTGTGGAGGGGTGTTCCCTCGGGCCGTCACCCCGCCGGGGTTTGCGGCGAGGTGGTGTGTCGGAATCGAACCGACTAAAACCACACGGTGTGCAAACTCTGCGCCTGAGAAGGGAGGGGTCCGGGAACTGCAGATATTACACGACCGGACCCCTCCCAGCGCCTGCCCGCATTGAAGCGGGCACCTTCTGCCAGTAAAAAATCTCAATTTAGGAATGATTAAGTGAAACCTGTGCTATGGTAAACAAACTGCTGATGTATAATCTTAACCCTCTCCTGAGAGGAGATCCGAGCCCATCAGTGGGACATAACGTGTTGTTGATGGTTACCGAGGGATGAGCAGGAAAACACCACGGGGCGGAACAAATGTTACAACTTAAATTAATCATCATAATAAACAGAAAGAAACATATAACAAAACAAATAGAAAAACTCATCTTATGAAGGTTTTCGCTTACTATACCAAGATGGCCAACCAATCTGGGGTTGGTTTAGAATTCCTTCCAGCTTCCCTTCTCTTGTTATAGTTTGCTCCCTTAGTCATCTTTTACGGGGGGGGGGGGGTATTCTTAATATATACATACAGACAGATTTAAACACTTACCTATTACTAAACGTCCCATTATGCCGTTGATTAAACATGGGATGATTAAACTGACTATTCGTGTATATATTTCTATTATTTTGCAACATCGGATGATGGTTTGCGTTATGAAAACTATTCATATTGTTGAACTGTAACATCGGATGTGTATTTTGTATCAACTGCACCAAGTTCTGCGAAGTCATATTCTGTTGTTTAGAGTTGTTGTACACACGAGTCTTTTGCAATTTCTGTTCTTTCTGCGGTTGCTGCTGTTGTTGTAACTTTTGTTGCATGTTTTGTTGTTTCTGTTGCTGGTTTATGTGGAGTTGGTGGTTGGGGGATTTGAGGTTGTTCATGGGTGGTTGTTGCTGTTGTTGGCTCTTCATGATCATTTGTTGATTCATCATCATGTTTTGTTGGTTTAGGGGTTGATTGACCGGTGGATTCATTGGCTGGTCTTGTTTTGTGGGCATTGATGGACCCTGAAAATTCAAAATGGTAAATTTATGTTAATGTCTGTAGCTCTAAACTTATTTTTTTTATTATCAATTCTCGCGCTAACTCTATTCCTGTGTCGAGGGGCACTTTACAAACATACAAGACACAAAGAACACCCAGACTGGGTCATAATATAACTAAAGTACGAATTCAAATAAAAAATTAGACTTACTCGATAATTAGTGTTAAATTGTCCCATATTGGGGTTGAAACTCTGCCTGGGCATGTTGATCCCTGGTGGTGGAACAATCATTCTAGATCCTTGGCCCATCATATGTTGAAATTGATTCATGTTCGGTGGAAACTGATTACCATTCATCATCTGGCTCATATTCTGATTCATTTGATTCTGACCCATCTGGTTACTATTCTGACCAATATGATTCATCTGGTCAATACTCCGACCGATAGGATTCATCGCGTGGTTCATTTGATCCATGGGTCGACCTAATTGGTTAACATTAGGTCCTATGTGATTCATGTTTTGGCTCATGTTATTTGTTTGTCCTAATGCATTCATAGGTAAGGATTGTCCTTGTAAGTTGATGTTCTGACCAACGATTTGGCTGTTTTGACCCACCATTTGGCTGTTTTGTCCCACTAATTGGCTGTTTTGACCTACCAATTGGCTGTTGTGACCCATTAATTGGCTGTTTTGACCTATCAATTGGTTGTTTTGACCTATCAATTGGCTGTTTTGACCCATTTGGTTATTTTGACCCATTTGATGAACTGATATGTTCTGTGCGAGTTGATTTATCATATTCCCTGGACCCATTTGGTTGTTTTGAAATTGATTATTTTTTAAAAAAGGTGCGTTATGATTTATTTGATTTTGATGGGTCATCTGGTTCATGAATTTGTTCAGCGGTTGGTTCATTTGGCTGAGACCGTGGTTCATGGGTTGCTGTGGTGCGAACGGTAATGGTACAGGTGCTTGAAGGCCGGGCGGCCTCTGAAGTATAACAGGAAATCTTGGCTGTTGACAAATTAAACGGGATATTATTATCTACTTGTCTACGATTCTGCTTGCGGATATCAGTTATGGCAAAAATAGTCTCTATTACTACTATTTAAAACTATACTAAAATTTCTCTAAATTAGTTTTCTATATTTTATTATTGTTGCGCCATAACCAGATGGCACTCGTTTGTAGGAGAACAATCGAGAACTATTGAGGACAACGCCATCTAGTGTCGGAAAGCGCGCAACTGTGGGCATTATGACGATTACTCGACGCTAGATGGCGCTACAAGTAGCTCTAGAGTAATCTATTTAGCCTAAAAACATCGATCGAATATTTTCGTACATTCCGAGTTATTTCCACGGCCATATAAAAGCGGAACGTGTTGGCCGTAGGGACAGTATTGTTTCACGATACAGCGGATAAACATCGAAGAGATCTTCTAGTGCGACTAACCAGTGATTTAGTGATTTCTTATTGTAAAAAGTGTTGTTAATAAATATTGTGTTATTTTTGGTAATTAATCGACTACTTTAATTTATTTAATACCCAGCTCGTAACATTATTTTAGTGAAGCGATGAAGATACTACTACTATCCAGTTTTAGTCAATCTTTGACAGGACAAAACAAATTTTTAGTGAAGACTAGCTGAACCCCGCGGTGCTACCCGCGGTACGATGATAACTGCGGGCAACGCCGCGAGGCGAAGCTATATCTTTATAAATAGTAGCCTATGTGTTATTCTGATGTATAAGCTATATTGTGGTAAAGTTTCATTCAAATCCATTCAGTAGTTTGTACGTGAAAGAGTAACAAACATCCATACATACATACATCCATACTTACAAACTTTCGCCTTTATAATAGTAGTAGGATTAGCGAGTTCTCGAACAACATAATTAGCAAAATTGATGTGAAACCACTAAGACCTGTTGAGTATGAAGTACAATCACAGAGCAACAAAGTAGGGAGTAGTCATACACAGGCGTTTCAGTCTGTCAAAGTGTAAGCCAAATTGAGCCAACGCATTACAGTATTATTACACAAAATGTATTTATTTGTGTGTAAAATTGTAATGTTTTGTTGAAATTTTTTTTTGTGTGGGTTCATAATTATAGGTGATTGTTTTTGTATATGTGTGAACATTTCCCCCCTTTTGTTTTTCAGTGCGGAAATCCCCTCGGCTACCACCTCCTTCCTGGTGGCATGTGGGACTCGAACCGACTAAAACTTCACGCCGTCTTGGGTACTAGGAGCCAGGGAACTAGGTGTACCCTAGTAAGGAAAACCCTGGAACTTCGACGTACCTCGGGCCATCTACAATTTGTAGGTAGCCCCCGAATGTGTGGGAACCTCGATGTTCCCGTTACTGTTGCCCAGGGCGCACCCGGGCCTGCTGCTAGGGTGACAGATGGCTTCATCTGTCACCCCCAGGCTTGCGCTTATGGAAGACGGAGATCGTTCTGCGATCTCCGGCGCCTAATTCGTCTGCGGTACCTGGCCCGTTCTCGGGCCCGGCGGGTCGGGACAGTTTTAAACCTCTCCCGGTCCCTGAAGATTTCCCCCCGCAAAAGATGACAGCCAGTTCCTCCGGTCCGCCGGACTTTGCTGCTCTATGATTATAATGCTTATGATAACCGTTTTTTAGTCGAACAGTAAAAGAAACTCACTTGAAAGTAATTTTGATTGTTGAAGTTTTGTTGCTGTTGTTTCTGCCGCAACTGGCGTTCCAATTCCTCCACAGTGCACACATTCTTGAGGCTTGGGAGCAGTGGCTGGAAAGAACATACATACATACATACATACATATACATATGTATTACATGGTGTACTTTAAAATACTTGTCACCTCGAGTCACGTTCGACCTTGGGAGAGCCACGCTACGGCATGAATGGGCCGGCTCGACCGGAGTGATACCAAGGCCTCGCAGAAAACCTGTGTGAAATAGCGCTTGCGCTGTGTTTCACCTCTATATAGGCCTATACCCCATCCCCTCCCCCTCCTCTACCCCATCCTCTAAAGGCCGACAACGTACTTGTGACGCCTCTGGTGTTGCGGGTGTCCATGGGCGGCGGTAATCGCTTACATCAGGCGATACGTCTGCTCGTTTGCCCCCTATATAATAAAAAAAACTCGAGGTATGTTGGTGTTATAATAATAACACTGACTAACATCTGATACTCGGCCGTCGGATCGCAAACTAGACAGAGCCTGTACTGTGGTATCTAGACTCTGTTCCCTTTCTCTCATGGGACGGTTATCCCACACGACCGGGGAGAGATCAGGCGCAGGAGCGACGGCTTTCTTAACTCCGAGCCTGTTATTAAGCATTTCTATAATCATAAAAACTCAATAACACTTTTTGGCCCGACCCGGGATTTGTACCCGAGACGTCATATGTCACCAACCAGGCAGGAGTATGAAGTATATGATGAATGGATGGCTTACCGCTGGTGGTGCGACAGGAAACGTTTGAGGGTCATGACGCCAGACGCTGGAACCGAAGGACCGAGAGTGTGGCGCGTCCGTCTCGTCCAACACTAGCTGAGATAGGGATGCCTCTGTAAATATAGAAAAAATAACCATATTATTTGGCACACAACGCCACATAGTCTATTTAAACAAACCGATTTTGAGGGGAATTTCACTGGCACATAGCTGATGATATAAGGAGTAACTTAGGCTACTTTTCTAGACTAGCTTTGCCCCGCGGCGTTACCCAGGGTTACTGTTGTACCGCAAGAAACGCCGCGGAGCCTAGCTAGTTTTCAAATAGGCGGAAAGCTGATGACATAAGAAGTAATGTAAGCTACTTTTATTCTAGTTTTTTTTCAATAAATATTAGAATTTTCGAACAAAATTACAACCAATGAAATAGTGTCCGACATACGCGGCTAAAAACGAGGGGCGTAGCTAGTTAACCAATAAGCCTTTATTATTCTCAATATTGTGTGTATGCGAGTGCTGTAAGTGCTAGTAAGTATGTGGGCAAACACAGGTGCACACTCTGTTCCCTCTCTCTCATAATCCGATGGGACGGTTATCCAACACAACCGGGGAAAGATCAGGCGTTCTTAACTCCGAGCTTGCAGAGACTTGTAATTAGCAATAGGATGATTTAATTGTACTTATATATATTAATGTTATATGTCTGTCTGTAAGTCTTTCCAAGAATAAATCTATCTATAATATAAAAATGAATCGCTCAATGTGTTGGTAAGCGCATAACTCAACAACGCCTGGACCAATTTGTCACAGGTGGTCACATTTATGAGACCCCCCCCTCCCTAGTGTGACGTCACATGTTTTGTAAAGTCATATCGAAAAATTATTAAATTAAAACAGCAGTTCCGAAATTAGTTTTATTTCCATTTAAATTAAGTACTTTTTTATGAAATCAACATTAACATCAAATATTTGAAACAATAACAAAGCAATAAACTATTGAATATAAAGAAAAAGAAGAAGAAAGAAACTCAGTCATCTTCAGTCCATGGACTTTGAACCCACTCCTTTAAATTATTTATAACTGCCATGACAGTCACTTCGTTCTCATTTATTCGTATTATATTAGATATTGAAATGTGATGTCACGAAACTTAGGACCCCTCCCACCCCTTGTCACACTATGTTACACTTTGTCGACCCCCTCCCCCCCCCTTTACGTGTGACGTACTTTATGGATGGCCCCTTTTCACGGCGAGAAAAAATCGAATAATGGCCGGAAAAACCCTAAAAACAGCACTTTACGTTTTCTAACTAAAACGTGAAGTCAGTTTGAGCTTTATTGCTATTGTACCAAGTTCATATATTACAAGCACTCACTGTTGTCTAAGCAATGTAGATGTGTTCCTATCGTCAATGAGTCAATTTGCACTTTATTACCGCTATACAAAGTTCAAATTCAATCATATCTATCAAAACAGTGTGCGTATGTGCGTTGGAGTAGATAATCGTTGGATAGTCCATTTATCGATAAAATCTATATGTCATCACGCTAATACTAATAGGAGAGGAGCACCAATGAAGAATGTTTCTAAAACGGGGGAAAATTTTCACACTACGGGCAATACAAGACGCAAACGAGGTTGCGTGGGTCAGCTAGTAAATAAATAAAAATAACACAAACCCAGTTCCGTTTTAGCAATGTCGTCGATACCAGAATTGTTTCGGCGGCTGCTCTCCAACTGCTCAGCCAGCTGCTCATGTGCCACCTCCCAGTCGAATTCATCAGCTGTAGAAGAAAACATGGTTATATAACCAATTCATCACAACACCCAGAGGATCTTTGTATCCGTTTCATATCTATACTCGCAAGCTGCCTCGGTTTCGCACGGGCTCATTACAGATAACATAATACGGCCTATCTAACCCCGAGAAGATGTGTACAACAAATTATATACAAAAACCTTCCTTAAATGTCACTTTATTTATTGGTAAAAACCGCATCAAAATACGTGCAGTAGCTTTTAAGTTTATAGCGAATAGACAGACAGACAGATTTTGTTTTATAATATAAATAAATATTCCTGACATCTAACACACAACTCCACCTAGTTCCAAGCTAAGCAGAGCTTGTGTTATGGGTACTAGACAACCGATATAAATACTTTTATACTTTTTTTTTGTAAATACTTATATAATAAATATATAAATATATCATAGAAAAAACCCAAACTCCGAAACAAACATTTGGTATTTTCAGATCCTACAAACATTTGGTCCGACCCGGGAATCGAACCCGAGACCTCAAGCTTAGCAGTCGCATACGCTATCACTACGCCACCGAGGCAGTCAATGTAATGATAATGATATACGAGCCTGCAAAAGTGACTCTACCCTGCCTACAGCATGAACAGAATCCAAGATTAGTGGTCACCATACTCATTGCGAATGCAGACAATGCAACAATGCAGCATGGTGACCTTCACTACACACATCGGCATTCGACAAGTCCTCGCCTCGCAATGTCTGAAGATTAATTCTCATAATTAGTTTGTTCGAAATTCAGTATCGATACTACTATCTCACGAATGTCATTAAGAGTATTCTTTTAGTAAAGTATTAGTCAGAATCCCGAAAGTCGAGAGTTGAGGTCACAATACATACTAATATTTTAAATTTGAAAGTAATTCTGTCTGTCGCCTAACCGACATGGAGACATATTAATTATTGAAGAAAGACATAGGCTAAGTTTTACGCGATAACATTTGAGCTTAACATTAGTAAGATTAGTCAAAGCGCCAGGTATCAATCCCCACGGTATGGTAGGTATTAGTCCCCAGAGTATTGTAGGCATTAGTCAAAGCGCCAGGTATCAGTCCCCTGGGTATTGTAGGTATTAGTCAAAGCGCCAGGTATTAGTCCCCAGAGTATTGTAGGTATTAGTCAAAGCGCCAGGTATCAGTCCCCAGGGTGTTGTAGGTATTAGTCAAAGCGCCAGGTATTAGTCCCCAGAGTATTGTAGGTGTTAGTCAAAGCGCCAGGTATCAGTCCCCAGGGTGTTGTAGGTATCAGTCCCCTGGGTATTGTAGGTATTACTCAAAGTGACAGGTATCAGTCCCCTGGGTATTGTAGGTATTAGTCAAAGCGCCAGGTATCAGTCCCCAGGGTATTATAGGTATTAGTTAAAACGACAGGTATCAGTCCCCAGGGTATTGTAGGTATTAGACAAAGCACCAGGTATCAGTCCCTAGGGTATTGTAGGTATTAGTCAAAGCGCCAGGTATTAGTCCCCAGGGTATTGTAGGTATAAGTCAAAGCGCCAGGTATTAGTCCCCAGGGTTTTGTAGGTATTAGTCAAAGCGCCAGGTATTAGACCCCAGGGTATTGCAGGTATTAGTTAAAGCGCCAGGTATCAGTCCCCAGGGTATTGTAGGTATTAGTCAAAGCGCCAGGTATCAGTCCCCAGAGTATTGTAGGTATTAGTCAAAGTGACAGGTATCAGTCCCCAGGGTATTATAGGTATTAGTTAAAACGACAGGTATCAGTCCCCAGGGTATTGTAGGTATTAGACAAAGCACCAGGTATCAGTCCCTAGGGTATTGTAGGTATTAGTCAAAGCGCCAGGTATCAGTCCCCAGAGTATTGTAGGTATTAGTCAAAGTGACAGGTATCAGTCCCCAGGGTATTATAGGTATTAGTTAAAACGACAGGTATCAGTCCCCAGGGTATTGTAGGTATTAGACAAAGCACCAGGTATCAGTCCCTAGGGTATTGTAGGTATTAGTCAAAGCGCCAGGTATCAGTCCCCAGGGTATTATAGGTATTAGTTAAAACGACAGGTATCAGTCCCCAAGGTATTGTAGGTATTAGACAAAGCACCAGGTATCAGTCCCTAGGGTATTGTAGGTATTAGTCAAAGTGACAGGTATCAGTCAACAAGTTATTTTACCACCTCTGTATTCCAACACCAAGCAAGCAGGGCAAGCGTAATACAAATACTCACAACCTTGGCCAAAGGTTTCGTCGTTAAGAGCATCATATTCATCTTCCGATGGCTCCCCGCCTCCTTCGTCGTCATTTAAGTTCTGGAAAAAAAAAAATATTTTTTTCAATTATTTCATTTATTTCAATTCGTCTACACGGTTGGCTTAGTAGTTTCAGCGGTCGCCATGCCTCTTTCTACCGCAATGTTGTGGGTTCAAACCTCACATGGGCCAACACTTTTTGTGATCCGAAAATTGTTGTTCTGAGGCTGGGTGTTCTTTGTGTCCGTTTCACGTATAATCGTAAAGTTCTGACACATGTATATTCCAGCAGTTGTCTTTAAAAACACAATGGAATTCCTAATTTCTTTTACGAAAATTTGTTTAATATGTTAAGTGAAAAACTGTAAATGATTTACAAGGTTAGTAATTGGAATGTGTTAATTGGGAATATGATAGTTTAGACAATAAAATGCTTATAAACTATAACTGAACTACATAACAATATTTGATAAAATATAATATAGCCTGTATCAACCGGGCCATCATTACGAATTTTTTGACACCTCATTCATTAAAACCGGTTCAGTAGTTTAGGTGCTATGGTGGAACATACAAACATACATAGACCATAAAACCATTATTCTTTTGGCTCAGAGTTATGAGAATCCAAAATCTCTTCCTCCCGATTCTAGTGAGAGGAATTCAAAGGACTATTAGGCACTTGTGAATCTTCGAGTTGCAGATTTAGGCGATGGGAGTCCATTACCATCAAGTAACGCAATCTTTATGTGGCTAAGCTCTGTAAATAAAGATTTAACTCTAGCTAGCTACTCTAGCACATTTTATCACACAAACACTACTAACACCGCTGCGCTTATGTGCACCCTACATCACTACATAGTATAAAACAAAGTCGCCTTTTCTGTCCCTATATCCCTATATGCGCTTAAATCTTTAAAACTACGCAACGGATTTTGATGCGGTTTTTTCCAATAGATAGAGTGATTCAAGAGGAAGGTTTATATGTATAATACATGCATCATATACTAAGGCAACATTGCTAATTTTAGAGGTTTCTAACGTGATGTCGTAAATTACCATGCAAAGTCGGAGCGGGCCGCTATGTTTTTATATACAACGTTCATAGTTTTTCTGTAGTGTATTTAATTTAGTATCAGCATTGCACCCGTGCGAAGCCGGGGCGGGTCGCTAGTTATAGATAAAGACCTCCCTGCCTATACCATAAAAATATATTTTGACCAAACTGTACATTGAATTGTTTCTGCATGTTACTACACTTTTTTTTTTGTAGGAAAGTCCCCTCTAATAACATCTCTGGTGGCTATGGCAGACTCAAACCGACTAAAAACCGCAAGCCATCTCGGGTACTAGATACTGGGAAATCAGGTGCACCCTTGAAAGGAAATCCCTGTAACCCTGGCTGTACTTCACTCCACTGTAATTATTACACATCACATAGGTGAACAAAACAAAGTACTTCTTTAGCGTACTAATAAATAATATAAAATACCAAGTAAAGCGGAAAATTCCAAACGTAAATTCCACTGAATAAGTAATTAGAATAGTCAGTAAAAGGAAAACAGCACATTGAAATTCTAGACTTGAGCTCACCTAAACGGTCTTTAGACTTTGAACTCAATCTTGACTCAAACCCTATACCCAGTCTGCATGACCAGCATAGTACAGTAGGTTATAACCTTCTTTTAAAGAAGAGACTAATGTCCAGTCGGTCAGTCCTACATTTTCCCAAAAGAAGATCATATTAGAAACTTTAAGGATACAATGAGAAAAGAAGAAATTAAAAACTTTGACAAGTAACTTTACTATATAAACTAACAACTCACTAAGAAACTTAGACAGTATGTCGAGAACATTGTTTACATTTCAAATCTAAGCAATTTTTTTTTTGTTTAAAAAGAAAAATACTTTTTTTTGTAAATGCCATTATTAATCACATATTTTAGTTTAAATAGTGAGTATGTAACTCCAACACTATTTACACATATGGTACAACTATGTATGTTTGTATACTATACACACTAGGAATTTAGATACAAAAAATATCTTCAGTAAGCACACAGAACAAGTGAATGCAAGATAATATACAAAAATCTCTGCATACATAAAATAAATGTTGTGCAGACCGATATCGGATGTTTCACAACAAGTATGACTCAGAAATTACTAAAAATATAATGTTTTACATACATTTATTTCGCAATGTTTCAACAACTATTTAAAGAGATTTTTGGCGCGCGAAATAGGGATATGCGTGTAAGGAGTTAGTTTTAACACTTTATTACCTATATTATGTATTTTGTATACAGTGTTTGGTGAAACAAACAAATGACATGTAGAAGTAATTCAACATATATTAAGTATAGCATGCAAGCCTCGTAATGTTTAGTATCTACATGCAATATAGCCATTATAAGATCAGATTATGAATCTTTATCTGTGTAGTGTGGTACATAGCGCGTAAATAACTTATAGAAAGTGAGAATACTTAATCGTCTAATGAATTTGAAGCATTGAAAGTGGCGTGCTGGCAAACACCTATTACACAAATATGAGGTTATTATATATGAAAATTATTGTCTCTTTGCGTATAGTATTAATAAGACTCACCGATACCGAAGTATCGAACCCGAAGAAAGAATCTGCCATTGGAATTTTTCATATATCATGGACACAAATGACATGACTTGTCACGATACATATGTCGCAATGGCGATCGCGGCCATGACATTTTGTGTTGAGTAGGGAGGTACTCAATCCTCTAGTTAGTTCTTATACGCAAAATAGTAACATCTTATTAGTAGTTTCAGGTAACTTTAGCTCAATCAATTATTCGAAAGCGATTTTTATTAAATAAATTTCATGTTGACGAAGTAAAGTGAAGGTCGTCTTCACTTTGTTAATATAAGTTTTATTTCCTGCACCTGCATTTATTTTGTAGACTGCTCTGATTAACTAAATGGTCTGAATGATATTTTATCATTCCTAAAGTAACAATCAAAGTCATTTCACAATACATTTAATATTTATTATGGGTACACACACTAAAAAAAATTGTTAGATTAGATAGTCTGACTAAATTTGTATTGTACTGCCTACTACTACTACACTTATTTCGTTCAGAAAACAAGCGTTAATTTCGTTTGACAGTATCAGTAACAGTAACGGCACTACGGCAGATTTGCTGTTTTTACATTGATGGCGCTGTGATCAATTTGTTCATGTTTTTAAAATTAACCACTTACTTTGCATTTAAAACAACAGAAAGGTGCATAAAGAAATTTAACATAAATATGAATAAATTCAAAAATAAATATTAGTCCGATAATGCTGAACATGCAAAAGTAAAGTAATTTTACTCTGATTTCTGCTTTTTGTAATGTTTTAATCAATATTATCGTAAAGCAATGTATGTGCATGGGTAATTACATTATTTTTAGACTGGAAAGTGTGAAATCTACCCTTTTATACTTTACCTACTATTTTCTCCTCTTATTTTATGATTGATTTGTGATTTGATATCTTTTTAGTAGTTTGGAATTGGCAGCACAGAGATGAGCTCTGTGCACTACACAACACAACTCTGCACAAAAAATCAGCATACAGCTGATTGACTTGATTACTTTATGTGTCAGTCGCTACCTGTCTGTTGACGTGCTGTGGTTTTTTTAAATTAAAATAAGTAATTTATTTTGTATTCCGTATAATTGCGTTAAACGTGCCATTTTCTTGTTTAAAAAATAATAATATTGTTATTGCTCTAAGAAATAGTATCGCGGAAATTATTAGTTCCTATTTTCCCGGAGATATTAAATAACTCGGGTTGCAGTAAAAGGTAAAGTTACATTTAAATATAATTTTAAAACTTAAAGACTTGGAATTTTGATATTAAATTATTTATATCAAAAAATAAATTATAAAATTATATTTATATATTGTAAATAACATAGAAACATAAATTTACCTAATTAAGACTAGAAAGGACTTTGGTCTATGACAACAATAATTTTATTCCATTGCATACGATATGACACATTGATTAGCAATAATATTTTCAGATACTTAAAAATGCTTTTCAAATATGTTTTTGTTTTTAAATTTCTCAAAATTTGTAAGTAACAAAGTATTAGTTGACAAATGATTTTACTGTTTGATGGAAATTATATATTTTTTTTATGGAATAGTTGGCAAACGAGCAGACATATCTGCTTATGGGAAACGATTACCGTCGCCCATGGACACAGTCAACACCGGGCTTCACAGGAGCGTTGCCGGCCTTTGGGGGATGGGGAGAGGGATGGATGGAGGGATTGGGATATGTGACTCTGGTATCCTCACTGTGAAGCCGTGCTATCACTCTGCTCGAGCCGGCCCATGCATGTCGAAGCATATCACTCCCACTGTATGAATTTATTTATTTGCAGAACAAAGGTGTACAATTTAGTTACATTTTTGTTTTGAAGTATGAGTACAATGCACATTTGTGGTCACTATCCTCAATAGGAATTATTCCTAATAATTATTGCAAAACTATAGTAACATATATTTTGATACTTTATTTTGAGGTTTAATAGTAATTGTTCAGCTCCAAATTGACTAGCTCCCGCTGTATCTTTAATAATTAGATTACAGTACATATACATGAACTAATAAACTGGTATTTAGGGTTAATCCCTCCTACAGGCCCAATTCTGTGACTGCTGTAGACCAGGATCACCATTAGGGACCCACAGACACCTTTTTTTTTTGTTTTTTTTTGTGCGGAAAACCCCTCGGATACCACTTATGGTTATGTCGGACTCGAACCGAAAAACCGTACACCGTCTCGGGCACTAGAAGGGACCCACAGACACCTAGGCAAAAACTAAACAACAAAAAAAAAATTTGTATTTTTAATAATTATTATTATCTATACATAACTACTTAGGTAAATATATATTTATTTATTTTTAAAAACACAACTCCCCCGCATTCGTAATATCAATTCTGTGTAGTGGGGGACTTTACAAACATATATGAAACGGACATATATAACACACCCAGACTTCTAACAGCAATGTGTGGATCACCCAAAGTATTGTATGACTTGGTATTTGAATCCACATTTGAGTAGGTGGCAAACGAGCAGACGTATTGCCTGATGGTAAGCGATTACCGCCGCCCATGGATGTACTAGACAACTGATATAATTTTTTTTTTATATTGAATAGTGGGCAAACGAGCAGACGTATCACCTGATGGTAAGCGATTACCGCCGCCCATTGACACCCGCATCACCAAAGGCGTCACAAGTGCGTGGCCGACCTTTGGGGGATGGGAAAGAGGATGGGGGCAGGGGTTGGGGTATGGGCCTCCGGTATCCTCACTCACTCGGTGAAACACAGCGCAAACGCTATTTCACACCGGTTTTCTGTGAGGCAGTGGTCCTCCGGTCGAGCCGACCCATTCATGCCGAAGCATAGCTCTCCCACGGTTAAATACTTATATACTTTTATTTTGTAAATACATATGTACATATTATACATAGAAAACACCCAAACTCCGAAACAAATATTTGCAGATCATACAAACATTTGGTCCGACCCGTGAATCGAACCCGAGACCTCAAGCTTAGCAGTCGCATTCGCTACCACTACGCCACCGAGGCAGTCAGTTTTGTATCTGAAGTTTAAAAATGTTGTGGATGTTATATATTAATGGAAATAAAAGTCGTGACTACCTAATCTTGCCACAAAAGGCCTTTATCTATCAACTAGCTGACCCGTGCCCACTTCGTTGGGCATAATGTTAATAATCCTTTTTTAGTACAGAGTGTTATGTTTTAATTTCTAACTGCCAAGAATAAGATAGAAAGTAGTTCTGATAAGAACCTTTTATTTAAACAATGTCGAAAGTGTACTAATTACGTTTCGGAAAATTCAATTTCGGAGACGTCCGCTGCGTAAGGAGCCGACCACGCGACTGAGCCGCGCGGGTACCTACCTCTCAGATGTCAAAGGCCACGCCTCCTTCTCACTTTGCAAAACCGACTACCACGTAAAAGCCTTTTTATTTTTCGGTTTTTTATATAACCTATGACACTCAGCAATAATCTGGCTTTCTATTGTTGAAAGATTTTTTGAAATCGGTTTAGTAGATCCCGAGATTACCCCTTACAATTTAACAAATATACAAACACACAAACTTTACTTCTTTATAATATTAGTATAGATATAAAGAAAAATAACGTTAAAAAAATTAACAATACGAATACCTATCTCAAATATGTGGCGACAAAAAATGTTTTTATTTTTTCCTGTATTGTCTTAAAAATAAAAATGCCTTTAACACAAAGTTATGTATGAATAACATTCTATTTTGTTGGTATTTGTCTGTGTGATCATCACACAAACTATGCAGGATAAGAACCAGGAATACCACCACCACTAAAACCGCATGCCGTCTCGGAAAGAAATCCCTAGAACCCCGACGTTCCTCGGCCACTTGCCCTCCAGTGTCCAGGAACCCCAATGTTCCTATCCTGCTCAGAGAAAAGGGCGCACGCGCTTTTAAGCGCTTGAGAGAGTTCTAAACCTATAACCGTCCCGCTCCTTGCATAACCTCGCAGAAAGAGACCGCGGAGTGCCACGCGGCTCCGCACGTATATCGGATATTGCGGAAATAATTTTTCGGATTGATGATATTCTCCTAGCCGATTACGAACTATGCAGGAGATATTATATTGCACAAGTGTATATGGAAACACCGGTGCCCTCTCTGTTCCCTCTTTCTCTTAATCCAATGGGACGGTAAACCGACACGACTGGGAAGAGATCAGGTGCTAACCGACAGCTTTACGCGCTCTCCGAGGCACGGGATTCAGACCCCAACTTCCAAACTCCAACCTGTTATTAAGTTTTCTATAATCAGAAAAACACAATGACACTTTTTTGTCACGGGATTAGAACCCGAGACCTCTGGATTGGCAGTCGTATACGTCAACCGCTAGGCAGTTTCGGCAGCATATATAGCCTATGAAACCAATATTTAATGTGGCTTTTTATTAAGATTAAGATATCTCTAAATCAATTCAGTAGATTACGAGGTACCCCTTACAACCACAAACTTTAACTCTATACCTAGACAATATACCTATCTATACTTATATAATAAAGCTGAAGAGTTTGTTTGTTTGAACGCGCTAATCTCAAGAACCGCTGGTACGATTTGAAAAAATATTTCGGTGTTGGATAGTCCATTTATCGAGGAAGGCTATAGGCTATATATCATCACGCTACTATTAATAGGAGCGGAGCACCAATGAAGAATATTTCAAAAACGGGGGAAATATTTTCACGCTACGGGCAATTTAAGAAGCAAACGAGGTTGCGTGGGTCAGCTAGTAATTAATATACCTAAAACGTGTAGTTCGTATAATTTTACCGTAGGAGAGCCACGCTTCGGCATGTATGGGCCGGCTTGACCGGAGTGATACCACGGCCTCACAGAAAACCGGTGTGAAACAGCGCCTGCGCTGTGTTCCCCCATCGTCCAAAGGACGGCAACGCAATTGTGACGCCTCTGGTGTTGCGGGTGACCATGGGCGGCGGTAATCGCTTACCAACGTAAAGTCTCGTTTGCCCCCTACTCCATAAAAAGAAAAGGACTAGAGCCTCGCGGCGGTTATTAATTACCTAGTTGAAGTATATTATGGATAATAATATTCTTAATACTTCATACTTAGCCCAGGCAATGTAAGTATAGAATATCTAAATAATACAGATGACAGGTAGCATATACAAACCCGTGTTATACCTACTATCGATAAAGAATCATGACTTATCATTAGTTTACTTTCTTACAGACGTTCAAATACATTAATTTTATTTTTTGTAAAAATAAATATTCCGGAC
The DNA here is from genome assembly GCA_916048165.1 of Spilarctia lutea. Classification (NCBI taxonomy): domain Eukaryota; kingdom Metazoa; phylum Arthropoda; class Insecta; order Lepidoptera; family Erebidae; genus Spilarctia; species Spilarctia lutea. The sequence continues at coordinate 2,951,635 of OU696498.1, read as the reverse complement.
ATCTAACACACAACGCCATCTACGCCCAAGCTAAGTAGAGCTTGTGTTATGGGTACTAGACAACTGATATAAATACTTATATACTTTTTTTTTGTAAATACACACATATTATACATAGAAAACACCCAAACTCCGAAACAAATACTTGCAGATCATTTGATCTGACTCGGGAATCGAACCCGAGACCTCAAGCTTAGCAGTCGCATACGCTACCACTACGCCACCGAGGCAATTAGGTCGACGATCGAGTAAATATGCATTTAAATGTTAACGACCTTATTATCTGTTATTTAATGCCACAGAGAATTATCTTTTGCCGTATCCAATAAAGTACACATTTGATTATTATTACTGTTACTGTTTTATCTAATACTAGCTGACCCTCGCAACCTCGTTTGCATCTTCTATTACCCGTAGCGTGAAAATTTTCACCCGTTTTTAAAACATTCTTCATTGGTGCTCCGCTTCTTTTAGTATTAGCGTGATGATATATAACCTATAGCCTTCCTCGATAAATGGTCTATCCAAAATTGAAAGAATTTTTCAAATCGAACCAGTGGTTCCTGAGAATAGCGCGTTCAAACAAACAAACTCTTCAGCTTTATAATGTTATTATAGATATGTTTCATGTTAAGTGTTAGGAAACAAAACAGTGTCGCAAGAGAGCCTGCTTAAAGGAGGGAAATCTTGTTTGAAGGTTTCAAACGATTTATCGGCAAAGGAGGTATGATTCAAGTTTGGCAATAGTATATATTTTGTTGTACAAAAGTCTATATCTATTGTGATGAGGGTTCAAACCCTTTGAACATAAAGTTACATAAATATTCCTTATGACGCAAGTTTCATGATTTTTCATTGCGTCGATATTTAAATTTATCATCACATTTCGAGAGTCACAGCATGACATTAACCTTTAAATACTTATTAATAATAAATTAAGTATTTGTTTCTAACTAAAGGTTAATAATAATTAAATTTAACTGAACTTATTGTCATCAGTTGTAAATTAAGAATTGACTTGAAAAGTGTTCAAATATTCACTTTTTATATGTTACCTCAGAAGTTCGTCTTTTGTAAATGGATTTATACTTTTTATTTTAAATGTTCATGTTAATTCAAATGCAAATAAACACACCTAAGTAGCCGTCTCCACGAACGATAGAATCGCTACGGATCCGCGTTTCTATCGTCGCGGCGTCGGGTTATATTCACGGACGGGCCATTATTCCTTCAGCGTACCGTCGCGACTCGTATCGACAAATACGAGGCACGACGATAATATCGCCGCGATTCTCTCGCCCGGCTAAGGAATTTTTTTTTATTTTTTTTTATTGAATAATGGGCAAACGAGCAGACGTATCACCCGATGGTAAGCAATTACCGCCGCCCATGGACACCCGCAACACCAAAGGCGTTAGAAGTGCGTTGCCGACCTTTGTGGGATGAAAAAGGGGATGGGGGAGGGGTTGGGGTATGGGCCTCCGGTATCCTCACTCACTCGGTGAAACACAGCGCAAACGCTATTTCACACCAGTTTTCTGTGAGGCCGTGGTATCACTCCGGTCGAGCCGACCCATTCATGCCGAAGCATAGCTCTCCCACGGTTAAAGAATTACTCCAGCTTGAGGTAGTAGAACCACGCTGATTTCAGCACGGTTGTGCCGGCTCGACCAGGGCGATGCTACCCTCTCACATCACAGGCCAACCTAAGTGACAGCATTCGTGTTGTCCTGATTCTTTGGTGAGTGCGAGACCAAAGATTCGATGATGCAGACGCATCTAAATAGACCGGCATAGTGTGGGTTACCATGCTGCGTGTTTCCATTCGCAATGAGTATGACGACTACTTCTCTTGTATTCTGCTCATGCTTTCCATCAAGCAGAGTAAAGTGACTTTTGCAGGCTTATGTATAAGAAGTCATATCAATATAAAAAGTCTATTAAAGTAGATCATATCTATATCCCCCCATTCCCTCTGCCCATCTCCCACCATCCCCCAAAGGTCGCAACGCACTTGTGACGCTTTTGGTGTTGCGGGTGTCCATGGGCGGCGGTAATCGCTTACCATCAGGTGATGCGTCAGCTCGTTTGCCCTCAATTCAACAAAAAAAAATTAAGTATATATGTATTTATATCCGTTGTCTAGTATTACCCATAATTCAAGCTCTGCTTAGCTTGGGACGGCCAAAGAGCGGCCCTGACGACCGTCATCGGCGCAGATCTCTCGCTGCCGGCCGTCATCGAAGCCATGGCCGACAGCGAGCGGTGCTGGGCCGCCATCGCCTCGTTCGCTAGCGAGGTGATGACGGCCAAGAGAGAGGCCCTGCGGGAACGGGAGCGAGCTGGGCTCACTCTCCCGCTCCGCAGGCCCCCAGCGAGGGGTCGCCGGTGACAGATGTTCGCCCGCGGCCCCGAATGAGAGTAGCTTAGGGCGGCAGGTCGGGGGACCTGCCGCCCCTTAGCCATTAGGTGGAATGCGCCCCTCTTGGTTCAGGGGCGCATACCAACTGAGGAGAGGGGGGCCCCAATGATTTGGTCCCCTGAGGCGAGCCCGAAAGGGCGTCCCTAGCCGAATCGCGGTGAGCATTCTATCCCGTGGCTCGGTCTTAGGTGATGAGGGACAACGTGGGGTTTAGTGGGTAGAGGCCAGACGGTCTCCTCTCTTGGAGGCCAGGAGTCCCACACGAAGCGAACCCACCGCGATGGTCTAGCGAAGATGTCGTTGTGTGTTAGATGTCCGAATATGACGTTACAATGTTACCATATTCCATTCAAAACAATAGAATATTATACTCCCATAATATGTTAGACGGCTATTTTACTTTGCTATTCGTTTTGTTTCTTATCTAAGTTATTAAAACATTCTTATGTTTAAAAAATATATGTATTTTTTTTCATAATTGTATTGTATTTCGCAAGTCAATGCACAGTAGTGCCTAAGGGGCCTGTTGAGATAGACGTTCATTTACAAATTCACTCGTAAATTTAACATTAACAAATTTAGTTTGTCCCAAGTTTTTTTAAGTGTGTGATTTTGTAGGTAGGTATATGTACGGTTTAACGTTACATTATTTAACATCTCTGTCGTCTGCGAATAATTCTGGGTGAGTATTCCAATCAATTAATTTTTAACCGACTTCATAAAGGAGGTTCCCATTTTGATGGTTTTTTTCCTCTGCTTGATATAGGTCCCTTCCCAGCAAGGAGATTTTGGCTTACGCTGTCCAGACTGATTCGTATAGAAGTTGTACTAAGTTTTACTTCTCTTTGAAGTACCTACTGTTGTCCTGCGTCTTAACACTCTTAGTCGGTTTCTAAGACACCTAAGGGTATTGACACTCTTTCTGTATTCTTAATCCATCTCCACACAGAAAAAAATGACAATTTATATACTTACTTGTTCGCAGCATAATGTCTTGTCAAGTGACCGTGTCCCAAGGTGTATTACAAGGCAGAGAGTGCAAGACTTTTTATGGCAAGAAGTACTACAGCTACGAGGGCATACCGTATGCCAAACCACCTGTAGGAAGACTTCGATTTAGGGTAAGTATATCGGCTTTGAAGCTAACATGACGATACTACACGACATATTGGATGTCATTCAAATTCAAAATCATTTTAACACTAAGTGACATTTATAAACGTTGAGTTGAAACTACAGTCAAAAATCATAGATCGACACAAACTGACGCCACAGAAAAATCTACTGAGCGCTTGTGTCGACTTTTAGTTTCCAAAGTGCGTACGGCCTTATGAGAAGAGGCAAAGAAACTTATAGGCACTCATTTTAATAGTCTGATATTCAGGTACAATAGTGTTAGTATTACATGAATGATAGTCTGGAGATAAACTGATGGTCGCTGGAACTGAAAAATCTTGGAATGGAGACTACTATTACGCAAACGTAGTGTGCATCGTGCCGCACGATGAACTGACGAATTGAAGAAACCGAGTGGCAGTGGAAGGATGCTGACCATCCGGAATAGTTAGCACTCCTTGAGGCCTTCGGTCTGCAGTGATGATGATGATGAAATTGTTTAATTATTTTCTACTCTTTGAGGTAGTATTTCTTCTTTAAATAAAATCGATTGGAAAGCATACTCTCCTTTTTTTTCAATTGGTTCTTAACGGAGTTGTGTGATAACGAGTAAAAATCACAGCCGAGATCAGAACCCCCTTCTTTCTTTGATGTCTCTTAAGTCGTCAACAGCCCTAAACAGTCCACTACTGAACCTCTCTCCATAGAAAGTTGCTTGATAATTCGCAATTTTTAACATAAAGTCACTCTAAATCTGTAAACTTTGCCAAACGATTTACAATTACATCTTACGAAGCCTACTGTGACCATTTTCAGGATCCTCAGGAACCGGAAAACTGGACAGGCGTCCGTGACGCGACTAAACCAGGCAACAAATGTTGCCAGTTAAATCCTTATGGCAATGTTGCATTTGAAGGTTCTGAAGACAGTCTTTATCTAAATGTATACACACCAATCTTGCCAGTTGAAAAAATTGAAAAGCTGCCAGTTTTCTTTTTTCTTCATGGAGGTCGACTTATATTTGGTCATGGACACTACTACCGACCAGATTATATACTGAAACACGATGTTGTATTCGTCACTATCAACTACAGATTAAATGTCTTAGGATTTTTGTGTCTGAATATACCAGAAGTACCTGGAAACGCTGGCTTAAAAGATTGCGTTATGGCTTTGAGGTGGGTTAAAAAAAATATCGGATTTTTTAATGGGGACACAGATAATATAACCGTTACGGGCGAAAGCGCGGGAGCCGCGATAGTAATGTCATTTATGACATCTAATATGGCGGATGGATTGTATAATAAAATTATATCCCAATCGGGTGTGTCGATGAGTGACTTGTATATGACTGATCGCATCGATTGTATAGAAAAGGCGAGGATGGTCGCTTCGAATTTAGGAAAAGACTTAAGCGATTCCAAAAGCCTATATAAATTTTTAGTCAATGCTCCGATTGAAGATTTGATCATTGCATTTAGCGCTGTAGAAATGAGTAAACCGCCCTCTGCGATAGCTGCTGTCTTTGTACCCGTAGTTGAGAAGAAACTTGATGGCGTTGAAAACTTTTTCGTCGAATACCCCCGAATTGATATACCTATGAATCGTTTTACCAAAGTACCTATGTTGATCGGCATGCATTCACACGAAGGTGCATTATTTTTACAAAGAGATTCAGATGGTAATATCATTTTTGAAGAGGATTTCTATTACTTCGTGCCAACACATTTGGGTATAGATCGCGGTGACAAACGAGTTGCCATAATAGAAAAAAAGCTCCGCGAATTCTATTTTAGTAACAGAGAGGTGAGTGAAAAAACTAAATCGGAATATATCGATATGATTTCCGATCGATACTTTAGTTTCGATATAATGCATAATATCGAAGTGATATCGAAATTTTCTCCGAATGTTTATGCATACAGATTCCAATATACGGGTAATATGAACACTAGAATTATGAAGAGTTTGGGGCTGGAAGGGGGCTCACATGGTGATATGGTGCAGTACCAGTTTTATAGAAAAGACAAACATAATAGAGCTACAGAAAAAGATTTACAAATTGTGGAAATGCTTAGCGAAGCTTGGTATAACTTTGCTAAAAATGGGTAAGTGTTATTATTTGTTCTTCTATTAGCTTTCAAAATTCAATAATTATAAAAACAAATAATAAATAAATAATAAATATTACGGACATCTGACACAACGCCATATAGTCCCAAACTAAGCAGAACTTGTACTATGGGTACTAGTCAACTGATATGAAATAAATAAATACTTTTTTTTTGTAAATACATATATTGTACATAGAAAACATCCAAACTCCGAAACAAATATTTGATCCGACCCGGGAATCGAATTCGAGACCTCAAGAACAGCTGTCGCATACGCTCCCTCTGCGTCACCGAGGCAGTCATTAAGATTAGCATTTAACAGTCCTGGACACTGCTGGACACAAGACTCTTCTTAGAAAATAGGCATAGGCGTACTATACCACACTGTACAGACGATTTTTATAGGGTTTGTTTAAAGTGTTCCTTCGTCTTGCAGAGTTTGAGCCAGCTTGGCTCTTACGACACCCACATAATGAATAAGAGTAGTGACACCCCGTATTCTTAATCCTTGATTAATCGGTATTAGTCGATTATATATTCATTTTTATTTTCAGAACGCCATCTTGGAGTGGCCAGAAAACAAAATGGCTGCCGTACTCGCCGTCAGAGAAACAAATACTAGTTATAGATCGTAATATAGAATTAGTTAAAAATCCTGACGCACATCGAGTGAAATTTTGGCTAGGAATTATTGGGGAATCTTCAAAACTATAAAAATGATGATTTTAGTAAAAAATTGCTTTAAGATAAAACCAAAACTTAATTATTGTTGGTAGGTGTATGGTAATAATGATTACAATCATTAATCAAATAATAATATAAGAATGGTAAATAAAAAGGTACCTGTAACAAATGATTTCCACCGATCGGCTAGATTAATATAGACCTTATGTACTGCGCACACGATTTAATATCGTTTAAAGCTTGAAAAACCAGCTCCAAAGCGAACCGTTTCAAAAAATTTAATTTTGTTGACATGTGATGTCGGAATAAAAACAAGGTATATATATATATATTTTAGAAGAAATTATGATGAAAATTAGAATCCTTTAAAAGTACTTTTAACTGAACGGGTTAGGCAAAAGCACTTTTAAATGATTTTCAAAATGACTGTACTCCACCTACTGAAAAACATAAGTAGAATCCAAGTGTGGTCACCATACTCACTGCGGATGTGCACAATGCAGCGTGGTGACCCACAATATGACGGTTATTAGTGATTTCAAAGTTTTAACCGCGTAACATAATAAGGAAGAGCCGAACCGTTCAGTTCGAGAGCGTATGTCTGAAAATACATTTCTGTTTTATACTGAAAATCATTGGTTAACAGTGATTTGACCACAAATTGACTATTAAAATCATTTTCGACTGAAGCTCTTCGTTAAACAGTACTTTTCATTTAAAAGTAATTTTGACCAACCTGTTCGTCAAAAGCACTGACAAAATCATTGATTAGTGATTTTCATTTGTGATAAAAAGTACCGCTACTAATGCTTATACTTTTAACCAATTCTATTTTAGAAATTCGTTTTAATATAACACCAGTCTAAGTTACTTGGGCATTTTTCTGACCAGTGATTTTTTGAATAGGCATTTATCTGACATTTTTAGTTTCAATTATACCTGGCCATACATTTTGTATTATTTACAAATATATAGTTTAGTCATTTTTATTAGTTATTAAAATACCTAATGCTTAAAAAATTTCCAGTAATTAAAGTTAAAATTAAGTTTTAATATAACACCAGTTGGAGTTATTTGGGCATTTTTCCGACCTATGGTTTTTTTAATGGGCATTTTTCTGACGTTTTTAGTTTCAATGTGACCTGATCGCTTATTTTTTATATTATTTTTATATATAATTTTAATATTTTTAAAGAATGGATATATGTAACTCGTGTTAACAAATTATGAAGTATCGAATATTTTTTGCTGGGCATCAAAATAATAAGAACTATAATTAATTTTGATATTTTTTTTTGTGAAATATATATGTCTGTTGTACCATTGAAGGTAAATATGTAGTACATGTTATTATGTACATATATTTAGAGATTTTTTACTTAAAATATTGTTTTATTTATACTCGTACCTACTCTCCACACCGTCTTTTAAAGAATGATGGTACTATATTGTTGAAAGGAAGGGTATTCGAAGGAGGTAAAGTATAAGGTAAGATTGGGTAATAGAAACGGATTAGAGGAGGGAGTTAGGATAAAGAACATAGCAGAATGGTAAAAGGAGTGCAGTCTTGTGGTAGAAGTTTGAAAAACCTAGTCACCAAAAAAAAAGAATTAATTTGTAACCATACGAACCGATTATTGCTAAAATATTAGTAATGAACAGTTGGATGAATATTTTTCTTATCGTATAATGGGCAAACGAGCAGACGTATTGCCTGATGGTAAGCGATTACCGCCGCCCATAGTCACCCGCAATACCAGAGGCGTCACAAGTGCGTTGCCGGCCTTTGGGGTATGGGCCTCCGGTAACCGATGCCCACAATGCAAGTAGAGTTGCAGGAGATGGTAACACTTATCAATGAGGTATTTAAAACGGAAAGGATGAAAATGATCGTTATGATAACAAATATTCATTCAGTTCATTCTCAGACTCCATTGACCGGATCAATGATTAACAAAGACAGACAGAATTATTCTGGAACAAATAAACAGACGGACAGAAATTTTGCATTTTTTTTTTTAATGTAACTTCTTTTCACTTTTTTTTTTATTGAATAGTGGGCAAACGAGCAGACGTATCTTTTAAGTACTAGGGTCAATTGTAAGGCTATCTGTATAATTATGTAAATAAGTATTGGCTCACGTATTTATAAACATACCTATCTCTAACGGTTAGAAATAACGTTTAGGTAGAATTCCAGGAAGTATGTTTAAATAAATATAAATAAATAAATATTCCGAACATCCAACACACAACGCCATCTAGTCCCAAGCTAAGCAGAGCTTGTGTTATGGGTACTAGACAACTGATATAAATACTTATATACTTTTATTTTGTAAATACATAGGTACATATTATACATAGAAAACACCCAAACTCCGAAACAAATATTTGCAGATCATACAAACATTTGGTCCGATCCGGGGATCGAACCCGAGACCTCAAGCTTAGCAGTCGCATTAGCTACCACTACGCCACCGAGGCAGTCAGTCAGTCTCTATTACTGAGGTCTTGTTTTTAGCATTAATGCTGTCGTGTTTCGTTGGTTAGTAGACCGGGGACCCAATGATGCAGAAGCATCTCACATGGCCGCCTTAGTTTGGCTCACCATGCTGCGTTTACAACGAGTATGGTGACCACTACTCTTGGATTCCCCTCATGCTTTCCATCAGGCAGAGGAAAATAACTTTAAATAAATAAATAAATATTTCGGACATCTTACACACAACGCCATCTAGTCCCAAGCTAAGCAGAGCTTGTGTTATGGGTTCTAGACAACTGATATAAATACTTAAATTTTTTTTTTTTGTAAAAACATACGTATTATATATAGAAAACACCCAAACTCCGAAACAAATATTTGCAGATCATACAAACATTTGGTCCGACCCGGGAATCGAACCGAGACCTCAAGCTTAGCAGTCGCATACGCTACCACTACGCCACCGAGGCAATTGATTATACTTTGGCCGGCTCATATATTGTCACAGGCTATATTAACCTGGAAAACATTGATACACAGTTGTAAGTGAAAATGAAACTATGTTTGACATCAAAGTTAAACGTTTTTAAAAATCTTAGTGATTTCTTGTTTTACAGATCATTTACTTAAACGGGTCGGTCCAAATGTTTGTATGATCTGCAAATATTTGTTTCGAAGTTTGGGTGTTTTCTATGTATGATATGTATGTATTTACAAAAAAAGAAGCATATATGTATTTATATCAGTTGTCTAGTACCCATAACACAAGCTCTGCTTAGCTTGGGACTAGACGGCGTTGTGTGTTAAAGTGTCCGAAATATTTATTATTATTATTATTTATTATTATTAAACCTCTTGTAGGGACACAACATACCTACTTAGTTTACTCACTTCCCCCCAATACCTGGATGACTGTAATATAATAGGTCTTTACCTATGAAATTGCGTTTCTTCAATACTGGTCATTTCAAATAAAAAAAAGTTTGTAATGGCTCTGTATTCTAAATTCAAATTAATTTTGTTTTAAAACCATGACATTCTATTTACAAACTCAGTCTTTTGTTTTTTGATTAGCGTTGTATTTTCATTACATTTGAACATTTTTCGTCATAATGGATACTTTAAAAATTCGTGTAATTATGGAATATGAGTTCCGTCGTGGCACCAACGCGACACAAACGGCACGTAACATCAAAAACGTTTACGGAGAGAACTGTACAAACGTACGCACAACCCTTTATTGGTTTTCTCGGTTCCGTTCTGGAAATTTTTACTTGAAAAATGAAGCTCGTGGTCGTCCGGAGACTTTGGTTAACAATAATGAATAAAGGCGATTGTGGAAGTTGACGAAACTCAATCTACAGCTGAGCTAGCAGCAGCTTTTAATGTAAGCATCAAAACAATATTGATCCATTTGCGACAAATTGGCAAGGTAAAAAAGCTTGATAGATGGGTGCCCCACGACCTTAACGATCGCCAGCGCAACGTACGCGTCGAGACCTGCCTTTCGCTGCTCAACAGGCAAAGAAATGAAGAAATTTTGAAACGAATAGTTACGTGCGACGAAAAATGGATTCTGTTCGACAATCGAAAGCGCTCAGCAAGTTGGTTAGACCCTGGTTCAGCACCAAAGCAATGCCCTAAACCAAAAATGACCCCTAAAAAGGTGATGGTCACTGTTTAGTGGTCTAGTGCGGGTGTGATTCACCACAGCTTTTTACAAAACGGCATGAGCATTAATGCAGATGTGTACTGTGAAGAACTGGAGAGAATGATGGAGAAGCTTGCACATCTGCAACCAGCTTTAGTCAATCGGTCGTCCCCACTGCTCCTTCACGACAACGCGCGACCCCATACTGCGCAACAGACAGTCTCCAAGCTGCAAGAGCTGGGGTTGGAAGCTCTCCCTCATCCGCCATACTCACCAGACCTTGCACCTACCGACTATTACTTTTTCCAAAATTCAGACAACTTTTTAGTGGGTAAAAAATTCAATTCCCGAGAGGCAGTACAAAATGCCTTTGAAGAGTTTGTTGCCTCCCGTCCAGCTGATTTTTACAAGAAGGGCATCAATAAACTGCCAATGCGTTGGCAAAGATGCGTCGATTGCATGGGTGATTACTTCAAATAACAGAAATAAAACAGTTTGAAAAAATAAGTACTTTCACTTATTGCATACAAAACGGCAATTTCATAGGTAAAGACCTAATATTTCTTTAGAAAATGTTCTAAAAAATAATCCTAGCTGGATTGATTTATGATTTATCGCCACCGAAACCCACTGCATTCTAAATCTCATGAATATATATATTTAAACAAGAATTGCTTTTCAAAGCAGAATATGCAATGTTCATGTTAGAATTTGTTGAAACGTGAACAAATATAGGTAGGTACTCGTAGTTAGAGACGGCTGCGCCGGCCGTCAAAACAGTCTGGTTTAAACCCAGTTGAAGTTAACACGCAGAAGTATTTGGCTCAGTTATTAAGATTACACTTTACATACATTTACCTTATACTCCTTCTGTAGTAGACTCAGAACCCTTTGCATCCCTCCCCCAATACATTATGTAAATATTATTATATCTAATCTATATTTATCTATACTAATATTATAAAGAGGAAAGATTTGTACCTATTTTTGTATGTTTGTAATGAATAGGCTCAAAAACTACTGGACCGATTTTAAAAATTCTTTCACCATTCGAAAGCTACATTATCCACGAGTAACATAGGCTATATTTTATTTTGGAAAAAGTAGGGTTCCGTAAGATATTTGGGTTTTTCGGACACAAGGTGTAAAAATCAACCAGAAAAGTTACTTATTTTGCGAAAATTTTCATGCTACGGGCTATATAAGACGCAAACGAGGTTGCGTGGGTCAGCTATGTTTTATATGTAACGTGTATTTAGTATCAGCATTGCACCCGTGCGAAGCCGGGGCGGGTTGTTCCATATATATATGACGTACAGGTATAACGTGAATCTCGATAACGTCTCCATCGTCCTCATGGAATTTAGTATGCAGATGTTTTCAAGGGTGATAAACTGTTCTAGATAAGATTATCTGTTGGAAATTTTACCAAAAATAATACCGACTAAAGCTTGGTCATCCAGATACTTTCCTTTTATATAAAATTACAGAGGTCCAGTTTATTTATATATATATACTAAATCATATAGCTATGCTAAATATTTCTGTTGATAATCAATATACTGCAGCGTCCCTCAAGGCAGTATTTCGGGGCCTACGTTATTTCTTATATTTATTAACGACCTCAGCAATCTTAGCTTATCTATAAGTCGTTCCAATCGTTTATTTAACTTTTGACAGATCACGCACATAAAGTTTTGTAATAACTTTTGATACAATGTACTACAGGGAATACTGTACTTCATGGACGGGCTCCGCCCACTTAGAGATGGTCATTCGTAATTAATGACCACAGACTATAAAAACGGTTTTGAAATAAATCGATTATCGATTAAATTTATAAAACATACAACAAAATTATTCTTGTATGTCCTTTGAGTACTTTATTTTTTGGTATTTTGACAGTAACGAAGGGAGGAACGATACGCTCAACTCAACCAAATGTGAGAATTCACAAATAAATCAATACGGAGGAATATAAGTACTCAACTCGACGTATGAAAATGTGGATTAACACTAACAACAAAATGGCGTCCCGTGTCGACCTTGCGTCCGGTATTGCTGTTTAATAATCGATAAAAGTACGAAATTATCGATAAAATAATGAGTGTGTTAAATCGATTAAAACTTCTTCATGCATAAAATCGATCTATAAAAGAAATCGAATCGGTAACGGGTCACGGTATCACTATTTCATTAAGTATTAGAGCTGTCAAAAGTTAAATAAACGATTGGAACGACATAATGGGAAAGTTGTTTCCTTCGCAGATGATTATTGCTTCCCCCTTCTTCAATCTCGATGCCAAAACCCGACTATTGCCTCAGAAATAAATAAATAAAAAATACCTTACAGTCCGGCCACTCAGAGAATGCGTTTCTGACACTTATAAATTCGTCATAAGTAGTGATGTACCATGAATATCATTAATAATATTTGGTAACAGTATTTATACCATTCATTATGCATAATTATTCAATTTAGATATATTTTATATTTCAAACACAATATTAACAAAATTGTTGATGGATGAATTAAATTTAATCGTAACTTCTGAATGAAACCAAGGGAAAGAAAATAAAAATACTGTATTTATTGAAAAATATATATTATGAAATACATAGTTTTAAGATTTCAATAATGTCAAATCAAAATTTAATCCGACTCCGATTCGCTTGAGGATTCGCTGTCATCTTCACCAACGTGTATTATCATGTTATTATCAATAATATTGTCTATATGAATATCGCGGTCAAAGTCATCAAATATCATTTTTTTAGTTTTTTCAACCACCTTCATCCAGTCATCTCTTGTGACTTTTTCGCATGCTTCTTTTAAAAGCGTCTTCATCTTTTTTATGCCATATGGGGGAGAAGTATTATGGCGGGCTGCATAACCTTTATTTGAGCCCAGATTAGCTCTATGGCATTGTACTGGCAGTGATATGGAGGAATTCGGAGAACGCGATGACCGTACTCCAGAGCCAGCTCATCTATTTCGTATCGAATATTTGATAGCTTATGGTCGTTGACTAATTTCATTAGCTCAGCTTTTAGCATTGACATATTTGCGTCAATGCCACTTCTTTGCAGCCAAGCCACCAATTTCTTTTTTTTATTAGCTTGAGTAGGTGCTTTATTTATTTGCACCGAATGATAAGGGGCGTTATCCATTATTATAACTGAAGGCTCTGGAAGGCCAGGTAGCAACACATCCTGGAACCACTCCTTGAATACAGCCGCATTCATTTCTTCGTGGTAGTCAGTAGTAGTTTTTGACTCAAATGCTAATAAACCATTTTCCACAAAACCATACTTCGCACAACCAGCGTGGCATATTATGAGACGTGCTTCTTTACCGATTGGCACTTTCGACGTCGACGCTTGAGTGTCATCTGTCCAGGAACGAGGAAGCTCGTGATTGGTGTTCAGCCATGTCTCGTCAATGAAAACGACATTTTCCCAATTATAATTTTTTTTGCTTCTCTTAGAAAAGTAATTCTTTTTACCAGAAATATCAAGGGACAAAAATAGTTTTTCATTTATTTTTAATTCAGCTGACTGATATCACGACAATTATTTTCTTAAGTTTGGTTTGGTCGTAGCTATAACGTATTATAAATTATATTAAATATGTATTAAGTACATTATACACACTCTCGAATAATTTCTCCGATGTCCCCAAGAACTTTAATGTCGTTCGTATAAGTGCCCAAAGCATTTCGGCACATTTCCTTAAAATGGTGACAACATTCGACTGTACGACATCCTTACATACTTTGTAACTCATCTCGTTCTACTGTTTTTTTGTGTATTCAATAAAGATAAATAAATAAAATTGTATATTATAAAATTAGAACGTTTTGTTTAACAATATATCGACCGACAGAATATATTACGATTCCAAAAATACTCAGTTACAATTCAGTATTATTTTGTCTCATCACTACAAAAACAAACTATTGACATAACCTTGAAACAGCGCAGTTTGACGTCGTTAGACTTTTAAAAATTATTGTTCTTAAATTAATTAATTGATTAATTGTTAATAACTTTAGCCCAAAATAAAACGTTTATTGTACATTGGCATGATTATTCAATTTTTAATGTTATTACTCATTATTAAGGTTAATAAAAGATATTTAAAATTTTGCCATAAAATTGTACGCCAGTTCAAAGTTACATCGCCCATTGGATCACGACCTGTCAGAAACGCATTCTCTCAGTGGCCAGACTATAGTATAATTTTAGACCGGTTTTTTATGGAAATAACGAGCAGACGTATCGCCTGATGGTAAACGCTATTTCACACCGGCCGTCTACCGAAGAAACAACGAACTACGGAGTAACTGTTAATCCTGAATCGCGATATAAAAAAAAACATATGAATCAGAATGCACTACCAACGGCTCTGCGATAAAGGGACTTAAAATATATAATAAATAATTGTATGTACCTTGTGATACAATATAAAGCAACATTAATAATTATACATTTTAATTTTAAAAATATTCCTAAATTATAATACAACATAATTTCTACTTTATGTATACAACACATGTGCGTATAAAATTACTACTTTAACTAACCAATGGACGTCTTCAGTTTATTTTATAAATAGAAACTTTAATAAAATAATTATGAAAAATTATACAATTCAAATCATATAACCTGCTCCGTATCGCTCCCGGTGCAAAGATGCCCAAATTACAAAGTCCTAAGACATATGGACACACTCCTAGCTTCTGCACTTCTGGAAGAAATTGGGTTAGCTCACCTAGTTAATCTTGTAACGATGCATAAAGGATCGCCCTGTCCATTAGTCTAAATTCGAAAACCGTATCCCATTTCCACTACCTGGCAGCAATTCCTAGTTGAATTTCAAGGAATATCCTTTGTACCTGAAATGAGCCGTAGCAGGAACTAGCAGACTTATGAACTAAATTTGTTTAATGCCATTATTTCTTAAGCGACTCATAGTAATTCACGAACTTATTAACTCCAACATTCGTCGGTAAGTCGACCACTATTGGATCGCTGGCCCTGACGAGTTTTTCTGTCACTCCATTTGCAGTTGTAGGTTCAATCTTTATATTATTCAACATTTTCTCCCTGCGATCTCTGATGTAAAGATCTTGCCAGAATTCTGCTTTTTCTTTATCCTGGTCTGATTCTAGAGATAGTTCTGAACTGATATTTAGATAGTTCAAGCTGTCTTTGGATACTGGTGACCAGAGTACGGATAAGTAAAATTCTTTTTCAGGTGTTGGTTTTCTGGAAAAGAAGAAAGGTTTATTTATTCAGCAGAATAAATTTGAAAGTTCTCTTGTTACAGCAGAATATTATCTGAAGTAACGTTGGATTCCTCAAAAGAAGAAGAGTCATTGTCTCTATTGCTTCAAGATGATATTCAAGGTATCTGTCACTTCTTATTGTACGTTTTTAGAGTATTGGGATCAATCGTGAAGACGAATAATGTGACTGGAGTGTACTATCCTCTTAAAGAGCTATAAAGATACTGGGGAATGTAGGTATGAGTGTAGTATGTACTTAAACTAATAATTAAGAAATATTTGACTCACCCGGTCTTCGCAAAATTTGTCCACAGTCTTAACATACGTTCCCTCATTTCAACATCCCGACCACTGTGTACTACATCTTCTTGATACTTGCTCCTGAATAAATATCCCAGTTCATCCATATTCATCGCATCTTTTAAATTTGCATGTTTTTTCTGGCTTATGTTAAATGCACCAGTGTAATTAAAGCTGTAATAGTAAACGGGTTGTTTGTCAACTTCTACTAAATATTTTATGTATTTGACAATATCAGCTTTGACTGCTCGGTCAGACGCCAAATGCAAGTACCCATTCAAACTTTTACTATCTGTTGATAGATCATTATCTATTGCATAGAGTTGCTTCAATTTCTGTACGATTCCTAAAGATTCTTTTGAATTCTTCGGGACATTAATCTCCTCAGGAATTAACACTTGAAGATCCTCACCTACTTTTTCAGATGATAATTCTAAACCACATGTTCCGATCATAATGGGTGCGTCTGCTATCCGACCTGATCGTACCAAGTCACTGAATGGCTCAATAATAAATGCTTCGACATTAGCAAAATAGTTTTCGATAACAGGACCGAATGGACTAAAATTACCAAGGAAATCGTCTTTGGAGATCATGTCGTCATACCCTTTCACGAGTTCTATAGCAGAACAATTTTGTAAGTATTCAAAAATCTTTTCAGGATCTGAAGTTTTGCAGCCTAAGCTTTTAGCTAGATTTGCGGCTGTTTCCTCAGGATTTCTCTGTAGGGCCCAAAAATTAAATGCTGTTCCTGACTGAATTATTGCTTTGTTTATCGATTTCTTCGTGAGTGGACTAACTGTTAAGTAACTAACTGCAGCGCCACCAGCACCTTGACCAAAAACAGTTATATTATCAGGATTCCCTCCGAAGTTATGAATATTACTTTTTACCCACTTAATAGCAGCTGCAATATCTTTCATACCAGCATTTCCTGGTACTTCAGGAATATTTAAACTGAGGAACCCAAAAACACCAGATCTATAATTCAGCGTGATTATAACCACATCCTTAGCTACTAAATAATCAGGGCCTAAGTCGATATTTCCGGCACCGAATTTGAAACCGTCTCCTTGGATAAAAATCATGACTGGAAGAGACGCTTTTTCTAAGTTTGGAGTATAAACATTTAGGAATAGACAGTCTTCATCCCCGAAATAATTTCTGTTGCCAAAATAATCTACTTTAGAATGAGGGTTATTGTTTCCTTCTGAAGTAGCATCACGAATGCCTTGCCATGCCTCGGGTGCTTGTGGATCCTGAAAATTAAAAATAACTACTTAGTATTTGAAAAAAGCTTAACAGCATGCGAGTGAAGTTATACCAATTTCTTTTATGCAAGAGGTCTAGACTCTAAACTATAAAGCTATAATGATGATAATATGAAGAGTTCTTACCTTGAATCTCAAGGCCCCTATTGGAGGTTTAGCGTAAGGAACACCTTGGAAACTGTAGAAGGTTATGCCGATGGGGTTTGTCACGACATGGCCTCGAAGCTGGCCCTGCGCGACTGACACGGTGGGTGCAGAAGCCATTCTTGACTTTATATTCTGAAAATAACAAATGAAATAACTAGTTTGGAGGATGGGGGAGCGGTTCGTTGTGTCGTTCTGTATTATGTTTCACTTGGTGAAACGCAGCACAGGCATTGTTTCACACCAGTTTTCTGTGAGGCCGTGGTATCGCTCCGGTCGAGCCGGCCCATTCATGCCGGAGCGTGGCTCTCCTACTTTTTGCCAGTATAGATATGATTGAGATTTAGATATGACATTTTGAGTCTGAGTGTTTATTGTGACCTTTTCATTTTTGTATATGAAGTCCCCGCGACACAGGAATCCTAATGCAGGTGTTGTATTTTAAAAAATAAAATATATTCGTTTCGGAGATGACAGAGAGGAAAGCTAAAAGTTTTATACCTATAGATAGAATAGTCAAACTTCTTTACGAACCAAAGAAGTAACCAACTTTCCTGTCTCTTATTTTGTTTTTGTTCGAAGTAAAACAGTGCGAAAAAAGTTGCGTACACTCGTAAGAAGTGAAACTTCTTTATGACGTTATTTTTCAAAAAATAAATATATGTCGACGTAAGGTATAACGACAAAGACTTATAAACCAGCAATATTCGTGACAATTCTTATTTCAAGTGCAATAAAAGTTAAGGAGCGAGACCTGAGTAGGTAAATATTTCGCGATCTGTGGTGTGAATGAAGTAAGTTTGTGGAATGTGATGTGTGTAGTTATTTACATTGTGGACTAAATAAAATAATATTGTTTGTAATGTGATATTTCATTGTAGTATTAATTTGGTCCTGTTTGTGTTTGAAAATGTTTTTTGTTTTATTTTATAATTTTTTATGACATTTACCAATCCCTACTCCGCTGGAGAAAGTATACTTCGATTCACGCGTAACGGATAAATGTGACGCGTAACGTAACGGATAAATGTGACGCGTAACGTAATGGATAAATGTTACGCGTAACGAAAAAATGTTACACTAAATTTTTTGACAACCCCGATAAAGAAGTTTCACTTCAATAAATAAAAAAAAAAGATCAAACACACACACACACAGTGCTTTGCCGGCCAGTTAAAAAAGGAGTATGCTCTGTTCTTGAAAGTTTGAAGGTCGTATTGGTTCGGGAATATCGCAGACGACAGTTCATTTCACAATTTTATTGTACGATGCAGAAAATTGTGGACTGGAAAGTCTGGCAACCATTTAAATGATGGGAATGAAAGTGCTGTCACGCTAGTTAATTCTAAGATCTTGCCCTTATTTATATATTTTTTTCAGAAGATACACTTAACTACGAAGTAACGCACTACACGGAGTAACTACAAATCCTGAATCGCGCAATAAATAGTTCTCGCGCCGATTATCATATATACAACATCCCAATATCAACTGTTGGGCAGTGGCCCGCCAGGCATGATCACCTCGCCTGGTCGGAGGATCCTCCCTTTGTGTTGGTGGAACATGAAACCCGTTCCTCCACAGTGGTGACCCCGACGTGATCGATTCCTCCACATTATTATAAAACTAAAACGAAAGTATTTCTCTGTCTGTATATCTGTTTTTCGGTCTGTTACTCTTTCTTGGCTGAACCGCCGCATCGATTTCAATAATATTTTCATGGAGGAGGAGGATCATACGATAACCACTCTTTACCCAGACGCGGGTGGAGCCGCGAGCCAAAGTTAGTACCATATATATTCATATTACGTAAAAATATTAGCACTAAAATCTCATACCATTAGTCTTATCGTTGACAAAAAGTTTGATTTTTACGATTATTATAAAATTGCACACAATCTGTATAAAATCTAACGACTTAACAAAAATTTAAGTACCAACTCCCTTATCTATTACAGTTAACTATTAATCATTATAAAATATTCATAATCGTATATTTGCATTAATTAATCACATATTTGTACGCATACATTTTAATGTTATCTTTATCTTTTGTTGATAAGTGACATAACGCTTTTTAACAATTTTATTACTATTTTACACACAGGCTCAGAGCAGAGCCTAAGTGGCGCCTAATCGGGCCGCAGAATAAAAAACTATTCGTTCACTTGTAAGGAGACAATGGCAACTAACGAACTACAGGCATAAACATCAAATCATTCAATCATATTGGGTGGCAAAGATCGACAGAGGCTAGACACTTTATCGCTAGTAACTGTAGGTACTTTATTTCGTTATAAAACCTTTGAGTACCTATGATTATCCTACCTAGCATCTATATACTTATCTATATAATAGAAAATATCTATTTAGCGGCATCTATTTAACGCAGTTTTCACCCACTCCAAAGAGCCTGATTAATTTGAAATCACACACAAATCAAAACCGATAACAACGCAAGACTTGTTGTCGCCACATTAAACACTCATATATTTATTTTATTTATAAGAAAATGTTTAAAAACCATAACTTAACTGTATTCGAATACATTCACATCACAGTCAATGTTGGATATTTATTACTTTACTACGAAAAACTTTTATAATCGTAGTGATTATGGATTACGAATATGGAGTACAAGCTGAACCCCGCGGTACGACAATAACCGCAGGCAACGCCTTAAGGCGAAGCTATATCTTTATAAATTGTAGCCTATGTGTTATTCTAATGTATAATATATATTATTGTAAAGTTTCATCAAAATCCATTCATTAGTTTTTACGTGAAAGAGTAACAAACATTCATCCATCCATACTTACAAACTTTCGCGTTTATAATAATACTAGCTGAACCCCGCGGTGCTACCCGCGGTACGATGATAACTGCGGGCAACGCCGCGAGGCGAAGCTATATCTTTATAAATAGTAGCCTATGTGTTATTCTGATGTATAAGCTATATTGTGGTAAAGTTTCATTCAAATCCATTCAGTAGTTTTTACGTGAAAGAGTAACAAACATCCATACATACATACATCCATACTTACAAACTTTCGCCTTTATAATAGTAGTAGGATATTATTAGGACAACCAACCTGTAGGTGTCATAAGAACCAACCACAAAAGTAAACTACGCTGGATAACACAACAAAGAACTAAAACTATGGCAGCTTAGTGAAATGTTTTTTTACGCTCCTCTTGAAGGACTTTTTACCATGGGAGAGTCACGCTTCGGCATGAATGGGCCAGCTCGACTGGAGTAATACCACGGCCTCACAGAAAACCGGTGTGAAATAGCGCTTTTGCTGTGTTTCACCGAATGAGTGAGGATACCGGAAACCGATACCCAAACCCCTTCCCCTTCCCACTCCCCATCCCCAAGGGCCGGCTGGTGTTGCGGGTGTCCATGGGCGGCGATAATCGTTTACCATCAGGCGATACGTATGCTCGTTTGCCCCCTATTTCATAAAAAAATGACCCGTGATCATAATGGGGGGAAACACGTGCGTTGGTATTGAGTTTCAGATTTTGATTGCTCGGCACTGAAAGGAAGAAAATGTTGTTCATATTGGCTAAGATAAATCCTAGGTCACATTATGGATGTTTCATAATACATTAAGAGCCATCCGTGCCTCGAAGAGCACGCCAAGCCGTCGTATATCCATACGAACATCTGCGATGATCATTACTATTAAAACTGGTTATTAAAAATATTTTTTTAACAATATCCAGACCAGACCATCTGAATCATTGTTGTTAGTGTTTGACATCATCGTGTTTTGAAATTGGAAATATCACAGAGCAGTTTAATAACGTGATTATGCAAGCTTTCATTCGAATCTTTTTGACCCTGCTTTGATGTTTTTTTTTATGGAATAGGGGGCAAACGAGCATACGTATCGCCTGATGGTTAGCGATTACCTTCGCCGATAAACGCCTGCAACACCAGAGGCGTCACAAGAGCGTTGTTCAGGGATGGGAGAGGGTATAAGCCTCTGGTATCCTCACCCACTCGGTGAAACACAGTGCAAGCTATTTCACATCGGTTTTCTGTGAGGCCGTGGTATCACTCCGGTGGTTACATGTTACAGCTAAGCAGATTCAAAAACATTTTAGTAGAATGCTAGAGCAATATACAGAAATATGCTTTAAAAACGCTTGCATTAAATAGTACTTCTTGGCAGTCGAGTAAAGTGAGTGTATATGTTAATAACACATGGACTGAAATTAGTTAACCATACAAACTTACTCTTCAATTTTATTTATTTTGTAGATTAATGGAGGGTTTCAACTCTAGAAGATATTCACAAAATCTCAGTAACTATTAGCTAAATAATGAGTTAATTACTATGCACGTTTCTATAAAACTAAATCTTATCTTAATAAATACTTTTATCCAAAGTGACGATGATTAAATTCCCAGCAACAGCGTTAAAGGCCACCGGCCGGCTTCGTTCGTTTTACCTATTCGTAACAAATTTGCGAAAGGAGCAAAGATTTCTCATTCCTTTTCGCAAAAATAATTATGATTACGATGTTATCATATATTTAATTTAAACAACTCACCGATCAAGGAAAAATAAGTCCGCTTTAACAGAACAAAGTCCTTCACAAGAATGTCGGCTTCTGACGATAACATAAATATATTTTGAACGTCGTTGATAATTAGGTAAGATTACGACTAATCTTATCGACAATTCGATGTGATTATCAATTAATAGTATTTCTGCATAAAAAAATAACCTCAAACGTGAAAAGTATTATTTAACTATTATAGATACGGCAAGAGAGTTCTAAAATGAGAGCTTCGGTAAAAGTTGCAGCATTATTTAAAGTTTTCTTACATAAAACATTTTATAAAAGAACTAACTGACACAGAAAACTTCTTCAGAGTCTTTTTTCAATCGTGCTAGGCTCCTATTGGTCTAACTCTCTCAGCCTATTGCCGTCCATTGCTGAACGAAGGCCTTCCCTAAAGATCGTCAACCAACCCGGTCCTGGACAGTCCGCATCCATCCGTTGCCAGCCATTGTCTTCAAGTCGCCGGTCCTTCGTGCCGAGGGGCGCTCTATTGCGTTTGCTTAATCGTGGTCTCCACTCTAACACTTGTCGGCTCCAGTGACCATCAGTCTCTACTGTATCCTTAAATATTGTTTTAACTACACGTGATTTAGCGAAGAGAGACGTAATTTCCATAATACTTGTTAATCTAATAACGTTTGCGATTGTAGAATGACATCATGACTAGGAGAGCTGATTCGAAGTGACTACTACGAATGCTGCCCATGTAGACACCTTCAATTTAAGAGTTCATACCTATATTGCCAGCCTTTCAATCCCTCCCCTTATGATCAGGGAAAAGGTAAGATTTTGGGTATTATTGTCCGGCCGCTCAGAGAATGCGTTTCTGACACCTGTAAATTCGTCATGAGTAGTGATGTACCATAAAAATTCATTAATTAATTGTTAATAACTTTATCCCAAAATAAAACGTTTATTGTAAGTTGGCATGATTTTTTTTTTGTTATTACTATGGAGGGTAGAGACAAGGAGTGTTATCTTATATGGAAGAAAATTGAAAAAAGTGTCCAGCATAAGCTGTAAATAACAGTTCAAAAACCTTCCAGAATGGCGCTGGTGTAGACACAGGTTATGGTATGAATGTAGCAATTGTGAACGAATTGAAGTACGCCGAGGTAAAAAAATTAACATTATTGTCACTACTTGCGTATTACAAAATAATGTAGTAAATATATTTTATTTTCTGAACTGTGAATAGTACGTTTATTGATTTTTTATCATTCAATTTTATGAAAAAGTGTGTGTATTGATGAATGTAGCAATTGTGAACGAATTGAAGTATGCCGAGGTAAAAAAATTAACATTATTGTCACTACTTGCGTATTACAAAATAATGTAGTAAATATATTTTATTTTCTGAACTGTGAATAGTACGTTTATTGATTTTTTATCATTCAATTTTATATAAAAGTGTGTGTATTGATTTTAAGAAGTTTACTCTGATGCTAATGTGGCGCCACCCTAATTTAATGCATTTCAACGGACACTTTTCATGTACACAGATGATACTCCTTATCTCTACCCTCCATAGTTATTACTCATTATTAAGGTTAATAAAAGATTTACATTATAAAATATGAATGAAGTGTACAGATAAAATAAAAATACAGATAAAAATAAATTAAGATCTATGTATTTTTTACAAACACATATTTTTTAAACTTTTATTCTACTACATGTGAAGTCAGCAGAAATTATGTCAAGATTAAGTCTATCTTTCGGATGGTTATTTATTGCCAAGTGAGTCATAAAAACTAATAAACTTATTAACTCCGATGTTCTTAGGTAAGTCATCTTCTGGTGGATCGCTCGCTCTGATCACCATTCCTTGAAGATTGCTTTCAATATTAACTTGCTTAGGAGCTGAACTTTCTCCGTTAACTATTTCAACAGTCGGCGCTGCTGTGGTTTTAACTTTTTCTGGTTCCTTCGATTCTTGAGCCACCTCAACTGGTGGTTTATATTTGATGATCACTTCATCATTATTAGTCTTTGGTTGTTCCCAGATTCGAAAGTATTTTCTGTATAAATCATCCCAGAAGTCCATTTTTTCTTTATCAACGTCAGTTTGGAGAGTCAATTCAGAACTTATATTTAAGTAATAGGTGTTGTCCTTGTCGACTGGCTGCCAGGTGATTGGTAGGTAGTAATCTTTGTCTGGTGTTGGGTTTCTGTGAAATGAGAAATAATTAACTTCAATTGTTTGATTGATATACATATCACTTGTTAAGAGAGCTTAGAGTCAGATTCACCAGTATCTGATAAAGTTTCAGATAGTTATGTACTATGTAACATTAGTAGGTTAAAGTTGTTGACATATTTGAATATTTGTCTTGTGGCGACTTCCACATGTAACACACCAATAACCTACTATAGCGCCATCTACCGAAGATACACTGAACTACAAAGTGACTACACGAAGTAACTACCAATCCTGAATCGCGCAATAGAAGTTCTCGCGTCGATTATCATAATATATACAACAACCTAACATCAACCGTTGGGCAGTGGCCAGCCAGGTTGGTGGAACATGTCACCCCTTCCCCCACAGTCTCTGTGACATTTGATAAATTCAAAATCAGGATCTTTTACAGCTAATAGCGAACCTGGCCCTTAATCTTTATAATTAGAAGTAAAGGGTTGGGCACTATTTTTGAGAATGAGTTTGATACTTTTTCATTTAAAATGTTTGATGAAATTAAGAACGAAAGAGTGTACTCCTTCCTAAAAGGCTGGCAACGCACTTGTAACGCCTCTATTGTCCATGGGCGGAGGTAATCGCTTATCATTAGGCGATACGTCTGCTCGTTTGTCTCCTATATAATAAAAAAAATAAAAAAGAACAGGAATGGTCTATGAAAAGGATTAGGTATGTTATTTGTTGCAGAATTGTCATTACCGTAGTAAATAAGAACCAGACAGTATATGAAATACACTTACAAGAAGCAAAAGTAAAATTGAAACTAGATCGTTGTTTTTTTAAATAATGATGATAAAATAATAAATCCCTACTGGGGAAACTACCCGTAGGTGATAGCGTAACAATTTTTTATACTTTTAGTGGAATAGAGAGACATTGAATGTCCCATTTCCCCCTTTTACTCGCTGAAAAACCAAGAACGAGCTGCGTAACACTGGTTTTAACAGAGGGCCCAAATCTGCCAAAGCATGACTTTTCCCCAATTCATAACAGACTTATAGAAAACTCACCCAAACTTAGCAAAGTTGGTCCACAATCTCAGCATTCTTTCTCTGACCTTATTGTCTATTTCTGAGACTGTCAAATCTTTTTGTAAGATATTCTTGAACAGGTAACCTAGTTCATCCATGTGCGCTGCTTTATTGTAAGGATTCTTCACAAACTTGTCAAAAATATTTAGAGCTCCGAAGTAATCAAAGTTATAAAAGTAAATAGGTCTATTTGTCACTTGAACTAAATATTTCACCAGTCTGTTTGTATCCACTTTTACGACGCGGTCTGATACTAATTTCGCCATCCCTTCTGCTTGATCTCCTTTAAGGTATAAATGTTTCAGTTTCTCAATAATCTCTAAAGATTCTTTGGAATCCATTTTTAAATTGAACTCGTCAGGGATTAAAAATTCTAGATCAGTAATTTCTTCGGCTGGAATAAATTCTAAAGTACAAAATCCTATCATCATTGGGATATTCGCTATCCTGCCAGACGTCACTAAGTCCAAAACAGATTCAGTGATGAATCCTTCTACTCCAGGAAATTCTTTTTCAAAAACAACAGTGAAGGAATTGAACTTTGTGAATGTTAATCGCATTGGATTCATTACTTGGTGAGCATCAACTATCTGTTTCGTGGAACATCCTTGTAAGAAGACATAAATATCT
Organism: Spilarctia lutea; assembly: GCA_916048165.1. Classification (NCBI taxonomy): domain Eukaryota; kingdom Metazoa; phylum Arthropoda; class Insecta; order Lepidoptera; family Erebidae; genus Spilarctia; species Spilarctia lutea. Next base: position 2,925,721 of record OU696498.1, on the reverse strand, counting down.
TCAGGATCATCCGATTGACAGCCTAATATCTTGGTGAGAGTCCTGGCGTTTTGTAATGGATTCTTTTGTGTCGCAAAATAGTTTAATCCACATCCCGATTGTACAATTACTTTACTTATCAAGGGCTTGGAAAGAGGACTAACAGATAGGAAATTAACAGCTGCACCGCCAGCACTTTCCCCAAAAACGGTTATATTATTAGAGTCGCCGCCGAACTTTTGTATGTTGCTCTTAATCCATTTTATTGCCTGCACAACATCCTTCATACCAGCATTTCCTGGAACCTCAGGAATGTTTAAACTTAGGAAGCCAAGAACACCACACCTGTAGTTTAAAGTAACGAGTACAACATCCTTTTCTACTAAATAATCTGGACCGTAATTTTCAGTGTTTCCTGACCCAATCTTAAATGCGCCTCCATGGATAAATACCATAACAGGAAGAGGTTCTCCATCCAATTTAGGTGAGTATACGTTGAGGAATAAGCAGTCCTCATCACCAACGTATTTGGTGTCAGTGCCGATTTGGGCTGATTTATTTCCTTCTGCAATGGCGCTGTAAATCCCCTGCCATGGTTCAGGGGGCTGGGGAGCCTGAAATAGATGGAAAGACTAATAAAATTCTTGTTGGTGACTCTCAAATGGTTAAGTTCTCAACCTCTAGCTAATATTTTTTTTTTTTTTTTATTGAATAGTGTGCAAACGACCAGACGTATCACCTGATGATAAGCGATTAATGCCGCCCATGGACACCCGCCACACCAAAGGCGTTACAAGTGCGTTGCCGACCTTTGGGGGGATGGGAAAGGGGATGGGGGAGGGGTTGGGGTATGGGCCTCCGGTATCCTCACTCACTCGTTGAAACACAGCGCAAGCGCTATTTCACATCGGTTTTCTGTGAGGCCGTGGTATCACTCCGGTCGAGCCGACCCATTCACGCCGAAGCATAGCTCTCCCACGGTAAGGTTTGTAGGTTAATAGCAAGGTACACTAGAGATAATCTCAATGTCCCGAAATTATCTTTCAGATTTCTTTAATATCTGGACTTTCTCCGAACAATTATGTCACTTTTAAGATCTATATTTTTTTTAACATTTGTCCACCTGTATAACAGATGTGTTTACTTCCTTCTCTGTACAAGCAGTTCGCTTATGGAATGCCCTACCTGTCGCAATAAGACATGCGAAAACTTTAACTGTCTTTAAGAGACTGGTAAAGCAATATTACTTGAGTCCCATAGTTTGCTATACTGCATGGAGTGTCTGTATGTTTCACTCTACTATTTGTATGTATTATGTTTGTATGTATAATCCTTCACACTACGTGTTGCTTTTATTTTATATTATGTGTAAACAGTATCTTAATTTCCTTTACAGCAATAATACACCAGCAACTACCATTTACTTTTTCATCCCTACTCTTCTTACCATCCCATGGTTGCCTGTAAGATATTGCCATGGAGCGATAAGGCCGCCACTTGTACATACTTCATAAATAGTTCTAAGTTTACTATGTAATCATATAAGCTGGTGTACAATAAAGAGATTTATTATTATTATTATTATTATTATTATAAATGCAAAAGTGTAATATAATAATTACATATTTATATATGAAGTATATGAATATTTGACGGATCCGTTAGTCTTGCTATTATTGACCCTAACTGCATAGCCAGAGAGATAAGATAGATGTTTTTCTGAGCACAAAATAGTGATCGAAATTTTCATCATCGTCATCCTCACCGATTGACTGCGTCGGTGGCACAGTGGTAGCGTATGCGACTGCTGTGCTTGAGGTCTCGGGTTTAATTCCCGGGTCGGACCAAATGTAGGTATGATCTATAAACATATATTTCGGAGTTTGGGAGTTTTTCGAAGCATAATATGTAGGTATTTACAAAAAAATTATATATGGATTTATATCAGTTGTCTAGTACCTATAGCACAGGCTCGGCTTGGTTTGGGATTAGATGGCGTTGTGTGTGAGATTATTATTATCACCCCTCCTATACCGTCCACTGCTAAACAAAGACCTACCATAGGAAGCACCAACTAACCCGTTCTTGGGCAGTTCGTAATCGATAATTCAAACGTTTACCAATTTTCTCAAAGACACAACGTATGATAATACCACCATGAGAAAGAAACTTTCCTTACCTTGAATCTCAAAGGTCCTATGGGAGGCTTAGCATAAGGTATACCCTGGTAGCTGAAGTAGGTATTTCCATTAGGGCCAGTTGCAATTTGACCCTGGAGTTTACCCTGTTCCACTGTCAGTATAGGCGCTTCAGACATTTTGTCCAATCTGAAATCAAGAAACGAAAAATAAACAATAAGGTTAGAGTTGAATACTTTTTAAACAGAATCCAAGAGTGGTGGTCATTATACTCATTGCGAATGCAGAAAATGCAACAACGCAGCTTGGTGACCCACACCATGGAGGCTTAGTGATGCTTAGTGACGCCAGGGCCTTCCGCATCATTGACTTCAAAGATCTTCGTCTTGGCCTTTAATATTCCTAAGTTTATTTGGGGTCGGCTACTAGTTAAACCAGTTGTGGCGACTTCCACATATAACACAACAATAAACTACTACAGGGCCATCTACCAAAGACACAGTGAACTACGAAGTAACGCACTACACGGAGTAACTACAAATCCTGAATCGCGCAATAAATAGTTCTCGCGCCGACTATCATATATATACAAGTAGTACTATATATATATGTGTAGTACTATATATATACACTCATTTGCAAAAAAAACGGGCGGTTTCGATTTTCTTCCTGGCTGAAAAAAATAAGATACCAAAAAGGTTTTAATCATTTGAACATGTTACTGGCCAGTTATAAAAGTGCCATAATGTTTATAAGAGTACATTCCAAATTCAAATTTTTGACTGAGCCTGATTTTCAAAGAAAACAACTTTTAACTACATTTTGTGGCGCGAATTCCCTATAGTTAATATCGACTCTAATTAACTTTTTGACAATTTTTATTAAATTATCTGATGTCCTTGACATTTAAAAGTATTGTTATTGCTGTTTAGCAATCTCAAAAATGGTAGATAAAGTGATAAAAGCGAGCAAAATTATTGCGCTGCTTGAAGAAGGTTGCAGCCAATGCTTCGTAGCTCAGAGGCTAAATGTGAGTCGGTCGACAGTTCAAAGGACCTGGCAGCGCTATCAAGAGACCGGTTCCGTCAAAAGAAGGCCTGGTTCTGGCAGAAAGACATGTACCGAACCACGGGATGATCGTTTTCTAGTTAGTCAAGCGTTGAGAAATCGCAAATCTTCTTATGTGGACCTCAAGAACAGCCTCGAAGAAGTAAGAAATGTGCAAATTAGTCTATGGACGGTCAGGAGGAGGCTTCTCGCTGCTAATATACACAGTCATCGCCCGGCACGCTGCCCTAAATTACTCCGTGGACATCGAGTTGCCAGGCTTAGCTTCGCTCGAAATTGTGTGTCATGGACTTATGAAGACTGGGATAGGATATTGTTCTCCGATGAAGCCAGGATATCTCTGCATGGTGAAGACCGACGTCGGCGAGTGCTACGTAGACGAGGAGAACGCTTTGCAGAGGCATGTTTTGAAGAAATCACACCTTATGGAGGGGGCTCTGTTATGTTTTGGGCAGGAATAAATTCCATGGATCGTACGGAGTTAGTCTTCATCGAAAACGGTACACTGACTGGACACCGATACATAACGGAAGTTCTAATTCCTTATGCACAACCCGCTTTAACCGCTCTTGGCGAAAACTCATTTTTTATGGACGACAACGTTCGCGCCCACCGGTCTGGCGATGTGGAAGCGTATATGCTAGAAGTCGGAATTCGTCATTTGGACTGGCCAGCTAGAAGTCCGGACGTCAATCCCATAGAGCATGTCTGGGACGTTCTGAAGCGACGAGTGAGATCAGTGCAGCCGGCTCCGCAGACCATCAGAGAGCTGCTGAACGTATTCCCCAAGAAACCATAAAAGATATACTCGCTAGCATGCCCAGACGAATGCAAGCCGTGATTTCAGCAAGAGGGGGTCACACTCAATACTAAACTTTTATCTGCTTTTAATGTATTCAAGAAAAACAAAGAAATTAATAATAATAATAATAATATGTTTATTTTACACCAAAGTCTCAACATTTGAAATCTTACAATACAATAAAAAACACTTTACAGTTTGATTGTGTATCAGCATACATAGGTACAGGTACTGGTTCCCAAACTAGGCATAGCCTGTATTTCGGGAGTCAGAATTCAGTGAAGTTGAAGGTGACGCTGCTCACAATGTACGCGTGTGCGTGTGCATGTGTATGTGTGTATGTGTGTGTGTGTGTGTGTGTGTGTGTGTGTGTGTGTGTGTGTGTGTGTGTGTGTGTGTGTATGCGTGTGTGTGTTATGAAATAAATTTGACAAGGTCCTCAGTCCCCTCATAATCTAGTTGGTGAAGCCAATTTTCAACTTTATTTTTAATCTCATGTTTGTTAAGACTCACAATATTTAATTTTTTAACGCGTTTCATTTTTATTTAGCGAGCAGGTACAATAATAGTGTTTTGAGCTTAAACATTATTTCTCAATAATTTAATCAAAATGTTATGATAAAACTGATGATACCTATTCCTTCCTAATTAATTTATGAAATTCTGAGGATAACAATATCTAAAATTGTCAAACAAACTAATAGTAACTATAAAATAGTTCTTTGCTTAAGTGCCCGTTTTTTTTGCAAAAGAGTGTGTATATATATATATATATATATATATGTAGTAGCCCGCCGGGCATGATCACCTCGCCTGGTTGGAGGATCCTCCCTTTGTGTTGGAGGGACATAGCACCCGTTCCCCCACACCAGTTTTATCTGAATATTAGTTATTCCACTTAGCGACTGACATCGGACCGAAAAACAGACAGGATGACAGCAATGTGGCTAATAATTATGTGTACACGACAATATCGTGTTATTTGAAATACATATATTCTTATCAAGTACAAGATAAACACCAAATTCAAGGTAATTCATTATTATTTTATGTTAAGCCTAAGTTACTAAACTTATTATGTAAGTTTTTAAGGAAAATCAACGTTTTGACACGAACTTGGCACATCTCGCACCCATATCAAACGACTGAGTAAAATTGCTAGATGTTAGATAAATTATTGGCCACATAACCTATATTATTCCGTGGGAGAGCCACGCTTCGGCATGAATGGGCCGGCTCGACCGGAGTGATACCACCGCCTCACAGAAAACCGGTGTGAAATAGCACTTGCGCTGTGTTTCACGAGTGAGTGAGGATACCGGAGGCCCATACCCCAACCCCTCCCCCAATTCCCTCTCTCCATCCCCCAAAGGTCGGCAACGCACTTGTGACGCTTTAGGTGATGCGTCTGCTCGTTTGCCCCGGATTCAATAAAAAAAAATAGTTTTGGTGTGGAGACAGCTTTTAGTGTAAGAGACTTTAGAAGCAGCTGCTGAGTCACCGTGATAATAATAATGTATTCTACATATATCATAGTATGGGCGCCGCTAGGATCATTTCAGGGCGTGTGACTACATCTACATGTACTTTTAACTCATATAAACTACAGAATTATATTATTCAAGTCTGACTTTACAACTACAAAGCGCTGACATTTCCTAAGATTAATTCTGTAAAGAAATGCCAAAAACCCACAGAGGTATCTCTTTTTTGGTCCATTTCATTAAATTAAAGCTATGCAAGTACAGTATAAGGTTTGAGTTGGCTTTTTGAAGAAAGGACCACAGTTCTGAGTCGACCTATCCATAGAGACGGCATACGAACTCTAGCAAATGACAGAGACAAATCTAACAGTTTTTGATGGATGAGATAAAGGAGGCTGAATGTTCCTTGTGGCTTTCTCTCACTAATATCAAAACTAGGCAGAACGGACAATTCAAAGATTACGTCATAGCATCAATTCTAATACACACAGCGAACGAAATCCCAGCACTTAGCCAAGTTGCATTTTACAATCGTAAACGTTAATGGAAAACTATCAAATGCATGGGTATGACGTCTCTTAATGTTAAGTCACGTTTTTTTATTATATAGGGGGCAAACGAGCAGACGTATCGCCTGATGGTAAGGGATTACCGCCGCCCATGGACAACCGCAACACCACAAGTGCGTTGCCGGCCTTTTAGGAAAGAGTACGCTCTTTTCTTGAAGGTTTGAAGGTCGTATTGGTGGTCAAAACATAATATTAGATAATAATAAATACAAGGGAAAGCGTTAGCGATTGTAGAAAGGTGTAGCTAGGTGGCAACAGCTTGCATACTGTTTACCTTTCATGTAATACTAATACTATCTGAAAATCTGATTTATAAAAAAAATGCCCATGAGGTTCTTTGCCAGTGTTCTTCTCATAAGGCTCTCCCATTTTGGAAACTGTAAGTTATGGCTCGACACAAGCAGCCGGAGATTTTGGTGTTTTCACCATATTTACCTTGACAATCCAGTACATGCTGTGGCGTTGTTCGTGTCGATCTATGATTTTTAACTGTAGCTTTAATTTAAAGTTCATATGTCACTTAGTGTCTACGTTGAATAAATGATTAACTTAATTTAAGTTAAAAGAGAATCGATGTGAAACTCTTTTAACTATAGATTGACATGTTTGTGTACGTTAAACAATTAAAAAGTAATTAAACACCTATTATGTAATTATGATACGTTTATATAATAAAATTTAGATTTATATCTAATCGAATTTGAAACCATTTCAACACATAAACTCACGCCTTTTAAACGAAAGGGGAAGAAGAGGTATGTAACGTGATCAAATTTTGAGCATTATAGTTTTGTCCCATTCATTCATAGGAATAAAATTACTTATCTACATATTATAGGGACTTAAATCCTATACCACGTGATTTAAAAATTGTACATTTAGTATTACTAAATGAAAAGGATAAGTGACGAGTTAAATATATGGGATTTCACCATATTTAGTAATCGCATGGCTGTCGTAAGAGCCGGTAAAGGGAACAAAATACGCAGGACAACACAACGTTACAAAGACCAGGAAAACTTAAATCAAAATCTATATCAGTCTGTCTGATACGCATGGTACAGTAGACCAAATCATTTCTAAGGGCAAACCTATGTCCAGCAGCGGAACGTTAAAAGCTATTGATGATGATGAAATAGAAGAAAAAAAAAGATTACAACTTACCTAATACAGTCGCTTACTGTTAATACAGATTATGAACTGAACATATTTCCCAAATATCACAGATAACGCTTCATAGATAATGTAATTACTATCAATTGACATAAACGCTTTTGTACAATCACGTCAGTTGAAATTATCTTTGAAGTGATAGCAATTATGGATGATATACAAGTATGTGATTATGCACTACCTTAATATATGTGAATACGTTCGCTAGGAACATGAACTTGAAACTTAGGTTTTAAAATGTTCAAGTTAGCAGAGCTTTGCTGATTTCAGTAGAAATGGGTCGGCTCGACCAGGACTATGCTACCCTATTACAGAAGACCAACTTAAAATGACAGCGTTTGTGCTGTTGTCTCTTGAGTGCGAGACCGGAGGTTCAACGAAGCAAGAACCTCTCCCCTTCAAAATTGTATATTTCTGCTTCCTTCAAGGCTGCTTCCAATCACGTCGGGGTCACCACTGTGGGGGAACGGGTATCATGTTCCACTAACACAAAGGGATGATCCTCCGACCAGGCAAGGTGATCATGCCTGTGCGGGCCACTGCCCCACAGTTGATGTTGGGATGTTGTATATATGATAATCGGCGCGAGAATTATTTATTGCGCTATTCAGGATTTGTAGTTACTCCGTGTAGTGCGTTACTTCGTAGTTTAGTGTATATTCGGTAGGTGGCGCTGTAGTAGGTTATTGTTGTGTTATATATGGAAGTCGCCACAGTATGTAGTTATATTTATGTATATGTATTGGGTGATTTTTTTGAGGTTAGGATTTTCATGCATTAGTATTTGCTCAGATTTTTTGAGGTTATGATTTTCATGCATTATTATTTGCTCAGTATGCTTTGACATTTCATCATGAATAGACTTACTAACGAGCAACGCTTGCAAATCATTGAATTTTATTACCAAAATCAGTGTTCGGTTCGAAATGTGTTTCGCGCTTTACGCCCGATTTATGGTCTACATAATCGACCAAGTGAGCAAACAATTAATGCGATTGTGACCAAGTTTCGCACTCAGTTTACTTTATTGGACATTAAACCAACCACACGAATGCGTACAGTGCGTACAGAAGAGAATATTGCGTCTGTTTCTGAGAGTGTTGCTGAAGACCGTGAAATGTCTATTCGTCGCCGTTCGCAGCAATTGGGTTTGTGTTATTCGACCACATGGAAGATTTTACGCAAAGATCTTGGTGTAAAACCGTATAAAATACAGCTCCTGCAAGAACTGAAGCCGAACGATCTGCCACAACGTCGAATTTTCAGTGAATGGGCCCTAGAAAAGTTGGCAGAAAATCCGCTTTTTTATCGACAAATTTTGTTCAGCGATGAGGCTCATTTCTGGTTGAATGGCTACGTAAATAAGCAAAATTGCCGCATTTGGAGTGAAGAGCAACCAGAAGCCGTTCAAGAACTGCCCATGCATCCCGAAAAATGCACTGTTTGGTGTGGTTTGTACGCTGGTGGAATCATTGGACCGTATTTTTTCAAAGATGCTGTTGGACGCAACGTTACAGTGAATGGCGATCGCTATCGTTCGATGCTAACAAACTTTTTGTTGCCAAAAATGGAAGAACTGAACTTGGTTGACATGTGGTTTCAACAAGATGGCGCTACATGCCACACAGCTCGCGATTCTATGGCCATTTTGAGGGAAAACTTCGGAGAACAATTCATCTCAAGAAATGGACCGGTAAGTTGGCCACCAAGATCATGCGATTTGACGCCTTTAGACTATTTTTTGTGGGGCTACGTCAAGTCTAAAGTCTACAGAAATAAGCCAGTAACTATTCCAGCTTTGGAAGACAACATTTCCGAAGAAATTCGGGCTATTCCGGCCGAAATGCTCGAAAAAGTTGCCCAAAATTGGACTTTCCGAATGGACCACCTAAGACGCAGCCGCGGTCAACATTTAAATGAAATTATCTTCAAAAAGTAAATGTCATGTACCAATCTAACGTTTAAAATAAAGAACCGATGAGATTTTGCAAATTTTATGCGTTTTATTGTTTAAAAAAGTTCTCAAGCTCTTAAAAAATCACCCGTTATATATGCATATATATGTATATAGCACTAGTGTAGTAGTATCAATATGTTATATTACATTCTGTATATTTAAGCATTATTTAGTAAATACATTTTATTCTATATCATTTAGAATTTCCGACCTTATTTAGCTCTGCATCGCCCTAAGGTTGACTGGCAGAAAATGCCTACAGGATTAAGTTCGCCTTTACAACATCTGTGCTACGTACATAAACTTTGTTTAAATAAATAAATAAGAGCATTTCTATAGGCCGCCATAGCGTGAGTTAACCATGCTGTATTGAAAGTCTGTATTACGGGAAACAAATAAAGAATTTTCTATCTATTAACTGCTTCGGTGGCGTAGTGGTAGCGTATGCGACTGCTAAACTTGAGGTCTCGGGTTCGATTCCCGGGTCGGACCAAATGTTTGTATGATCTGCAAATATTTGTTTCGGAGTTTGGGTGTTTTCTATATATAATATGTATGTATTTACAAAAAAAAAAAGTATATAAGTATTTATATCAGTTGTCTAGTACCCATAACACAAGCTCTGCTTAGCTTGGGACTAGATGGCGTTGTGCGTTAGATGTCCGAAATATTTATTTATTTATTTATCTGTCTGTTTACTTTATCTGCCTTGCCTTTATTATTATCAAGATTTATTTGGGGTCGGCCACTAGCTCTACTGGCTTTTCAAGAAGCGATTGGCGTCGGACGTTTGCGACTCTGAGGGCGAACTAAATTCGGAGATTGAACTAGTTGTCAGTATATTTGAGGGCACTAACTTCCCAATAACGATGTTTATGATAACCAGGACCAACGGCTTAACGTGCTAACTTAAATAATCCGACCTGTTATTAAGAATTTCTTGTTACTAAAACCCAACAACACTTTTTGACCCGATCACGGAATTGACACGACACACGTCGGTCCCAGTTACCATGAACATTGAACATCTACGGCCTCAAAAGACTGATGGTCGTTGGAACTGACATGAAGAAAAACCGCATTCAAACTCAAACTCAAATCATTTATTTCCATAGGCCCCAAAAGGCACTTGAACACGTCAAAAATACAAACATAAAAATATAAAACAAAACTCCTAATACTAAATGCACTGAGATGATTTGAATTACCGGAGCTTAGATTGATTTCGATTCAACTCAAAGGTTTAAATTGAAATCAATCCAAGTACCAGCTCCGATGGGTATCGCATTCATGAGAAGAGCTGGTGAGAAACTCATGTGCACCATCTTTTCAAATAATTCATACAATTAATAATAATAATTACATTTGAAAAACACAGTGTAGATGGCCCTGCTTCACGATATATGAGGAAAAAATCAGGCAGCGTATGGTTACGGACTGCTCAGCTTGGGCTACAGAAATTTATTCTGTGTTGTGGTATCCCTTATAAACATACGTGAATGTGATATAAATAACGCCCAAACTCAGAACAACAATTTATCCATCACACAAAGTGTTGTCACATTTTGGAATCGAAAATATAACACTTACCTTTAAAGGAAGGTGAGAGATGACTTTGACTATAATATCATCATATCTTTGACTGACTGACTACCTCGGTGGCGGAGTGGTAGTGAATGCGACTGCTGTGCTTGAGGTCTCGGATTCAAATCCTGGGTTGGACCAAATATTTGTGTGATCTACAAATATTTGTTTCGGAGTTTGGGTGTTTTCTAGGTATAACATTATTCCTATCAGTTGTCTAGACAACTGATATGAATACATATATACTGTAAGCAGAGCTTGTGTTATAGGTACTAGTACGGCGTTGTGTGTTAGATGTCTGGCATATTTATTTATTTATATCATGACATGCTCAAATGAGCAACGCAACAACTTTCATTGCGTGATGTAGGTTTAGTAATCACTCCGTAATTCGTTGCACCTTCGATAAGATGGTGCTGACATATATTACGGTTTCTTTGTTTGTGAAAGTACACTTTATACATTCTATCACTCTAATATTATTAAGGTGAAAGTAAATTTGTTTGTTACGCTTTCACGGGAACACCACTTAACCGATCATCATGAAATTTTGTGCACATATTATTCGAGGTGTTAGAAGTAACATAGGATATATATAAGCCTTTATTCAGACAATGGTTTTTTCCTAGATAAAAATTGCTGTTGAATCCAGTGAAACAACGACATCGACAACATCGTCCGTTTGCCCCACTTTAGCAAAGGCCTCCTCCAAGTTCTTTCATTTTGCTCTACTTAGCGCTGTCGTAGTCCATGCTTTAATTTCCTGTTGTTGCTTTTATTTCGTCTTGCTATCTTCGGTACTGTCTTCCTCGTTTTCTTTTAACGTTTCTTGGATACCAGAATATGATGCTTTTACTCCATTTCACATTGCCTCTTATTGTATGTCCTGCCCATCTCTACTTAAGTTTTCTTATTCTTGTGGTTACATCTATTTTCATACGTTTCCTAATTACTTTGGTTCTTATTCTATCTGATTTCTTAGTGTTTAGCATGCTCTCTCCATGGCTGTTTGGCATATTCTTAGTTTCGCATTTTGTGCTTTGTTAAGTGCCCAAGTTTGACATCCATATATATTATAAGAACCGGTAGCACACATGTATTGTATAGTTTTGTTTTCATGGACATTTTGATCTCAGTATTTTTCATAATTTCCTCTAGGCGCCAGTAGCTTTTCCATGCTTTGCCTATTCTTGTATCTATTTATTTTGACATTATATCGGTGGTTGAAATCTGTTGACTTAAGAATGTTTGACGTATTCGATTAGTTTTCCATTCATGATAGTAGGGTCTTCTGTTGCTTTTGTCATGGCTTTAGTTTTTAAGATATTTATTGTTAGACCTACTTCGAGGCATGTCGTCGTCCTGACGAACACATCTGTGCAGTACTATTGATTAATTCTTAAATATTTATGTTTTACTCCTTCATTTTTGCCTCTGCCAGATATTGCCATGTTCTATGGAACAAAATGCCTTATTATAGTCGATGTGACAGCAGTAGAATGGCACATTTTTTCTCGAAGACTTGACTTCCGACATGGATGTGGTCTACTGTTGAGTAACCTGTTCTAAAGCCTGCCTGCTCCTTAGGTTTGTGTTTTTTGTTTTTTATTGAATAGGGGCAAACGAGCAGACGTATCACCTGATGGTAAACCATCACCGCCACCCATGGACACCCGCAACACTAGAGACGTCACAAGTGCGTTGCCGACCTTTTAAGAAGGAGTACGCTCTTATCTTGAAGGTTGATTTTCGTCTAGGGTTTTTGTGGTTCTACCTAGATTCTCTATATGATACTTTTTATTAAATGCGAGAGAAGCCGCGGGCGATAGCTAGTAGAGCTAGTAGCTGTAATAAAATTTTATATTGGTGTCATTTTTTGTAGTTCATTCGCATATAACGATATCATAATCTAGATAATTTGCGATAAAGTCGGTAAGCTAAATAACGAATGCACAAAACTAGTACTCGAAAAAAATTGCACAAATATTATTTAACGTTAGCTTCCATGTATTGTGATTATGAAGAACCAGATAATTTGTGAATGTCTAAAATAGGTCAAACCAGAAAAAACCGCTTTAAACCGCAATTGGCCCTACTGGCGAATGTGTAATGATATTTTATCATAATCTTTATCTAAATAAATACACAAACTTTATATTCTGATTCAACACAATATTAGAAGCCTCTCTGCATTTGATGGTTCATTTCTACAGTGCTACCATCAGAGTTCAAGAGTTTAAAACTGTTCAGAATGTCGGATTTACAGACAGAAGAATTTGAAATGTCGGTAGTGGAAGCGAGAAACTCCATGATTAACAGTGGTGTGGTTATGAATCTTCAGAATCTCATAAAGCAAGCAACAGATCGCTTCGAAACAATCGATCTCAATATAATAGAGTCTGAGGATATCCACGTGGGTCCCATCATTTCCATAGCTGATAATGTAGAAAATATTGAAGTGGCTAAAGGTAAGTGAGATGTAAATAGTTTCTTTGTTTTAACTTTAAGTTTAAGTTTTTAACAAATGCTTTCTTTCAATCTAAATATAACTCACTTAGAACCCATAATATTTTATCCGTCGTGCCCGGTTTGAAAAAGGTGTCTGCCTATTTTGAGTTCGGGATGGATTTTGTTTGGAGGGATTGTGCTGTCGGGTGGAGGCAGAACAATAGAATATATCAGCGAGTATTATGGATCTGTAAATCGTTGTTCCAGGTTGTGTTCTGGGTGCTGAGCAGGTCGCAGGACCTAAGAGAGGAATACGCTGCAGCATCGTTGTATTCCTTTGCTGGACCATGGTGATCATTGGTGTTCTCATATTCTTCATTTTCTACTTCGCCCTGGCCAGTAAACTAATTCGTGAGAATATTGGTACGTAGCCATAACATATAATGTATCTTATTTTACTGAATTTTACCTAAGGGTAGTTTTAGGGTACCGTACCCAAGGTGTAAGAACATAATCCAATTACTAAGACTCCACTGTCTCTCTGTCACCAGGCTGTATCTCAACTGTGGTAGCGAGACAGTTAACATTTTGACAGATGATGTGGTCAATAGACCAAACGTAATTTTTTGGCGATTTTAATCGATAATAACAACAACAGGTAGACGTTTGAAATGTAAAGATAACGGTATTGGTATTGAGGCGCTCATAGCCCAGTTGCACTCAGTGGTTAGAAACAATTACTGAGGGTAAGCAACGACGGCGCGGTCAGTACCTGGATGTGTGACCGCAGGTGGCATGTTGCCATGAGCATCTCCGTGATTCGGAGCTCACGTTAAGCAGTCAATCCCGGTTATTATCATGTAATAACAGTCGTGAAGCTTAGTTGGAGGCCTTTGGGCGGCTTAAAAACATCCAACGAGAAGATTACGTAGCCACAAACGTTGTCTTGCCACGTATGGCCTTAACCCTCTTCTGAGAGGAGTCCCAAGCCCTGCAGTGGAACGTTATAGGTTGTTGATATATTGAGATATTGGTACGGAGCCCTTTGTATGCGAGTCCGATTAGCGCTTGTCCAAATTTCGCACTTGGACAAAAACATAGAGAAGGTAATTAGCATTATTCCACCGCAGCACTTAAAATACTGAACCGACTTTAATTAATCAAGTGTCGATATATTCGTAATAAAGACCCAGGAGACATCGGTTATTCACATTTTATTAAAAGTTTTTTGCATTGTCGCATTATAGACTTTTTATTGACTATTTTCCGTGGGAGAGCCACGCTTCGGCATGAATGGGCCGGCTCGACCGGAGTGATACCACGGCCTCACAGAAAACCGATATGAAATAGCGCTTGCGCTGTGTGTATGTGTGTATTCACCGAGTGAGTGAGGATACCGGAGGCCCAAACCCTCCCCCCATTCCCTCTCCCCATTCCCTCTCCCCCAAAGGTCGGCAACGCACTTGTGACGCTTTTGGTGTTGCGGGTGCCCATGGGCGGCGGTCATCGCTTACCATCAGGTGATGCGTCTGCTCGTTTGCCCCAATTCAATAAAACAAAAAAAACTAAATTTCGTTTAAAAATTTACTGATTTTTTTACAGGACTCGATGAGCCGTGGTACCTGATACGCGATCATTGGTTTGCAATTCCTGAACAGGGAATGGAATTACTGAATCTGCCAGTTTCCTTAGTAGTTATTGGACATTCTGCGCTTAAATCTTGTACAGAAAAGAATGATTGCATAGAAAGAGTCCGATATATTCAGAACATACATCAGCTGAACTTCCGATGGTCGGATATAGGTCCTAACTTCCTTGCTGGCGGCGACGGATACGTTTTTGAAGGCAGAGGAGCTAACGTATTGGGCGCTATGGTAACTTACTATAACCTAAAAAGCATAACTATCATGTTCCTCGGCAACTACGAGAATGATGAACCAATTTTGGCGACGTTTAATAATCTTAATGTTCTTTTGAAACAATTGGTAAATAAACAAGTGCTGACGGCAGATTATAAATTGTACGGCCAATGTCAGCTGCTTGGTTCTATTGTGCCGCCTGGGCCAAACATCATGGATAAATTGTACCTTTTTGATCATTGGGATCCGACGAATAGAACTTCTTGTCATCCCAAATAAAAATATCATCAGCAGCCTTTGACAACCCACTGGCCTCTCCTTAAAGAGGAAGTATTGGACTACAATACCACGCCGGCCAGACGGGTTGCTATAAGAATTATTTTTACTTATGCAGTAATGTTACCTTATGTAGTCTGACACCTATGGGATAAATATGAGTGGTGACACTCTGTTCTTAATGCGTCACCACACAGTACACTCTTATAAAACATGTAACTGAAAGTATTCCAGTTTCGATAAACTTCGTGTAGACATGTAACATTTATGAATGTAAATAAAAGAAAGAGAAAAATTGTATATATAAGTAATGTAATTACTTGGTTAAATAAAGAAGTTTGATTTATTTTGCAATTTATAAAATTTTATTGATCCATATTAATATTCATAAATTCGAAGGTAACTCTTGTCTGTATGTTACCCGTTAACAGCTAAACTGCTGCACCGATTCCAATGAAATTTGGTATGGAGATACTTTGATTCTATAGAAAGAATATAGACTGTGATAATCGATATAGATGCGGCTAGGGCCGCGTTCAAAAGCTAGAATAAATTTCCTTTGTCTCCTGAAATCTGAATGACTGATTAGGGATTCGAACTAGAAATTTGATAAATAAGCCTTATAACGACTCATAGACACATTATTATAAACACTCTTGAAACCACAGAATACCATAAAATAATGGTTCTTAATGATCACCGAGTACGCTGGGTTAATCACTTATAACACTCAGAGCTTTGTCGTACAGTAGCTCAAACTGAAGAGACGCCATTTTAAATTAGATGCCACTATATTACTTGTCTATTCTAGAAAGTTTTACGGCCTCCGAAATGATTGTTTCCCAGTAAACGCTGTCGAATGTAAGCAAGCCAACTGCGGGACAATCGATCTATATTTGATGTTATGTAAATTCTGCAATTCTCCTCCATTGCAATCTGGTAGATTACAATGGAGGAGAATTTGCAGTTTTAGAGTATAAATTAAAGTAAAACTGCAAATGGCCCTGTCGTTATAATCAATGATCAAGTAATATTAGTGGGCAGCTCCAGGTTACTCTGTACAATAAACTTTAAGCATATACCAGATGTTTGTTGCAACGGCTCGGTTATTGCATATAGTGATAAAGTAAAAAACTTAGGGATCTATATGGATTATATCTATTCTGGGGTCCTCAGATTGGGGAAGTCATCCGTAAATTATTTGCAGCAGTAGGATCTATGCGAAGGCTACGGAATTTTCATCCTATTAACACTAAAATTGCACTCGCACAATCTCTTCTGCTTCCCATCCTTGACTATGCCGATGTCAGCTATCTGGACATCACCGAAGACCAACTGAATAAACTTGAGCGGCTTCAAAATTTCTGCATTAGATTTATATTTGGATTACGCAAATATTATCATATTTCTGAATTTCGTTCTAAGCTCAAGTGGCTACCAATACGCTTTCGTCGGAATCTACATTTTCTTTCTCTTCTGTACAGTGTTCTGTGTCTTCCTCACACACCTCTTTATCTCAAAGAACGTTTTCAGTTCTTAAAAACACACATTGCAGGGACCTGAGGTCATCAGAGAATTTAATATTGAAAATGCCAAAACACTCAACTAAGTTTGCACTCAACAAGTCTTTCACCGTGCAAGCTGTAAGATTATGGAACAACTTGCCTGAGATAATTCGACAAGCCAAACATTTTTCTACTTTAAAAGCTGGTGAAGGACCATTATTTGTCATTATGATTTATTTTTCTTTTTAACTTTCTTTAGCATATTATATTTAGTCTGTGTGTGTATTGTATATAAATATACGTGTCACGGTGTCACCGTGTCACGGTTGACTGGAAGAGATCGCCGTGAGCGATAAGACCGCCTATTGTTACATATTTTGCATATTTTGTAACTCATCCTATGTTTTGTTTAGTAATTTTGTATGTATACAATAAAGATATAAATAAAATAAATAATTAAAAGACTTATAAATGACTTATGTCAATATTTCTAACGGACTATGGGCAACCGTGGCCCCGTGGTCAATGTTAGCAAGTTACAACTATTCCATATACTCGTATATTTATTACTAGCTCAACCCCGCGGTGCTATCCGCGGTACGACAATAATCACACGCAACGTCGCGAGGCGAAGCTAGTATCTTTATAAATTATAGCCTACGTGTTATTCTGATGTATAAGCTATATTATTGTAAATCGTAAAATAAGTAACTTTTCTGGTTGATTTTTTACACCTTGTTTCTTGAAAAACGCAAATATCTTATGGAACCCTATTTTTTTCCAAAATAAAATATAGCCTATGTTACTCGTGGATAATGTAGCTTTCGAATGGTGAAAGAATTTTTAAAATCGGTCCAGTACTTTTTGAGTTTATTCGTTACATACAAAAATACAAATCGTTCCTCTTTATAATATTAGTGTAGATAATCATCAAGAAAACTTTCATTACGCGATATAGAATTAATAGTTACTCCGTAGTTCGGCGTGTCTTCGTTAGATGGCGTTGCTGGCGTCGTATGTGGGAGTGGCAACAGGTACGTGCACGACTGGATTTGAATTCAGGTGTCGCTCGAAGTACTTCATTTGAGCAGAATTAAGTAGGTATTATTCTGATTCATATTTCATTATCGCCTTGATGAGTCAAACGTTTGTTTACTATCGTACAAAGAAATTAAAACGAACAGTAGATATAATTAATGATAAAGTGTAAAACTAGAACGACAATTTGCAGATTAATATTTTTATTTGTTTTTCATATCAAGTAAATTAATTATGACTTCTTTAATTTAGTCTATAGCTTTATTCGTATTTGAATGCCTCGGTGGTAGAGTTGTAGCATATGCGACTGCTGTGCTAAAGTTTTGGGTTCAACTCGGCTCGGACTAAATGTTTGTAATAGTATGCTTCAGAAATATTTGTTTCAGAGTTTGACTGTTTTCTTTTAATAATAATGTGTGGTTTAAAAAAATAACTATTTGTATGACTGCGAAAAAAGGAGAGTTATGTTTTTCGAGTGTATGTACATTTCTTTGGCACGCCCTAGAGCCTAAATGGCTTGTCGTATTTTTATATGAGTATTGTCAATATATACGTCTTAGTCTTGAGAGTGACACTAAGTATACCAAAATTAAAAAAAACAAAAATCAAAAAATTATACACCGTCAGATAATTTGTGAATGTCTTAAATAGGTCAAACAAAAAAAACCGCTTTAAACCGCAATTGAACCCACTGGCGAATGTGTAATGATATTTTATCATAATCTTTATCTAAATACAAACTTTATATTTTGATCGAACACGATATAGGAAGCCCCTTTGCATTTGATGGTTCTTTTCTGCAGTGCTACCATCTGAGTTCAAGAGTTTAAAACTGTTCAGAATGTCGGAATTACAGACAGAAGAATTTGAAATGATGGTGGTGGAAGCGAGAAACTCCGTGATTGGCAGTGGTGTGGTTATGGATCCTCAGAATCCCATGAGGCAAGCAGCAGGTCGCTTCGAAACAATCAATCTCAATATAATAGAGTCTGAGGATATCCACGTGGGTCCCATCATTTCCATAGCTGATAATGTAGAAAATATTGAAGTGGCTAAAGGTAAGTGAGATGTAAATAGTTTCTTTACCAACGGGTGCCGACGCGGGGCAAAGCTATTCCAAAAGATATAGCCAAAGTTACTCCTTATATTACCAGCAATCAACCAGTGAAAGTCCCGTCAAAATTTTTAACAAATGCTTTCTTTCAATCTAAATATAGCTCACTTAGGACCCATAATATTTGATCCGTCGTGCCCGGTTTGAAAAAGGTGTCTGCCTTTTGGGTTTGGGATGGATTTTGTTTGGAGGGATTGTGCTGTCGGGTGGAGGCAGAACAATAGAATATATCAGTGAGTATTATGGATCTGTAAATCGTTGTTCCAGGTTGTGTTCTGGGTGCTGAGCAGGTCGTAAGACCTAAGAGAGGAATACGCTGTAGCATCGTCGTATTCCTCTGCTGGACCATGGTGATCATTGGTGTTCTCATATTCTTCATTTTCTACTTCGCCCTTGCCCACAAATTAATTCGTATGAATATTGGTACGTAGCAGTGACATATGAAGTATCTTATTTTACTGAATTTTACCTAAAGGTAGTTTTAGGGTACCGTACCCAAGGCGTAAGAACATAATCCAATTACTAAGACTCCACTGTCTCTCTGTCACCAGGCTGTATCTCAGCCGTGGTAGCGAGACAGTTAAAATGTTGACAGATGAAGTTGTCAATAGACCAAACGTTTTACTCGATATTAACAACAGCAACAGGTAAAAGTTTGAAATGTATTGATAACGGTATTGATATTGAGGCGCTCATTGTCCAGTATCTGATTGTGTGACCGCAGGTGGCATGATACCATGAGCGTCTACGTGATTACGTGGTCACGTTAAGCAGTCGATCCCGGTTGTTATCATACAATAACATAAAAAAACAAGGAATAAGCACGAAATAGTAGGCCAATATTATCGCCTGAACAAAGTCCACAATTCATTTGAAGGACTTGGTGTGCGTTTTTATAACAAAACTCCTGTCGAAATCTTGAACTTACCCCTACAAAAGTTCAAGAGTACCGTTAAGAATCGTCTTATGGAAAGGGGCTATTATACGATAAACGATTTCTTAACTGACACAATGCCTTGGATATGAATGAAAATCTAGCATTAGCTTATTATGTACTAATTGAAATAATTTATTGTCATACGCAATGTATTTATTTATTTACAATCCTTAATATAATTTATTTGATTGTAATTAATTATTGACATCTTATTCTGCATTTATTACCTGACATTTGAATTTTGTTAAGTTAAGGCCATCTGTGTTTACATTGTTGGAGCGCAAATAATTAGTATTTATTATTTTATTACATTTTGAACGCTTTTTTTTTTCTTTCTGGGACCAGTATGTATGCACACATTGCTTTACTCCTTGATGTGTAAGTGATTGCAACCTTATATGCTATGGACTAATTTTTATTATTTTATTAGACAAAAAAATTATTTTCCTAGCTTTAATATCTCTTAAGACCGCTTTCTAGCCTTTGTGTTTTGGTTGCCTTAACTTGCACATAGAAGTACTGTTGTCAAAAACAAACAAGCTTTATATGAATTATTTGAAAAGATGATGCACATGAGTTTCTCACCAGCTCTTCTCATGAATGCAAATAAACGATTTGAGTTTGAGTTTGAGAGTTGGAGTTTAACAGTCGTGAAGCTCAGTTGGAGGCCTTTGGGCGGCTTAAAAACATCCAACGATAAGATTACGTAGCCACAAACGTTGTCTTGCCAGTCCGCAACCCGCACTTGGCCAGCGTGGGTACGTACGACCTTAATCCACTCCTGAGAGGAGTCCCAAGCCCTGTAGAGGAGCGTTATGAGTTGTTGATATATAGAGACAGTTCGTTTAAAAATTTACTAATTTTTTTACAGGACTTGATGAGCCATGGTACCTGATACGCGATCATTGGTTAGCAATTCCTGAACAGGAAATGGAATTACTGAATCTTCCAGTTTCCTTAGTAGTTATTGGACATTCTGCTCTAAAATCTTGTACAGAAAAGAATGATTGCATAGACAAAGTGCAATTTATTCAGAAATTACATCAGCTGAACTTCCGATGGTCGGATATAGGCCCTAACTTCCTTGCTGGCGGTGACGGATACGTTTTTGAAGGCAGAGGAGCTAACGTATTGGGCGATATGGTAACTTACTATAACCTTAAAAGCATAACTATCATGTTCCTCGGAAACTACGTGCGTGATAAACCAGTTTTGGCGACGTTTAATAATCTTAATGTTTTTTTGAAACAATTGGTAAATAAACAAGTGCTGACGGCAGATTATAAATTGTACGGCAAATGTCAGCTGCTTGGTTCTATTGTGCCGCCTGGGCCAAACATCATGGATAAATTGTACCTTTTTGATCATTGGGATCCGACGAATAGAACTTCATGTCATCCCAAATAAAAATATAATCAGCAGCCTTTAACAACCCACTAGCCTCTCCTTAAAGAGGGGGTATTGGTCTACAATACCACGCCGGCCAGACGGGTTGCTATAAGAATTATTTTTACTTATGCAGTAATGTTACCTTGTGTAGTCTGACACACCTATGGGATAAATATGAGTGGTGACACTGTGTTCTTAATGCGTCATCACACACTACACACTTATAAAACATGTAACTTAAAGTATTCCAGTTTCGATAAACTTCGTGTAGACATGTAAAATTTATGAATGTAATACAAGAAAGAGAAAAATTGTACATTTAAGCAATGTAATTACTTGGTTAAATAAAGAAGTTTGATTTATTTTGCAATGTGTAAAATTTTATTGATCCATACTAATATTATTAAATTCGAAGGTAACTCTTGTCTGTATGTTACAAGTTCACAGCTAAACTGCTGCACCGATCCCAATGAAATTGGGCATGGAGATACTTTGGTTTTAGAGAAAGGGTATCGGCTACTGTTTACTGCGATAACCGATATACATGCGGGTAGGGCCGCGTTCAAAAGCTAAATTAATTTCCTCTCTGTCTCCTAAAATCTGAATAACTGATTTGAACTAAGTATTTGAAAAATAAGCCTTATAACGACTTATAGAGATGTTATTATAAACACTATTGATACCACAGAATAACATAAAATAATGGTTCTTAATGATCACCGAGTACGCTGGGTTAATCACTTATAACACTCAGAGCTTTGTCGTACAGTAGCTCAAACCGAAGAGACGCCATTTTAAATTAGATGCCACTATATTACTTGTCTATTCTAGATAGTTCAACGCCCTCCGAAATGATTGTTTCCCAGTAAACGCTGTCGAATGTAAACAAGCCAACTGCGGGACAATGGATCTATATTTGACGTTATGTAAATTCTGCAATTCTCCTCCATTGCAATCTGGTAGATTACAATGGAGGAGAATTTGCAGTTTTAGAGTATAAATTAAAATGAAACTGCAAACGGCCCTGTCGTTATAATCAATGATCAAGTAATGATAGTGGGCAGCTCCAGGTTACTCTGTACAATAAACTTTAAGCAGATACCAGATGTTTGTTGCAACGGCTCGGTTATTGCATATAGTGATAAAGTAAAAAACTTAGGGATCTATATGGATTATATCTATTCTGGGGTCCTCAGATTGGGGAAGTCATCCGTAAATTATTTGCAGCAGTAGGATCTATGCGAAGGCTACGGAATTTTCATCCTATTAACACTAAAATTGCACTCGCACAATCTCTTCTGCTTCCCATCCTTGACTATGCCGATGTCAGCTATCTGGACATCACCGAAGACCAACTGAATAAACTTGAGCGGCTTCAAAATTTCTGCATTAGATTTATATTTGGATTACGCAAATATGATCATATTTCTGAATTTCGGTCTAAGCTCAAGTGGCTACCAATACGCTTTCGTCGGAATCTACATTTTCTTTCTCTTCTGTACAGTGTTCTGTGTCTTCCTCACACACCTCTTTATCTCAAAGAACGTTTTCAGTTCTTAAAAACACACATTGCAGGGACCTGAGGTCATCAGAGAATTTAATATTGAAAATGCCAAAACACTCAACTAAGTTTGCACTCAACAAGTCTTTCACCGTGCAAGCTGTAAGATTATGGAACAACTTGCCTGAGATAATTCGACAAGCCAAACATTTTTCTACTTTAAAAGCTGGTGAAGGACCATTATTTGTCATTATGATTTATTTTTCTTTTTAACTTTCTTTAGCATATTATATTTAGTCTGTGTGTGTATTGTATATAAATATATGTATATTGTATGTATATAAATGTAGGTATATTGATATATATGTATGTGTGTGTGTGTTACTTGTATGTAAGCGAACCCAAAATTTTTGGACAACGAAAACCCGTGTCACGGTTGACTGGAAGAGATCGCCGTGAGCGATAAGACCGCCTATTGTTACATATTTTGCATATTTTGTAACTCATCCTATGTTTTGTTTAGTAATTTTGTATGTATACAATAAAGATATAAATAAAATAAATAATTAAAAGACTTATAAATGACTTATGTCAATATTTCTAACGGACTATGGGCAACCGTGGCCCCGTGGTCGATGTTAGCAAGTTACAACTATTCCATATACTCGTATATTTATTACTAGCTCAACCCCGCGGTGCTATCCGCGGTACGACAATAATCACAGGCAACGTCGCGAGGCGAAGCTAGTATCTTTATAAATTATAGCCTACGTGTTATTCTGATGTATAAGCTATATTATTGTAAATCGTAAAATAAGTAACTTTTCTGGTTGATTTTTTACACCTTGTTTCTTGAAAAACGCAAATATCTTATGGAACCCTATTTTTTTCCAAAATAAAATATGGCCTATGTTACTCGTGGATAATGTAGCTTTCGAATGGTGAAAGAATTTTTAAAATCGGTCCAGTACTTTTTGAGTTTATTCGTTACATACAAAAATACAAATCGTTCCTCTTTATAATATTAGTGTAGATAATCATCAAAAAAACTTTCATTGCGCGATATAGAATTAATAGTTACTCCGTAGTTCGGCGTGTCTTCGTTAGATGGCGTTGCTGGCGTCGTATGTGGGAGTGGCAACAGGTACGTGCACGACTGGATTTGAATTCAGGTGTCGCTCGAAGTACTTCATTTGAGCAGAATTAAGTAGGTATTATTCTGATTCATATTTCATTATCGCCTTGATGAGTCAAACGTTTGTTTACTATCGTACAAAGAAATTAAAACGAACAGTAGATATAATTAATGATAAAGTGTAAAACTAGAACGACAATTTGCAGATTAATATTTTTATTTGTTTTTCATATCAAGTAAATTAATTATGACTTCTTTAATTTAGTCTATAGCTTTATTCGTATTTGAATGCCTCGGTGGTAGAGTTGTAGCATATGCGACTGCTGTGCTAAAGTTTTGGGTTCAACTCGGCTCGGACTAAATGTTTGTAATAGTATGCTTCAGAAATATTTGTTTCAGAGTTTGACTGTTTTCTTTTAATAATAATGTGTGGTTTAAAAAAATAACTATTTGTATGACAGCGAAAAAAGGAGAGTTATGTTTTTCGAGTGTATGTATGTGTGTATGTACATTTCTTTGGCACGCCCTAGAGCCTAAACGGCTTGTCGTATTTTTATATGAGTATTGTCAATATATACGTCTTAGTCGTGAGAGTGACACTAAGTATACCAAAATTAAAAAAAACAAAAATCAAAAAATTATACACCGTCAGATAATTTGTGAATGTCTTAAATAGGTCAAACAAAAAAAACCGCTTTAAACCGCAATTGAACCCACTGGCGAATGTGTAATGATATTTTATCATAATCTTTATCTAAATACAAACTTTATATTTTGATCGAACACGATATAGGAAGCCCCTTTGCATTTGATGGTTCATTTCTGCAGTGCTACCATCTGAGTTCAAGAGTTTAAAACTGTTCAGAATGTCGGAATTACAGACAGAAGAATTTGAAATGATGGTGGTGGAAGCGAGAAACTCCGTGATTGGCAGTGGTGTGGTTATGGATCCTCAGAATCCCATGAGGCAAGCAGCAGGTCGCTTCGAAACAATCAATCTCAATATAATAGAGTCTGAGGATATCCACGTGGGTCCCATCATTTCCATAGCTGATAATGTAGAAAATATTGAAGTGGCTAAAGGTAAGTGAGATGTAAATAGTTTCTTTACCAACGGGTACCGACGCGGGGCAAAGCTATTCCAAAAGATATAGCCAAAGTTACTCCTTATATTACCAGCAATCAACCAGTGAAAGTCCCGTCAAAATTTTTAACAAATGCTTTCTTTCAATCTAAATATACCTCACTTAGGACCCATAATATTTGATCCGTCGTGCCCGGTTTGAAAAAGGTGTCTGCCTTTTGGGTTTGGGATGGATTTTGTTTGGAGGGATTGTGCTGTCGGGTGGAGGCAGAACAATAGAATATATCAGCGAGTATTATGGATCTGTAAATCGTTGTTCCAGGTTGTGTTCTGGGTGCTGAGCAGGTCGTAAGACCTAAGAGAGGAATACGCTGTAGCATCGTCGTATTCCTCTGCTGGACCATGGTGATCATTGGTGTTCTCATATTCTTCATTTTCTACTTCGCCCTTGCCCACAAATTAATTCGTATGAATATTGGTACGTAGCAGTGACATATGAAGTATCTTATTTTACTGAATTTTACCTAAAGGTAGTTTTAGGGTACCGTACCCAAGGCGTAAGAACATAATCCAATTACTAAGACTCCACTGTCTCTCTGTCACCAGGCTGTATCTCAGCCGTGGTAGCGAGACAGTTAAAATGTTGACAGATGAAGTTGTCAATAGACCAAACGTTTTACTCGATATTAACAACAGCAACAGGTAAAAGTTTGAAAAGTATTGATAACGGTATTAATATTGAGGCGCTCATTGTCCAGTATCTGACTGTGTGACCGCAGGTGGCATGATACCATGAGCGTCTACGTGATTCGATGGTCACGTTAAGCAGTCGATCCCGGTTGTTATCATATAATAACATAAAAAAACAAGGAATAAGCACGAAATAGTAGGCCAATATTATCGCCTGAACAAAGTCCACAATTCATTTGAAGGACTTGGTGTGCGTTTTTATAACAAAATTCCTGTCGAAATCTTGAACTTACCCCTACAAAAGTTCAAGAGTACCGTTAAGAATCGTCTTGGAAAGGGGCTATTATACGATAAACGATTTCTTAACTGACACAATGCCTTGGATATGAATGAAAATCTAGCATTAGCTTATTATGTACTAATTGAAATAATTTATTGTCATACGCAATGTGTTAATTTATTTACAATCCTTAATATAATTTATTTGATTGTAATTAATTCTTGACATCTTATTCTGCATTTATTACCTGACATTTGAATTTTGTTAAGTTAAGGCCATCTGTGTTTACATTGTTGGAGCGCAAATAATTAGTATTTATTATTTTATTACATTTTGAACGCTTTTTTTTTCTTTCTGGGACCAGTATGTATGCACACATTGCTTTACTCCTTGATGTGTAAGTGATTGCAACCTTATATGCTATGGACTAATTTTTATTATTTTATTAGACAAAAAATTGATTTTCCTAGCTTTAATATCTCTTAAGACCGCTTTCTAGCCTTTGTGTTTTGGTTGCCTTAACTTGCACATAGAAGTACTGTTGTCAAAAACAAACAAGCTTTATATGAATTATTTGAAAAGATGATACACATGAGTTTCTCACCAGCTCTTCTCATGGATGCAATACCCATCGGAGCTGGTACTTGTATTGATTTCAATTTAAACCTTTGAGTTGAATCGAAATCAATCTAAGCTCCGGTAATTCAAATCATTTCAGTGCATTTAGTATTAGTACCTTTTATCACTGAATTGATTACTTGAGTTTTGTTTTATATTTGGATGTTTGTATTTTTGACGTGTTCAAGTGCCTTTTGGGGCCTATGGAAATAAACGATTTGAGTTTGAGTTTGAGAGTTTGAGTTTAACAGTCGTGAAGCTCAGTTGGAGGCCTTTGGGCGGCTTAAAAACATCCAACGATAAGATTATGTAGCCACAAACGTTGTCTTGCCAGTCCGCAACCCGCACTTGGCCAGCGTGGGTACGTATGACCTTAAGCCACTCCTGAGAGGAGTCCCAAGCCCTGTAGAGGAGCGTTATGAGTTGTTGATATATTGAGACATTTCGTTTAAAAATTTACTGATTTTTTTACAGGACTTGATGAGCCATGGTACCTGATACGCGATCATTGGTTAGCGATTCCTGAACAGGAAATGGAATTACTGAATCTTCCAGTTTCCTTAGTAGTTATTGGACATTCTGCGCTAAAATCTTGTACAGAAAAGAATGATTGCATAGACAAAGTGCAATTTATTCAGAAATTACATCAGCTGAACTTCCGATGGTCGGATATAGGCCCTAACTTCCTTGCTGGCGGTGACGGATACGTTTTTGAAGGCAGAGGAGCTAATGTATTGGGCGATATGATAACTTACTATAACCTTAAAAGCATAACTATCATGTTCCTCGGAAACTACGTGCGTGATAAACCAGTTTTGGCGACGTTTAATAATCTTAATGTTTTTTTGAAACAATTGGTAAATAAACAAGTGCTGACGGCAGATTATAAATTGTACGGCAAATGTCAGCTGCTTGGTTCTATTGTGCCGCCTGGGCCAAACATCATGGATAAATTGTACCTTTTTGATCATTGGGATCCGACGAATAGAACTTCTTGTCATCCCAAATAAAAATATCATCAGCAGCCTTTAACAACCCACTGGCCTCTCCTTGAAGAGGAGGTATTGGTGTACAATACCACGCCTTCCAGACGGGTTGGTACGAGTATAAGCATCATTGTTATTTTTGCAGTAATGTTACCTAGCGTAGTCCGACACCTATGGGATAAATATGAGTGGTGACACTCTGTTCTTAATGCGTCACCACACATTACACACTTATAAAATATGTAACTGAAAGTATTCCAGTTTCGATGAACTTCGTGTAGACATGTAAAATTTATGAATGTAATACAAGAAAGAGAAAAATTGTATATTTAAACAATGTAATTACTTGGTTAAATAAAGAAGTTTGATTTATTTTGCAATTTATAAAATTTTATTGATCCATACTAATATTGTTAAATTCGAAGGTAACTCTTGTCTGTATGTTACCCGTTCGCAGCTAAACTGCTGCAGCGATCCCAATGAAATTGGGCATGGAGATACTTTGATTCTAGAGAAAGGATTGGTCTACTGTTGACTGCGATAACCGATATACATGCGGGTAGGGCCGCGTTCAAAAGCTAAATTAATTTCTTTTCTGTCTCCTGAAATCTCAGTAACATTTGTTTTTTTTTTTTTTTTAAAGAGACAACTCCCACCTTAGGAATAAACATCCTGTGTCGTGGGGGACTTTACAAACATACATGAAACGGACACAAAGAACATCCAGACTCGGGACAACAATTCGTGGATCACACAAAGTGTTGTAGGGTAGGTACCGCGTGAGATTTGAACCCACGACACTTGGCGCAGTAGCAAGCGGCATGGCGACCGCTGACACCACTCGGCCAACCGTGCTGTCTATGTAAACGTGCAGTCTATTTAATTTAAACTAAGTATTTGAAAAATAAGCTTTATAACGACTCATAGAGACGTTATTATAAATACTCTGGATAATATTTTTAGAGTACTGTACAAATATTGTAAAATTAGTAAATAAGAAGAATAGATAATTAAGATTATGATATAGTAGTAATATAAAATTATTATAAATAATCATAACATTAAATAGTAATAAATTAGATAGCAATAAGCACAATATTGTATGTATTAGTTTTAAATAAGTAAAAATAATTTAATAATTGTAACTAAGATTTAAAATATGATAAAACTCAGAAATGTATAGTGTAAAATAGGCTCCAAATGAATATTGGAGGTGCTAGAGAAAAAAAAAAAAAAAAAAAAACACTCTGGAAACCACAGAATACCATAAAATAATGGTTCCTAATGATCACCGAGTACGCTGGGTTAATCATTTAAATCACTCAGAGCTTTGTCGTGCAGTAGCTCAAACTGAAGAGACACCGTTTAACATTAGATGCCACTATATTACTTGTATATTCTAAAAAGTTTAACCGCCACCGAAATGATTGTTTTGAATCGCTGTAGAATGTAAACAAGCCAACTGCGGGACAATCGATCTGTATTTGACGTTATGTAAATGTTGCTATTCTCCTTCACTGCAATGAAGGAGAATAGCAATATTTACAAAACGAATAAACGAAAAAGAATAGCAAAATCTACAAGTTTTAGAGTATAAATTAAAATAAAACTGCAAATGTCCCTGCCGTTACAATAAAAGACATGTGAATATTTCTAACGGACTATGAGCAACCGTGGCCTCGTGGTGAACGTTAGGCAGTTATAACTATACCATATACATCTTCTTCTTCTATATACATATAACTCAAAGGTGACTGACATAGTGATCTATCAACGCACAGCCCAAACCACTGGAAGGATCGTCCTGAAATTTGGCATGCAGGTAGATGTTATGACGTAGGCATCCGCTAAGAAAGGATTTTGATTAATTCTACCCCCAAGGGGATAAAATAGGGGATGAAAGTTTGTATGAAACTTTGTCAATTTTAAACCGATCGGCCTGAGAATTTGCATGCATAAAGCTACTATGACGTAGGCATCCCCTAAGAAAGGATTTTAAGATGCAGCTTTTGTCCGCGGCTTCGCTCGCGTTAAGAAGTATGCCGCAATAATACTTCTTAACGCGAGCGAAGCCGCGGGGGCAAAAGCTAGTATATTATAATCATCGCGAAAACTTTCATTGCGCGATATAGAATTAATAGTTACTCCGTAGTTCGGCGTGTCTTCGTTAGATGGCGTTGCTGGCGTCGTATGTGGGAGTGGCAACAGGTATTTGCACGACTGAATTGGAATTCAGGTGTCGCTTGAAGTACGTAATTTGAACAGAATTAAGTAGGTATTACCCTGATTCATATTTCGTTATCGCCTTGATGAGTCAAACGTTTGTTTACTATCGTACAAAGAAACTAAAACGAACAGTAGATATAATTAATGATAAAGTGTAAAACTAGAGCGACAATTTGCAGATTAAAATTTTTGTTTTTTTTTTAATGTCAAGTAATTTAATTATGACTTATTTCATTAAGTCTATAGCTTTATTCGTATTTGAATGCCTGGATGGTGCAGTGGTAGCATTTGCGACTGCTGTGCTGTGCTGAAAGTTTCGGGTTTGACTCGGCTCGTACCAAATGTTTGGAATAGTATGCTTCACAAATATTTGTTTCAGAGTTTAACTGTTTTCTTTTTGTGATATGTATGGTTTAAAAAAAAAGCCGCATGAATATTAATAGTATAATTTTCTCCTTTTTTTACCCGACTGCGAAAGAAGGAGGGTTATGTTTTTCGAGTGCATGTATGTGTGTATGTATATTTCTTTGGCACGCCCTAGAGCCTAACGGCTTGTCGGCTGTTGTACGGGAGCCTCCCCCCCTGACCCCCTTAAATATTTAGTTTATTCTGTTTTTAATATTTGTTGTCATGACGGCAACAGAGATACATCGTCTATTTCAACTGTCGTTGTATTAGATACAGCCTGGTGACAAACGGACATTGGAGTCCTAGTTATGGGGTCCTGTTGTACCCATTGGTTAAGGATCCCTAAAAACTCCCAAGTTTGTTTCAAGTTTTCCTTCTCTCTTATGTACTACTACAGGACCACGTAAATATCTTTCAGTATTTTTTTGGAATTGTCATATTAGAATGTAAAGAAGATAATTATAAAGAAAAAATATTTAAGTGACGCAAAATCAGAATTAGCACCAATGAGTACGACCAAAGAAGGTAATTTTTAACAATAAAAAAGGTGTTACCCGTTGAAAAAAAAAACAAAAATTGCCAACAAATAAATAAATTATGAAACCATTTGTTTCTTTATAATTTAATATTAACGCTAGTTGCAAAATAGCGAGTGGATGCGGGTAGACGAGTATCCAACCAAGTGCTTTAAAATACTATTTGTGATATATGCAAATTAAATACTTTATACATTATTAATTCTTGCCGTAAACCAATACATTTGCACATACTAGATGGCGCTAAAGTCCCGAACATAGACAACACAAATAAAACATGGCTCTGCGAGTGAGTGAGACAGTAAACGACTTATCGCCCCCATTTAATCTCCGATTGAAGGCTCTGATAAAAAGCCAACGATACTTCCAACTTGTAAACAGTTTACTGAGCCGTGAAAATTCTGCTTTATTTTGGTATTAATAATGTTGCGCGCACGTGAAGACGATTATGCAGTGGCAGGGCCTTCGACGAGCTCTGAAGTGGTACCTATCGACCGGCCGAACGGAGATCGTCTCCAACTCATCAGGCAAGCAACAGCTTGCTACGAACAAACCGTTCAGAGCGTCAATGTGATAGATTCAGAGGATGTTCACGTCGGTCCCAAGTTCATCTCGGTATCGCAGAATATAGAAAACATAGAGGTGGCCAGAGGTCAGTAAGATGTAAGATATTTATTTATTTTAACTCTGTTCTCGAACATGGAGCTATTTATTGGAAATAATTAGCTAAATGGCAAATGTATATCATTATCAACAGGACTTTTATCGGACAAAGACGTCTCATTAGAAAGAGTATTTTGGTCACACTGTCCAGATGGCTTGGTAGTCTTTTTGCCGAGTTCTCCTTCTCTTCACAGTACTGCTTCTAACTTCTTCCTTATATACTTAAGCTCCTTTATTATACTTAATTCACCCACGGGACGAATAAGAGTGGTGACACTCTGTCAAAACACTGCAAAAATGCATTTGTGTATGGAAACATACAAATCATTTTATAAACAAATTAAAGCAAGTTACTTCTAGTGGCCATATTGAAATGAAACAATGGTAACAATTCGTTACCTTAATTATGTTTTACTGACAATGGAGTGAGGTAATAAACAGCGAATAAGTACAGTGACCACCAGAACTTCCGTAGGTATTTGGAGGGATTTAGCTGAGGGTTGGTTTATAACTTTTCTTAATCCATTTTATTTTACCTTTTATCTTTTTAGGTAATTATTGTCTGAAATTGTGATTTATTCTCTTTTCCTACACCCATCATAGCATCAACAGTTATAGTCCACTGCTGGACATATGCCTCTCATTAGAAAGGAGGTTTTGGGTGATCTGTTTGTTTGTTTGTTGAGTTTTCCTTCTCTTTGTAGTGATATTGTCCTGTTGCTTGTATTGTCCTGTCGCTTCTTACGACACCTATGGGATCACTCATGTCGATGATGGGGCTCTCACAAATATTCTAAGACCAAAATTTTCCAAATAAAGCAAGTAATTCCCGTGTTTTAGGACGCGATTAACGTACACCACAATTCCTTTTCATTCAGATTATTCCTGTCTGTATGTCTGTAAAAAATTTCATTTCTCACATTATCTATAATAGATAACATTCAGAAATAAGGTCACCCTTTGTACACTGACAAACATCTACTGTCAAAATGGTAAACAATTTAGGAGTTGAATTTTTGTTTTTATCTCTTTCACACAACATTAACACAAATGAGTATTTCTCTTATATAGTGTCAAATTTGAAATGACGTTCCGTTATCTGTTGTGTTGCCATAGTGTTATCTTCTTATTATTATCTATCAAGTAACTTGACGGGTGGCATAGTGGTCCAAGTGGTAACTTCGACGTATTCTACCACGCTAAGTGTCGTCGGTTCGAACCCCAAATGGAATAGCTATATGTTAAAAGTTCCCGGCACCACAGGATATATTCCTGGTGCTGAAATTGTCCACTTTAAGACTGCATTTGTTTACTATTCGGCTTTATCGTATAACAATAATTGAGTAACTTCTGTATGTTTTTGTATGACCCTGTCAAAATGACTCTACTCTGCCTGATAGAAAGCATAAGCAGAATCCAAGAATGGTGGTCACCATACTCATTGCGATTAGAGACATGGCGGCCTAGTGATGCTTCTGCATCATTGGGCCTCCGGTCTCGCACTCAAAAAAAAACGACACCTCGAACGCCATCATTTTACATTGATCTTCAGTGCGATGGTGGTAATTATGGCTCCGTGAACGCGTCTCGGCAAACGTAGTGTAGGACGTCCACAGGTCAGGTGGAGTAATGACCTGCGCAAGACGGCTGGCAGGAGCCGGATGCGATAAGCCGAGGATCGAACTTTCGGGTAGTTAGTGCAGTTTAGCTATGAAAGTGTAACAGAAAGACAGACAGAGTTACTTTCAAATATGGATTGTAAGAGACCGATTTTGAACAACCAAAGGTTTTGAAACCAAAATTAAGAAAGGGGCGTTGGTTACAGCAACAAAATTCAAAACAACAGTTTTATACTTCCTGTTTGTCTATATTTGTGTTAATCTCCGGAGTGACTTAATCGATTTAAATTCAAAGTTCATTCATGTATTGTTCTGTATGGTAAACTTGTATTATATTTCACAGCTTCATTCTTTGCGATTTAGGTTTTACAAGTTGTAGTTGAGCCCCCACGCTGCAGCCTTGCACGGTATTTTAAAGTAGGGTATTTGAAAATACTCCTACTGGCAACACTCCCCGCCACTCGATATTCGGGCGCCGGCGCCATTTTCACTTCATTCTGTGTTTCCGTGCTCAAGCCTTCGCACCTACTGTTAATTTTCGAACAATTATTTCCTTAAATTTTTAAATATAAGGTTTAATCATAATGCCAAAGACATCTCGCAAACGTAAAAACGACGGTTACGAAGAAATACGTAGAAAAATACAAAAGCTGGAAGATTTTGGTTAAACACAAACGTCGTAACCGAATTATTTCTTCTGGGTGATACATCAGGTTAGTAGTACACATTTGATCACATTCCTTTATAAAACAAAGAAAGTGTAACATTCTTTTTTCTCACATAATTATATCTATCTACCCGCAACACCTTCTTATTTTTATTTTTCTAAAAAATAAATATGTACTAATTTGTAAAGAAAATCATGCAAAAATACTGAAACACGTAAGTGATGCATGTAGGTTATTATGTGACAGTCACCATGATAACACAAAAACACGTCGCGGGTTTGTAGTCTCCTCTATTAACGCTGATATGAAGAAGACTATTTCCGAAGCCAAACGTGACAAATACCTATTTGGTGAAAACCTAGGTCTAGGACGGACTTAAAACAACATAGAAATCAATCGTCGACCTTTAATAACAACAACTTCGTGAATATTTCCAAGAACTTATATGACCGCCGTTTAAACTGGACAACCCTGCCTCGAAAGACGGGGCCCAAACCCGAAGCAGGGAAGCCACGTCAAGGCCAGGGTCGAGTAGCAGCGGACAGCGGTTCTCAACAGCGGGGGACGGCGGCGAGGATCTACAGGAGGCGCTAGATTTGGAGGTAACATACGCTGGCCGTCTGAAATATTTTTTATGTCCAATTCATAAAATTTGAGACAAACAAGTGATGCGAGACGCCACCTGGGCTTTCTCTTTCACATATTTTTGCTTGACATTTATCTCGCCTGGAGTAGACCCTTAAATACCGTTTGTTTTTGTGATACGAGACGCCACCTGGGCTATCTCTTTCACATATTTTTGCTTGACATTTATCTCGCCTGGAGTAGACCCTCAAATATCGTTTGTTTTTGTGATACGAGACGCCACCTGGGCTATCTCTTTCACATAATTTGCTTGACATTTATCTCGCCTGGAGTAGACCCTCAAATATCGTTTGTTTTTGTGATGCGAGAAGCGACCTGGGCTATCTCTTTCACATAATGGTTTAGCGCTTATCCCAGACAAGATAAGCGCAGCCTATCTTTTAAAATGGTACCTGTATTTAGCGTATATGCTATTTACACTGTTAGATCTTACGTAAATTATACGTAAAATTTGACACAAACAAGTAATGCGAGACGCCACCTGGGCTTTCTATTTCGCATATTTTGCTTGACATTTAGCTCGCCTGGGGTAATATACCCTCAAATATCGTCTGTTTTTGTAATACGAGACGCCACCTGGGCTATCTCTTTCACGTAATGGTTTAGCGCTTATCCCAGACAAGATAAGCGCAGCCTATCTTTTAAAATGGTACCTGTATTTAGTGATGCGAGACGCCATCTGGGCTATCTCTGTCACATAATTACTTGCGCTTAGTCTAATTGAGTTAAGTCTACCCTCTATTAAACATATTATTGCATATTCTGGCGACAGTCAATCATTATTTCAGACTCCGATAATGATTCGATTATGACCTGTCCACGAACGACAGTGACAGCCTCCGCTACAGATACAGCGTGGGTCGCAAGCGCCGATTGCTCTGAGGTGCCAGTGCCAGCCGCGTCGCCTCCGGGCCGAGCGGTGCTTCGTTCTCCATTATCGAACCAGAGGAGCAAGAACTAGATCATGAGATACTTGCTCTGTTAGGAGACGCACCAAAAATTTAAACCACTTTGAAAAGGCCACACACAAGTACCTAGCCTCGCGGTGGCGAGAAATTTTCGAGAAAGGTCTACCAAAAGATGGAAAGGACAAATTATTAAAATAATATTTAATACCGGAAAATTGCGACTTACTTGTCGCTCCCGAACTTAATATCCAGAGGTTAAGGCTGCGTTGGCGGAGAAATTGGTTAAAATAGATTTTTCTCTATTTTATCATAGCAGCTTTAAACCAAGCTATTGAATTACCCTTTGGCCTCTCATATGTTTTTACAAAAATATCGAAGCCAGTATTGGACATTACATTGTAAGAATATGATATCGGTAATATATTTGGACTTTATATTTCACATCGGTAGAACATGTGTGGAATGTCAAACTAATGTCCTTTTCACAAAAGAAATTTTGAACAAAATCGATTTCCTTAGTTAATTACGAAAAAAGCTGTCTTATTCCAAAAACTAGTAGTAAATTTTTAGGATTTGTTTTTGATTCAGTAGACATGATAATTAAACTACTGGTTGATAAGAGGCTTAAAATAAAAGAAACATTGATTCAATTTTCAAAATTGAATAAATGTAAATTACAATAATTTGCAAAATTGATTGGATTGTTAACTTCCGTATGCCCCACTATTAAATACGGGTGGGTGTACACAAAACAATTCGAACGACACAAGTACCTTTATTTATTAAAAGATGCCAGTTATGAGCAAAACATTTTACTGCCTAACTCACTAAACCCGATATAAAGTGGTGGCTCGATCATATCGATAACACAGTGAATCATTTAAAATTTAATAAGTTTCAAAAGATGTTTTTCTGATGCCTCTTTTAATCGGTGTATATAGTAATCATAAAGAATCACGTGGATTTCGGAAGGATGATGAAAAACATTTACATATCAGTATTCTAGAAATGAAGGCAGCTTTTCTTCGGACTAAAGTCTGTGCCAAAGATTTTGCCGAGAGTGAAGTTTTGTTAAGAATCGACAATGAAAACGGCTATTTCATGTCTAAACAGAATGGGGAGCATACAGTACCCTCATCTAAATGAAATTAGTAGAAACATATGGCAGTGGTGTGAAAGACGAGGACTGAAGTTCTTGCATCATAATAAATAAATAAAATATTTCGGACATCTAACACACAACGTCATCTAGTCCCAAGCTAAGAAGAGCTTGTGTTATAAGTACTAGACAACTGATATGAATACATATATACTTTATTTTTTTGTATATACATACTTATTATACATAGAAAATACCCAAACTTGAAAACAAATATTTGTAGATCACACAAATACTTGGTCCGACCCAGGATTAGAACCCGAGACCTCAAGCACAGCAGTCGCATTCACTACCACTGCGCCACCGAGGCAGTCATATATCAACAATAAAGATTTATTCTTTAAGGCTGATTCATTGTTGCGCAATAAATTCATAGACACTGAATGGGAACTCTGTGATTCGGCCTTCAAAAAGATTGTCGAATGCTTTGATTGTCGCACAAACTGAGCAAAAGCCTTATCCTGGTTGCTGTGAAATTATCAAGCAAGCTTTATTGCAAAAATCAATAACTCCCAATTCGATTAATATTATTTTAGCCTCTCTACTCACTCTAGCTCTCTCACACAATACGTACAAACAATATGATGGATGCATAAAAGCTTGACTAAATTATTGTAAAGAACATAATGTTCATTATTTAGAAGTATCCATCCCTACTGTTATTGATGTTTTGACCCAAACATTTCAAAACGGTGCTAAATATGGCACAATTAACACTTATAAATCTGCATTTGCATTATTACTCTGCTCTATTTCAGAAGATGATAGATTGAAACGTTTCATGAAAGGTGTATTCAGATTGAGACTACCAGCCCCGAGGTATGACTTCACCTGGGACCCGAACATGGTTCTTAATTATATATCCAAGAAATGGCCCAACTATAGTCTCTATCTGGAAACACTTTCAAAGAAGACTTCTACGTTGTTAGCCTTGGTGACCGCACATCCAATATAAACGTTTTCCTTGATAAAGTTAAGCAACATAAATATTTTAGCAGGTAACGAAGTAGTTATTAAAATTCCTGACCTCATAAAAATATCTAAAGTAAATTCATTTCAGCCGTTACTTAAATTACCTTTTTATAATAAAAGACCTGAAATTTGTCCTGCTATAACATTAGTTGCGTGTATTCAAAAAACAAGCACACTACGTGCTCCTAACACTGAAGGTAACTTATTCATTAGCTACAGGAAACCACATTCAAAAGTATCGTCTCAAAGACTAAGTCATTGGATCAAAGACATATTACAGCTTAGTGGTATAGACACTTCTGCCTTCTGTGCACACAATACTCGACATGCGTCCACCTCGGCCGCAAGAAGACTTGGCACCAACCTTGGCGTTATGAGAAAAACTGCAGGTTGGACTAAGTCATCTATGTTTGCTAGATATTATAATCGCGAAGTCATCAATGACTAATCAATTCGCAGTATCAGTTCTAAGTAGTAGCAAAAATTAATTTACATGAATCAACCGTAACAGATTAACAGCTATAATTAAATAAATAAAACAGTTGTTTAGTTCACATTGTTGTATTCTTTGCTCTGAACATCCTACAACTTGTAAAACCTAAATCGCAAAGAATGAAGCTGTGAAATATAATTAATGATCAAACGAACTTACCTGTACGTGAAGTTCGATCATAATTATATGATCAGCTTCATTCGAAGCGATTTATAATAACCCTCCCAAGCGTATTAACATACATTCCCACCTCTTCAATGTGAACTAAAGATTAGCTTTAAACTAAATGAAGTGAAAATGGCGCCGGCGCCCGAATATCGAGTGGCGGGGAGTGTTGCCAGTAGGAGTATTTTCAAATACCCTACTTTAAAATACCGTGCAAGGCTGCAGCGTGGGGGCTCAACTACAACTTGTAAAACCTAAATCGCTTCGAATGAAGCTGATCATATAATTATGATCGAACTTCACGTACAGGTAAGTTCGTTTGATCATTAATTATGGGTACTAGACAACTGATGTAAACACATTCATACTCTTTTGAAAACACCCAAACTTCGAAACAAATATTTGCAGATTATACAAACATTTCGTCCAATCCGGGAAGCTAATCTAAGACCATCATGTACAGCAGTCACATACGCTACCATCACCGAGCAGGCTTTAGACTTATTATGTAAAGCTAGTTATACATAATACGCTGGTTTTTATGACAAAGAGGGCCGTGACTATATACATTCTTTCAATTTATTTTTTCAGGTCGTATTCTGGGTCTAGAGTTGGTTTCCCAACAGAACAATAAACCTTTGCGCTGTAGCGTCGCTGTCTTCGTCTGCTGGACCATTGTGGTGGCTATAATCCTCAT
Organism: Spilarctia lutea; assembly: GCA_916048165.1. NCBI lineage: Eukaryota > Metazoa > Arthropoda > Insecta > Lepidoptera > Erebidae > Spilarctia > Spilarctia lutea. The sequence continues at coordinate 2,886,948 of OU696498.1, read as the reverse complement.
AATATTTATATGCTACATGGTTTTAAACAAGAAATCTACTCGACTAGACCTAGGTAAGTCCTTTATAGGGATTTAGCGGGTAGACCGGTCTTTCGGGAGTCCCACACACGCCCTTCGTCTCCCCACGGAGAGTACAGTGCGAAAAGCATTAATTATAAAAAATTAAGTGATATATACAAAATTCAATAGCGTTATCTGTGTGGTAACTGATTAAGAATATAAGGTGTCGCTATTCATCACGTGTGTAGAAATTATACCAGAATAGAAATAGTTAAACGAAAAGAGCGTACCTACTCCTTCTTAAAAGGCCGACAACGTCCCTTGTAACGACTCTGGTGTTGCGGGTGTCCATGGGCGGTAGTGATCGCTTACCATCAGGCGATACGTCTGCTCGTTTGGCCCCTATACAATAAAAAAGAAAAAAGTAGACGTTTATGTTTGCACTGTGATAATAAAAAAAAAAAACAAAATGAAACATACAGTAATTGTTGTACCCAGTGGCCCCACACTAGGCAACCCTGTCATGTTGGTGCCTGTGACGATTACCATTATGGTTCCATAAATGTTCAGTCGACATCAAAAATTTATGATTAAAAAAAAACGATCGAAACGAAACGAAAGATCGCCAGCGTATGCTGGGCCGAGTCCTCACTGCAGTTGCAGTGTTGGCAGGCGGGACTCAGTTCCCCCCTAGCGACCGAGTGCAGGTACTTCCCGAAGCAACCGTGCCCGGAAAACACCTGCGTCAGTCGGAAGGAAAGACTCCCGTGCTGCCGCCCTGCCCACTCGAGGATGACCGGCTGGTGCGCCTCCACGGTGGCAAAACCAGCGCGTGGAGTCTCCAGCCGGGACGACCAACTAGCCATGGTGGCTCGACGAGCGGCTTCACGCCACTCGCGTATCTCTTCGGGCGGACGACGAAATCCGTTCTCCGCCCGATATTCAGCCGCTAGTCGATAAACTTCCGCGAGCACTTCCGCCTCCAAATCCCACGGGGGCGTTCCGGCCAAGGCGCACGCCGCCTCAGTGGACACGGTGCGGTATCCGCGTATGGCTCTGACCGCCAATACCCCCTGAGGGCGCCAAAGGCGCGCCTTATTCTAGGCGGTCAGAGCCGACACCCACACCGGTGCACCATACAGTGCCATAGACCGGACAACCCCCGTGTACAGCTGCCTCGTTGCGACCCTGGCTCCACCCAGATTGGGCAAGAGTCGCCCAAGGGCAGAGACAGCGCCGACCAGCTCACCAGCCTCGGAGCAAGCTGTCGGAAGTGCTCGTCGAAGAGCCACCTAACGTCGAGGATCAGGCCCAGATATCTCATCTGGGCGGTACGAGGACCGAGTTGACCATGATGTAGGCGCCGGGGACGGACCACGATGGGGCCCATGGAACAGTAGGGCCTCCGTCTTATCCAGGGCCACCCGTAAGCCCAGCGCGTCAATGCGCCCAACCACCAGAGAGATACACCTGGTAGCTAGGCGCGCCGCCTTTTGGAAATTCACCCACCGGGCTGTGACAAGTGTGTCATCAGCGTAACAAATTACGCCCGGGAAGACGACTTCAAAGGACCCAGTCGTACCCCACGTTCCACAGAAGTGGTCCAAGGACTGACCCCTGCGGAACGCCGCACGTCATGGGTCGTCGTCTCAAGACGCCCTCTCGGTCCTCGTACACGACGGCCTTCAATGGCCTGGTCAATGACCACGTATAGAGAATAGATGATAGAAGACTCACAAAAGGAATTTACAGAGCGAATGTGTGTGGAAGTGTCGGAAACAGTCGATCATGAGTAAACTTTGACCGACCAAATTGGTAATGTTTTGACGTAGGGCTATGTGCAAAGCACCAGGAACCGACGAGCATACACGACCCCTCTGGGAAATAGCCGTGACATGAACACTGTACTTGTATGTACACGAAAAGGGAAAACGAAGGCAGAGATCATAAACAATACATCAATGTCATTTTAAAATATTAGTGTTGCTATTACTAAAAATCTTAAATCCTTACCAATTGTTGTTATTGCATATCTACTGTCACATAACATACATATTTTTATAAACTTTTTACAGATATCCACGAACCATGGTACCTGAGAAGAGAAGAATGGTATGCAAACACCGACCGTGGGATAACACTCCTAAAACCCCCAATTTCAATGGTAATCATTGGTCATAGCGTGCGAGAGTTTTGTACAGACAAATATCAATGTATTGAATATGTACTTAAAATGCAAATAGACCATATAACGGAGAATCGGTTGGTAGATATAGGCCCTAACTTCCTTGTGGGGGGCGAAGGATATGTTTTTGAAGGCAGAGGAGCTAACGTATTAGGTGAAATGGTTAAATATTATGATTATAAAAGTATCAGTATTATGTTTCTCGGTAACTACGTGTATGATAAACCAACTTTAGCGATGTTTGATAATCTAAATGTTCTCTTAAAAGAATTGGTTAATAAACAAGTGCTGGCGACAGATTATAAATTGTACGGCCAATGTCAGATAATTGGCGCTATTGTGCCGCCTGGGCCAAACGTCATGGATAAATTGCACCTTTTTGATCATTGGGATTCGAAGAACAGAAATGCTTGTATGACTTTAGAATATTCATAAGTTTATTTAAAGAAAATACTGTTTTTTTTTGTTAGACTGAAGGACTAATTTGTCATTTATTTCACATGCATTCGCTTTCAACGGCTATCGATGTTCGGCATTTCGATTAGTGAAAATTTGAGTATAAGCCAATGCGGTCATCGTGAAAATAGAGTTGATTTGAATTGAACTCACACTGGACCCTCTATACACATATTGTCGGTACTCAAATTAGTTGGATAAAAACATTCATTAGCATGTTTCAGTATTGAAAAAAACTAATTCAGCTGGCGTAAGACGTCTGACAGGTAATGTCAAAATTATTTTATAGAAATGATAGACTCGTCTAAGGTCACTTTGGGAGATCGTTTTTTGTTTTTTCGAAAGACGGTCCCCATTGCATGTCATCCACATTTTATATATTTTTTATCATTAATTTGATCACGACGATGACTTGAAGACTCGAAGACTTGATAATTGAAGACGATAAATACTTGACATTGGCAGAAATAGCTGATCCGAGTGATCCGGCTGGTTGCCATTTCATCAAAAAAGAAGAAGGTCACTTTGACAACCGCACTTGGGAATCAAGGTCGCCACACCGCATTAAATAGTCACCTCCCTTACAGCTGGTCTGATATTAGATGTATCAGATACAACTCAAATGCAGCTGCCCCATTCTATGTCGGTGGATTCACGTTTGCGTCTTATATTGTTCGTAGCGTGAAAATTTTCCCCCGTTTTTGAAACATTCTTCATTGGTGCTTCGCTCCTATTAGTATTAGCGTAATGATTTATAGCCTATAGCCTTCCTCGATAAATGGACTATCCAACACTGAAAGAATTATTCAAATCCTGGTTCCTGAGATTAGCGCGTTCAAACAAACAAACTCCTCAGCTTTATTATTAGTATAGATTTACACACAACTAAGAGGTCACTATAAAACTTAACAAGCTTCGGTGCGCTAGAAAGCCCCGAAACCATTTCTCGTCCAAACCGGGTGGTTCGTTTGTGGAATTCTTTGCCGGAAACCGTGATTAGTGCTCCGAATATAACACATTTAAAAACAGACTTGTACATAGTTGGTGCCAAACCATAGGTAACAACGACTTTTTAAGCGTTTTCTATTTCATGTCAAAATTCAAGTTCAATCAGTGTATAATTTTTTAAGCGTACATAACCTATACCTACTTCAACATCGACATCAGCTTATCTCAGTCCACTCTGAACATAGGCCTCTAAACTTAAACATAATTATATTACCAGCACTTTATCTAAATGAAATATACATACATTCGCGAGGCGCTCATATCCCAGTTGCACTCGGTGACTAGAAACAATTACCGAGGGTAAACAATGACGGCGTGGTCAGTATCTGGATGGGTGACCGCTGGTGGCATATAACCATGAACGTCTCCGTGATTCGTAGGTCACGTTAAGCAGTCGGTCCGGGTTGTTATAACAGAGTAACAGTCGTGAAGCTTAGTTGGAGATCTTTGGGCGGCTTAAAGACATCCAAGCGCAAGATTACGTAGCCACAACGTTGTGGTGCCAGTCCCCAACCCGCACTCGCACAGCGTGGAGACGTATGGCCTTAAACCTCGCCTGAGTGGAGACTCGAGCCCAGCAGTAGGACGTTATGGGTTGTTGATGGATAAATTCATGTGTACCATACATCAGTGAAAAAAAAACACAAAATTACATAACATAATTTTATTTACGCATAATAATTATACAAAAATATAATTCTAATCTATTAATTATAATATGATAATATGAAAGTGTTAAGGACTAAAATTACATTGGCACATAATATCTACACTATAGATATAAATAGGTATATGTATGACTTATGTGAGCGGCGAATCTAAAACAAATAGCGCTCTGCAGAAAATTTTGCGTGCATCAATGACCTTTTGACGTTTATGACATTGACAAGTGACAGGGGTTACCAGTAAAAAAAAATTTAATGTTTTTTTATTTTTATTTTAGTATTAAGTCTCTTAACAGACAATGTTTACTGTTTATATGTATGTATGTGATTTTAAATGTAATTGTCAGACTGTTTCACAGTCTTGAGAACTTGATATCTCTTATTTTTAACATATGTTTTAAACAATTTTAACAATATAAATAAATTTGGACTAGCCAACTTTTCAATGGTAATTAAGTATATTTTTGATAAGTCGTTAACTGTGACAAATGACAGGACAGGTGACATGACAGGTCGCTTCGCTTAAAATAGGTCCCCTGTCCTGTCTTACACTAGTCGAACAATACACAAATTAACAATGAATACTTTCCTCCATTTGTCGAAAAATATATTGTAGTGTATTTCATACTCATAAATTTAAACATATGCCATGTGATATATACAGAGTGATTTTAATTCATGTAATTAAATAAGGTCGATGATTTAAACATATAAATGATAAGCGACTGATTAACAGTGTAAAAATGTATAAAATTATACTGCCACATGTTTTTGGTATAATTATATACATTTAAATAATAAAAGTCACTCCGCTTATAAAGAAGAACAAATATGTATAATTGTATTTAAATATTTTATATATAATCTTGGAGACATTAATTTGAGTTATAGTGTATAAAAATATATAATAAGGATTTTATACAACCGTTTAGGAAGACGAAAGCATGTAATTATTAGGTTTAATATATACAATATCTTTTGCTTATGAACAGTTTCATTTTTAAATTCCAATTTTGACTATACACAGACTAGTTATTACAATTTTATTCATTTATTAATACATAAAGGAAATTATAGAAAATTGTAGTCGTCATTTCACTTTATTAATTCTTTAATAAGAAATAAATTAGGATACTTAGTGATTTTTAATTTTAAAAAGGGAAAATTATCATTTAAAAAGATTTGTTCCACTCTTTTTTCTCAATCAATTATGATCGCACAGCTAATCTGGTGAACAAATTGTCGCTTTTGGGTATTTTCGCACCGATATAACCTCAAAGCCTTCAAGGAAGGGGCGTACGCGTACGTACGTATCTTTAGTTGGCTACAAATAACCGACCTGAATGTGACCCACACTTTTCTCTAAGGGGGCGTCCATAAATTACGTGAGGTGTTTAAGGGGGTGAGGGGGTCGAGTCAAATCTCATCTAATTTTACGTTGGAGAGAGGGGGGGTCTCGGCAAATATCACGCAATTTTTTTTCTGATGGAAACAAAAAAAAAATATCCTATTTTGGTCCATTTAATCCAGCAATATTGATTACTAGTCTTAATTAGTCGTAAATAAAAGCACGAAGCAAATTTGTTTTTTTCTTTTTACAATAACAATCCAACGCGTTTACGTAAGAAACTCACATTTTGAAAAATCTCACGTGAGATTGGGGGATGGGGGAGGGGGTTGAATAAAATCTCACGACATCTCACCAGGGGGGGAGGGAGGGGCAGAAAATTTAAAAAAACACCTCACGTAATTTATGGACGCCCCCTAACGCGTGAAGTAGAAACTTCGTCGTGTTTATGAATAAGTCGTCGGTGTAAAACAATTTTTTTTTCTATTCAGCAAAGTTTATGTATAACCATGCTACGATACATTTCAAGTATAGAATTATATAAATACATAATGAAGAGATATCCTAAGAATATATAATACTTAAAATTAAAGTGGAATGTAAATAAATACTGTAAAATAAAAATTATTCGTTACTGACTATTTGCTTACAAACTATCTATGACTGCACCAAAATTTTTGTTGTTGTCGTCTAGGCCTTGACTTGCGTTCTTGACTAATGTACAAATATTTATGCATGAAAACCTGTCTTTGTGGTATAAAGAAACGCGAGTCAGGCCTCATGGAGATACTAGAAGATCAGTCTAGTTTCCATATCCGAACCTTGCGGATTCCCTAACTCCAAGTATCCCGCTTTATTCGTTTTCCTTGCCCTACTTTACCTTCTTAGTTTATCCTATCTAAACAGTAACCTTAAGATGGATTAGCGTCGGGCACCATAACTCAAACCCAAATGAAATTGGAAAAGGCAGAAAATTTATGTTGATAATTTATGCATAAAGTCTATTTTAGACATAGTTCTAAACGAAGATCCTATTATTCAGGGCTTAAATTTGGTGCTTCATAAACAGTTTACTTCTTACCTCCAAGCGACTCAAAGAAGTTGACAAACTTGTTGACTCCAATGTTCTTGGGCAAATCATCTTCTGGTGGGTCATTCGCCCTGATCACTTCTTTGGGCGCGCCGTTCGAATTAGTAATCATTTTAACTTCATTCGATGTCCTTCCCTTGCGATCACCGTTCACATAATTGTTGAAAACGAGACTTACGGGTTCAGCAGGTTCTTTAATTTTGGGAGATTCAACTACGGGTTTTTCGAATACTGGAGTTGGTTCTGGAATTTTTGGAGCAGGCTCTTCTACTGCTGCGGTGGGTATTTCAACAGGTGGTGTAGGTTCTCGTACGGGTGGTGTAGGATCTTGAATTATTGGCGCGGGTTCTTCAACCAGTTCAGCAGGTTCTTCGTTAGTATTAATTAGTTCACTTACCTCTACTGTACCATTTGTTACTTCCGTAGTCGTTTCGGTTATATCTGCAATTGTGCTAGATTCTGTAACGATTTCTGTTCTCTCTGAGATGTATTCGCTACTTTCTGTAAAGGAGGATGATGAATAGGTTACAGTTTCAGTGAAACTACCAACGACTACTGGTGGGTCAGGTTTTACAGAAATCTCTTCATTAGTCGCTTTTGGTTCTTCCCAAATTCGGTAATATTTCGTGTACAAGCTGTTCCAGTATTCTATCTTTTCTTTGTCGGGGTTGATACCCAAAGTCAATTCTGAGCCAATATTGAGGTAATACAGGTTATCCTTGGTCACCGGTAGCCAGTTTACTGTCAGGTAGTGATTCTCTTCAGGCGTGGGGTTCCTGTAAGGAGAGAAAATTTTGATTTAATTTTATTTCACAATTAATGAATCGAAATTTGACAAATATTATGGATTATTTTAATTCTATATAGTTTATTTTTAATGTCATTTAGTATTCGAAAATTCTGGCGTGTGAGAGCTATGCTTTAGCGCTTTTGTGTTTGTGGTTTTGTGGCTGTGTTTTAACATTTAAGGCTCGTTTTAGAGATGTTTAATGTTTTTTTTGTCTATTTGGTGGTTTTGCACAATGAAGTACCTTAAAGTGATACATTTACTGAAAGCGGTAGTTGTTCGTTTTCTACAAAAGGTCAAAGTTCCTAGTTTTTCTGTAATTACGTTAATATTATTCATAGAAAGAAACGCCTGGACCAAATCAAGTATTAAATGATCATGATCATGTTTGAATTGAGCAGGAATCAAACTTCGGCTTAGTAGTCCTTTACACAGACGACTACACCAGCCGTTCAATATAATATATGACCAGTTCAGCACAGGAATTTTGTAAAAAATAAATCATCTAATGTAATCACTTACCCGCTCTTAGCAAAGTTGGTCCAGAGTCTCACCATCCTCTCTCTAGTCATCTTGTCTTCCTCAGAAATCACCAAATCTGTTTGAAAATCATTTTTAAACAAATAACCTAGGTCATCCATGTGTCCGGCATATTTCATTTCTTGTTTATACAATTTGCCATAAAGATTTAGACCACCGACATAATCGAATCTATAACAGTACACCGGTTTATTTGTAACTTGGATCAGATACTCCACGATTCTGAAAGTATCTACTCTAAAGTAACGGTCTGTTAACAATTGGTTTGTACCAAGTTCAGCATCATCTTTAATGTAAAGCTGTTTAAATTTATCTGCAATTTCCAAAGATTCTACAGAATCTTTTTCGATATTTAGCTCTTCGGGTATGAAAAATTGTAAATCTTCAAACTTTTTGTCAATGGCGAATTCCACAGCGCAAGTTCCAATCATTATTGGGATATCAGCCACTCTACCTGATGTCAAGAAATCACGGAATGGTTCGGACAGGAAAGCTTCAACTCCTGAAAATTCTTTTTCGATAACAAATGAAAATATATTCATACTTTCAAGCATGTCCTTCTTAGGGTTAATTTTATCGTGAGCCTCAACGAGTTCTTTTGCGGAGCAAGCTCGTAAAAAGTCTAGTATTTCTTCAGGGTCATCCGACTCACAACCTAAAGTCTTAGCAAGTAACCTAGCATTCTCCACGGGAGTTTTCTGTAATGCAAAATCTGATATACCCGTCCCAGATTGAATAATCGCTTTGCTTATCAAATTTTTCGAAGTAGGACTAACTGTTAGTAAACTTACTGCAGCACCGCCAGCGCTTTCACCAAAAACAGTGATATTCCCAGAGTTACCTCCAAAATTCTCAATATTATTCTTTACCCATTTGATCGCTTGCACAACATCTTTAAGACCAGCATTTCCTGGAACCTCAGGAGTGTTTAAGCCTAGGAAGCCAAGAACACCACACCTGTAGTTCAAAGTAACGACAACTACGTCCTTTTCTAATAAGTAATCAGGACCATAGAAGTCCGTATTTCCAGAGCCGAACTTAAAGCCACCTCCGTGTACATATATCATGACGGGCAGAAATGCTCCATCTAAATTCGGAGTGTAAACATTGAGAAAAAGACAGTTTTCGTCGCCGATGTATTCATTTTTAACTAAGTCCATTTGTGCCGTAACATTTCCTTCAGAAGTAGCATCCCGGACGCCATCCCATGGTTCTGGAGGTTGAGGAGCCTGAAATGAAGGAAAAAAATAGTAAATAACTGCACACGTCTTCAATGCGGCGTCTATTCAATTGGAAAACAAAATGTACATTGTTAACCGGACTGCTCACAGCTAAGAACTTACAAGGAAATGCAAGATTTTATGTGAGTCCATGGTATGCATGTCCAGTGGTGGGGTTGGGGTTAGGGCCTCCGGTATCCTCACTCACTCGGTGAAAAACAGCGCAGGCACCGTTTCACAGCGGTTTTTTGTGAGGCAGTGGTATCACTCCGGTCGAGCCGGCTCATGCATGCCGAAGCGTACCACGTAACGTACCCACGGTACAAAAAAAAGGAATAGTAAAGATTGGACCATAACTACAAATTATTTAAAAAATACGTGTCTACATTGTACCTAATTTCTATTATTATCACTTACATAATGACGTGATCAAGATCTTGTGCTATTCTTATCATGTTTGTTGGAGACTGGTAGATAATAAGATTACCATTTATCTTAATGTACCTTTATACTTGTTCAGTTCTTATGCAAATTGTTACGTTCGAAAAATCATGCTGCATTTCTATGACTAGTGTGATTCTTCTATGATTGTCAGCCTATCGTATCGTATCGTCTACTGCAGGACATACGCCACCTAGTACGGCTGTGGGCCTGGCATATTAACTGCAGAACCGAATACCGTTGGGGTAACCGGGTTCTTGAGTGAAGACCGCGTCTAGGTAAATCTAGTGTAAAACGTCCACAGGCTAGGTGAAGTGATTCCTTGACTGATTGAAATTAATCGGAGACCGAAACCCCCATCACTTTCAATGTAGTGGTCATGGTCACAAAGGATAGCATCACATTTCTGACTCTTAGCTGTAGCCGTACTTCTTTTACTGTACTGTACTTACCCTACACCATAAAAAATATAAAAGGCGAGGTTTATCGAAAATTACAGGAAAACTGGCACCTTTGATAGGGTATAACCGATCACGATAATGCTACTGAAATAGTGGAATAAAAATACAAGTGAGTTTTTTATCAAGAAAATTACAACTATTTACGAGAGTGACTGAAAGAGTCTATGAAAAAAACCTTTGAATTTATTTTTATGGTACATGGGAACAAACGAACAGATATTGACTAAGAATTGAGAAAACCAAACCAACTCTTCAGCTTTATAAAAAAACTAAAACCCAAATACGTTCGTATAGCTACCAGGTACACGTGTCTAACATCATAAAACAAATTATGTAACAAATGAACTATTTATTGATTTCTCAATAATAACGTTGGTCGATAGCCAGTAAGCATTAATAAGGAAATTGATTAACAAACAAAGAGGAAAAATTATAGAACTGTTATGTATAGTACCTAGTTGATACTAGAGGGACGGCTAGAGGTCGAACTTTATTTTTCAACCTCTTTTTTTATTGAATAGTGGGCAAACGAACAGACGTATCACCCATCAGGTGAAGTGATTACCGCCGCCCATGGACACCCGCAACACCAAGGCGTCAAAAATTGCGTTGCCGACCTTCGAGGGATGGGGAGAGGGATGGAAATTAAATCGTTTTGGTAAAAAATGCCTAAGGCAATAAGTTCACTTTTGTCACTGGTAATGTGCATAAAGTATCTATACTAATATTGTACAGCTGAAGAGTTTGTTTGTTTGTTTGTTTGTTTGAACGCCCAAATCTCAGGAACCGCCGTTCCGATTTGAACAACTATTTCAGTGTTGGATAGTCCATTTATCGAGAAAGGCTATAGGCTATATATCATCGCGCTAACATTAATAGGAGCGGAGCACCAATGAAGAATGTTTCAAAAACGGGTGAATTTTTTACACTTTAGGTTTTAGAAGACGCAAATAAGGTTGCGTGGGTCAGCTAGTAAATAAATAAAAAGATAATAATGAAATAGTCAACAATATTCAATTCAAAAGCATAGCTCATACTTAAAGAAGAGCTGTTCTACAAGGTATCTTCTCACCTGGAACCTCAAGGAACCCAGCGGCGGTTTAGCGTAGGGTATGCCCTGGAAACTGTAGAAGGATTTGCCAGCGGCGCCGGATACTATGCGGCCTTGTAGCTGGCCCTGCTCAACTGACACTATAGGTGCTTCAGCCATTCTGCCTCCTCTGGAATTAAAACAAATCCAATGTGAGTTTAATCATTATCTTTATTTTCCTTTACAAACATACATTAACGAACTCAGAACAACAATTTGTAGATCACACAAAGTGTTGTTTCATGTAGGATTTGAATTCACAACACCTGGCAAAGTAGAAAGCGGCGTGGCGACCGCTTAAACCACTAGGCCATACGTGCAGTCAAACGTAACATAAATACATACTCATAAATCTAGCCTTAGATGTAGATTTTTTTTATAGTTTTGACGGCATACAAGTAAAGGGGTCACCCATAGTCACATGATAAGTTAGAAGTGACTATAGTTGTTCTTGGATAACTGCAATACCTACACTTAACTTTGAGAACGGGACCTGTGATTGAAATGGGACCAACACAGGAAGTACCAGTATTCTTTTAAAAAAGGAATCATCAAAATCGGTTCACCCCGCAGTCTAAAGTTCTGCGGTAACAAACTAAAAAAAGAAAAAGTCGAATTAAAAACCTCCTCCTTTTTTGAGGTCGGTTAAAAAATAGCTTATTGCAAGCTGGGATTATCTCCATATAACTAAGAGTTTGTCAGCAACAGTTTTCTGTCACACATTATATATTTCGAAGCATTCCTATCCCACCACTCCCTCTTTCTTAAGATAGTAAGTCATTGATTTTTACTTCCCTCCTCAGATTTAGAGATTTTTGGATGCTTGGCGAGATACAACGAATGAATTCCAAACAAGAGTTTTCTTCGAGACTGATCTCTAAATATTAAATAATGTTAACCGTTCCATCGAATTATGAGAGCGAGGGAACAGAGAGTACACCTGTGTTTGCGCACACGCATGCGCGCTATAATATCTCAGGAGATATACAGGCGTAGTTGGCTGGTCTCCGTTGAGGCTGGCCACCGTGACCGAAATCAGCTAGGAGACCATCAATTAAATAATGTAGTAAATCAAATAATATCGTGCGTTATCCCGCCTCGCTGGCATTCTGACCCGACCATTAAGGTTGCTCCAGACCGCTGACATTATCATTTAAAAAAATGTAAAAAAGAGAAATATTGTATGAGTCACACGGTGACTCTGACATAAAATTCCAAAGCCATTACTCACTGATAGTGGAGATGGCCTTCAGTCAAACGTGACGAGTCGAACTCATTGTTTTAGAAATATGTGTAAATGTACATCATTGTATTCCAAAGCAGCTCTATCTGTCAGGTTTTACCGTTCTACCGATTTCAATTTGGTAAACATATACTTTGATATTTTGAAGAAGAATATATGCTACAAGAGAGTGGCCTATATTCTTCCTAGAAACGGCTATAACCGATGTACACGCGGGCAAAAACTAGAACGTTAATTTATACAAAATACATAGTAATTTTTTTTATTGTTTCCTATACACATACATTAACAGACACAGTTATAAAACTGCACCACGAAGACCTTGCAGGGTCTATCTGGGTGGCATATTCCCTACCGATAAATTACAATCAATTTTTTTTCTAAAGGTCCTCACTTGAAAGTACTATACGAAGGGTATTTAGATAAATTTAAATAAGTAAAATTTAATATAAACAGGTTTTCCGAGTACTGAACTGATTAGCAGTACCTATAAGAAAATTTTAGACGTCAATTGTTGTGATTACAGTTATGAAGCCATCGCATCATTACACACCTGATCATCACTCTGAAATCTTTACCAATCGCAACGCCGAACGCGGTCGCCATGACGGTCGAGTAGACGTGAAATAAACTCACACAAGTTACAAGTGACCACTTAATAGACGATCAAATTACGAAAAATAAAAAGGGGCAGTCTTTGGAGACTGCCGATAGAAGAGAAAATAGACAAACAAGTGGTTATTACAAGAAAACCATTTTCAAATTACAAACACGTAAAAAGACACAATCACCTGAGCAAAGCCAAGGATAAATGTCTCTCTCACTACACACACCAATCTCATAATAAATAAATGTTTTGTACATCTAACACACAACGCCATCTAGTCCTAGTGCTAAAAAACTAAGCAGAGCTTGTATTATGAGTTTACTAGACAACTGATATAAATACATATATACTTCTTTTCGGTAATAAACACATATTTATTTATTTTATATATCTTTATTGCACATACATAACAGATAGAAAAAAAAGAGTTGTAATATACAAATGTGACAATTGGCGGTCTCACTCATGGCGATCTTTTACAGACAGCCTTTGTACGGATATTAAGGTAAGTGATATTAATTAAGGTAGCAATAGTAGGGCGCACAAATCTTAAATTTATTATGTGAATAACAAATACAAACACCAAATTCAAAATATTTAACTTGTATACATAAGTACTTACACATCTACTCATATTACATATTATTATATTAACATACTCATAAATATATTCGTACACATACATACACACAGGCTAAAATATTTAATATATATTATATAACAAATAATTATAATGACAGCTAATAAGCTTTCACCAGCTTTTTACATACAGGCAAGGTTTTGGCGCGACGGATCGTTTTAACCAAATTGTTCCAGAGCCTTACTGCTTGCACAGTAAAAGATTTATTAGTAAACCGGAGTTAAGAGAATTTGAAACTTGAAATCTCAAAACATTTGTTTTGGCATTTCAAGTTTCAAATTCTCTGATGATCTCAGGTCCCTACAATGAGTGTTGTGTAAAAAATGAAAGCAATTATTAGAATGAAGAATATATATGAACATTCCGGCGAAAGCGTATTGGGAGCCACTTGAGTTTAGAACGAAACTCTGAGATATGGTCATATTTGCGTAATCCAAATATGGATCTAATGCCAAGGTTTTGTCGTCGCTCAAGTTTATTTAATTGCTTTTCAGTGAGATCTAGATAACTGACATCACCATAGTCAAGAATGGGAAGAAGAGATTGTGCGAGCCCAAGTGTTTGTGGGAAGAAAGTTTCGTAATCTTCCCCGAGACCACGCTGATGCAAATAGTTTGCGGCTAACTTCCCCCCAATCTAGGGGCCCTAGAATAGGTTATTATACATAGAAAACAGTAACACAACCGACCCGAGAATTCAAGCACAGCAGTCGCATACGCTACCACTGCGCCACCGAGACAGACAAATATTCTTTCATTATTAAAAAAATAACGTCAATAAATATATGAACGGACATACCTCCACTATGCTGCCGATGCCTTTGGAACTAAACTACTCAAGCACTCCTAGCTGACTGCTTAAGAACACGTCATAAAATAAACTGACTAATCTAACACTGTTGATAGACGATAGTACATATCTCTGATAGCGACACTTGTTCATCATGTACAAGTGTTTTTTTCTTTTATACTCGTACATATTCTGTCAATGTACGTTTGTCAAATGAATGATTAGTCCCTTAGTCCCCACTCACATCGTTAATGAGAGGTTCCTGTGTGAGTATAGTTCCACACGTTACGAATATGACGCTGATTTACGAAGCACGAAGGAGTCGTCTCGACTGGTCGATACCACCCTCGCACAGAAAATCAACTTAAATGTCTGTGGAGGAACGGGTATCATGTCCCTCCAACACAAAGGGAGGATCCTCCGACCAGGCGAGGTAATCATGCCTGGCGGGCCACTGCCCAACAGTTGATGTTATCAAATTTCGGTGCGAGAACTTTTACTGCGCGATTCAGGATTGGTAATTTCTTCGTGTTATACGATGCTCCGTAGTTCAGTGTATCTTCGGTAGATGGCGCTGTAGTAGGTTATTGTTGTGTTATATGTGAAAGTAGCTACATGTCCATCATTCGTCGTTCAGTTGTCGTGTTTCGTTGGCTAGTGCGTGACCGGAGGCCCAATGATGTGGATGCATCTCCAAGCCACCATGGTGTTGTGGTTCACCATGCTGCATTGTTGCATTGTCTGCATTCGCAATGAGTATGGTGACCACCACTCTTAGATTCTGCTCATGCTATCAATTAGGCAGAGTACAGATACTGGCAGGCCCTTATATTAAAAAAAAACATTTTCACAGTGACTGCGTTCGGCGTTGCGATTGGCCGTGAAATCTCCACCAAACACAACTCCAAACTCTAAGCGAGTTTGGCGCTGTCGAGAGCGAGTTGATGTGAAGATGGACCTCAGAAGATAGGTACACAAAACAGGAAAGGTACATTGGATGGAAAGTTAAAGAGTTAATCAGAGCCTACCACTATTACACTACCACTATTAATGGCTCGGTGGGACAATGGTATGCGCTTAAGGTCTCGAGTTCGAGTCCCGGGTCGGACCCAAATGTTTATATGATCTGCAAATATTCGTTTCGGTGTTCAGTGATTTTTCTACGTGTAATATGTACTCTTATGTATTTACAAATAAAAAAGTAATATATGTATTGTATTTACATCATTATATACAAGCACTGCTTTAGTTTGGGGGTAGATGGCGATGTGTTAGATGTCCGAAATATTTATTAATTTTAACAGGGAGGACGAAAGACGGTAGCTAACGTGATGTAGATATTAATATATCGTTACTTTACTTAATATTATAAATTTTAAAGTTACTCTGTCTGTCTTTTACGTTTTGACGGTTGAACCGCTGTACTTATTTCAATGAAATTTGGCATGGAGATACTATGATTCTTGAGGAAAGATATATACTTATATTACTCTTTACTGTGATAACCTAAGCTAGGTTAAAAAACTGAGAATTTAAGAAAACTATGTAATGTAATTTCTGTAATTTCTGACATTAACAACTGATGCAATATGTTCTGACATATTGCATTACATAACTTCGACTTTCTTCTTTTGATGAAATGGCAACCAGCCGGATCACTCGGATTAGCTATTTTTGCCAATGTCAAGTATTTATAGTCTTCAATTCTAAGTCTTCCAGTCTTCAAGTCGTCGTCGTGATAAAATTAATGATAAAAATAAAAATGTGGATGACATGAAATGGGGACCGTCATTCGAAAAAACAAAAATCGATCTCCCCTGACTTTAATTACTAAGAAAGGGATACATGCGAGTATTTTTTTAATACTCCAAGATTTGGCTACACGATAATTGGCCTTACCGCATATGAATTTTGTACTTCATTAGAAAGTCTTTTGAAGATTGCGTGATGCATTGTCTGGCTACGTTATTTATCTTCTCCTTATGTTGCCCGTGGGACAGCACATTCAAATTCTTCGTCAGATCTTCATTGAATGAGTTCATAAAACAGGTCCAACTGTCATCGTGATGTTTGACAATAATGTTGGCGATTTTTTTATTGATAGGCTTTTTTCCGAGCGCCATAAGTCTAGATTCTCTATTCAAGAGGTATCTTAATGCTATTCTTTTAAAAATAAATAATTCTTCTATTGTGTTTGCCATATACTACACAATTTTCACAATGGTAATACTAAAACTTAAAAGTGGCAACACTGACGTTCAAAGACAATTTGAATAACGTTTATTTTTTACTTTAATATTCTCACACAACAACGGCGACAACTTATAGAGTCTTGTATCAACTGAGTGATGAAAACTTATTATCGAGTGTGACGCTAAGAATGTGTAAATTTAGTTCGGGTTCGTTCCTAGTTATTTACAATTTTGAAACAATGGCTGTTTACATCATTATCAATGGTTAGATACTTCAACAAGTGCTCTTTAGTCAAAATAATTTCATTGTTTGAATTCGTACTAGATTTAATAACATGATGGGCTGAAGAATAAATTAGTCTCAGAATTTGTATCTAATAGCATGTTAAGTATTTATTAGGGAGAAAGGTGTGCCTGTATTTATGAGAACCAATCCCATGGAGACGTTAAGGCAAGTAAGATTTATGTTATAGAAGGTCATAGAAGAGTTGGGTTGGTCTGTGTATAAGTCTAGAAGCTGACCCTCGCAACCTCGTTTACGTCTACTATTTTCATTTATTTATTTATTTATTTATAACTTTATGCACTTATGTACATAGGCGGACTTAATGCCCAGGGCATTCTCTACCAGTCAACCTTAGGGTGGTGTAGAAATCTTGTGAGGTAGGCGCACATAGGTTATATAACTTCGGATCCAATATATACATTAGACATACATAAATTAGCAATATACATACATAGATTGCCCGTAGCGTAATAATTTTCCCCCGTTTTTTAAACAATCTTCTTTGGGGCTCCACTACTATTGGTGATGGATATTAGCGTGATGATATATAGCCTATAGCCTTCCTTTATAAATGGAATATCCAACACTGAAATATTTTTTTAAATCGGACCTGCGGTGCCTGAGATTAGCGCGTTCAAACAAACAAACTCTTCAGCTTTATAATATTAGTATAGATATACTCGTACATTTCTGAAAGAATTTTTTTTTTTTTTACGAAGTGTCACTACCCCTTTTCATAATAAATAAATATTCCGGACATCTAACACACAACGCCATCTAGTCCCAAACTAAGCAGAGCTTGTGTTATGGGTACTAGATAACTGATATAAATACATATGTGGGGGAACGGGTATCATGTTCCACCCAACACAAAGGGAGGATCCTCCGACCAGGCGCAGTGATCATGCCTGGCGGGCTACTACCCTGCCAAACTACCCTACTAAACTGCTCCATGCCATAGATGGAAGTAGATCTTAGCAAGTATTAATTGGCTATAAAAAGATGTTCACGATTTACTTCGTATTTTATACGTGATTACTACGTTTCACAATGTATTGCATAATACTCGTATTTACGTTCATTTTGACGTATATGTGTTAATTAATATAAAACCTTGACTTATATGTTGTGCTGTCAGTACTCTTATATGGGGTTCTTTTACTTAGTATTAAATGAAGTCGCTGTCTCGCTTAGATCTGTGGGGGAACGGGTATCAAGTTCCACCCAACACAAAGGGAGGATCCTCCGACCAGGCGAGGTGATCATGCCTGGCGGGCTACTACCCAACAGTTGATGTTGGGATGTTGTATATATGATAATCGGCGCGAGAACTTTATTTGCGCGATTCAGAATTGGTAGTTTCTTCGTATTGTAGGTTACTTCGTAGTTCAGTGTAACTTCGGTAGATGGCGCTGTAGTATATTATGTTGTATGTGGAGGTCGCCACAGATCTTTTAAACTACTTAACAGATTATAATGGAATTTTCAAAAATAGATAGTGATTCAAGAGGAAGGTTTGTATGTGTAACTAGCTGAGCTGTGTTACCCGCGGTACAACAACAATCGCAAGTATCGTCGCGGGGCAAAGCTAATTTAAAAAAGTAGCCTAAGTACCAGTAAAAGTCCCGTCAAAATCGGCCCAGCCGTTCCAGAGATTATTACGATACCGGTCGCTCCGTGGACAAACTGATGTTCAGGTAAAACTGGTTGAACTAGTAGCCGACCCCAAATAATCTTGGGCTTGATAAAGGCTATGAAGAAGATTACTGTTCCAAGGAGAGATCTACATCTAGCAGGAAAGTACTGAAGGCTGTTAATAATATTAAATAAATATTTTCGGACATCTAACACACAACGCCATCTAGTCCCAAACCAAGCAGACCTTGCATTATGTATACCAGACAACTGATATAAATACAGGTGATGAGGAACAATGTGGGGTTTAGTGGGTAGTCTGGCCCCGTCTCCTGGAGGCCAGGAGTACCACACGAAGCGAACACACCGCGGTGGTCTAGCGAAGTGCGTAAATGCATTCCCCACGCAAAAAAAAATAAAAAAATACATATATATACATATATACTTTTTTTTTGCAAATACATAAAAAAAACAAACTCTGAAACAAATATTTACATGATCATATAAACATTTCAGCACATTAACCGACCCGGGAATCGAACCTGAGACCTTATGCGCAGCGCCAACGAAGCAGTTAAATAATGACAATTATAGTTGTTTTTTTACTTGTTCCTGCCTCGTTGGTCTAGTGGTTAGCGTAAGCGACTGTACATCAAGAGGTCTCGGGTTCAATTCCCGGGTCAGACTGCTGTTGGGTTTTTCCTACAAGAAATTCTTAATAGCAGCCCGGAGTATGGAAGATGGCGGTGTTTCCCGCCCGTGCTTCGGAGAGCACGTTAAGCCGTCGGTCCCGATTGTCATGAACATCTATGGCAATCGTTATTGGGAAGTCAGTGCCCTCAAATATACTGACAACTGGTTCAACCTTCGAATTCAGTTCGCCCTCAGGGTTGCGGAGGTCAGATGCCAGTCGCTCTGTGTAAAAACTGATATTCAGGTAAAATCGGTTGAACTGGTAGCCGACCCCAAATAATATTGGGAATAATAAAGGCTAGGAAGATGAAGATGATAGTTGTTTTTTTACTTGTGCTATGAAACCCAACTCTTTAGCATAGGTTTTAAAAATATTAAATAAATAAATATTTTTTCGGACATCTAACACACAACGCCATCTAGTCCCAAGCTAAGCAGAAATTGAATATTGTGTGTTTAACCTCTTTAACTTGGTAAAAGAGGTGATATTTCACCGATTTCGATACACGTAATATACACAGATGAACTGTCACGTACGAAAATTGATGATTGTCAAGATAACAATGATAAGATATCTATAATATATAAAAATATTTATTTAAGTACTAAAAAATAGAATTTTGGGGTTAAAGTTTTAGTGCCTGCGTATTCAAAGCCAAGGCAGTCTGAATTATGGTATTTAAAGTAATCCTACTAATATTATAAACGCGAAAGTTTGTGAGTATGTTACGCAAAAACTATTGAACAGATTTTGATAAAACTTTACAATAATATAGCCTATACTTCAGAATAACACATAGGCTACAATTTATAAAGATACTAGCTTCGCCTCGCGGCGTTGTCCGCGGTTATTGTCGTACGTAGTACCGTGAGGTTCAGCTAGTATTATATATTCGAAAGTAACTATATCTGTTACGCTTTTACAGCTTTGGAGATACATACTTTGATTTTTGGTGTGCGACATAGGCTATTTTGACCGTTACAACCGGCATACACGCAGGCGGAGCTGTGAGCAAAAGCTAGTATTAAAATAACAAGGACTATTACCCGATTACGTATAAAGTTTTGATAAATACAGCCCACGTCACCCTGGCCATTACTACGAATCCATTGACACATCGTTCATTGGAATTCGTTCAGTAATTCAGTTGCTACAAAGATATTACCCTTCCTTTTGTTTTCGCCTGGTTAGAAAAGCTGGCATAGTCAAGCATGAAGCGTTTTAATAGTATTAGTTCATTTATGACATAAGTACATTCTAAGAGAGCGAGCAGGCATGTCACTTGATAATAAGCAACTGTCACACACTCCCTTACAAAAGTGATCTAAAGCAAGGAAATTATTACTTAAAAACTCAGGTGGACTCAGGAATGAGTCGGTACTGATAAGAATTAATTAAATAAATATTTCGGACATCTAACACACAACGTCATCTAGTCCCAAAATAAGCAGAGCTTCTGTTATGGGTACTAGACAACTGATATAAATACATATTTACTTTATTTTTGTAAATACAATCCATATCAACCATTTGCCGTCCACTGCTTGACTGCACGGTTGGCCGAGTGGTGTCAGCGGTCGCCATGCCGCTTGCTACTGCGCCAAGTGTCGTGGGTTCAAATCCCACGCGGTACCTACAACACTTTGTGTGATCCACGAATTGTTGTCCCGAGCCTGGATGTTCTTTGTGTCCGTTTCATGTATGTTTGTAAAGTCCCCCACGACACAGGATGTTTATTCCTAATGTGGGAGTTGTCTTAAAAAAAAACTGTTGAACGTAGGTCTCCCCCAAGGAGCGCTAACTACTCCAGTCTTGGGCAGTCCACATCCATCCGTAAAATATGTAAATGTGAATACAATATAAAACACCAAAACTCCAAAATAAATATTTGCAGATAGAGAACCCGAGACCTCAAGCACAGCCGTCGCATACGCTACCACTGCGCCACCTAGGCAAGCATTATTATTATTATGTTATACTACAATTAGTAGGTTAGTTATATTAGGTTAGTAACGTTAGTCATATTATTCAAATAACCCCTAAAACTTCACTCACCGAAGGTCGTCTAAAAATTCGTTCACAACCGATATCATTCTGTTTTCTGAGCTGGAAACACAAAAATACACAATAAGACAAACATAATTTAAAACCTTAACATAATAGGCATATTTACGTAAATTAACCCCTTGGCTGTGGATCGCGCTCCTAGAGCGCGTCGTCAAAATACACGCATCTGTGTACCCCGCTCCTAGGGATCGCATTCCATCGAAGCTTATTTCGATAATTATATGACGTGCACTATGTTTTTCCTACTCTAAGTTGCACAAATTATGGAAGAGGAAGAACGAAGAAAGGAATTTAGTCACATTCCAAGTGTTTAAAACATATTGGCGCCAAATAATTAACGTTTAAAAAAAATTGTCATTGCGTGCCCAAGCTCTCGTTAGTGTTGTAATTTTTTTAATATTTTGTGTGTGAGGGCGCCACACACCAGTGGTTATTATATTATAATAAGTTGCAATTAAGATGAAAACAAATAAAGTTCAATCATTTTAAAGCTATCCGCTGTGTAAAACTTCATATGCGCGATTTAGGATTTATTATAATTTTAAAAAGTACAGTATATAATACGTAGATGGCGCTAAAAGATTGATTCATCGTTAATATTCTATGACCTTGACTGACATGTACGAGCGGCTTGAAGCCTTCTAACATCGATACTAATCGACTTACAGTAGGCGAGGAATCAAGGCGATATTTGCCACCAGGAAGTCGATTTTTTACGAACACATCTCATCATTATAAATTTGAAAGTAACCCTCGTCTGTCTGTTACGCTTTTATGGCTAAACCGTTGAACCAATTTTGATCAAATTTGCACTGTAGATTCTTTAATTCTTGAGAAAGGACATGGCTACTATTTACCACAATAACCGACATATTTCGTGGGCAAAGCCACGGGAAATAGCTCATATACTATATTTATTTTCTACAATGAATGTTAAACTAATGAAGTTTATTCGAAATGGTTTTTAACTGCTTTAAAAACCGGTCAAGTGTGTGTCGTGTCACGCGCAGTTAATTTTACCTTCTAAAGAGTTCCCTTGTTAAGGGAATCGTGGCTAAGTGATAGGTATATTACAAAGTTAAGCAATCATAGCCAGGTCAATCTATTAATGGGTGACCTTCCTTAACACTTGAGAAATTTTGTCAGACTGTCCTTTTATACCGGCTAAGCTCTGGAACGGCTGGATTGTTTTTGAATACTTGCACTGGCAGATAGCTTATGATATAAGGAGTAACTTTTAGGCTACTTATATTTTTGACTAGTTTCGCCTCACGGTTTTTGTTGTAAAAGTACAACAGGAACTGCTAAAAAATAAATATGGAAAATACAAATATTAGCTATGACAATAAATTAATTCAATTTTTTGCAATATAATCATTTTATACCAAACTAGCGACCCGACCCGGCTTCGCACGGGTGCAATGCTGATACTAAATTAAATACACTACAGAAAAACTATGAACGTTGTATATTAAAAAATAGCGGCCCGCTCCGACTTTGCACTCTAAAATTAGCAATGTTGCCTTAGTATATGATGCATGTATTATACATATAAACCTTCCTCTTGAATCACTCTATCTATTGGAAAAAACCGCATCAAAATCCGTTGCGTAGTTTTAAAGATTTAAGCGCACATAGGTATATAGGGATAGAAAAGGCGACTTTGTTTTATACTATGTAGTGATAAACAAATTTAAACCTAAAAAATACTAAATATTAAATCCACACTTCTGCTTCGTTACGTTTCAAACATAATACTTGTTATTTTTTTAACTTAGAGCGATAGACAACTTAACTATGTTAATAAATACGAAAATAAGTTTATTTTTTACGCTTTCGCGCCTTGAGTGCTCTACCAATCATCATAAATATTCACATAAACATGGTCAGGAGTTCAGAAATAAAAACAGTTATCTAAAAAGCAAGCAGACGCCTATGTCCGACAGTTGATTGTTCAAGGCTGAGGATGATATGGGGGTAGCTAGGAGTAGATTTGGGTTTCAACTCAGCCTCTCCTCCCCCTCGGTGATTCTACACTATTGATATTTTAAGACCTCTCATTTTTATATTAATACTAGCTGAACCCTGAAGTGTTAGACAATAACCACGGGTAAAGCTAGTATCTTTATAAATTGTAGCCTATGTGTTATTCTGATGTATAAGCTATATTATTA
Organism: Spilarctia lutea; assembly: GCA_916048165.1. Taxonomy (NCBI): domain Eukaryota; kingdom Metazoa; phylum Arthropoda; class Insecta; order Lepidoptera; family Erebidae; genus Spilarctia; species Spilarctia lutea. Next base: position 2,863,330 of record OU696498.1, on the reverse strand, counting down.
TAAACTTTCATCAAAATCCATTCAATAGTTTTTGCGTGAAAGAGCAAGAAACATACTCACTTACATACTCACAAACTTTCGCGTTTATAATATTAGTAGGATTGAGATTAAAGGGACATAGTCGTAATATCTTGAAACCGAAACTAAAATCTGGCTACGCTCATGGTTGAGTGTTTTTTTTTTAATTATTATATAGGGGGCAAACGAGCAGACGTATCGCCTGATTGTAAGCGATTACCGCCGCCCATGGACACCCACAACACCTGAGGCGTTACAAGTGCGTTGCCGGCCTTTTAGGAAGGAGTACGCTCTTTTCTTGAAGGTTTGAAGGTCGTATTGGTCCGGGAACACCGCAGGCGACAGCTCATTCCACAGTTTTGCTGTGCGCGGCAGAAAGTTTCGGGTAAAGTGTTCAATTATTTATGAACCTGCAAAGAGGCTGTTTGATGGAAAGTATAAGTAAAATATAGGATTAATGGTCACCATACTCATTGTAGACGAAGATCATGTATAATGATCTCGTTACTCCGGGGCAAGTAGACATTGATGGCACGCCTCTCGAAGTTGTCAAGGAATATATCTATCTCGGGCAACTAATGCAGTTGGGTAGATACAACTTTGAGAAGGAAGTCGATAGGAGGATCCAGTTGGGATGGGCGGCGTTCAGGAAGTTGAACCATATATTTTCGTCGGAAATACCACAGAGCCTGAAGACCTTAGTCTTCAACCAGTGTGTCCTCCCTGTAATGACGTACGGTGCCGAGACGTGGACATTAACCCTAGGATTATTCCAGAAGCTCAAAGTCGCTCAGCGTCCCATGGAAAGAGCTATGCTAGGAGTCTCTCTGAAGGACAAAATTCGTAACGAAGTAATCCGTCAGAGAACCAAAGTGACCGACATAGCTCTGAAAGTTGGTAGGATGAAGTGGCAATGGGCTGGTCACATATGTCGCAGAACAGACAACCGCTGGAGTAAGCGTGTCTTGGAATGGAGACCGCGTCTTGGCAAACGTAGTGTTGGACGCCCTCTGGCCAGATGGCGGGATGACTTGCGTAGGAGGGCTGGCAGCGACTGGATGCAAAAAGCAACAGACCGGGCTCTGTGGTGTTCCTTGGGAGAGCCTATGTCCAGCAGTGGACTGTAACGGGCTGATGATGATGATGATGATGATGATGATGATGATACTCATTGTGAATACAGACAATTTAGCATGATGATTCACGCAATGGCGTCTTATTTAAATACTACTACATCATTGGGCCTCCGTACTCGCACTCACCAACAAAACACAGCACAAATACTATAATTTTAGGTTGATCTTTGAGAATGTAGTACTGCCCCAGTCGAAGCCGGTCCATGCTGAAATCAGCGTGGCTTTAATAACTTGTTAAGTTTATCTCTTCATACTAGCTGACCCACGCCACGCCCACCCTCGTAGCGTGAAAATTTTCCCCCGTTTTTGAAACATTCTTCATTGGTGCTTCGTTCCTATAAGTATTAGCGTGATGATATATAGCCTATAGCCTTCCTCGATAAATGGGCTATCCAAAACTGAAATTATTTTTCAAATCGGACCAGCGGTTCCTGAGATTAGCGCGATTAAACAAACAAACTCTTCAGCTTTATAATATTTGTATAGATGAAATAAGAAATAGTCAAGACCGTATTCAAACGGTGATCGTTAAATTTCTCTCCAAGAAAAAGAACAATAGGTAAAGAAACGCAATAAAATCCCACATTTCACTATCTTATACAAACAGTCAATAGATAGCGACACTAAGATAACGTCATTTGATAAGAATCTCGTGAGAAAACTAAGTCGAGTGGTCCGTTGACGTGTATTGGAAGTTTACAGCATCCGTTTGTAGATGGCGGTATCACACGTATAGTAAAACCAACTGCCTTGTTGGTCTTGCGGTTGACGTATGCGACTGCCGATCAAGAGTTCTCGGGCTCGAATCCCGGGTGGGGTCTAAAGTGTTATTGACTTTTTCTGATTACAGAAATACTAAATAACAGCTCGGAGTTTGGACGTTGAGGTTTCAACCCCCGTGCCTCGGACAGCACGTAAAGCTGTCGGTCTTGCGCCTGATCTCTTCCCGATCGTGTCGGTTAACCGTTCCATCGGATTATGAGAGAGAGGTAACAGAGACTGCACCTGTGTTTGCGCACATACTTGTACACTATAATCATCTCATGCGTAGTTTGCTGGTCTCCATAGAGACTGGCCGCCGTGGCCGTCATCGGCTAAGGGGCCGTTCAAGTATTACGTAAGCACCATAGGGGGGTGGGGGGGTCTCTGTTTTGCTTATTTTGGATGACATGGGGGGTAGGGGAGTCTAGATGATGATTACGTCATCGGTAGTTGTTTACTTTTTTACACGAATGGCAACCCTCACATTGTCTATGCTTGAAAACGAAACGCATTTTCGGGGATTCCCGCATTTAATACATACGTTTAGGCACTCCCTTTAGAACCTATTAGGGGAATTACCGCGCGCTATTCACTTGTCTAAATTTTCTAGTCTGTCAGTGTATTGTTTCGTTTGGATACTATAGCGACTAGACGTATTGTAAGCATAGCAAGTTAACATTTATGTTACCGTCGATTCCATTAACCAAAGTTTAACGTTTAAATAAGATGTCGTTTTAAATAGACAAATCCAAGTTATATCAAAACTTGTTTGAAAGTTTTAAAAAATCTTATATGAATGGCTCGATGAGAACGACGTAGACATTCCAAAATCACATCACACATCACAACACTGGGCAGCAATCCAATGTCATCGAAAACTTAGAATCATGGATTCGGGTTTCATGGACTGAAGACAGTTAATTTGAATTTAATATGTGTAACAAAAATTTAAAATAAGTTTGTTATGTTCTTTATTTATAATCATAATATTTTTGTCACTTACTCTATGTTGAATACTGTATCAGTTAAATCTATTCTCTATCCTAAATCTGTTTACTTATTTTTAAAATTATAATATATCATTAAAACTACAACATAAAAAATATAATTAAAAATGTTTACGTAAGCATAGGGGGAGGGGGTAAGACCTTTGCTTACTTTTGCTGACAAGGGGGATGGGGGGGTAAATAATTGTAAAAAATCTGCTTACGTAATATTTGAACGGCCCCTAAGAGAGAACATTATAGTCAAGAGCCTTCAAAAAGTCCACACACGGACCATTACCTCGGAATTACAAAGAGGGCCATCAGGGCCCAACCCACTTAAACAGGCCATAGAGCTGGAAAAGTTATCCCGAGACCCTAGCTGGGCTCTACAAGACGAACCACGAGAAGACAGTCTCCTGGACATGGACCTCCCGATAGATTTGAGCACGAACCGTGGGAGGGCTATGCTTCGGCATGAATGGGTCGGCTCGACCGGAGTGATACCACGGCCTCACAGAAAACCGGTGTGAAATAGCGTATGCGCTGTGTTTCACCGAGTGAGTGAGGATACCGGAGGCCCATACCCCAACCCCTTCCCTATCCCCTTTCCCATCCCCCTAAGGTCGGCAACGCACTTGTAACGGTGTTGCGGGTGTCCATGGGCGGCGGTAATTGCTTACCATCAGGTGATACGTCTGCTCGTTTGCCCACTATTCAATAAAAAAAAAAAACGAACGGACCGGCTCAACCGGGGCCGGTACTATCCTCCCACAAAAGATCTAATTAAAATGATATAATGAGACCAAAGGCCCAATGATGCAGAAGTATCATTAGGCCGCCATAGTATTGGTCACAATGGTGACCACTTGAAGTGTACTTACGCTTTCCATCAGGCAGAGTAGAGTCATTTTAGCAAAGCCATACATCTATCTATATCTATCTATAACATAAAAATGAATCGCTCAATGTGTTGGTAAGCGCATTACTCAACAACGCCTGGACCAATTTGGCCAATTCTTATTTTAAATGTTCGTTAAAGTTCAAGGATGGTTTTTACGGCAAGAAAAATTCGAATAATGACCGGAAAAGCCCTAAAAATAGCCCTTTTCTTTTTCCCATACAAACGTTTTCTAACTAAAACGTGAAGTGAATTTGAGCTTTATTGCTATTGTTTAAAGTTCGTATATTACAAGCACTCACTGTTGTCTAAGCAATGTAGGTGTGTTCCTAACGTCAATGAGTCAATTTGCACTTTATTACCGCTATGCAAAGTTCAAATTCAATCATATCTATCAAAACAGTGTGCGTATGTGCGTTGGAGTAGATAATCGTTGGATAGTCCATTTATCGAGAAAGGCTAAGGCTATATGTCATCACGCTAATACTAGTAGGAGCGGAGCACCAATGAAGAATGTTTCAAAAACGGGGGAAAATTTTCACGCTACGAGCAATATAAGACGCAAACGAGGTTGCGTGGGTCAGTTAGTATATAATAAAATGCATTTGTACAGAAACAGCTGCAATCTATCGTTTATATTTTCGTTTATAAGTTTCGCACAAAATTACGATAAATATTATAAGTGTGCCATAATAAGTAATCAAACAAACGATAAGTTCTGCTAAATATAACAGGAAAAATGCCTTCGATTTGATGAGAAACCGATCAAACTCTCTCACTAATATCCCCACTCATAAAAAACAATAGCAATTAGCAACCGGCAAACGGATATTCCAACGAAACTACGAAACCAAACAAAAGAAATAACAAAACCTCCCCCAAGCCGACTGGTCCTCGTGGGGGATGAAGACCACAACCCTCCAACAACACAGGAAAACAATTACGACAATTACGAAAATTACGAAAATTGCGAAAACAGTCATAGAAAATCAAAAATCTATGTTGCAGCAAGTTGGAGGAGGCCTTTGCCAACTGGCAAACGGACTTACAGAAAGTAAAGAAGCATCAAATACGTGAATAATTTAAAATGGAAAAAAAAAAACATATATTATAGTGAATTAGTTTAAGAAACAAATTGTAAATCTGTTGTCCGAATAAAAGGCTTTATTATTACTATTATTATTATAATAAGTAATCAGGCATAAAACATGGTCAGGAAATCTTTGTTATCAATAAAGTGTAATCGGCTATTATCGATATTACTCGATGTGATTTATACCACAAATCAGATTTAGAATCGGTATTTGATTATTCAAGTGCATGTTATACACATACTACCTTGGCCCGCGACTTCGCTCGCATTTAATAAAAAGTATCTTAGTTTAACTTCTAATACCTCCGAGAATATTTGTACAAAGTTTCATGATGATCGGTTTTTTTTTTATTCAAGAAGAGGCAAGCGAGCAGACGCATCACCTGATGGTAAGCGATTACCGCCGCCCATGGACACCCGCAACACCAAAAGCGTCACAAGTGCGATGCCGACCTTTGGGGGATGGGGAGATGGAATGGGGGGAGGGGTTGGGGGTATGGGCCTCCGGTAAGTAGTGGTTAAGTAGCTTTCGCGTGAATGCGTAACAAAGATACTTACTTTCGCATTTATAATATTAGTAGAATTCCTGCCTTTAAATTATTATGTTTTTCGTTTGAATTACGGTAAATACTTATTTAGTTTCTCCCAAGGGTCGGACAGACAAATTAGTATATTTTTATAAAATAAAAACGATAGACGCGGTACATAATTGTATGAAATAATACTGAGGTATGACGTAATACCTATCTATTATCAAATCCATACTAGAATTATAAATGCGAAAGTAAGTTTGTTTGTTACGCTTTCACGGCTAAATCACCGCACTGATTTCAATGAGATACTTTGATTCCTGAAGAGCGCAGTCGCGGACATATGCTACATATATTATTTGTATTTCACTAGTTTTTTTTTCTCGTGACTCCGCCTACGTGTATATCGGTTATTGCAGTCCTCAAAAATCAAAGTATCTCCATGCGAAATCTAAGTTACTTTTGAATTTATAATATTAGTATGGAGATAGTTTTATTTTAAAAGTAAATTAATTTAGGAAAGTTACTGTAGAGGTCAATGAACTGTGCATTTTTTGTTTGTACAGCAGACATGCATATTGGCACCACAACGACCTTGCGATCACATCTGTTCAAACAAGTATCGAGTGAAAGTGTGCGACAGAATATGTGAAGTGTCTTGTCACCTAGGGTTGTCACAAACGAATACTAATATTATAAATTTGAAACTAAATCTGTCTGTTACTATTGCACGGCTAAACCGCTGAGATGTGACATGGAGATAATTTCATTCTTGACGAAGGACATAGTCTCACCGCCACACACGAGGGTGGACCCGCAGGTAAAAGTTATAAGTTTAATGATGGCCGTAATCTTGCCTTGGGGTCCGATCCGAGAATCGACACCGAAACTCTGCGGCAGTCGCATACGCTAACCATTGGACCAACGAGGCAGTTTATGAACGAGGTCAGGTAGTATGTTTATAAAATTACTTGCCTTCTAACTAATTCATCAAAGCAGTTACAAGGCAGTAGAGCCATACTGATTTTAGCTCGAACGGACCACGGTACCACCCTCGCACAGAAGACCAACGTAAAATGACAGCGTTCGTGCTGTCGTGTTTCGTTGGTGAATGCGAGACCGGAGGCCCAATGATGCAGAAGCATCACTAGGCCGCCATGATGTGAGTCACCATGCTGCATTGTTGCATTGTCTGCATTCGCAATGAGTAAAGTGATAATCAATCTTTAATTCTGCTTATGCTTTCCATCAAGCAGAGTAAAGTCATTTTGGCAGGGCCAGTCATAAAATAAACAAAGTCCAAACGGCTGGGTCTACAAAATTAAAGTTTTAGCAGTTGATTTGTCTGATAGCTAATGCTTCTGATGTTGTAAACAAGCAGTAAGAAAGGATTTTTTGGAAATTTTACCCCTGAAGAGGCAAAAAAGGAAAGATCGATTGTTTGGATGTTAGTTATTTTAAAGTTAGAAACACCAAATGACATACACACCATACAAATAGAACCGGAGGGACATATTGTGTAGTGCTACTGTAAAATTGATAATGAATTAGATATTCGAAAACGATTGTACAGTACAAGGAAAAAACAGAAAACGTCATGTTCGATAGTTACAAGATTACTTTAATACTTTACGATAAACGACAATCGTAACATAATCGAATTTATTCATCAGATAAAGTGTATGTTCATATATAATTCGATTTTTCTTGGAATGATCAATGAACACCTAAAATTCGTATCTACTGACGTTAAAGCAAATCAGTCTGTCGGTTTGTATTGGTAAAATTACCATTGAAGACTACTTTCGATTAATATATATTCATTACTACAAACATTATCAATGCGAAAATAATTGTCTGTTAGCCTTTAACACATGAATCGATTTTAATGAAATTTGGCTATCGATGCTGTAAGAAAGGGCGGCCATATGCAACTTTAGACATACACGCGGGCCCAGAAGAAAAGCTAGTAATATTATAAAAAATGTGAAATGCTTGTCTCTCACGTGTTTTTTCATTAGAGAAAGATGTTTTTTATTCACCAAGATCGATTTCTTCCAGCCCATAGGTCAAAGGTATCATATCATTATTAATATCGTCTATCTTACATCCTTTTTTACCATTTACCAACAAAAACATTTAAACAGATAGACATTACAAAGTATTAAATCGTCGCCTCCATCATTCACGCTAAACGATTAATAAAAATGTTAATTTATCATCAATAAACAGTCTGCGTGGCAACCCTGAAACCCGTACCGTTCGAAATACAAATTATATTCAATTAAAGAATTGACAAACCATTTCAAATATCGTCACGTGGAGTAGAGGTGACTACCTCTATTAATACATACCTAGTACTTTAAATATATCAGGCTTTCAATTTTGTGGTACTTCAAAACTAGTATTACTTTAGTATCTAGATTATGTTGTCAACTTAAGAATGTATTTTGCGATTACGTCACTATGCAGACAAGGTCGCCTACTAAACGTACCTGAGAAATATACTTACGAATTGAGAACATGGCTGCGTTCTTAATTCAAATTTTAGAGAATGCTTTTCATTCCCGCCAAATGTTTGTGGTACGATAAAATAATGTGAAAAGTTTTAAACAGATAAAAAATATTGAGTGTCATTTCTATTCATTCAATGAGTTTTGAAAAAGGAACTGAGGGAGCTAACTAAACAGGACAACAGCACTGCTAAGAGAAGGAACTATTTTTTTTTAATTTATTTAATGGTTTACCAGTAGTTATTACACTAAAACATACGTAAATACAAAACAAAACACAGTAAAAGTCATAATCTAAGTGCACAACTAATGTAGGTAAACACTTCAATCATAAATTCTAATAGAATTAAGAAAAAAAAAGAAAAGCACTTTATATTTACAGAGGTTGTCCAAAAAGCAAGGAAATAGATGTACATACAAATTGGTGTCCATCCCTATTAGGGATTCCTAATTAGCTATTACATGGTCAATCGACAATAAGAGTGTGAACCTGGTTCTTAAATCGTTGAAATGTATCAAATATCTCTATCTGACTACTGTAGTTATTATATATCTTAGTAAGCCGTGAAACAGGAGAGTTGGAACCTAAAACTGTCCTTCGAAAAGGTGGATGTAGGAGCATAGTTGGTTTCAGTGTAACTCATGGCACAAACCCTATACCAAAGCGTCTGGCCAGCGTGGTAATAGACAGACAAACCTTATTTTTAAGGAGAGGGCATATCCAGACTGGTTAATTTTAATTAAATAGTGGTATCAAAGTGCAAGTGAGTTTAATTTCATGAATGTAATGTCACTAAATAAACTAGTTGGAGTTTATTAAATGACAACATCCGAACATTCTTTTCGAATGCAGTAATACACATGGTTTTAAAATGACTTCATCAAAAAAAAAAAATATGTCCAATGTATGGAAATCGATGTTTCTTTTTTCGAAAGTTTAAATATTTTCGATAACTTTCAATTTGTAAAAGCAAAACTATAAAAAGAAATTAATAAAATTGAATTGTCTGCAATGTCAAATTAACATTTATTTATGGAATTAGCGTTGAAACGAGCATACGTATCGCCTGATGGATCGCCCATGGATACCCCCAAACACCAGAGGCGTCACAAGTGCGTTGCCCGACTTCGGGGGATAGGGCACACTCACTCCTATCGAGCACATTCATACTGAAGCGTGGCTCTCCCACGGTACGTTTTTTAAAATGTTTGTCTGTCGCTTATATACAGATATTGCAAAGCGGGACCTAACTACGAAGAACAACAGCACAGCAAATCAACCTATGTTTATACCACCCTAGATAATGGTTACTCATTTGCCTATCCTTTCAATAATAAGCGTGAGTATATACATTCAGGATTTCAGAAGTAATCTTAATTTAAAACCGTTCGAAATTTCACACACTAGTGATAATCAAAACCACTACAAATTCTATTTAGTAATATACAATACTTATAATAATTTCTACAATACATATGTATTGTAGAACACATCACATCAACAGCAATTCAAAGTTGCTTGACATAGGCCTTTACTTAGAAGGTCGTGTTAATAACAGCAGTTCCCGGACCCCTCCCTTCTCAAGCGCAGAGTGGCAGACCGTGTGGTTTTAATCGGCTCGATTCCGACACACCGTCCCTCCGCAAACCTTGGCGGGGAGACGGCCCGAGGGGGAACTTAGAAAGGAGGTTTTTTTTTTATGTAATAGGGGGCAAACGAGCAGACGTATCGCCTGATGGTAAGCGATTACCGCCGCCCATGGACACCCGCAACACCAGAGGCGTTACAAGTGCGTTGCCGGCCTTTGGGGGATGAGGAAGGGGAGGCCTCCGGTTTCCTCACTCACTCGGTGAAACACAGCGCAGGCGCCTCCTCCTCCTATACCACGCTAGCCAGACGAATTGGTATATGGTTTGCAGTGCTGTTGTCCTGTGTGGTTTGCTCCCTGAATCGTCTCTTACGACACACCCACGGGATGAATCTGTGACACTCCGTATTCTTAATCCTGCACCACACAGACATTGTATGGAAAGAGTAAAGCGTAAAACCAGACGGAACTCATAAGCACTGTTAAACGTATACTGTTCTCTCTTAAGTAAAAGTTGTTTTAATATTTATTTCTTGTGAATGTTAGTGTATATCTGTATGTATGTGTCATCGGCATTCGGACGCTCTTCGAATAACCGATTGAGAGCTAAACAAATGTACGTATATACAAAACATCAAAAGTAGAAGAGAAACATCTTTTGACATTGCGTAAACGGATTGTAGTTGAAAGTAAATATTTCATATTCATTAATCAATCACTATATGCATAAGTTATGCAATGTACTGGTTATATTTACATGTATTTTAAACATCACTCCCACTTGGAAAATTTTTATTTCTTCAATACTATTTAAATTTTATTGCAGTATGCGTTTTCTTATTTTCTAAAAGCTAATTGTTGTTGTATTTTGTTGTGTTGGTTACAACAGCATGCAGGCACTAGGCAACTCCTGATTTGCATGCATTCATGGCACACCGTAGTCACTTTCTGTGAGATGATTTGTGTGTACATTTATTGACTGCCGCGGTGGCGCAGTGGTGGCGAATGTGACTGCTGTGCTTGAGGTCTCGGGTTCAAATCCTGGGTCGGACCAAATGTTTGTGTAATCTAAAAATATTTGTTTAGGAGTTTGGGTGTTTTCTATGTATAATATGTATGTATTTACAAAAAAAGGATATATGTATTCATATCAGTCGTCTAGTACCCATAACACAAGCTCTGCTTAGCTTGGGACTAGATGGCGTTGTGTGTTAGATGTCCGAAATATTTATTATTAAAGTTATACTTCTTTTGACGCGATGGAGAAAAATGATGAGAGTGAATTTTTACGATGCGCGCGCACACCGACACCTGAATTCTACATCGTGAAGTTAGTTCTAGGTCAGGTACATGAAAATCGATAACTATGTTCAAGTAGTATATTTAGTATTTTTATATTTAGAACACGTGTTTTGTAACAGTACAATTAAACAGTGTGAATAAATAAATATTATTTATTGAAATAAAATCTTTTTGATTAATTTTAATATTTATCGTTAATCACTACTGCATTTTAGTTGTTTTTTTTTTCCATACGCCAAAGAAGTATAACTTCTAACGCGTGTACATAAGTACACACACTCATCTTATTATTATTATTTATTTAGCCTCTTAATTTGCTTCAGGGAAATAGGACACTATTGGACTTGCTCATGTAGCGTATAAAAACGGATTGAATAGCCTCGGTTTTTCCTTGCAGTACCGTAGAAATAAACATGATTTGTTAAAAAACTGTACCCGACAACATGACAAGTTTGACGAAACATTTGCCGTATGGTTGGCGCATGAAATTTCTTTAGAACTTGATAAAAAAAAATGACTAAATATTTGCCACAGGATTAGCGTACAAACAAAACCAGAAGCCAGAACTGAAGGGATATTTGACCAAACATTTGACGTTCGCTATGTGCATACTTTGTAATATAACATAAGGAAACATAAGCCGTAATACGTTCATGTACGTTTACAACGCGACCTTTGGTGTTTGATTAACATCTTCCTTGTTTTAATGAAATAAATGCTATTGAAAAAAGTAGTCACAAGGACTAAGGGGCCATCCATAAAGTACGTCACACGTAAAGGGGTGGAGGGGGTCGACAAAGTGTGACATGGTGTGACAAGGGGTAGGAGGGGTCCTAAGTTTCGTGACATCACATTTCAAAATCTAATATACCTACTCATATCTAGAGATACTAATCGCGTAATTTGAAATATTAATTTAACTAAAAAATATTTCCAACTCTATCTTTAGGACAATACGGTTTCAATTGTTTTGTTGATAATCAGTATTTAATCTTTTTCATACAAGGTCTGATGTAGTTCCGATTTTTTGCGTATTCAGTATTCGATCCGAATTTATAAGTGTTGATTTCATAAAAAAAGTACTTAATTTAAATGGAAATAAAACTAATTTCGGAACTGCTGTTTTAATTTAATAATTTTTCGATGTGAAATTGCAAAACATGTGACGTCACACTAGGGAGGGGGGGGTCTCAGAAATGTGACCACCTGTGACAAGGACGGGGGGGGGTTAAAAAATAATGAAATTCGTGTGACGTACTTTATGGATGGCCCCTAATGACAGAAGTGAAAATTTAAAACTTTTAAAAACAGTTATGTATGGATATTTAAATTAATTATTTGATTTTAAATTAAAATTTATCGAATTTCAATATTCATACCAATTAATATTGATATTATAAATTCGAAGCTAACTCTGTCTGTCCGTTACGCTTCAACGTCTAATCTAGTGCACCGATTTCAATGAAATTTGGTATGGAGATACTTTGATTCTTGAGGAAGGGCATAAATCTACTTTGTACCTATATAACCACAGCCAAAACCTAGTTTGTATGTTTACAAATATCTATTTATCTTTTTTGATGAAATGGCAACCAGCCGGATTACTCGGATCAGCTATTTCTGCCGATTTCAAGTATTTATCGTCTTCAATTATCAAGTCTTCCAGTCTTCCAGTCTTCAAGTCGTTGTCGTGATGAAATAAATGATGAAAAATATATAAAATGTGGATGACATGAAATGGGGACCGTCTTTCGACAAAACCAAAAACGATCTCCTAATATCTATTCATTCTCAGCTGGTTTAAGGGTTATCACGTAGCCATGTTCGTGACGAAGTCGTCACATGGCTTTATTCCTCACCCAAATCAGTCTACAGAAGTTTTCATTTCAAAAAGACAGTACGGGCTGTCTTTTTGAAATGAAAACTATAGAATACTAGTGTTGCCCCGCAGTGTTACCCGCGGTTGTTCTACCACGGGGCTCAGCTAGTATATTTATATGATAATTATTATTCTTAAATGCCATTTAAATACCTTCTGCCATAATTACTTTAACTTCAATCACATTGAACTTTCATACAAACTATCATCCCCCGTTTAACCCCAAAAGGGGGTCGATTTCTAAAGATACATTTATTAGTACACCTCCACACTATCTACGAGTATAAATCATACATTTTAAATTTCAAGTTTATTACTTCAAAAATATAGGACTTTTTTACAAACTTTCAACCCCCGTTCCCCCCCCCCTACCTGCCAAATTTTAAATTTGATTAATTAGTAGGTAAGTGGTATTTCGATTTATATACGAAAAACATTCCTTTGTCCCAGACTCAGTACAACAATTTATGGATTACATAAATCCCGTGTCAGGTTTGAACGCATAATACCCAACACAGAAGAAAATTAGCGAGGTGGCCGTTTTAACCACTATGTCATCCATGCAGCATGTACGAAGTTCAGCTTAAAATTTTAAGCTCAATTGTAATCATGATAGCTGTAGAATTAGCTAATGAATAAATAAATGAATGATTCATAACGCATCCTTACAGCGACAGTTTCGCTTAATGAGTCACTTTGAGAAGCTATGGGAAACGATGTCATGTGGTTACGAAGGGGTGAATGAATGACTGCTAAAATGGTACAACATCGGGCCCATATGTCGCCTGAAGGGTCATTGTTTAAATTCTCGGAATATTAAGTTATTCATCTGTTAATTTTGTCGTCAGTTGTACAAAAAGAAATAAAAGTAAAACTAATTTATGACTCGGTCCCATATTTTTTTGAAGTGAAAACTTCTTTAGCGGCGCTGTGTACTTTTTTGGAATGGGTAAAAATGTATAAACTCGCGTCAGGTCACGTGACCTGATCGAAAATTCGTAAGACGGATGGATAGAGGACGTATAAACTCGCGTCAGGTCACGTGACCTAATCGAAAATTCGTAAGACGGATGGAGAGAGGACGTATAAACTCGCGTCAGGTCACGTAACAGGACAGGCGGCGCAGGGCGCTTGCGCGAATGTTCGTGTGTGTATGTAATATAAATTGTCATGTTTGTGTACGATAGCGCAATAAATGAATATTGTATTCCACCACATAAATAATAGTACTTTTATACTGATAATGAAAGCAATTCGTACAAAATTATTCTCTAACCATTCCAAAATATCAAAAATGCACAACGTTAATATTCAAGTTTTCACTTCTGCCGGCACTCCCGGAGTGCAATTTTTTTTTTAAAGACAACTCCCCCGTCTGTACTAATATTACAAAGCTGAAGAGTTTGTTTATTTGAACGCGCTAATCTCAGGAACAGCTGGCCCAATTTGAAAAATTCTTTCAGTGTTGGATAGTCCATTTATCGGGGCTATATATCATCACACTAAGACCAATAGGAGCGGAGCACTACTGAAGAATGTTACAAAAACCGGGGAAACATATTACACTACGGGCAATAAGAGTCGTAAATGAGGTTGCCTGGATCAGCTAATTAGGAATATACATCCTCAAGAGTCAGTAGAGTAGAGAGAGAGTACAAATATGTGCATCTATTTAGAAATCTACACATGTCAATAAAATTTAAGAGTCTGTTTGTAATTTCAAATTAACAGCTTTTCAATAAGTGCATTTAAACAGCTAAGCTATTTAAAAAGAAAAACTGTCTGTTCTGGCTGACCTCTAGAACGGCTGACCCGAGTCTTTCAATGACACATAGCTGATGATATAAAGGTGTAACTTAGGCCAAATTTTTGGTGTATATACTATGTATACATTTAGTAAAAAACGGTTATATTAATATTACAAACAGACACTCCAATTTCATTTATTTCTATAGATAGAGTATAGATAATCTGAAACTTCTCCAACGATTTTCATGAAATTTAGTATGCAGGGGATGTTTCGGGAACGATAAATGGATCTAGTAAGGATTCATTTATCGTGGACTCTGTGTAAAAACTGATATTCAGGTAGTCCGTGGGAGAGCTATGCTTCGGCATGAATAGGTCGGCTCGACCGGAGTGATACCACGGCCTCACAGAAAACCGGTGTGAAATAGCGTTTGCGCTGTGTTTCACCGAGTGAGTGAGGATACCGGAGGCCCATACCCCAACCCCTCCCCCCATCCCCTTTCCCATCCCCCAAAGGTCGGCAACGCACTTGTGACGCCTTTGGTATTGCGGGTATCCATGGGCGGCGGTAATCGCTTACCATCAGGTGATACGTCTACTCGTTTGCCCACTATTCAATAAAAAAAAAAGAACCGGTTGATCTAGTAGCCGATCTCAAATATTATTGGAAATAATAAAGGCTAGAAATATGATATTGTAAAGTAAGTTAAAATAAGAAAGGATTTTTGGAAATGTCCCCATTAAGAGAATAAAATAAAATATGAAATATTGCATCGAAGTCATTACCAAAGCGAGTGTATTCGCAGTTCATAGCTATTTATGTATGTTTTCACACAGAATCAGCTATATGTGAACATCGAACGTTAATTATTGTTTATTTCTTATGTAGTATTAGAAACATAATGTGTCGTATAAAAGAAAGTCGGCGAGAGTCAATAAAAAACTTTCATTAATGAGAAAATATTGAATTTATGTTTTGTGACTATATTTTATATTACGAACGTAAAGTTTAGAAATTAATTTAAGTGATTTGCAAACATATAATACTCGTATCTATATAAAAGCTGAAGAGTTTGTTTGTTTTTTTGAACGCGCTTATCTCAGGAACCGCGGGTCCGATTTGAAAAATTCTTTCAGTGTTGGATAGTCCATTTATCGAGGCAGACTATAGACTATATATATCATCACGCTAAGACCAATAGGAGTGCAGCCCCAATGAAGAATGTTTAAAAAACGGAGGGAAATATTACGCTTGCGAGGGTCAGCTAGTGAATTAATATAAGAAGTATACAAATTTGTATTTTGGTACCAGTAGGACAAAATATGTCTCGATTAACGGGCTTGTAAGTGCAGTAGTGTTAAATCGAAGGTCGTGAGTTCGATTCCCAGGATAAAAGTTTGTGTGATGAAAACGTTAATTAGGGCCGTAAAACGTTAATCTTTAAAATTATCGTATGTCCTCTACCATAATATGCATGTATTACCCACATAAACCTTCCTCTTGAGTCACTCAATCTATTGTTGAGAGGTGCATTAAAATCTGTTGAATAATTTAAATGATCAGACAGTGGCAGGGACTTTATTTTATACTACTACCTCGCCGGGCTTCGCACGGATTCTTTACGAATAATTTAACATAGCCTAAGTTACTCTAAAAAAGCCTTCCTCAAAAATAACTCTATCTATTTGTAAAAACCGCATAAAATTCCGTGCTTTTGAATTTATCGCAAACAGACAGGCAGAAAGACGCAGCGGAGGAGTTTGTTTTATAACATGTAGTGCTGATGATATAGATATGTCTATGAGCTAATATTATAAAGCTGAAGAGTTTGTTTATTTGAACGCGCTAATCTCAGGAACTACCGGTCCGATTTGTTAAGTTCTTTTAATGTTAGATAGCCCATTTATCGAGGTAGGCTATAGGCTATATATCATCACGCTAAGACCAATAGGAGCGGAGCACTTATGAAAACTACGGGTAATAAGAGAAGAGACGTAAACGAGGTTGCGTGGGTCAATATATACCCTCTATCTAGTACTGGACCAAAGGGCTATGTTTGAAATATTCAGTTATTGTTACTATAGTTTGTACATAATCTGCACAGCTCGTCGTTCATTATCTTGACATTTAATTGTTTTAATTTATGCCCTTCGTGTCAATATAATTTATTACGATTCAATGACCGAGTTATCGTGGTCTTGTGTGGGTTTGCAAATAGAGAGAAATCTTATAGTCAGTATAAAACTTTTTTTTTAGGAAGCGTATGGCAAACGATCAGACGTATCGCCTGATGGTTAGCGATTACCGGCGCCCATGGACACAAGTGCGTTGCCAGCCTTTGGGGGATAGGGAGGGGGATGGAGGAAGGGGTTGTGTGTATATCCTCACTCACTCGGTGGAACACAGCGCGAGTGCTGTTTCACACCGGTTTTCTGTGAGGCCGTGGTATCCCTCCATTCATGCCGAAGCTTTACTCTGACTAGCTAATTTATCAATGTCGAGTTTTTCTTTCGGACATCTAACACACAAACGCCATCTAGTTCCAAGCTAAGCAGAGTTTGTGTTATGGGTACTAGACAACTGATATAAATACATATATATTTGTTATTGTAAATACATACATATTATGCATAAAAAACATCCAAACCTCGAAACACGTGGGACCGTGGGAGAGCTATGCTTCGGCATGAATGGGTCGGCTCGACCGGAGTGATACCACGGCCTCACAGAAAACCGGTGTGAAATAGCGTTTGCGCAGTGTTTCACCGAGTGAGTGAGGATACCGGAGGCCCATACCCCAACCCCTCCCTCTATCCCCTTTCCCATCCCCCAAAGGTCGGCAACGCACTTGTGACGCCTTTGGTGTTGCGGGTGTCCATGGGCGGCGGTAATCGCTTACCATCAGGTGATACGTCTGCTCGTTTGCCCACTATTCAATAAAAAAAAAAAAATAAAAAAAAAAAATAAAAAAAAAAAATTTGCAAATCATACAAATATTTGGTCCAACCGGCAAATTGACACCCGAGACCAGTTTTACAAGTTGATGCTTGTTATGTTGTATTTATTGACTCGAAAATTACACCATGAACGGTTATATCGGTTATCGGGTATCATTAACGGTATGGAAATTCGTCTATCAATAGATCGGCTTTAAAACCCCAAATTATGGTTTTATCATCAATACTACTTTACATACTATCAATGCAATAATTAAAAGTGTTTAAAATTAACGTCAAACATTATTATTATTTATTTTATTTTTATTTATGTTACAGGGGGCAAACGAACAAACGTATCACCTGATAGTAAGCGACACCCGGAACAACGTATACCTGATAGTACGCGATTACCGCCGCCCATGGACACCCGGAACACCAGAGGCGTCACAAGTGCGTTGCCAGCCTTTGTGGGATGGGGAAGAGTTAGGGTTAGGGCCTCCGGTATCCTCACTCACTCGATGAAACACAACGCAGGTGTTGTTTCACATCGTTTTTATGTGTCATCACACAAAGTTATCCCATATGGGGGCGAGCTAACCGCTTAACCATCACCGCCATCCGTGCAGTCGAAACAGTTTTCGAAAACAATCTTTTTTAATTGTCTTGTTTTTTTAAGTTATCAAAGACTTTACTCTCTCTCTCTCTCTCTCTGTTGTAACTAAGCAGAACTGATAACACGACTATTAATTTTATTACCAGATTCATAATGCAGATGCGCTTGCGTCATGTACATTTGCAACTTGGTACCTAAAATTATGTGAAAGTATTCAAATACCTTGATATTTATCTGATACATTTGAACGTGCAATTCTTGTACATATATTTACAACTGGCTGACCCACGCAACCTCGTTTATGTCTCTAAGCCCGAAGTGTAATATTTTTACCCAGTTTTTGTAACTTTCTTCATTGGTGCTCCGCTCCTATTGGTCTTAGCGTGATGATATATAGCCTATAGCCTTCCTCGATAAATAGACTATCCAATACTGAAAGAATTTTTCAAATCAGGCCAGCGGTATTTGAGATTAGCGCGTTCAAATAAACAAACAAACTCTTCAGCTTTATAATATTAGTATAGATCTGAATCTCGGACACGGCTGTAACGATTTTCATGAAATTTAGTTATAGGGGTGGTTTAAAAAAATACCGAGCGAATCTCCATCATCTAGGTACTAATAATAATAACGTATAATGATTGCGGTGACTAATTAAGAATAAGGGTGTCATAAGAGCTAAGGGAATAAACTACACAAGACAACGGTGGTTTAAGCGGTCACTACGCCGCTTGCTACTGCGCCAAGTGCCGTGGGTTCAAATCCCACGTGGGACATCACTTTGTGTCCATCCACAAAATGTTGTCCTGAGTCTGGATGTTCTTTGTGTCCGTTACATGTATGTTTGTAAAGTCCCCCGCGACACAGGATGTATATTCCTAATGCGGGAGTTGTCTTTTAAAAAAATTAAATGAAATGAACAGCACTGCAAAGAGAAGGAAAAATCGAACCTTATATATATACCTTGTGTCCAGCGTTGTATACAGTATACATTAAACCAAACCCTTGGAAGGCCTATGTCCAGCATACCGTTAAAATAAATAAATATTTCGGACATCTAACACACAACGCCATCTAGTCCCAAGCTAAGCAGAGCTTGTGTTATGGGTACTAGACAACTGATATAAATATTTATATACTTTTTTTTGTAAATACATACATATTATACATAGAAAACACCCAAACTCCGAAACAAATATTTGCAGATCATACAAACATTTGGTCCGATAAATCGAACCCGAGACCTCAAACTTAGCAGTTGCATACGCTACCACTACGCCACCGAGACAGTCGAGTGTAAATGATTTATCATGAAGAAAGTCGCTCGTAAATGTTTATGCACTATGTATATTAATATAACTTCGCAATATAATGTGAAAGTTTACATTTAACTTGATATTTTAAATGTTAAATCGCGATCTAATTAGTTCAAATTAGTCATAATATTAATAGCCTCGCATATCTCACACACGGTTTAATATGCATATCGAAACACGCAGACCGGCACACATATTAACGCATATAAATTATTGCACAGATTTATTCGTCCGTAAGCGAGACGGAGAACGTGAGAGCATTCCCGGAAAACCGACCTACCTTGGCAGTCGGGGAAGCTAGACATTAGCGGGTTCTGTAGTCCTCTCTGCCTCACAACTGCAGTACATCCCGGAATGACCACTGGTCACCCCAGGGGCAGGATATTATCGCACTCTAAGACCTAGATGTTATTGCTTTTCCAATGCAAATAAACTATTTTTTCAAGCCATAAGCTAATAAATGAACACTAACTTTAGTGAAGAGTCCTTCGAGCCGGCGTTTTGTTGCGGGTGGGTTATTATTTAACATTTTTATTGTATACGCTTGTCTTTAGTTTTAAATAGGCATATAAACAGTGGCATACGTATAATGATACCACCTTATATTGTTTAATTTATAGGTACGTCATAATTTATCATACAATCGCTATGAGTTCTTCCTTTGATTGTTATTCATAAGGCCCTGTATCTCATTGTGTTGGTTTAATGTAACTATTGGTCGGTTTCGCGACTCACTTTGAATAATATACCACCTATAATCTGTCCATTTTATTTTCCTAGTGACAGTTGTTTTTGCACAAAGTCTGTATCCTCAAATACACTGAATTGTTCATCTTTCGAATTCAGTTCGCCCTCAGGGTTGATGAGATCCGAGGGCAGTAGCTTCGTGGAAAAACTATGTGGAGGAACGGGTATCATGTCCTTCCAACACAAAGGGAGGATCCTCCGACCAGGCGAGGTGATCATGCCTGGCCGGCCACTGCCCAACTGTTGATTTTGGTATGTTGTACATATGATGATTGGCGCGAGAACTTCTATTGCGCGATTCAGGATTGGTGACTCCGTGTAGTGCGTTACTTCGTAGCTCAGTGTATCTTCGGTAGATGGCGCTGTAGTAGGTTACTGTTGTGTTGTATGTGGAAGTCGCCACACCTAATATTCACGTAGAATCGATTGAACTAGAAGCCGATCCCAATAACCTTGGAATTAATAAAGGCTAGGAACAAAAATCGAACATAACTTTTGGCGCATACCAGCAATACGGGGCTAGCTAAATTATAGCAATAAATCTAACGTCCTTAAAGAATTTTACAATAATAGAATTGAACTCGAGTCATTCCTAAATCAATAATGTTTTGCGTATCCGGTGAATGATCGCAGAATACCAATAAATCTATGAATCACTAACTTGAGTCAACGAAGAATCGCTTTAAAATCGTATGTGATATTCAAGTATGAATCTGTAGAAGTACCTTGATCATTACATGAAATAATTCTGCACTGTTACGTGTGGGGTTCGTGGCCAAGTTGTGTTTGAGCCTTCCAAAGTGACTCTGCCTGATGAAAAGCATGACTAGAATACAGAAAAAAATGTGGTCACCATATTCCTTGTGAATACAGAAACTGCAGAGAAAGAAGAAAATGCAGGATGGTGATCCACACTGTGGTGGCTTATTTATTGAGGTGCTGCTTGAATACAAAAGCACGAATGCTGTCATGAGTTTAGGTTGATCTTATGTGAGAGGGTAATGGGTCGAGTCGGTCCATTTTTTTTTTAAAGGTGACGGGTTGCCGAGCATTCGTTTCGCCTGATGGTAAGCGATTACCGCCGCTCATGGCTCGACTGGAGTGATATCACGGCCTCACAGAAAACCGGTGTGAAAAAACGCACTTGTGACGCCTCTGGTGCTACGGGTGTCCATGGGCAGCGGTAATCGCTTACCATCAGGCGATACGTCTGCTCATTTGCTTATTATTCAACAAAAAAAAATCAGATTAGGCCATTATTATTGCAGCTACATATATCTAACTAGCTGACCCACGCAACCTCGTTTGCGTCTTCTATTGCCCGTAGCATGAATTTTTTTCCCCGTTTTCGAAACATTCTTTATTGGTGCTCCGCTTCTATTAGTATTAGCGTGATGATATATAGCCTATAGCCTTCCTCCATAAATGGACTATCCAAGACCGAAATTAATTTTTCAAACCGGACCAGCGGTTCCTGTAATTAACGCGTTCAAACAAACAAACAAACTCTTCAGCTTTACAACATTAGTATAGATAAATAAACACAAACATTCAAAATAGGATGTGCCATTCTCAGCTGACAATGGATTGTTTTGGATATATGACTGCATTAGTATATGTGACATGACTTTTATAATAACAACGTTACACATCTCATACACGGCAATCTCATCCCAAATTAGGTAGGCCCTGTACTATGATAATCAGACTGGTGATAAACATACTTACATGTTTTTAAACACTCACATCTTTTTAATACGTTTAAACGATACATTGACTGCCTCGGTGGCGCAGTGATAATGACGCATTCACTGTGCTTGATGCCTCGGGTTCAAATCCAGGGTCGGATCAAGTGTTTGTGTGATCTAAAAATATTTGATTCGGAGTTGGGGTGTTTTCTATCTATACTAATATTATAAAGAAGTAAAGTTTGTGTGTTTGTTAAATTGTAGGGGGTAATCTCGGGATCTACTAAACCGATTTTAAAAATTCTTTCAGTGTTGGATAGTCCATTTATCGAGGAAGGCTATAGGCTATATATCATCACGGTAATACTAATAGGAGCGGAGCACCAATGAAGAA
Organism: Spilarctia lutea; assembly: GCA_916048165.1. NCBI lineage: Eukaryota > Metazoa > Arthropoda > Insecta > Lepidoptera > Erebidae > Spilarctia > Spilarctia lutea. The sequence continues at coordinate 2,841,177 of OU696498.1, read as the reverse complement.
TGTTTCAAAAACGGGGAAAATTTTCACACTACGGGCAATTGAAGACGCAAACGAGGTTGCGTGGGTCAGCTAGTGTATAATATGTATGTATTTACAATAAAAAGTATTTATATATTCATATCAGTTGTCTAGTACCCATAACACAAGCTCAGCTTAGTTTGGGACTATATCTCGTTGTGTTAGATGTTCAAAATATTTATTTATTTATACATAATCTAAATCTCGACGTTTTTCTTTGGTAAATTTTGTAAAAAATAATCCAAGCTATATTGATTTATCGACACCGAAACCCCTTGCATATGTGCAACCCCTTGCATACCTTTAAACGAGCATATGCAAGAAATACTCGTTTAAAGGTATTAGATGAAGATAATTAAGATATACTTAGCGTGTTCTTTGCTTAGTATAATAAATAAGTAATAATTTAAAAGGTACCGTTTTTTTTCAGTTATAATGCTGTAGGTAATTTGAAATTAAACCAGACCAGTCAAATAACGTTAAAAATGACTGTGAAATTAATTTTATACTTTCATATTTGACTGCCTCGGTGGTAGCAGTTTTAGCGTATGCGACTACTGTGACACGAGTCTCGGGCTTGACTCCCGGGTCGGACCAAATGTTTATATGATATGCAAACATTTATTTGGGAGTTTGGGTTGGATTTGATGAATGCGTTTACAATAAACGTATATTTGAACACATGAATTCAAATTCAGGTTCAAAATCATTTATTCAATTAAGAGACTAAGTAACATTTATGTACGTTAAACTTAAGCTACAGTTAAAAATCATAGATCGACACAAACAGACGCCACAGTATGTACTGGATTGTCAAGTTAAATACGATGAAAACACCAAAATCTACTGCCCGCTTGTGTCGATCTTAACTTCCAGTTTCCAAAGTACGTAGGGAATTATGAGAAGAATACTGCCAAAGAAACTCATGGTTGTGAAGCGTGGCCGGTGCTGGAGCGACACAAGCAAGAGCTGCGCGTCACGGAGAAACTGCAGGAGAGTCGTCTGCGCTGGTTCGGCCACGTTTTACGGCAGCCGCCTTCCTATGTGGGCAACAAGAGACTGGCCATGCCGCCCCCGCCGGGTCCCGGTAGAAGGGGTAGACCCAAGTGCTGGTTTGACTTCGTAAAGGGACATGCGTGCTAATGGTCTCACTACCAAAAATGCCGAAGACCGGGCAAAGTGGAGAAGAAAAAGCAGGACAGCGGACCCGGGCTCCAGAATGGAAGCAACCGGGATAAACGCTAGGACGATGATAACTGCCAAAGAATCTCATGGCCAATCTTTTTAAAAGTCAGATTTTAGTTTGGTCAGTTCGATTTCGACAACACTCCCCCACTGCTAATCTTGGTGGGTGGTGGTCCGAGGGGGTATCAAGCCGGTATAAAAGACGTGTAATGCCCAAACATGGCTATTTACAATATTGGATTATTTTATTCTAATAGGCTTTTCTGTGTTTTGTAATTCTAAAACCATTTGAATTTGATATGAATGTGAGTTCGATAAGCTTTCGGGCAAAATAATTAGTAGGTACCAATTATTTGTCCCTGACGCTTGGCACACACGGATAAAAAAAGGCAGAGTTTTGACCGGCACATTTTTTTGTAGAATATATTCTAAAAATGAACCTTGGTTAGATCGATTTAAACTCTCCTTGAACCCCCTGCATAATAAATTTCAAGGAAATATAAGACTTTAATACGATTTGTTCCAAGAAATAAAAATACCCTATACATACTCTTAAAGGGATTTTAATTTCTTACAATATCTAAAACTATTTTTATAAATTTTATGGTGTGTGTACTGGCGTACGAGTGTCCTTCACCTTATACGTCGGTATGACCTTAGTCGTTATACGGGTCAAGAACTTTCTGGCTTCTGTCTGTCTGTCTCAGACACAGATAACAGTAATACACATAAACGTTATATTTATGGCTTCTTTTAGTTACTTTACCATATGGATTTCCAATTAATTTTACCTTAAGAATAGCATCAACTCTTGTCGAATCGTGTTTACAATTTTTTTAAAATCCAGTTTGGTTGTAGACACAAACTCAATAACAAAGTGGTTCGAACTGAAAAATTGTTTTAAAGTAGGATAACACATTTATCGAGGAACGCTATACGCTCCATAACATTAAGTCACAACCAGAAAGAGTAAAGTATCAAGAAATAATGACCTCGTGACTATTTTGCAGAGGCTTGAATTATATGCATAATTAGCCTTTGACAACATTATCCTGTTATTAGGCGGGTAATGCTTATCGCACCATAACATTCGTTGAGAAGATAAAGGGCATGAGTGAGACTCTCCAAGAACTTATTTAGCCACTAATCCCCGGGGCGGCCTGTTTCAACTGTACGGAGGCGGACAATGAACGTATCAGTGGCTTTTGGTATACTCCCTGTCGCACAAAATATTTATCGTCACTGTCCTTCTCCTAAGGATCGTAGTTTTATGATTTGGTCAAAGTTCAAGTTCAAAAAAGTTTTTTTTTTATTGAATAGTGGGCAAACGAGCAGACGTATCACCTGATGGTAAGCGATTACCGCCGCCCATGGAAACCCGCAACACCAAAGGCGTCACAAGGTCGTTGCCGACCTGGCGGGGATGGGAAAGGGTGATGGGGAAAGGGTTGGAGTATTGGCCTCCGGTATCCTCACTCACTCGGTGAAACACAGCGGAAACGCTATTTCACACCGGTTTTCTGTGAGGCCGTGGTATCACTCCGGTCGAGCCGACCCATTCATGCCGAAGCGTGGCTCTCCCACGGTTGTTCAATAGTCGTGTGTGTAAAGTTATTATAATGTACTTAAACTTCCACTATAATATTGATGATTTATTTATTTATTTATAAACTTCATGCACGCATGTATATCGGCGGGCCATTAACCCAAGGCATTCTGTACTAATCAACCTTTAGGTGGTGTAGAATTTTTGTAAGGAATTAGTATTAAAACCGGCCGCAACATCATAAATGACCTACCACATTACATTGGTCCCTTTCGTTCGGAAACGCAACGTATTTAAGGTACGTTCAAGGACTGCGGCATGCGTAGGCGCATACAGTATCGCGTTTACTTGCATATCAGGTATCAGTGTCCATGTTGTTAATACTTCGATCGTATTTACTTTAAATTTATTTATAGTACGTGTAATGAGTGTTTACATTACACAATTTGAGTGATATATTTTTTTTAAAGAAAACAATTACCAATCTTTAGTTACAAGAAAAAGTTTAGAAACCAGACTCCGTGATTTATTTATAATTTTGTACAGTCCGTATAATTTTTCCGTGGGAGAGCAACGCTTCGGCATGAATGGGCCGGCTCGACCAGAGTGATACCACGGCCTCACAGAAAACCGGTGTGAAATAGCGCTTGCGCTGTGTTTCACCGAGTGAGTGAGGATACCGGAGGTCCATACCCCAACCCCTGCCCCATTCCCCAAAGGTCGGCAACGCACTTGTGACGCTTTTGGTGATGCGGGTGTCCATGGGTGGCGGTAATCGCTTACCATCAGGTGATGCCTCTGCTCCTTTGCAAACAATTCAAAAAAAAAAAGCAGTCTATGTCACCCGAGCCATGATTACGAATCTATTGCCAATTCATTTATTAATATCGTTTAAGCAGTTTAGGCCTGGAACATACAAACATACAGAGACTGCCAAAATTACTACCCTTCCTTTGATAATAGAAATTCGAGCGATAATAGAATCATCGACTTCAATGAGCCTACGTCACGACGAACTGTATTCATCATTCTTTAACTGTTTGTTTTTTTTAATATCATGTCTTAAATAACGTTTTTAAGACAGTACATAATTTAACAATGGTGACTGACAGGATTATGATGTGAGAAGCAAAATATAAACACAGGAAACAAAACAATGAAATCGTAAATCGCTTTTAATTTCGTTTATGACCTCATTAACTAAGAATGTTCTATCACATATTGTTCTAGATTAACATCTACAGAAATTGCTGTATATAGACGTCAATAAGTATCAATGGCTTTTTTTTCTAGCGTTTATCATTCCCAAGGTTATTTGGGATCGGGTTACTCAACCGGTTTTACCTGAATATCAGATTTTCCACCCGTGAGTGAGGCGCTCATAGCCCAGTTGCATTCGGTGATTAGAAACAATTACTGATGGATGGGTGACCGCTGGTGGCATGTTACCATGAGCATCTCCGTGATTCGGATTAAGCAGTCAGTCCCGGTTGTTATCATAGTATAACAGGTCTTTGGGACAAACCCTGGTGGGATGAGGGCCGGAGGCATCTAGAGTCCTTAAAATATAGCTTGATCCCTGTGACAGTTATCACTTCCGTCATTTTAGAACTTGGAAAGACTAGGAGGCCCAATGATGCAGGAGCATCTCAATAGGCTTGTGTGGGTTACCAGCTGCGTTGATGCATTGTCTGCATTCAAAATAAGTATGGTGACCACCACTCTTGAATTCTGCTTACGCTTTCCATCAGGCGGAGTAGAGTCACTGTGACAAGCTTATTTATAAATCAAAAGCAGTCATAAGGACCGTCGATAGAAGTGAAAACTTATAACTTAGAATGTTATTTGTAAAATTAATGTGTCAAATTCGAAATTTCATAATGTTTTAATAAAAATTATCAACATTAAACATTAGCATGTTTGTGACACGAACTCATAAGAATTTCCCCTACCAAACGGTGCTCAACGCAGCCAAAGAACCGTGGGAGAGCTATGCTTCGGCATGAATGGGTCGGCTCGACCGGAGTGATACCACGGCCTCACAGAAAACCGATGTGAAATAGCGTTTACGCTGTGTTTCACCGAGTGAGTGAGGATACCGGAGGCCCATACCCCAACCCCTCCCCCCATCCCCTTTCCCATCCCCCAAAGGTCGGCAACGCACTTGTGACGCCTTTGGTGTTGCGGGTGTCCATGGGCGGCGGTAATCGCTTACCATCAGGTGATACGTCTGCTCGTTTGCCCACTATTCAATAATAAAAAAAAAAAAAAAAAAAGAAGTTTTGTGACGTCATCATGTCGGTGACGGTAACATTTTCTACTACCAAAAAGTGCTCATCGCGGCTAAAGAAGTATTCAAGTCAAAAATTACTAGGTAAATTTTACAATTGTAGCCTATGCGTTATTCTGATGTATAAGCTATATTATTGTAAAGATTCATCAAAATCCGTTTAGTAGTTTTTGCGTGAAAGAGCAACAAATATACTCACTTACATACTCACAAACTTTCGCGTTTATATTAGTAGAATAACGTATATTGTACTTTGCAATAAAACAAAACATTGGGCCGTCACGTGTTTGCTTACCACCGTTAGTGTCTTATTTTTATATTTCAAGTCTTTTCATTACTTTGTGATAAAAACTGACACGTTAACAATGAAAATATAAGTGATACAAAACAAAATCGCTTGTTTAAAATTACTTCGTCGCTTTTGCATCTAATAAAGATATCAAGTTATATTTTAAGAACTGTGGACCAACGAGCCAGTCAGTTTTACTTTTTATTTGAAACGAGAATATAAAACCTCTTTGCGTCGGGTAAATTACAATGTTATTTTAAAAAATGGGCTTTTCAATCAACTAAAAGGGAATATTAAGATAAAAACATAGTTAACGAGAGACATTTAAAAGGGCTTCGACTATTTAGATAAAACTATTGACATTCGAACGTATCATATCTATGAATGTTCTGTTTTAAGTTAAAAATTAAATAAAGACAGTAAAGCTTGGTTTATTATTTTGTTCAAATGTCCATTAATCACATATTGCTAATCTATAGTAACATTATTAATTAAAAAGCAACTGTCTGTCCTTCTGTTTTCTGCTAAACTGATGATTTAGATGAATTTCGGACCTTGGAAAAGGACATAGGATAGTTTTTGTCGTGATAAACAAACATACTACTACATATTGAACTGCCTCGGTGGCGTAGTGGTACGCGTATGCGACTGCTAAGCTTGAGGTCTCGGGTTCAAATCCTGGGTCGGACCAAATGTTTGTGGAATCTACAGATATTTGTTTCGGAGTTTGGGTGTTTTCTATGTATAGTATGTATGTATTTACAAAAAAAAAGTATATATAAGTATTTATATCAGTTGTCTAGTACCCATAACACAAGCACTGCTTAGCTTGGGACTAGATGGCGTTGTGTGTTAAATAGATGTCCGAAATATTTAGATGTCCGAAAAACATACACGCGGGCGGAACCGCTGATGCTGATCAACTGCACGTTTGGCCTAGTGGTTAAGCGGTCACCACGCCGTTCCCTACTTCACCAAGTGTTGTGGGTTCAAATCCCACGTGGAATAAAACTTTGTGTGATCCACAAATTGTAGTTCTAAGGCAGCGTGTTTTTTGTGTCCGTTTCAAGTATGTTTGTAAAGTCCCCCGCGACACAAAAATTATTCCTAGTGCGGGAGTAGAATATAAAAAAAAGTCTATAAGTATTAACAAAAGTTTAGATGAGAAATATATAAGTATGTATGTTCATCAGCATTCTGGCTTAATATAATACTCTATCTTGTTAGAGTTCAGACAGCCATATGTGAGATGCGTCAAATTACTTTTATTAATATACTTTTTTAAATGAGATATTAACCTATTTTCGTTACCTACTTTAACTGACACTGTTATGAATAAAACAGAGATAATTAAGAAATAAAAAAATAGTTAATGACTAAGTGTTTTTTTTAATATTTACTTTTAAAACTAGCTGTAACCTGCCGCGTTTCGTTGTGGCAGAATTTTGGTCGTTTGTGTGGTGATAGATTATGAATATCAACCCATAGGTGTCGTAAGAGCCGACTGAGGGAGCAAATTTTTGAGTATATTAGCTACAATATAATAATATTTGTTGAAGACGTCGAAAAAAAATAATCCGCATATCTTCTCGGTGTACCTAACATAATTTATATTGTTCAGACTGATTTCTGCCGCTTTTTTCTGGCATCGTCCTCTGGACAGTTTCATCGACGGCTGGCAGTCTAAAACTGTGCGCTTTTCTTGAAACTTTCTTCTCACACAACATAACTGTGGAATACTACATTACTGCCTCGGTGGCGTAGTGGTAGCGTATGCGACTGCTAAGCTTGAGGTCTCGGGTTCGATTCCCGGGTCGGGCCAAATGTTTGTATGATCTGCAAATATTTGTTTCGGAGTTTGGGTGTTTTCTATGTATAATATGTATCTATGTTTTTACAAAAAAAAGTATACATGTATTAATATCAGTTGTTTAGTACCCATAGTACAAGCTCTGCTTAGTTTGGGACTAGATGGCGTTGTGTGTTTAGATGTCCGGAATATTTATTTATTATTTATTATTATTTATTAATGAACTGGCGCCTGCGGTATTTCCCGACCAATACGAAAAAGGTCGTCAACGCACTTGTGACGCCTCTGGTGTTGCGGGTAACCACGGGCAGCGATATTCGCTTTCATCGCAACCATCAGGCGATACGTCTGCTCGTTTGCGCCTATTTAATAAAAACAATACGTAGAGTTCGAAGTCAGGGCGAGTTACTAGTGTAGATATATGTAGATGTGTTTGAAGATTCATTACCGAGAAGGTACATAATTGAGCATTTTAGCATTATATTATGTATGTATATATATATTTATTATGTATATTTTATTCACGGCCATGCTAACTGTTAATTTAAGTTGAGTCATCGGTATAAGTAATTGTGAATTATACAACTGGGTTTATGAAGACGGTAATTAATTTTAATAGTTTTTTTTTTGGTTTTAAGGTCGTTGTTTAATTCAAGATCACATCTAAATACACGAAGTTTTAAAAGTATTACCCAACTACGTAAAACTTTTGTTAATCTATACAATACAAATAAATAAAATTGGAGTGTCTGTTTGTAATATTAAAATAACCGCTTTTATAATACATGGGAGTAGGAACCGTCGAGTTTTCTCCCTTGTCACATAATTTTTGTACGGCGTTGCGAGATAATGGATTAGAAGAGATATTGAAATTGAATGGGACCGATGCCGTCTAAAATTAAATGACTAAATTGAGCGAGACAATCGCCGGGAAATCAAAAAGAAATCCAACTTTGTGGCTCACTATTTTTGTACGGCATCGGTCCCATTCAATTTCAATATCTCTTCTAATCCATTATCTCGCAACGCCGTACAAAAATTATGTGACAAGGGAGAAAACTCGACGGTTCCTACTCCCTCCCCTTTACCTATACTCAGTTGGACAGCTTCCAAGTGACAGCATAGTGCTAAATGTTATTGTTTTATGCCCCTGTATCTTTCTAAAAAAGTCTCCTGGTGGTTCACATGACCCATCAATTTTCGATACGGGCCCGTAGTCTAAATGTATACATACCAAACGGTACACATACCAAAATATATATTTTTAAAATTTTTGTCTGTCTGTTTGTTCCGGCTAATCTCTGGAACGGCTGGACAGATTTGGACGGGACTTTCACTGGTAGGTAGCTGATGGTACAAGGAGTAACTTAGGCTTACATTTTTTAGACTAGCTTCGCCCCGCGGCGTTACCCACGATACGACAAGAACCGCGGGTAATACCGCGGGGTTCAGCTAGTAATTTATATAGGGTGTGTCACCGGGGACATTTTTACGAATCAATTGACACCTCAAAATCGGTTCAGTAGTTTAGTTAATTGGAAGATATAAACATTTATATACGCTGCCAAAACCTACCCTCTTCTGGCTTAGCTGTTGTAATGATATTCGGCTTAGAGATACTTTAGTTCTTGAGGAATGACATAGGCTACTCGGGAATTCCTTGGGATACCACCTCCTGGTGGCATGTCGGACTCAAACTGACTAAAACTACACGCCGTTACGCGTACTAGATGCTGGGGAACCAGGTGCACTATAGAAAGGAAATCCCTGGAATTCCAATGTACCACGGGCCACCTATGGTTTGTAGATGGCCCCCTCCTGGGAGCCCCAGTGTTCTCGATCCTGTCCCCCAGAGCGCACACGCTCCGCAGTGTCTTGCCCTTATAGAGGACGGAGACCGTTCTGCGATCTCACTTTTACGACCCTTACGGGAAGACTTGAGTTGCTATTTTTAGCCACGGTCAAGGTGGTCCGACGATCGATGGATATAAGAGCAGGAGAGAACCGGTCATTATTATCTACATATCTTCGGGTGACACTATGTTCAACAGTAGTTCGAAATCGATTTAAATTTAAGAGTTCACATAAAATATACAACTTAATTATTAAACACGTTGTTTTGCCATGAAATTAAAAAAAAAACTTATGGGTACACCCTTAACATTTAGGGGGATGAAAAATATATGTCCGATTCTCTTAACCCTAGCCGATATTCATGCTAAGATTCACGAAAATCGATCGAGCCGTTTCGGAGTAGTTCAATTACGCACACCATGACACGAGAATTTTATATATTAAATCATCAATAGTCTTTTTTTTTTTTTTTTTTTATTGAATAGGGGGCAAACGAGCAGACGTATCGCCTGATGGTAAGCGATTACCGCCGCCCATGGACACCCGCAACACCAGAGGCGTCACAAGTGCGTTGCCCGATGGGGAGAGGGATGGGGGAGGGGATGGGGTATAGGCCTCCGGTATCCTCACTCACTCGGTGAAACACAGCGCAAGCGCTATTTCACACCGGTTTTCTGTGAGGCCGTGGTATCACTCCGGTCGAGCCGGCCCATTCATGCCGAAGCGTGGCTCTCCCACGGAAAGTCTTTAACAGACCGCTGCTTTGGTTGGTATAAGATTTGTGTCTAGTTTATCTTCTTTTTGCTGCTTGTCAGTCGTCTCTTACAACACTCAGTATTATCAATACGTCACGAACAGTAGCAATCAGTAAATAAAAGTACGTAATACAAACCTTATATACAATGTCAATCTATCTAGGAATACTGAAGTAATCGGCATATCGGCAAAATCAGTAAAGTCGGCATTTTATCCGAACGTCAAAAAATTCTAACAATTAACGATAGTCGGATATTAAGTGGTACGTCTAGTGTAATTATTTATTATGCAGTTTGAACTAGTTCTAAGTTAGATCTCTTCAAAAGTTATTAAATTTTGCCGATATTTGCCACATTTTGGAAAGTTCTTATTGATCATAGTGTGATTTTATTTAGCCGATAGCCTTTCACGATAAGTGGTTATTAAACACTAAAAGAATTGTTCAATTCGAACTAGAAGTTTCTGAGATTAGCGCGTTCAAATAAACAACTTTTCAGCTTACTAATATTAGTGATAGATGACACGGTTTAATAATATACAATTAACCTTAAAAACATGTTCATGGTGAAATTCTAATAAATGTTCACCCTTAGATGAAAATTTTTCTTTAAAAATTTAATTTGTACAACGGTCTAATACCAAGCTTCATATACATACTGCAATAAAAGAATTTTCCAAATCGATCCACGAATGACGTCGTAGGCACTGAGATAAAAAACGTAAAAAGAAATAAAAATAAATCCAGAATGCAAAACTGCTTTTTTTGTAGAAGGTTAACAATAAATCCTAGTCAAAAGGATTTATGTGGGCCTTCCACAGACTATACATAAAAATATATTTCATTTGTGAGAGTCGAGTTCGAGTTCTCACAAGTGCAATAGAACATTATGGACTCGCATCCAACTAGATTCTAGTTAGAATAAGATAAGATGACGCCATGCATAAGTAACACAGAAGCATTCGTTTGTATAACACAGGTAAATGAACTGTTTTTTGTCAAGATACTTAATTCAATATCAAATTAATACACTTCGGTGGTTTCATAAGAAGTTTACTAGACGACTTGAGTATTTAGAAATAACATTTGTCTATTGATTTCGCAACATTTTTTTGCTACTTAATATTAAGAGCATAGTTATTTTTATCACAAATAATAGTTTTGCTTCTACCCTCCTATATAAAAGGTGTTAGTCGCATTCATGACAGAAAAGTAAATCGAAATTAAATTATACAAAACGTTTTCAAGACACGATCGAATTAAATGTCGACTTAAAATCTTGTAATCTAAATGGCCTGCAAAGAAACATAAACTGATATAACCCGATTGGCTATGCGCTTCAAATAAAAGTTTTTAAAACAAAAGCATCCAAGTAAAACCTGTTTGCAAAATCTCACGATTTCGCGCGGATGCGGCCGGTGCGCCGCACAATTTTTTTTTTACTTTTTTTACACTCAAAACAGGAGTAATACACTCACAAAAAGAAAATGTTATAAAAATAATGATCAGTGTATAAACACTCACCTGTAATTAAAACCGACACGAAATTAATATGTACTTTAATTAGTTTAATTCAGAATACTCTTTCGAAATGCAATCACCGGCGCACACTCGTGACTAGCGGACATTAACACCGGCGGTACTGCCAACGTGACAGCAGAAGTTCCGTAAAGTTGGTGTATAATAATACCACTATTTAGAATGGATTTTTCTACTAAACTTGTAAATAGTCCTACCATTTTCAGTTCCAACGTTGCCATGCGTTATTTATTTCGCTAACAAATTACAATTTAGGTTAGCATTAGTCGATTTTCTTTTTCTTTTTAAACTTGAAAGATGTTAGTCGCTACCCAACTTGTGTAAGAAATCGTAACATATAATACGATATTATATATATATAAAGATTTATTATTATTATTATGATTTTAATAGGGCTAAACTTATCATATTATTATTCTCTAGCACATTATCCTTTCAAAATACTGTGGGTGTCACGTCCCTCTAGCACAATGAAGGAGTAATGATACCTGGCTGACCACGGCCCAATGATTAATGTTGGTATGTTTTATAAATTTTAATCTGAACTGAGAAAAAATAATAATAAATCTGTTTCTACAAAATACCTCATACCTAGTTATACCTAGTCCTTTCAAAAATGCACATCTCTAGTTGTCAAATTTGATTTCAAAATTTCAACCGTTTGTTTTTGTCAGTTGAAGAAGCTAAGGATTTTGATTTGAATGTTGTTTTATTTTTGTGTATTTAGCAAGCTTGATGAAAAATCCTTTAAAAGCCATTAGTATATTAACTAAATCGCAATTTAGTGTAAGACGAAGTAAAATACGTATTGAAACTTGAAAAGGGAACGTCAATCGCATTATATCAGGTAAAAATCAAATTACCATTTAAAAACTGTTTTATCTCTCTTAGCATTAATTAATCACGTTCGTTTTGTCTATGCACATAATAAATAAACAAAACACTTTATACAATTAATGTTTTTAGAAATGGATCCTATAGCCGAACGTATTGCTAAATTAAGAGAGGAAAGGCGCGAAAGGGAAAAGGCGCGAATTGAAAAGGTAAGCAAAGCATTTTATTACAGTATTCTTATTGGTATTGGTTTTTATGTCCATCGATCACTCGATCGATTATTCCAAATATTATTCTCAACTCATTGGGAAATATTATGGATCGTTTATTGTCTACCAATATTCACTTTCTTGTGAAATTAAGTTGTGTGATTTCAATATATAATATATATTATTACCTGGATATACACATGTATATAAATATTAAAATATTATTTAATTCGACACTCAAAAAAATACCATCTTAACACTTGCCTTTTTGTTATTAATGTCTTAAAAAGTAACGAAACGAATTTTCTTTTAAATATTTATTTATAACTAGCTTTCCCGGCAAATGTTGTTTTGCCATAAAAATAAAAAATCCTAAAACCCTAGGTCACCATTATCATTTAGGGCTGATTATCAGACCTACCCGATATACACACAAACACAAAAATCGGTCCAGCCGTTATGGAGGTATGGTATGAGATTTCTTTTGAAACACAGGTAGTGTGGTGTTCATCACATAGCACTCATAAGGAAGTTTTAATTCTAGAAATAATCTACTCTCTTTCACTCTATTGGTCCTGCTGTTCACAATTATAGTTTTAGTAAGACAACTCTGCAACTAACTAAGAGTATCACCTGTGTCGCAAGGGGTTTTAAAACATCATGAAATAGACACAACATTTAGACTCGGAATAACAAAGTGTTGTTCCATGTTGAGATTAGTTGTTACCACTGTTCCTAACAATCGCTAAAGTATTTGATCAATATTTTAATGTACTTAAAATATCATTGTATTATATCATTAAATATCCCGTTTTAGTTTTACACTAGTGTAATTTAGTATAAGCATTAAGTGTAATAACTATATTTTTAAACTAATGTCTTACACTGTAACATATGTATTGGTGAAATAAAGAAATATTACTATGATTAGACTGTATAATTATAGAATTTCACCGTGGGAGAGCCGCGCTTCGGCATAAATGGGCCGGCTCGACCGGAGTGATACCACGGCCTCACAGAAAACCGGTGTGAAATAGCGCTTGCGCTGTGTTTCACCGAGTGAGTGAGGATACCGGAGGCCCATACCCCAACCCCTCCCCCATTCCCTCCCCCCATCCCCCAAAGGTCGGCAACGCACTTGTGACGCTTTTGGTGTTGCAGGTGTCCATGGGCGGCGGTAATCGCTTACCATCAGGTGATGCGTCTGCTCGTTTGCCTCCAATTCAATAAAAAATAAAAAAAAAAAAATAAAAATATTATTCATATTTAGTTCAAAATATTGAAATGTTGAAATTTAGACTGGCATGCACGCCAACCAGAATTAAGTTAAAAATATTAAGCCAAAGGTTAAGGGTTTAATTTCTAACTATGACAAATAACTGTATGATGAGTAAATGTAATTACCAATATTCATTTCTTTGACCATTAAAGTCATTTAAAAATTTGCTCAAGATGCCAACAACGCCTTAAATCGTTCACTTGTGTACTTTTCAATGAAGAAGAAAACTTGAGTAATAATCATCATCTTCCTAGCCTTTATTATTCCCAATATTTGGGGTCGGCTACCAGTTCAACCGGTTTTACCTGAATATCAGTTTTTACACAGAGCGACTGGCATCTGACCTCCGCAACCCTGAGGGCGAACTGAATTCGAAGGTTGAACTAGTTGTCAGTATATTTGAGGGCACTGACTTCCCAATAACGATTGCCATAGATGTTCATGACAACCGGGACCGACGGCTTAACGTGCTCTCCGCCGCACCGCCACCGCCATCGCCGCCATCTTCCATACTCCGGGCTGCTATTAGGAATTTCTTGTAGGAAAAACCCTACAGCAGTCCGACTCGGGAATAGAACCCGAGACCTCTTGATCTGCAGTCGCTTACGATAACCACTAGACCAACGAGGCAACTTGAGTAATAATACTGATTCTAATGCAGTTAATTAGTGCAGTTCAGTTTGGCATGATTCTGAGTACTATATATATTATGCACTAGCTGACCCTCACACCAGTTTACATCTACTGTTGCCCATACCGTAATATTTTTTCCCCGTTTTTTAAACATTCCTCATTGGGGCTCCGCTCCTATTGGTCTTAGTGTGATGATATATAGCCTATAGCCTTCCTCGATAAATGGACTATCTAACACTGAAAGATTTTTTTAAATCGGACCAGCGGTTCTTGACCTTGGCGCGTTCAAACAAACAAACTCATCAGGTTTATAATATTAGTATAAATTTAAACATTGAGATACAGTCTAAGGTTGGCGGTTACAGGTTAAGTATGTTATTTATCAGGAGTCTGATTATGATAGCACAGTCTCTGTCCATTTTGGGGTCAACTAAACATTGTAAGTTTATAAAGATACTATTTTTTTTTTCTATATTATTACTGACAGACTGCCTCTGTGGCGCTGTGGTAGCGGTATGCGACTGCTGTTCTTGAGATCTCGAGTTCGATTCCCGGGTCGGACCAAATGTTTGTATGATCTACAAATATTTGTTTCGGAGTTTGGGTGTTTTCTATGTATAATATGTATGTATTTACAAAAAAAGTATATATATTTATATCAGTTGTCTAGTACCCATAATATAAGCTCTCTGCTTAGCTTGGGACTAGATGGCGTTGTATGTAATATGTCCAAAAGTTATTTGTTTATCTTGGTAATTTATTTACTTTCTGGTTGTATTTGGGGCCAGGATGAAATAATACGTCGGGGTTCCAGGAATTTCTTTTCGAGGGTACACCTGGTTCCCTGATTTCTAGTAACAGAGACGATGTGCTTTTTTTGGTCGATTCGAGTCCTACAGAACCACCAGTCAGTGGTACCCGAGAGGTTACCCCCACAGAAAAACAAAATGCAATGAATAATAAATTTGTTTCCATTTTATTACTATTTATTAGTGTCCGACCGAAAGTTCGGTTTCGGTTTCGGCCGAGTTTCATCCAAAAATCAAGTTTCGGCGGCAGTTTCGGTTTCGGCCAAAATTGACCGAAACTTTTGCCGAAACCGAAACTGATTTCGAAAGTATTAATTACTATTAATTAGTAAGATTTCAAAATATCAATACTTAGTATTTAATGTAACAGTAACAATTAGTGATATGATTATTGATAACTGATGAACATTTCGCTATGACAACTTAATTATAAAATTATTAAAAATATTATTAACATTTTTTTATGTTATGTTAAATAAATAATTACAACAAACTTAATATACTGTGTTTCCATTTCATGTCCTAATTAATGCAGCAGAATAATGGGTAAAATGCACCAAATTTCAGTATTTTAAGGAATTTTATACTTGACCACGTGAGTTTCGGTTTCGGCCGAAACTGAAGCCACGGCCGAATATTCGGTTTCGGTTTCGGCCGGAAAACCTGTTTCGGTCGGACTCTACTATTTATCTCTATTTAGTTTGCTCACACGTTAAATTTGACGATACATTGTTTAAACTATTATCATTAAATGTTTCAGTTACGAGAATTAAATCTGAAGAAATACAACCAGGAGCCGTCTAAAAATACACCTGCAAATGCAAGACATATGACCAAGAACCATGTTCCTATAGTCTCCAAAATTAATAATAGCACACTCCAAATTAAAACGGAAAGCAAGGAGAGTAGAGCTAAAAGTGCTCCTACACACAGAAATAATCCTATTACAAAGAAACCTCTTGGAGTGTCTTCCGATAAAGGCCCTATTAAGGGACCATCACAATTATTTAACACCAAAAAGATAACAATGAACCAGACAATTAATCCTAAACCAGTTTTCAAAACCACCGTACATCCTAAATTTGAAAGAAAATCACTCGCTCCCATCAATACTAAAATCACAACGGTAACTAACAAACCAAAGCCAAGGATATCTGCAGCATCCAGTGTATCTGTGTTTGAACGTCTGTACAAACCTAAGATGACCCAAAACACAACTAACGTCAATAGACGCCACACAGTATTTAACAACAAACCTGAACCCAAACTCCCTGTTCGTAGATCCATTTCAGCGGTACACCTTAAACGTGTCAACAAGAGTGAACTAAGCAACTGCATCCATAAGTGGTCTTCTAGCGTTGATAAGTTGAACACTATAGACATTAAAGATATCAACGAAGATGAAACGGTCAATGAGGACAAAGTAATCTCAGCAATCAAAAGTGAACGGAAGAGAGTTACTTTTATGACTCCCGGGACAAATTTTAATACTCCTAGACAGGAGGAACTGCAGGCAAGATTAAAAGCTTGGCTACTGAAACGAGGCAAATCTGTGGATTCCTACCATCATTTGCAATGTTTTGGTTTGCACCACTTACCATATAGCTTGAAATTTGATCCTACATTATATAAGGATGAAAATAAAGAGAATGTATTAGAGGAATCTGATTCTGATGATGGTTCTTTTACGGAGAATATGAACGATGAAGCGGAGAAGACCAATAAATGGAGAAGGGCTAGCATTGCGAGTGATAGTGTTGATTTAAGTGAGTCACAGAACACCACAACCACTTGTAGTGATGCCATTAATACGGATGAAATTGTTGTTGGAGCTTTGAATGACCTCACGGAGTTACTAAAGGAGGTAAATGTTTATTTATTTTTATTTATCACCGTGACGTGATTAATTACCGTGGGAGAGCTATGCTTCGGCATGAATGGGTCGGCTCGACCGGAGTGATACCACGGCCACACAGAAAACCGGTGTGAAATAGCGTTTGCGCTGTGTTTCACCGAGTGAGTGACGATACCGGAGGCCTAAACCCCAACCCCTCCCCCATCCCCCAAAGGTCGGCAACGCGCTTGTGACGCCTTTGGTGTTGCGGGTGTCCATGGGCGGCGGTAATCGCTTACCATCAGTCTGCTCGTTTGCCCACTATTCAATAAAAAAAAAGAAAAAACTATGCTTTACCTGATGGAAAGCATGGACAGATTCTAAGAGTGGTGGTCACCATGCTTATTGTGAATGCAGGCAATGCGGGAACAATGCAGCATGATGATCCACACTAGAGCAGCCTGCATCATTGGGCCTCCGTGGCCCAATATCCAGTGAGAGGGTAGTACCACCCCAGCCCCAGTCGGCAATGCCCAACTGAGTATCCAATTGCTGTGACAGTCTATGTCTTTTCTCAGGAGTCGAAAGTATCTCCATGCCAAATTTTATTGAAATCGATGCAGAGGGTTAGCCGTGAAAATTTATTATATTAATGAATATTGTGTATTTCAGGGCTTCGAATGGATGCAATGTGCTCGCTGGTTGCGTGCGTTACGAGAACGCTTTCCATCAGCCGTGCGATGTGCAGCCTACTGGGAGTGTCGAGCCACTCTGGAGGAACGCCGGGGAGACCTGCCCGCCTCGCTCAAATGCTGGGAGGAAGCCATCGTGCAAGGCTCAGAGGTCAGTGAGACAGACATATGACAGGGCTCCGCAGAATACAAGTGTCAAAACATTGGTAGATTTATAAAATCAACATAATCTCAGTGTTTGAAGTGAAACTTCTTTACGCACGCTTTACTTGAGGAGTAATCAATTAGATATTTTTTTGTTTTTGCATATTTTTTAATTTTTATTTTTTTGTTCATTGACATTGACATTGTGTGATTGTTATTAGCTAGACATTTTTGTTTTTTATTTATTTGACTGTACTTTTAATTTTGACACCGCATGTGAGTTCAGTTCATTCATATTCAAACTGCCTCGCTGGCATAGTGGTAGCGTATGCGACTGCTAAGCTTGAGGTCTCGGGTTCGATTCCCGGGTCGAACCAAATGTTTTTTTCGGAGTTTGGGTGTTTTCTATGTATAATATGTATATATTTACAAAATAAAAGTATATATGTATTTATATCAGTTGTCCAGTACCTATAACACAAGCTCTGCTTAGGTTGGGACTAGATGGCGGTGTGTGTTAGATGTACGAAATATTTATTATTATTATTGTATATTTTTAATTCAATTAACGTCATTACAAATATTTGCATACCATGAATGTACTGGTAGAATGTATATGGGCTATAATATAGCCCATATACATTTGTCTTAAATTTATATATTATATAAATTTAAGACCGTACTGTGTACACCTACATTCTGACAAATAAAAGCTTATTAAAGCTGGTAAATGAGTGATGCTAAGTAACAGCATTCAACCGTGGGAGAGCTATGCTTCGGCATGAATGGGTCGGCTCGACCGGAGTGATACCACGGCCTCACAGAAAACCGTTGTGAAATATCGTCTGCGCTGTTTCACCGAGTAACTGAGGATACCGAAGGCCCATAACCCAACCCCTCCCATTTGTTTCGGAGTTTGCGTGTTTTCTATGTATAATATGTATGTATTTAAAAAAAAAAGTATATGAGTATTTATATCAGTTGTCTAGTACCCATAACACAAGCTCTGCTTAGCTTGGGACTAGATGGCGTTGTGTGTTAGATGTCTGGAATATTTATTTATTTATTTGTTTCCAGCATTCCGTGGCAGAGGCTAATTTGGATCACCTGCTAGACAAGTTTATGCAACTCCAGATTAGTCCCAACGGTGAGAAGACTCCAAGGGTTGATCCTAAGTATGTAGACGTCAAAAATGTATTCAAAAGCTCCATTATTAGATTTGCAGTGCAGCGGGGAAAATTGTAAGTTTTTTTTATTTGAGTTTTAGTGTGCTTAGTTTCAGTACAGTTAATAATAAACTAGCAACCTGCCCTTCAACAAAGTCTTCAGTCTTTGAAATTTTTAGATTTTCTCTACTGTAATATGCATGTATTATATCTATACTAATATTATAAAGCTGAAGAGTTTGTTTGTTTGAACGCGCTAATCTCAGGAACCGCTGATCCGATTTGAAAAATTCTTTCAGTATTGGATAGTCCATTTAGCGAGGAAGGTTATAGGTTATATATCATCACGCTAAGACCAATAGGAGCGGAGCCCCAATGAAGAATGTTTAAAAAACCTTTCTCTTGAATCACTATCTATTGCTGAAAACTACATTAAAATACGTTAAGTAGTGTTGTATATAGGTACCTACATACTTCCTACTATATTTTAATGTTTATTGTGTTACAAAACTACCCTCCATCATAATTTTTGTTCCTACCCTACTCTTATGATTTATTCACTGGTATTTCTATGCAAATAGCCCAGAAATACCAGATCAATACACAAATTACGATATTTGGTGTTTTATTGAAGATATAATAAGTGATTTAAAAGATTAGAAATTGACTTTTTTAATGCATTAAAAAAGATACACAATGCCAGTAACCAAGAACCACTAAAATTATTTATGAAATGCAATGGAGTTCATAGAGTATAAAAATCGTATTTATTTTCATATTTAGAGCGAGATTAATAGTTAATTAACAAAAATAAAATTACAAAATATAGCACTCCGCCATTTTAAGTTGAACACCAATCAGAGCGAGTTACGTCACGTTTGTGTAAACGTCATTTTATTTGGATGTAATCGACAATCACTTCACTTTACTTCACTGTTTGTATGAGCTTAATCGGCATTGATTAGCAATTTTGAAATTGATTTTCTATCTATTTACGGTATACACTTTTATATTATTTACGATCTAACTCAACCAAACAAAAATGGCTATGTGGTTAATTTACGCGGTAGAAGTAGGAACGAGAGGTATACCAGCTTAATCTCTCTATAACCTTCTGAAAGACCTTGGCCTGTCGAGATCTGCAGTAAGTTCTATTTTAGAACGAGTATCCAAGGCTGCACTGACAGGTTACTACCAAATTTGGCTAGGTAGGGCGGGAAACTCTGGCAGTGAAGGTGACCGTTGATGCGCATCTTAAAGGGGGCCTCCTTAAACCTACACCTAGGTCGTAAGTCCTAGGAACTGATTTGAGTTTCTCCCTCTGCTACACGTTGGACCCGGCACCCGCACGGTGAATCTATGGAGTGCTAAGAAGTTTGTCTTTTTAATGAAAGCCAATAAATTCAATGTTATTTATTTTATAGAATACTCAACTGTAAATATTTTTTTATGCCTCTTAGTAGACAACTTGTGCATTTAATAACTTCGCTAAACTAACCATTCTATTTGACTACAAATTTTCACTATTATTCCAGACGTCTGTCGACCCAGGAGGCCAACTCAGATGGAACTCGCTGCAGCATGACCCCGGTACGTCGCAGTTCTCGGCTGAGTTCAGTTCGAACCCCCCTACAGCTCTGTTCCAGTTTGGCCCAAGCTCCTAAGGACGCTGTGTTTGTTCCGAACCCCCATCTCTACACCACTCCTTGATGATACTGACCTACATCTAGTATTGTCATATTAATATATACGTTATGGAGTTGCTAAAAATATCATAGAGACACAAAAGGAAGTAGCCATACGTAGGAGTTCCTTCCTGGCCAAAGCATAAGCCCAAATGTACTTATGTTAGTCCGGTCTATTTAGACCAAAAATTGAGAGTAAAGGTACATAAATTCCCAACAAGCTGAAAATGAGTAAAATTGTTCAAAACATAAATGCCGCTCTGTAACCTTTCGATACTTTTATGATAAAACTTACCGTTTTGCTGAAAATCGCGAAAAACTCTTTTTTCTAACCTTTGACCTTGAATTTATTTTTTTCCTTACACGGGAATGATGGGGAACTTTCAGATATTGTTTTTAATTATGTTTTGAACAATTTTACTCATTTTCAGCTTGTTGGGAATTTATGTACCTTCAAATGTCTAAATTGACCGGACTAATGTGTTACAATGTTTAATCGTTATGTGTGAGTTTGTAGCGACAGACAGACAGTCTTTGTGTGTGAGTCTAAAATGTGTATGTGTGAAGGTTTCCTGTTTATCAGGAAAAAACATTGTCTACTACCCTCCGGTGTATGGGTGTGTAGCCTCTATTTACGATATATAATAGATTTTTGTTTTGTGTTTGTAAATAATCATGCGAATTTTACTGTAATTGATAATATTTTGAACGCCTTTGGGATATAAATATCAGAGATTTAAAGTAAGAGGACATAGCGATCTTTGGGCTGAAGTTTCGTCCTGATTGATGCGTGTCCATGAATAAAAATATCCTTTACAGTCCTTAAAATATAGCTCGATCTCTGTCACAATGACTGTCGTAACATTTTGTATAACCTATGCCAGTTTTGACACAAATTAAATGCAATTACTACATGATAAATATAGTTGTGTTAGGTTTCGATGGATTTGAGAAATAAATCTTCTCCTGTGTAAAAATACTTTATTAAATAACAGTCCTGATTGTCGCTGAGATTGCTAGGTTACTCACTCCTATCACTCCAATATTTATCGCACTGTAGTTCAAACTGAACTGAACTGCGACACGAAGACGTACTTTTATACCACAGGCCGTGATTACTAGTACATTCTAGTACACAGTCGAATATACAAGGTCGTTGATTGGTACCAAGAACGCGCCCGCCAGTGAAAGCGCTCGAAATAACTGCACACCAATCAATCTATAATCGACTCTATATACATCATTACAAGGTTCATTATTCTGTGCCTCAAAAAATCAACGAGAACTTTCCGATGTATAGGCGTCGCGAGCGTTCTCCTGGAATAATCACTTCTAAGTTCGTCAGGTCTAAAATGACACTAGTGACAGCTTTTATAATGATCAAGCTATTTTTAAAGACCAGTATAGTTATTAATATATTTAATTACTACATACTAATTTTACTAGTTTTAATGATTAACTGTTTTGTGTATCGTAATAAATATATCCAAAGCAAACCCGTTGCTATAAATTGTTCATAATATACGTAAATTTAGGACAAAAATAATATATTGTATGCCAATAGCATTCAGCACGTTTATAACAACTTCCAAAGTCAAATTTATTTATGATCAATAATAATAATTGCGCCTTTTATATACATACAATCAAATTTAATAATCACAAAATTAAACAAAGAAACCGACTTCAAAAACTGGACCAAATTAAAATGGTAATACACGGCAACACCAACTTTCAAATAAAAAAAGAATCATCAAAATCGGTTCACCCAGTCGAAAGTTGGTTCACCCAGTCGAAAGTTATAAGAATAACAAACATAAAAATTACAGTCGAATTGATAAACTCCTTTTTTGAAGTCGGTTAAAAAGTTTTATGTGCCTTTTGTGGATTAAAGTTCGTAATCGTGTATAATGATTTTAATACAGTCCTTATTTTAACGAGGACATCTGTGAGATGTTCAGACATTATAAAAATAGGGTCATCTAGCGGACACAAGCGTAACTACTTGTAAAGAACTATCCTGTATCGCACTATAACGATCTTGTGTAGGGATGGGCCTCGTAGAAACCCGATGGTAAGTTCTTAAATCTCTTTCCGAAGGAGAGATTGTGTCTTGTAGTGGACTATTTATTAAAAGCTGTTCTGGGATAAACATTGGAGACGTTAGTTGGGCAATAATTTTTCCAATGGCAATAAAGTATATTTAGGCATTTACATTTAAACTGAATTCATTGACTAGTTCGTAACATAGGAATCGGAAAATTTATATTTGAATATTATTAATATAATGTAATTAAAGATTAAAAGAGGTTTAAAACCCCTAAAACCTGTTTTTTATTTATAAACCTTACCAACTAACCTAACCCTAAATGGGATTGGGACACGTATGTCGGATGAATCCGGACCGGTGGGCCAAGGTCGTCGGACGCTGGGTGCCTCAGGGTGGACGCCGACGACGAGGCAGGCCCCGTTAAAGATGGCCCGACGATCTTGACGGCTATCGTAGAGACTGGCCGGACACAACGGGCTCAAAAGAAGAACAGCTAACCAGATCTGAGCTGTAAAATCATTATGTTCATCAATCGGCGTTTACGAAGGTTTTTAATTTTGATTATCACGGAAGGTGCGGAAATACGGGAACTCTTCAAAGAAGCGTGTATTCTAATTATAGGTAAGTTCTAGTTCTAATTTATTTCTTAGTTTTTACAGAAAATGGTAAGTACATCGGTAGCAAGTAAGTCTGTAAGAAAAGTATTCTGTACATAATTATATAGGTTTGGGTGTTAACTCATGCGAGCTTTCTTTCTATATGTATTATTTTTACAGGGTCATTTTATTTTTGTTTTCATAGCTTTCTGTCGTCATATGTATGGGTAGATAGGTAAAGTGAATAGGTCTGTGGACAGCGCCATCTCTTGGGGATGTTAAGAACTTGAAGCTATCTTGTCAATAGAGGGCATTAATTTCAACACACCAGCCTATCGCCGTCTACCACTGGTCTCCCTACCGGTCTTGAACAGTCCACTTCTTCAACTTATTGCTATGTAGCCTGTAGGCTATATATCATCACGATAATACTAATAGGAGGGGAGCACTAATGAAGAATCTTTCAAAAACGGAAAATTTTCACGCTACGGCCGCTACGGGAAATAGAAGACGCAACCGGGGTGGCGTGGGTCAGCTAGTAAGTTACATAATTACAATAGGAGTACTTTAGGAGAAAAGTTTAGTTTGAAGCTAGATGGCGTCGCGTGTCTAAAGTCTGAAATATTTTTTTTATTAACACAGACTCTATTGCTGTGCCTATGCGGCTTGCTAATGTGGCCCGCCAGGCATGATCACCTTGCCTCCCTTTATGTTGGAGGGACATGACACTCGTACCTCCACACGTGCATTCGTTGTAATATGTTTCATATCAGTAAATATGCGGAAACGTGGTAGGTATTCGCCTTTATAATGTGCGCATTCCCATAGATCTTCATACTGATTAAAAAACCAACCAAATTATTGGCTGATTAAAAAGATTGTAGTCTGCGGGGGCTCTTACATAAACTATCGCCGTAATTAGTCGACACAAATCAAATCAATTTACGTACGGAGCGTTGTGCTCCTCTAGTATGTGAAACGAGAAGATAACATTATTTATACCCACTCATATTCTCTATCATCATATCAGCCGCAACAAGTCCACTGCTGAACGTAGGCCTCCCCTATTGACTTCTACATTGACCGGTCGGTAGCGGCCCGCATACAACGAGAGTCCCTGCGATCTTAACCAGGTCGTCCGTCCACCTCGCGGGAGGTCTTCCCACGCTGCGTTTACCGTCATATACTCTCCATGGTCACTCATAATCACCATAGACTAGATACTCGGTTTGAAAGAGACTGTCACTTCTACAATAATTTTTACTTTTTTATATCTAAGTACATTACGAGGATAGAAACCAAAATAACGGAATTAGTAATAGAATTAGTTGCAGCAACAATATTACACCCTATAAAATATGCACAAGTGTTGATTCAACTTGGTTACGAACCCCCACCACCTCAAGAACCTCCCTTAATAAAACATATCGTCTTTCAACAACTCGGCGTGATCAAGGCTTCGGATGGATTCTTTGGATGCTACAGAGGTTTGTCACCAGCTGTTCTCGGTCTGCTTGCCGCTAATCTCCTACCCGCAAAGATAATCCGTGTGGCAAATTTAGATCTACCTGAAGTTAATATCGTGACTGATGGTGAACCTGTCTTAGATAACTATATGAAGCATTGTCATCGGGATATGGTGACCCATACGATTTCAGTCTTAGTTGCCTACCCTTTTCATGTAATTTCTATCCGAATGATGGCTTCGTTCATTGGCAAAGAGAACGCTTATTGCTCATTTCCGAGCGCTGTGTTAGCCATATACAGAGATAATGGAATATGTGGATTTTTTCACGGAATTATTCCGAAGTTACTCGGCGATTTGGTATGTGTTGCTATGACGGAATTACTGGCATACCATGTGAATAAGTATTTCATTAAAACTAAGGCTCTCAGGTTCTTTACTGTGCCTGCACTCACAATTGTAAACGGTCTATTAACTTATCCCTTGATAGTGGTGTCTACTTGCATGGTGGTTGCTGATTCCAGTATGAGCGCCGGCAGTCCTCCAGCGATGCCGAAATATCCGTGTTGGCAAGCCTGTTGGATGGACTTGCTTAAAAATAAACAACTTATGCGTGGTTGTTCGCTTAATTTAAGATATGCTGGGTCGGGTTCGGTATCCTAATGATAATATCATTAGCCATAGTGTCATTATCCGATACAAAACAGTTTGTTATTTTTTATGGGTGAATATCTTCCCACTTCACACATACACATTTTAGACCTCCATACAAAAATAATCGCGTGTCTATAACAACTAAAAACATTTACAATATTATTTTACATACACATAAACTCATTGTGTGTTCTAACGGTGTAATGCGTACGCCCATTTAAGCTTATACTTTTGACAAACGGGAACGCCTGCGTATGACTACTCTCTACCGTGATGTTCTGTGTTGTGGGATAACCAGGGCTGAACATAGGGTTTTGGCTAAGACAAGGGAAGTTAAGAAGTTATGGTCGCTGTAATTAAACTGTGATGGGCGTCGATTTGACTTTCCGTTCTTGAATGAAGGAGTTACCCTTTCAACAATTGTAATTTTGTTAATAAAGAATGGATACTTTTAAAGTCTCAACTAGTAAAAATTTTCATTACTTTAGTACAATGAAAAGTGTTATTTTAACGTAAATAATGTACCTACGTCGTAGATATTTTGATAGATTGTATTATAGAACCTGATTGTTATCAAATACATGCCTATTTTACTGTACTATTTTCTTCTATAGTTATTATTATATTATACCTTAGAATACTTATTTATCCTCATGTTCGTACCTACATTTTATCGAATTCCTTACTTTTGAGTTTCAAAAAATTCTTAAAAACCCCATTAAAAAATCTAAGGAATGTTACAAAGTGCGCCGAACGTAAAAAATATACACAGACAGATTTATTGTAAGTAAATCTAATATATTAATACGAGCTGAACCTATTCCTCCTGCGTCTCCACCCGCGTCGTTATATTATACTAGATGACCCACGTAACCTCGTTTGCGTCTTATATTGTCCGTAGCGAGAAAATTTTCCCCCGTTTTTTGAAATATACTTCATTGGTGCTCCGCTTCTAGTAGTAGTAGCGTGATGATATATAGCCTATAGCCTTCCTCGAAAAATGAACTATCCAACACTGAAAGAATTTTTCAAATCGGACCAGCGGTTCCTGAGATTAGCGCGTTCAAACAAACAAACAAACTCTTAAGCTTTATTATTAGTTTAGATTAAACAGCAGGAATAAATTTGTTTATCATAATTTTTTTAAAAAAAAATTTGTTTATCATAAAAAATATGCAGTGAACCTATGGAGGGTAGAGATAAGGAGTGTTATCTCATATGGTAGAAAATTGAAAAAGTGTCCAGCATAAGCTGTAAATAACAGTTCAAAAACCTTCCAGAATGGCGCTGGTGTAGACACAGGGTATGGTATGAATGTAGCAATTGTGAACGATTGAAGTACGCCGAGTTAAAAAAATTAACATTATTGTCACTACTTGCGTATTACAAAATAATGTAGTAAATATATTTTATTTTCTGAACTGTGAATAGTACGTTTATTGATTTTTTATCATTCAATTTTATGAAAAAGTGTGTGTATTGATTTTAAGAAGTTTACTCTGATGTTAATGTGGCGCCACCCTAATTTAAGCATTTCAACGGACACTTTTCATGTACACAGATGATACTCCTTACCTCTACCCTCCATAAGTGAACCAACCATAACAGATAGACATAATTATGCTCTCGTGGACGGAATAATTTTCTACCGTTTTGGTAACATTTCGCATTGATATTCCGTTCCGTACTGAAATAATTCCTCAAGTCGGACCAGTACTTTCTGAGATTGGCGTGTTCAACCAAACTAAGAGCCAACTAGACCAGCCAACTACGCAGGAGATACTATAATGCGCTAACTCCCTCACTCTCACAACCCAATGGGATGGATATCCGACACGATGGGGGAGAGATCAGGCGCACGACCGACGGTTTTACGTACTCTCCGAGGTACGGGGATTCAGGCCCCAACTTTAAAAACTCCGAGCAATTAAAGAATTTCAATCCAGGAAAACTCAATAAAATTTTTAGTAAGTACGTAATAAGACTAAAGAGTTTGTTAAAGTAAGAAAGTAGGTCCTCTTTAATGCTACTAAAATGTATTTTTGATTTATAGTTTTATAAAACCATAAAGCATTAAAAAACTATTTATATTTTTTTTTCTTTTTTTATTTAATGAGGGCTTAGTCAACTATTTACGTTGTTGAGTCCAATTGTCACTAGAGATTTCTGATCTAAATCAAATTATCGAAAACAAGGTTTGCAACCTTTGTTTCTGGCTTCCACAACCTCTAAGCTTTTGCATACATTTAGATGCAATATACAAGTACAGTAACGGTGTATGTATATTTATTTTTAAAACTTTTTATATTAAATATCAACGAAAATATCTTTCTGAAGTCAATAATGGTAGAAATAGTCTACATGGTAGGATTAAATTTGTAGATTTTTAATCATGACAATTCTGGAACTTCAACTTGTCAAGATTGAAAGTTTTAGAGATGAGACAAGAAAATATCAATATCGATACAATAAATACTAATAATGGATTATGAGTAGATATGGTTTCGATTGAAAGTATTGAAGACACAATTGCATTAAATTGAAACATATATTAAATATCTAATTTATGATACAAAAAATGACGATACTAATGTAATACAGTAAACTAAGTATACTCAAAAATGGTGACGACAGATTATAGCTTTTCATTTTCCTAGCCTTTATTTTAATTATCAATATTATTATTTTGGGTCGGCTACTAGTTCAACCAGTTTTCCATAGTGACTGGCATCAAACCTCCGTGCAGCCCTGACAGGGAGTTGAGTGTAGTCCCCTCAAGGCACTGTTTATACCGTCATCTAGACTGTCTAACCATTTATGTGACAATAAAGGTGACTTTGTTAATTATCCTTACAGCCCGGAACGATCACATGTGTCTATATAGAATACCCTATGCATCATAGTAAAAGTTACTTTTTTTATGAATCAGCCAATTGTTGTATAAATCGGGTAATCGGCATCCATCGCACTTGTGACGCCTCTGATGTTGCGGGTGTCCAGGCGGCGCAAATCGTATACCCTCAGGCGATACGTCTGCTCGAATATCAACTATATATTTAAAAAAATCGGCGACGACAATCATTTTCTTCAAGTCGTCGGTCTATCAGCGTAAAAAAGTAAATAAATAAATGTATAAACTAAACATTAATCTCTAAACTCAACTGTTGTTGTTATACAAATTTTACATAAATGTACGAAAAGTAACAATACTAGTAAAATTTCGATATAAAATATCTAATTCGAAATATCAGAATTGAAGCAGTCGATTTGA
This sequence comes from Spilarctia lutea, assembly GCA_916048165.1. Taxonomy (NCBI): domain Eukaryota; kingdom Metazoa; phylum Arthropoda; class Insecta; order Lepidoptera; family Erebidae; genus Spilarctia; species Spilarctia lutea. The sequence continues at coordinate 2,812,571 of OU696498.1, read as the reverse complement.
TAATACTTTTGTACTTGATTGATTATTTAATCGATTCCTACATAATCGATACTTTTCTGTATCCGTAGTCATTTCTTTCTTCATTCAGTGCTCAAGCATCAGCTGAACGTTGATGTGTGACAGCTCGAATGACAGCGTGGACAATTTTTCGAATTTGTGCCTTTGTGTAAAATATAGCCGGTTTTATTATTTAATGTATAGTTAAATTAATTTATATTAAAGCTTAGTTTAGTTACTGCGTCTCATGTTAGTGTTGTGCCTGTGATATAGCATACAACCCGTCATCTATTTCAAACAGCTGATTTTGTCGAATTTGCAATTTTTTGGTGAGTATCAAAGAAATTGTTTAAAAAATATAAGACTTTCTTTTTTAAATATCTCTTCGGAGGAAATGTTTTATTTCTTTACGAAGTAATAGTTTTAATAAATTGTTCTTTAAGTTATGTTGCGATGAATTGCCATGTGATTACACAAAATGATTTGAACATCTGTTTTTGCGTGTACTTGTGTAATTATAGGAAAATATTATTTAATTGTTGCTGTGTTTTTGTTCTATGTACTTATATATTTTAATGCTTCTTTTGATTAATTAATGTAGTAATTTTTTATTACAATAGGTAGAAATGCGTTATTACTGAATAAAAGTCCCTGATTATAATTATACTATCTATATAACAGACCAAATATGGGTAAAAAGACTCAGTTCGTAATACCGTTATGATGGAATATTTTTACGCGATATAACACGTGTATACGCGTAAATCAAATTTAAAATAAAATTACGCCATTGGCCTATAAAAATTCGAAAAAGTTTTTTTTTTTTTTTTTTATGTTGTAGCTATGTGCTCAAACAAATTAGAGAATATTTTGGAACAGTAAATTTTATAAAAAATGAAATCAAGTTATAAATTAGATTCTTAGTTTAAATTTCTAGATTCTAAAGTAAACAAGAATTCTGAAAGTAACTGTTTCATATTTAAAAAAATAATAATACGTAATATATTTTTGATTAAAACTTTCAAAAAATTAAATTCAAAATAATATAAGTTAAAAAGATTCTCAGTTCAAACATAATTCGTCATTTATTTGTATAATAAATGTATCATCACTACATAGTATAAAACAAAGTCGCCTTTTCTGTCCCTATATCCCTATGTGCGCTTAAATCTTTAAAACTACGCAACGGATTTTGATGCGGTTTTTTCCAATAGATAGAGTGATTCAAGAGGAAGGTATATATGTATAATACATGCATCATATACTAAGGCAACGTTGCTAATTTTAGAGGTTTCTATTTTATGCCCGTGCAAAGTCGGAGCGGGCCGCTATGTTTTTATATACAACATTCATAGTTTTTCTGTAGTGTATTTAATTTAGTATCAGCATTGCACCCGTGCGAAGCCGGGGCGGGTCGCTAGTAGTAAAATATATTTATTCATTATTTATAAAATGTAACAACTTGTGAGACTGGAGGTCCAATGTTGCCGAAGCATCTGAATAGGCCACCACAGTGTAGGTCACCATGCTGCATAGTGTAGGTCACCATGCTGCATAGTGTAGGTCACCATGCTGCATAGTGTAGGTCACCATGCTGCATAGTGTAGGTCACCATGCTGCATAGTGTAGGTCACCATGCTGCATAGTGTAGGTCACCATGCTGCATAGTGTAGGTCACCATGCTGCACAGTGTAGGTCACCATGCTGCATAGTGTAGGTCACCATGCTGCATTTTTGTATTGTCTCCATTCGCAATGAGTATGGTGACCACTACTCTCGGATTCTGTTCATTCTTTTCATCAGGCAGAGTCATGTCAAGCTTTAATGAAAAAAAAAATACAATATCAACATTTTTCCTATGGCATTGCAATAAAGGGTACCTGTAGATCAAGAGACAAAAGATTACCACCCTTTAACTACTTTTACCAGAATTGGGTGAAACTGCCTTGTGCCTCGACTACCTCGGTGGCGCAGTGGTAGTGAATGCGACTGCTGTGCTTGAGGTCTCGGGTTCAAATCCTGGATCGGACCAAATGTATGTGTTATCTACAAATATTTGTTTCGGAGTTAGGGTGTTTTCTATGTATAATATGTATGTATTTACAAAAAAAGTATATTTGTATTCACATCAGTCGTCTACTACCTATAACACAAGCCCTGCTTAGCTTGGAACTAGATGGCGTTGTGTGTTATATATCCGAAATATACAACGTGTCCCAAAACTCAACGATAAGCCCTTACCAGAAGGTCGGCCTGCTCGTGACTACTCGTGAAAAAATATTAAAAAATAAATATCTTTTTTTTTTTTTAATTACGAAAGAAAAATTAAAATTCTTAAAAATTTACACCTCTTAAGATATTTTTAACTAAATATATATTTTTCCAAAAATGCAAAAATTATAATTCTAGGACTAAGGGTCATCGAGCTATTCGACAAAAACCTCAATAAATACCAAAATTTAAGTTAAAATGTAAAAAATTTCAAACTTCTATTTACCGGACTTATGTAATTTGCTATAAACTAGGTAGATCTAGATGAGATCTAACTAGTTATGTATAATAAGTTACTACCAAAATAAGGGTTGACGAAAAATTCGACAAAAACCTTAAATATTGTCAAAAATTTAGTACTATAAACAATTCATGAATGTTGGTTTATGTTTAGATAAATAATTTGCATATTTTTTTTGTGGTTAGTTTTCAAGAAGTATTGTACCATTTTAGATTCATGGTTAGATGCGTATTTTTTTTAAAACACTTGCCATAGTAGTGACCATACATTTTTTTTACACCACGATGAGTTAAACTGCCCTTAAAGAAAAATCTTTTAGAGTTTTGAAGAAAATAAAAAACTTTCAATAATTTTCGAGTAAAATCTACAGGTGTTATGGGTTTTCTAAGGATTGTGATGGGTAACGGTGTTACTTAGGATGCTGATACAAAAAAAAAATCTGAAATATTTGGAAAATTGTGGTGATGGTAGTTAAAAATATCTTAAGAGGTGTTAGGTAAGGTTAAATTTTTAAGAATTTTAATTTTTCCTTCGTAATTAAAAAAAAAAAAAGATATTTATTTTTTAATATTTTTTCACGAGTAGTCACGAGCAGGCCGACCTTCTGGTAAAGGCTTATCGTTGAGTTTTGGGACACGTTGTATATTTAATATTTATTTAACTTCAGTAAATTGACAAAAGAATGAGACCGACATTTGCTCTCTCGCTCTGGTTCACTAATTACAGACGACTTTTTGTATTTGTGTCTCTTACCTGTCGTTTTTTCCGTTGCATCCGGTTTGTAATCACAACGATTATAAAGCAGTTTCACTTAAAAAAAATATGTTACTGCAAGCCCACAACCATTTCTATTGTGCCCGCCAATCTATGCTTAAACATACCTCTGACACATAAATGTCAAATGTTTTATCATCTCATTTTAATACACAGGAAACCCTATAAGGTTTTCTCTCTCCCACATACCTACAGATGAGCCTATGAGTATGCAGAAATTATCAAAGCATTCGTTTGTTAATTGCGCGATCGCTCAGTTGAGTTTCTTGACCCAATCTTTGAACCACATTTGTAACTGTATTAAATATACTTAAACATCATATATATTTCGTAATAAATTGTCTGTGGTCTATTTTGGAGTGTGGTATATGTGTTAAAAAGCAATATCTAATTCTTCAACGGTGTGCAGTTGTGGCCAACCACTTACGTCGATGATACTCTTTAAAGTCTTGCGTCGTAGATGCGCAAAGTCCAAAGTTCAGAATATATTTTTCTCTCAGCCCGCTTACAACTCAACCATCCGAACGATTTCCGACCTCCGAGTCGCTGGATTACAAGAGACGCCACGCTCCCTGTATGCGATATCTATCTATTTTTCATTCTTTCTTTTTTTACCGTGGGAGAGCCGTCGACCGGAATGATACCACGGCCTCACAGAAAACCGGTGTGAAACAGCGCTAGCGCTGTTTCACCGAGTGAGTGGGAATACCGGAGGCACATACCCCAACAAATTAATTTTTTAGATGCTGTGTGTTTCTAATAAAGTTTATTATTTGATGTTAAACACGTGCAGGTTAGCAAAGAGGGCTGTACTGTACCACATTATATTCGTTGTCGATGCAATGCGTAACATCGCAGTTTTTTTTATCGCTTACCTGATGCTAATAGAAAACGTAACTACCTGTATATATATAAATGAATTACGTACCTACAGATTTCCGTTTTTTTTACCAATTTACTGTTATTCCAACAACTTATCAAGAATTTGGAAGGTCTGTTCTCTTCTATACCAATAAATAAAATTGGAGTGTCTGTTTGTAATAATAAAATAACCGCTTTCTACTACATGCATATGAATGTATATACGGTACACATACCAAAATATATATTTTTTAAATTTTTGTCTGTCTGTCTGTCTGTTTGTTCCGGCTAATCTCTGGAACGGCTGAACCGATTTGGACGGGACTTTCACTGGTAGGTAGCTGATGGTACAAGGAGTAACTTAGGCTTACATTTTTTAAACTAGCTTCGCCCCGCGGCTTTACCCACGATACGACAATAACCGCAGGTAACACCGCGGTGTTCAGCTACTTGTTCGATATTTTGCTTAGCCACTTTTCGATGTACTTATCTTTAAACATTCCACAAATTCGCATTCCACAATTTATCTTTAAACATTCCACAAATTCGCATTCCACAATGACAAGTTGAGAATTCTCCGTGTGGTGACGAATTAAAAATATGCAGTGTCACTACCCTTAATATTCATCCCCGTGTGTCGTAACAACCGACTAGGGAAGCAAACTACGCTAGACAACAGCACTGTTAAGAGAAGGAAAAGTTGAAACAACCATAATTATGTCAAAATTGACTTGACAGCCTCGGTGGCGCAGTGGTAGTGAATGCGACTGCTGTGCTTGAGGTCTTGGGTTCAAATACTGAGTCGGACCAAGTTACTGTGTGATCTACAAATGTTTGTTTCGAAGTTTGGGTGTTTTCTATTTATTTATACCAGTTGTCTAGTACCTACCCATAAAACAAGCTCTGCTTAGCTTGGGACTAGATGGCGTTGTGTGTTAAATGTCCGAAAGATTTATTATTTTGTGGCGACTTCCACATATACATGTTTTTTACATGTTTTTTACATGTGTATGTTTGTAAAGTACCCCGCGACACAGGATGTATATTCCTAATGCGGGAGTTGTCTTTTTTAATACAAAAAAAATACAAATACACAACAATAACCTACTATAGCGCCATCTACCGTAGATACACCGAACTACTAAGTAACGCACTACACGGAGTAACTACAAATCCTGAATCACGCAATAGAAGTTCTCGCGCCGATTATCATAATAATATATGCAACATCCCAACATTGCGTATATATATGAATTATTTCAATTTGTGCATAATAGGTTAATACTAGATTTACATTCATATCCAAGGCATTGTGTCGGTTAAGAAATCGTTTATTGTATAATAGCCCCTCTCCATAAGACAATTCTTAACTTTTGTAGGGGTAAGTTCAAGATTTCGACAGGAATTTTGTTATAAAAACGCACACCAAGTCCTTCAAATGAATTGTGGACTTTGTTCAGGCGATAATATTGGCCTACTAATTTGTGGCCAATGTACTATTTGTACAAAGTACAATTTGTGTACTCGTATGTTACATCATCCAATCCTGAAAGAACTAGTACCTTTCATATTTGTAGTGTAATGGTGGAGTTTTTTCTTATTACCTGCCTATTTTATTGACGATAAAACACTATGGCTTGACTAACTGCATTTTGGGCGTCCGGCCAGTTATTCTCAAAAAGCTGCCAAAATCGGGACGTCTGGCAACACTGGTCGCAGGTAGTTTCTTATAATAAAACGGTAGTTTGTCAATCGACTTCGTTTCTTACAATTTAACTATGTACCTTCTTTTAGTGACGTTGTAAGGTTAGGTTGGAGATTTTATTTGTTTTGATAATAAATACAAATCCTGAATCGCGCAATAGAAGTTCTCGCGCCGATTATCATATATACAACATCCTAACATTAACTGTTGGACAGTAGCATTTTCTCCGCCCGAGACACAGATTCAATCTAGTTCGGGCAAATAACAATTAACGTACTATATTTATAAATTTAAGAATTTAATTGTAAATTATTGTACCTTTTTAACTAAATAAATGAATTTTGAATTTGAATTTAGAATTTAGTGGCCCGCCAGACATGATCACCTCGCCTGGTCGTAGGATCCTTCCTTGCGTTGTAGGGGCATGACACGTTCCCCCACAATTTTTTAAAATCAACTGATCAGGGTGTCATAATAGGTTCAACTCTTTTCTAAGGGTCTATATCCAGCTGTGGCCTGGTAAAGACTATTGGTGTGATTTGAAGTGAAACACGTCTGGTTATAATATTGTCAGAGCCGTGAAAGCAATCCCAAAAAGTCGTTCAAAAGTTGGGCATTGGGGTCACGACATATTATGGGTTTGCATCGCAAAAACTTGTCTATACAAAAAATCTATACAAATAAATAAAATTTGAGTGCATATTTATAATATTAAAATACACAGTATATGTGCCAAAGTAATAATTTTTAAATTTTTATTGTGCTGTTTGTTCCGGCTAATCTTTGGTACGGCTAGACTGATTTTGACGGGACTTTTATTGGTAGAGAGCTGGTGATACAAGGAGTAACTAGGAGGTACAACAGCAGCCGCTAGACTTTATAAGTCTATACTAATATTATAAAGAGGAAAGATTTGTACCTATTTTTGTATGTTTGTATGTTTGTAATGAATAGGCTCAAAAACTACTGGACCGATTTTAAAAATTCTTTCACCATTCGAAAGCTACATAATCCACGAGTAACATAGGCTATATTTAATTTTGGAAAAAAATAGGGTTCCGTAAGATATTTGGGTTTTTCGGACACAAGGTGTAAAAATCAACCAGAAAAGTTACTTATTTTGCGAAAATTTTCATGCTACGAGCTATATAAGACGCAATCGAGGTTGCGTGGGTCAGCTATGTTTTATATACAACGTGTATTTAGTATCAGCATTGCACCCGTGCGAAGCCGGGGCGGGTCGCTAGTATTTAATAAAGTGATATCTGTTACCTTTTAAAGAATAGCACAAATAAAACAACCTTGCAAAAATAGTCTTACACTTTACTTCAAAAACCACTTAAATCAAACCAACACTTAAGGAAACTTACCTATATAAGAAATTAATACAATCTTATACAGATATTTCGAGATCGAAATAAGGAAAATATATTTAAAATAATAAGTGCATATATCTACATACCTAACTGTAAGCACACTCGTGGAATATAGGTGCATTTTTTATAAATTCATAAACACACAGCGTCATCTAGTCCCAAGCTAAGCAGAGCTTGTGTTATAGGTACTAGACAACTGGTATGAATACATACATACTTTTTTTTTGTAAATACATATAATATGTGAAGAACTTTGTACCCGTTTTTGCGAAGGTTATGCAAACGTAGGAGTATGACGTTCACAGGAAGTGCAGAGAACTAAAAAAAAAACTATAAGAAAATTGTGTTCGAATTTCGACCACTAACATACGTAAACATACATAAACGGGGAGAATCGCTGGTCTTGTCACCAGGAGGGCAATTTTTTTTTTTATATTTGTGCCTGCCAAAGTCACTCTGCCTGGTGAAAAGCATGAGCCCGTCTCCAAGAGTAGTGATCACCATACTCATTGAGAATATAATGACAATGCAACAATGCAGCGTGGTGACCCACATCTTGGCGGCACAGTGATGCTTCTGCATCTTTCTACATCTGCCCGGGTCAGACCAAATGTTTGTATGATCTACAAATATTTGTTTCGGAGTTTGGGTGTTTTCTCTGTATAATATGTATGTATTTACAAAAAAAAAGTATATATGTATTTATATCAGTTGTCTAGAACCCATAACACAATTTCAGCTTAGCTTGGGACTAGATGACGTTGTGTGTAATATGTCCAAAATATTTATTTCTATTGCGTTTTTTTTAATTAAGAAAGTAATTTTTGGTTATTTAATTTTAAACTAATATGGAATTGTAGCTGGTATGTCGTCATAGACAAATATCGAAATGCAAAAGAGTTTTACGTTATGGTAGCGTTTTACATAGGCTAACCTCGTACTAATTTCTAGATTTTCAAGGACAATTTCTACATAAAACATGTTACCGAAGTCGTCACATAGTGTGATAGAATTTATTTATGTCTTATTTACAACTCGTTTAACATTTTATATAATCTGTAATTCATGACCTGAATTTAAGGAGCTAAAAATATGATTTTAAAGAAGTCGGTTACATACAAACTGTGGCGACATCCATATACATATAACACAGCAGTAAAGTACTACAGCGCCACCTACCGAAGATACACTGAACTACATAGTAACGCACTACACGGAGTAACTACAAATCCTGAATCGCGTAATAAAAAGTGCCGATTATCTATACAAATAAATAAAATTGGAGTGTCTGTTTGTAATATTAAAATAACCGCTTTCTACTACATGCATATGAATGTATATACGGTACACATACCAAAATATATATTTTTTAAATTTTTGTCTGTCTGTCTGTTTGTTCCGGCTAATCTCAGGAACCACTGGTCCAATTTGAAAAATTCTTTCTTTGTTGGATAGTCCATTTATCGAGGAAGGCTATAGGCTGTATATCATCACGCTACTACTAATAGGAGCGGAGCACCAATGAAGAATATTTCAAAAACGGGGGAAATTTTTCACGCCACGGGCAATATAAGACGCAAACGAGGTTGCGTGGGTCAGCTAGTCATATATATAACATCCGAACATCAACTGTTGGGCAGTGGACCTTTGTGTTGGAGGGACACGACACCCGTTCCTCTACAAAACAAACAAATAAGAATTGTTAAAAATTACTGTGTGAATAAGTGATTAGCTAGCTAAACCCGTGCATCTGCGTCTCTCAAGAAGAATAGTAGTAAGAACGTTCAACCAAATAAATTCTTCAACTTCGTAATATTTTGAAGATAAATAAATGTGAAAAAAGCCAAAAAAGCTGATTAATCAGAAAAACTCACTACCTGCGTACGTGTTTCCCTCCCACTATGAACCCGGGTCCTTTAAGCGGAGCGTGAAAAAGCATCTCACTAGGCCGCCATAGTGTGGGTCACCATGCTGCATTGTCCCTATTAGCATTGAGGATGTCGACCACCTCTGCTCGTGCGTTCCATCAGGCAGAGCAGAGTCATTTTGGCAGCTAAGACATAAAAAAAAAAACTTTGGGAGAGCCACGTTTCGGCATGAATAGGCCGGCTCGACCGGAGCGATACCACGGCCTCATAGAAAACCGGTGTGAAATAGCACTTGCGCTGGTTTACACCGAGTGAGTCAGGATACCGAAGGATACAGGATACCCAACCCCTCATCCCAACAATAACGACAACGCTGCGTGTTGTCAAGCAGCGTTGTCGCTTTTATTTTCAGTCAAATCAGGATTTTGAGACTTTTAAGTGAAAAAACGAGTTTATTTCGTTAAAAGCAAAAGGTACAAAGTAAACAAACCTATCAACGTATCGCATCTAATGAGAAATGCCGACACATGAGTAAGTGACCAAACAAAAAAGATCGTTCGAAATAAATATTATGTTTTTCTGCTATACGTTACATCATCCAATCTTGAAAGAACTAGTGCCTTTTCATATTTGTAGTGTAATGATGGAGTTTTTTTTTATTGCCAGCCTATTTTATTGACGATAAAACACTATGGCTTGACTAACTGCACTTTGGGCGTCCGGCTAGTTATTCCCAAAAAGCCGCCAAAATCGGGACGTCTGGCAACACTGGTCGCGGGTAGTTTCTATGTGATAATAAAACGGTACTTTGTCAATCGACTTCGTGTCTTACAATTTAACTAGGTACCTTGTTTTAGTGACGTTGTAAGGTTAGGTTGGAGATTTTATTTGTTTTGATAATAAATACTTTTTTATTTTAAAAGAAATAAAATAAAACTTAATGATCCCAACTTAACCGCTAGTTAAACAGTGCTGTTTAGTAAAATAAAATGAAGTAAAATAAGTTAAATGATCTTGAATCTACCGTTTTATTGTAAGACTAGCTGACCCACGCAACCTCGTTTTGCGTCTTCTATTGCCCGTAGCGTGAAAATTTTTCCCCGTTTTTGAAACATTCTTCATTGGTGCTCCGCTCCTATTCGTCTTAGCGTGATGATGTATAGCCTATAGCCTTCCTCGATAAATGGACTAACCAACACTATAAGAATTTTTCAAATCACCGACACTATCTAAACGACTAGACTATACATTATCTACTAGAGTGATAACAACGACTCACAGAAAAATAAAAGATTTGTTAGTTTTCTCTTCTGTTGTATCGAGTTTGCTTCTTAATCGACTCTCACGACACCTATGGATAATAGAGGTAATGACATTGGACCGTATTCTCCTAATCCGTCACTACACGGAAAATTCTTATACCGCGATGCAAGAACGAGCTTTGAATTAAATATTAGCACTTTCGGTTTTCGCAAGGAATTCCCCACAGACTGAACAAACATCTATTTCAGTATGAGTTATCATATATTTGTGGAACAGATAAATTATAACGTCACCGCTCGCATTGCAATATGGTGAAATACATAATATTATACTTTTATCTGTATGTATATGGCATTAAGTACGTATTATAGACTATAGACTGTAGACTGCACGGTTGGCCGAGTGGTGTCAGCGGTCGCCATGCCGCTTGCTACTGCGCCAAGTGTCGTGGGTTCAAATCCCACGCGGTACCTACAACACTTTGTGTGATCCACGAATTGTTGTCCCGAGTCTGGATGTTCTTTGTGTCCGTTTCATGTATGTTTGTAAAGTCCCCCACGACACAGGATGTTTATTCCTAATGTGGGAGATGTCTTTTTAAAAAAAAAAAAAAATTTTATGCAATATGCATGTTTGTACAGGAAATATCCTACTAATATTATAAACGCGAAAGTTTGTGAGTATGTAAGTGAGTATGTTTGTTGCTCTTTCACGCAAAAACTACTGAATGGATTTGATGAAACTTTACAATAATATAGCTTATACATCAAAGTAACACATAGGCTACAATTTATAAAGATACTAGCTTCGCCTCGCGGCGTTGCCCGTAACGTATGAACGTAAGAAATCATTGGAGAAATGTGTTTTATTTAGTTAATTAGATCATAAGTAATTTAAGAAAAATCTATACTAATATTATAAAGCTGAAGCGTTTGTTTGTTTGAACGCGCTAATGCCCGCTGGTCCGATTTGAAAAATTCTTTTAGTGTTGCATAGTTCATTTATCGAGGAAGGCTATAAGCTATATATCATCACGCTAATACTAATAGGAGCGGAGCACCAATGAATAATGTTTCAAGAACTGGGGAAAATTTTCACGTTACGGGTAATAGAAAACGCAAACGAGGTTGCGTGGGTCAGCTAGTCTTTAATAAAATATTCCTTGTGAGGCTTTCAAAGAAACTGCCGTCCTGCATACAGGACAGTAGGACAATAAGTAGGAAAACAGATGTTGTGAAAAATCCTAATTTCTATCGTCCCACATATGGGTCAGTAGTCTTTTTATATCTGGGTTCATATAATATTGGTCTGGTGATAACGGGCGTGATGTTTTTATGCGCTTTACCATGCAGCACTTCGCAGAATGAAGTTAAAGGTAGTAGAGCCAGCTCGACTGGAGCTGTACTACCCTCTTACGGAAGATCAGCCCAAAATGATAGCATTCGTGCTGTCGTCTTTCATTCATGAGTGCGATACCGGAGGCCTAATGATGGTAAAGCATCGCTAGGCCGCCATGGTGTGGTGTGTCTGTATTAAAGATCAAGACAAGGTCTTTCCTATGGTTCCCATTCAGATGAGAGTGGTCTGCAAGCCGTAGACTTACCGTGGTACGACATGGTTCAGAGTTTTCTTTTCTGAGGCACAGCTAGTTCCCCTTCTACCAGTATCTGAAACGACTTCACCGTGGGAGAGCCACGCTTCGGCATGAATGGGCTGGTTTATAAAATCGGTGTGAAATAGCGCTTACGCTGTGTTGCACCGAGTGAGTTAGGATACCGGAGGCCTATACCACAACCCCTCCCCCATCCCCGTTCCCATCCCCCAAAGGTCGGCAACTCACTTGTGACGCCTTTGGTGTTGCGGGTGTCCATGGACGGCGGTAATCGCTTACTATTAGGCGATACGTCTGCTGTTTTTACCTCAAATACATAAAAAAAAACTTGCGGTTTTTGCCCGAGTTAACCGCTAGTAAGTAATATTGGAGGGGATTTCTTCACCAGCCAAGAAAGGGTGTTTTGTATTACAAAGCAAATATATTTAAAGCCATTTGTATTGTAATACCTCGTTTATATTATTTTTCCTTCACGTATGGGTTAAACCAGATATTTGATAGCCCTTTGCCAAAGGTAGCGTTCACTACACCGCTGTGATACACTTCAGTACGTATTTTACACCATGAGGAACTTAGGTCCACTGCGATTTCCGTGACAATTGGCATTAATTTTCGTGGGAGAGCCACGCTTCGGCATGAATGGGCCGGCTCGACCGGAGTGATACCACGGCCTCACAGAAAACCGGTGTGAAATAGCGCTTGCGTTGTGTTTCACCGAGTGACTGAGGATACCGGAGGCCTAAGCCCCAACCCCTCCCCCATCCCCCTTCCCATCCCCCAAAGGTCGGCAACGCACTTGTGACGCCTTTGGTGTTGCGGGTGTCCATGGGCGGCGGTAATCACTTACCGTCAGGTGATACGTGTGCTCGTTTGCCCACTATTAAATAAAAAAAAAGACCTTACGTGGTACATTTTAGGTGTGAATTTTAACATTTGTGATTAATTGTACTTCATTTGTGATAAAATTGACTCGAAATCGTAAAAATCTCCTGTTCAAAGTTATTTGTTGTGTGTTTATGTTATGTCTGTTACTCAATTTTTTTCACTACTCATTATGAATCAACGTGGTTGCACTTACTTCAAGCGCTGGATTACCTAGACTTAGGAGAGGCTGGTAATCTGTCGTACAGGTTCTCCTAGTGCAGATAATAATAATAATAAATAAATAATAAATATTTTGGACATCTTTACACACAACGCCATCTAGTCCCAAGCTAAGCAGAGCTTGTGTTATGGGTACTAGACAACTGATGTAAATACATATATACTTTTTTTTTTTTGTAAATACATACATATTATACATATAAAACACCCAAACTCCGAAACAAATATTTGTAGATCATACAAACATTTGGTTTGACCCGGGAATGAAACCGGAGACCTCAAGAACAGCAATCGCATACGCTACCACTGCGCCACAGAGGTAGTAGATACCAGTCTCTCACACTGATTCACCCACTCTTTTATATAACACTGAATTTGTGATCTGATTTTTGTTAACTATTATCTGTGAGAGAGAATTAATAAACGATTTATTATTGTTATATTCATCTGTAACGCTTTAGGATTTCCGGGTCGTTAGGGTTATTACAAAACATCTCGTAAATTTTCTTACGGCTTTTTTTTATAGAACAGGAGGCAAACGAGCAGGCGTATCGCCTGATCGTAAGCGATTACCGCCGCCCTCCATACCTGCAACACCAGAGACGTCACAAGTGCGTTGCCGGCCTATGGGGGAATGGAAAGAGGAAGAGGGGATTTCTGTTAAAAAATTTAATTAAATAAACATTGATATATATTGCTCAATTGAGTAGTCTAAAACAGTGACGTCACAAGTGTGTATTTAGTACATTTTTCATACAAAGTTATCGTTTAGATAGATGATAATAAGTAAATAATTTGACTGAGGTGTCAACTACGCTATTGCGTTTGAACGATTGTACCATACTCGTATATATTATACAAATCATCTATACTAATAATAAAGCTAAAAAGTTTGTTTGTTTGAACGCGCTAATCTCAGGAACCGCTGGTCTGATTTCAAAAATTCTTTCACTGTTGGATAGTCCATTTATCGAGGGATAATATAATATATAAATATTAACTATTTTATTTTATCTTCCGCTTTGTAAAGAAGGGAAGTAGATTTATTATATTTCCAACTCTCAATTTTTATTCTTTGACTAGCTAACCCACGCAACCTCGTTTGCGTCTTATATTGCCCGTAGCGTGAAAATTTCCCCCCGTTTTTGAAACATTCTTCATTGGTGCTCCGTTCCTATTACTGTCAGCGTGATGATATATAGCCTATAGCCTTCCTAGATAAATGGACTATCCAACACTGAATTTTTTTTTAAATCGGACCTTCGGTTCCTGAGATTATCGCGTTCAAACAAACAAACTCTTAAGCTTTATAATGTTAGTATAGATTAATTTCGGTGCGGATTCGAAGACAGTTGGATTAGTCCTGTAATACGCCTCTACCACTCCCTTAGGGTTCTTAGCATGAGTGTACCTGTACAGTATTATTATTTGACAAAGAACAATGGTCTTTAATAATCCCCTGTGCTGACAATGGAATGTGAATATCCTCCCTTCAGAAGTCATTGTCGTTTTCAAGTACCCAATTGATCATGCTCATACAAGTTCGTTCTCATGCTATGCATTCGAATCGTTTAAACATGAATGTTAATTGCTACCAATTGATCTTTCGTAAAGTGATGGTCGGCCATATTGGTCCTTCTTTTTGCTTTTGTGATAATATATTATTATTTATTGTGTTTTGGTTGCCTTAACTTGCACATAGAAGTACTGTTCTCAAAAACAAACAAACTTTGTATGAATTATTTGAAAAGATGGTGCGCATGAGTTTCTCACCAGCTCTGCATGCAATAAATGCAATACCCATCGGAGCTGGTACTTGGATTGATTTCAATTTAAACCTTTGAGTTGAATCGAAATCAATCTAAGCTCCGGTAATTCAAATCATTTCAGTGCATTTAGTATTAGTACCTTTTATCACTGAATTGATTACTTGAGTTTTGTTTTATATTTGATGTTTATATATTTTTTTTTTTTTTTTTTGATGATGAATGGCAACTAGCCGGATCACTCGGATCAGCTATTTCTGCCAATGACAAGTAGGTATTTATAGTCTTCAATTATCAAGTCTTCAAGTCTTCAAGTCGTCGTCGTGATGAAATTAATGATAAAAAATATATAAAATGTGGATGACATGAAATGGGGACCGTCTTCCCGATGTTTATATTTTTGACGTGTTCAAGTGCCTTGGAAATAAATGATTTGACTTTGACTTTGACTTTGACATTGATAGCTAGCTGCAACCCGTACTTTTTGTTACTTCTGAATCAAATATTGGTTTTCGTGTAACCTAACCTAACTAAGGCCGGCAACGCACTTGTTACGCCTCTGGTGTTGCGCGTGTCCATGGTCGGCGGTAATTGCTTACGATCGAAGATACGTCTGCTCGTTTGCCCCCTATACATTAAAAAAAAGAAACCTTGTATTTTTATTAATAAAAGTACCCAGCATAAGTTACTCCTTGTAATATCAGCTATCAGACGGTAGAAGTCCTATCAAAATTGGTCCAGCTGTTCCAGATATTTATTAGTCCGAACAAACAGATTTTAAGTAATTTATTGATGTAAATACTTTCATATTTATATGCATTTAGTGAAAATTTGTTAATATGAAATTACAAACAGACTCTTCAATTTTGAATATTTGCATAGATATTGATTTATTATTTTATAGATTATTATAACGATAATTGGTGTTGTTAATATCATTATGGCACTAATAATTATAATGCAACATTTGCAATAAGAAGGAAAACAAATTTAATGAATTGTTATTTATGTACTCGTATGTCATGAACAAGTCAACGTGACAAAACATCTAATTTAAATAGTTTATCTGTATTTTCCTTCTTTTTATGGAATAGGGGGCAAACGAGCAGACGTATCACCTGATGGTAAGCGATTACCGCCGCCCATGGACACCCGCAACACCAGAGGCGTCACAAGTGCGTTGCCGGCCTTTAGGGGATGGTGATGGGGACGAGGGGAGGGGTTAGGGATGGAGATGGGGTATGGGCCTCCGGTATCCTCACTCACTCGACGAAACACAGCGCAAGTGCTATTTCACACCGGGTTTTCTGAAGCTTCATTCGCGCTGAAGCGTATCTCTCCCAAACTAGCTATCCGGCCCGGCTTCGCACGGAAGTTTCGAATTTCCTCAACTGTAAATTGCATGTAATACACATATAAACCTTCTCCTTGAATTTATCTGTATAATATGTATTTATTTACAAAAAAGAATAATATATATGTATTTATATCAGTTGGCTAGTAACCATAACAAAAGCTCTGCTTAGCTTGGAGCTAGATGGCGTTGTGTATTAGATATCCGGAATATTTATTTATTTATTATACTCTTGAGTCTGCGATACCTAGAGGTAGCTAGTACTATTACCATGAGAAAGGGATTCCTGTGGTTTTAATCATATTTTTTCCGAGAACTAGCGGAAAGTTATCCAACAAAGAATTGTGTGGTTTCATACAGATGTATCACACGTGCTACACATAAATGAATCATTTCATTTATAGGTATTTTCCTTGTGCGTACAACAAAGTAGATATTATATGCAGTTAATTGGTACACATATGCCGTTTTGTGATGTTATATTCATTCATTGACTGCCTCGGTGGCGTAGTGGTAGCGTATGCGACTGCTAAGCTTAAGGTCTCGGGTTCGATTCCTGGGTCGGACCAAATGTTTGTATGATCTGCAAATATTTGTTTCGGAGTTTGGGTGTTTTATATGTATAATAAGTATGTATTTACAAAAAAAAAGTATATAAGTATTTATATCAGTTGTCTAGTACCCATAACACAAGCTCTGCTTAGCTTGGGACTAGATGGCGTTGTGTGTTAGATGTCCGAAATATTTATTTATTATTATTCTGTATTTCATATCACTAACCTATGTAATTAGTGGATTTTGACCGCGGTTCTTCTTGTGTATGTGTCGGTTATTTTTTTTTATTGTGTAGGGGGCAAACAAGCAGACGTATCGCTTGATGTTAAGCGATTACCGCCACCCATGGATAATCGCAACATCAGAGGCTTCACCGGCCGGCCTTTGGGGGATGAGGGAGGGGTTGGGGTATGGGCCTCCGATATCCTCACTTACTCGGTGAAACACAGTGTAGTCGCTGTTTCACACCGGTTTTCTGTGAAGCCGTGGTATCACTCTGGTCGAGTCGGCCCATTCATGCTGAAGTGTGGCTCTCCCACGGTATACATATTAAAGAAATTAAAGTAATCGGCTCGAAAAGTTCAATTGCGCGATGTATGTTTAGTTACGCGGCAGTTCGATGTATCTTCTTTGTTGCTCTGCTTTTATTGATCGTAGCGAGATGTTATATAGCCCGTAGCCTTCTCCGATAAGTGGATCCAGTGGAACCAGTAGTTCCTGACTAAGGCCCGTATTATAGAAGGCGTCTCAAGTATCGTTTGAACTCTGATCAGCTGAAACGAGTTTCAAGTTATGATCAAATCTCAAGCGTCGCTCTTATTATAGAAGGCGTTTTAAGTTCTACTCAGTTGAAACTAGTTTCAATATCTAATCTATACTTACAAGTCTGTTCTCAGTTACGTTTCTGCATTGTCGAAATTATTGTTCCGTATTACGCAGCTAATTATATAAAACACATCATATCAAACAAATATTATTTATATATTATTGGTTATTAGTTTATATATAATACACTATTGGCAAGTGTATCAATTTAAATATAATATTAATCTTTCGAATGCGGGAACGGGTACTTCCGGTTCCATGCACCGTGCGGCGAAAGTGCAAAATTTTGCAACACGGTGCATGGTGTACGAAAATGATCAAATATTTTCAAAAACAATACTCGGTGGTTATAAAAGTGACTATTTTTCTATAGATGGATAACAAGCGTACATGGTTATGCCATATTTTATTACTAAACTAATGTCATCGATTTATTATTTACTCACAATTGAGCCAAGTGTCAATTTACGCACCTATTGTGTTAATAAACATTATTTTAATATTTTATGTGTTTTATTATTCATTTTACTTACTATCCTCATAAAGTTCGATAACTAAGCTATCTACTGATATAAAAAACACTATAACTGCAGTAAAAATTCATTGAGAAACATATTTGTAAAAATCACATTTCGCTGTCGAGATATTCGCCATTTTGTCACTTCACAATCAAACTATTATTTGCGCCGAACACCAAATTACGTAGTATTTATATGAAGAAATAGTGTTTTTTAGTTAAATAATTTATTTTTTTAGTTAACTAGTGCAAAAGACAGGAACAATACATAAAAAAAACAACCTATTTATCAAGTTATTTAAAAAAAGAACTCGTTTGCTAGACCAGTTTTCATTTATTATTTTTAAGTTCTGAGAATTCTCTAAACTCTATGGAAATGACTGAATGCTAAAGAGAACAACTGAGCGTTCCATTATGACACACAAAGTCTATGGTCAATACAAAATAATTTAGTAAAACATAAACAAAGATCAGTTTACGTCTTGTTCATTGTCCGTCACTACTGTGTATGTGTGGGTGTTAATAGTTCCGGGACTTCCCGCTAGGCTGCGTGCAAACACGAATCAACGGCGATATACAATTTTAAGTGGCGTGCTATTGGAGAGGCCTATGTCCAGCAGAGGACTGCGATAGGCTGATGATGATGTAGAACAGTAATGGCGTGGGAGCCCTGTGTATGTGTGCGTCTAATTTCGCTCGTCAGGCAAAAAATGAGTGTTTATTTAAATATTTAGCTTTTCTAACACATTTTTGTTGCTATTTTATATTCTATATAAGATTCTCATCGCAATTATATCATTTTATCAATAAAAACATAAGAATAAATGCGTAAAAACCTTCAAATGAGTAAGCCCTTTTCAATAGGTAATAGACTCGGTAACTTTTTGAGTAACACTATTCAAAATTACGCATGATTTATGCCTCAATTCGTATTGATAGTGGTTCCTAAAATAAGTATAATAAGTAAAATATTATAACAAACTACCTTCAAAACCACCTTATCGGCAAAAAATCAGTTTTAAGAGGCACTTGACAGATCGCGTTGCGTCATCGTCAACTTTGAAATTGGAACTCGTTTTTTTTACGGCTCTTGAAGCGCACTTGACAAACGAATGTTTTAAAATGTTGTTCGTATAAAGCAAATGCATAACAAACCTTTCTAGACTTCATTATAATAACTTTAATACCCAAAATTAATTAAAATGCAAGTTAACTGCGGTTATCGCGGATCCGCGATGCCGCACCGACGGGACAATCGCGGATCCGCAATGCCGCACCCCAGAGGTTAAGAAGCAGTTCGCCATAAATTAAATACTTTAAATATTAAAATAAAACTGACTAGATACCTACTACCTATAACGGAACGTTCAAATTGTTTTCAATACTTGTCAATGTCGAATTATCAAACTGTTTTTGTTTTTATTTTAAAATTATTGTAATATTTTTATAGAAACCGAAAGGTTATTACTATTGCTTGAAATAAATAGTTGAATGTGTATTTTAAGTGAATTTAATATCAAATGTGGATAATAAGCAATTATTTCGTAAATAAATTGAGATAAAATATATACTTCGTTGTTATTCAAAAATATCATCATTAAAATACGTTAATTTCCCTTATAAAGCATTAGAAATTACCACTTGAGACTAGATTGAGCTTGTCTCAATTGAACACAGATCACATCTGTCAAAATCTGTTCTTGAGAGGAGATTTTGACATAAGCATCGTTCTAAAATAAGCTATTCATTGATCTTTACTCACTTGATCAACGATCAGTGAATCTTGTCTCAAGAAGCGTTCTATAATACAATCTCTTATTGAAACTAGTTTTAAAACTAGATTCATAATTGAGACACCTTCTATAATACGGACCTAAGTGAGTTTAACGAACTTCTTCCTATCCTTTATTATTCCCAATATTTTTTTTGAGTTCTAGTTCATAAAATTTTATTTGAATATCAGGTTTTCCACAAAGCGACTGTCATCGGACCTCCGCAACCCTGAGGGTGAACTGAATTCGAAGATTGAACTAGTTGTCAGTATATTTTAAGGACAATGCAATAATCTACACAAATAAATAAAATTAGAGTTTCTGTTTGTAATATTAAAATAACCGCTTTCTACTACATGCATATGAATGTATATGCGGTACACATATCAAAATATATATTTTTTAAATTTTTGTCTGTCTGTCTGTTCCGGCTAATCTCAGGAACCACTGGTCCGATTTGAAAAATTCTTTCGGTGTTGGATAGTCCATTTATCGAGGAAGGCTATAGGCTATATATCATCACGCTACTACTAATAGGAGCGGAGCACCAATGAAGAATGTTTCAAAAACGGGGGAAAATTTGGAAACGAGGTTGCGTGGGTCAGCTAGTAATAAATATAATTGGAACTGACTTATAAATAACGATTGCCATAGTGTGCATGGTAATCGGGACGAGACGAAACACCGTCAAACTTTCGTACTCCGAGTGTTAAAAACTTTTTGTAAGAAAAACCAAATATCATTTTTGACGCGACCCGGCAATCGAACACGAGACCTCTTGACCTAATGCTAACGACGACGATCAACGAGTGCGTTTAACGTACAAACGAACTTTTTAGCTTTGTAGTTTATTTTTTTTTATTTATTCCCATTAATAGAAGAAAGAATAAAAATACATATTTTATTATTTATTTTTATTTCTTTTCAGGTCATCCTCATTGAGGATACACTTCGAGTGTATGGTAATCTCTGGTAAGTCTGTCACAGAACTCTTGGTACATACAGCGTTGTATTAAATGTCGTATAACATATTTTTATGTTTTAAAAAGACAACTCCCGCACTAGGAATAATTCCTGTGTCGCGGGGGACTTTACAAACATACATGAAACGGACACAAAGAACACCCTGATTTAGAACAACAATTTGTGGATCACACAAAGTGTTATTCCATGTGGGATTTGAACCCACAACACTTGGCGAAGTAGGGAACGGCGTGGCGACCGCTTAACCACTATGCCAAACGTGCAGTCAACGTTACCATATTAACTACTTACATAAATTAAAAGTGGCGGTATGTAGGGAAAAAGACTTGAGAGTTGTCAAGTGACACCCGGATGGAACGAAGTTCGAAATAGAAAGACGAAACGAAAATATCTGTGTGTGTCGTCGTCGTGTCGTGACAACAAATTGTGTCGTGACAACAAATTGTGTCGTGTCAACAAATTGTGTCGTGACAATTTTTCCGTCTAGCCCCCTTACACAACGCGCCATAAGGAACTTCGTTCCAATTAGTAGCTAGAATTTATTACTCAGCTTACTTGAACTTAACTTTATACATTGCATAATCCGTTTTCCTATTTGTTTCCCCCAGTTTTTTTTTTATGGAATACAAGGCAATCGAGTAGACGCATCGCCCGATGGACACACGCAACACCAGAGGCATCACAAGTGCGTTGCCGGCCTTTGGGGGATGGGGAAGGGGATGGGCCTCCGGTATTCTCACTCACTCGGTAAATCACAGCGCAGGCGCTGTTTCACACCGGTTTTCTGTAAGGCCGTGGTTTCATTCATGAATGGGTCGAGCCGGCCCATTCATGCCGAAGCGTGGCTCTCCCACGAAATTCCACCTTCATTTATATTGTTTTTGGAACGAAGTTCCTTATCGCGCGTTGCGGAAGGGGGCTAGACGGAATTGTAACGACACTTTCGACATATGTCAACGACACATTTTGTCAAGACTTTATTATACCATATTGTGTGGACTCATTTTAACGAGCACAGCACCCCCAACCCTTTCGCACCACCAGACTGGTCATTTTCTGACCTCACCTCCCCACTGATAGTAACTTCATCCCACAACACTAGGACCGCACACATTTTCAACCCGTTAGTTGGATATCACGTTTAACTAGCAAGTTACTCATTTCCACCCCCACCCCCTAAAATCATCCCTTAAGGAAGATACCCCGATACCTCCGAAACTATCGCTCGGAGACATTTTTTAATCCCCCCTTGCTCACCCTGAAATTGTCAGGAATCATTACCCTTTCTCTGTCTGTCTCTCTCTTATAGAAAGCAAGCCAGATATTTTCGTTTCGTCTTTCTATTTCGAACTTCGTTCCATCCGGGTGTCCCTTGACACCTCTCAATTTTTTTATAATAAAATAACAATGACAAAATCCACATTCGCATCGGTTCAGTATTTCCCAAGGTTATCACAATCAAACATACAGTGTTTGTACAACATTGTAAATAAACCATTTACAACGTACACACAAACATGATTCTATAACCTTCTTTAAATATTTGCTTGAGGAAAATTCTATTTGCCGCGATAAATATAAACGTTGTTTAGAAAACAATGATGACAGCTATATCAAGTGTTACGCCATATTGTAAAACAATTGAAATTAATAATTATCATATTAATTCAGACAGCTGTTAGGGCACCCACACATAACTGCGAATTCGTAACGCATCGCAATTATTTGCGAGCTCGCACGAATGCATCGCAATAACTTCCGATATGACTCTAATTGCGCATTCCTGCGATATTACGTCACACTTGTTGACGCTCTATTTTAGTTCGTCCTGAGACAGCGCAAAGGAAAGGTGTTAAAAAGGAACCAACGATCATCACGAGCAGATCAAATTAATTAATCTTCTACTTATGATAATTTATTCCACTTATTATCACTTTTTTTTTCCTCGTGCGGATATGCCCTCGGATACCACCTACTGGTGGCATGTCGGACTCGGAAACGAGTAAAACCGCACGCCATCTCGGGTACTAGATGCCGAGGAACCAGGTGCACCCTAGAAAGGAAAACCCTGGAACCCCGACGTACCTCGGGGGTATATATTTAAAAATTAATAAAATGTATTTATTTATTTATACATCGGCCGACTTAGCGCCCAAGGTATTTCCTTCCAGTCAATCTTAGGGTGGTGTAAGGTACCTCTGTGCACCGGGTTCAATTATAAGTGAAAAATACACTTTAAGCATTGACTTTAACATAGATATGCACACGTCACAAACACAAACAAAGCTGAACATAATGACTGAAGCCGTAATACAGTAAATAAATTCATTTTCTTAAATTACTCGTAGACTGACTCACTTCAGAGCATTGACTTTCAAACTAACGTATATATAACATTGTTATTTCATTTGCTCGAACAAAGAAGAAGTATTTAATATGCAAACAAAGTAAGACATAAAGATGAACCACGTTATAAAAACCACCATACTGCGTATAGTATAGAAGACATTGACGGGTAATTTATTGGTGAGTGATAACCGCAGTCCACCGACAACTGTCACTCAACTTTCACAACACTAACCGTGGGAGAGCTATGCTTCCGCATGAATGGGTCGGCTCGACCGGAGTGGTACCACGGCCTCACAGAAAACCGGTGTGACATAGCGTTTGCGCTGTGTTTCACCGAGTGAGTGAGGATACCGGAGGCACATACCCCAACCCCTCCCCCCATCCCCTTTCCCATCCCCCAAAGGTCGGCAACGCACTTGTGACGCCTCTGGTGTTGCGGGTGTCCATGGGCGGCGGTAATCGCTTACCATCAGGCGATACGTCTGCTCGTTTGCCTCCTCACTCACTCGGTGAAACTCAGCGCAAGCGCTATTTCACACCGGTTTCCTATGAGGTCGTTGTATTACTTCGGTCGAGACGGCCCATTCATGCCAAAGTGTGGCTCTCCCACGGTAAAAACTGCAATGACATAGGCCTCTCCTGTCTGCCTGAAGGCCTGCAAGATGGTTTTAGCCTACTATAGCACGCCACAGCTCCGGCAAGACGGATTGGTAAAGGGTTCGTTACTAGTTCCCTTCTCTTAGCAATGATTAAACACAATAGCAAATAACAAAACTAATTTACAAAACAATTAGTGTGTATATAAAGAATCTAAGTGACGCGGAAGTTTAAAATGTAAATAACATTCGACTCTGTTTTAATTATCTAATGAAAAAGGATTTTAATTAATAGTTCAAGTTTAAATTAAAAGTGAACTTTTTATGCAGTTACTAACTGGTACCAGTTAATTATGGAATGAATATACATATATACAGTCACGCTTACATACATTACAGGTCAAGCAGAGGCGTATGAAACGCCTATATTTGACAACTATAATTTTAGTCATGTTTACGTGATTACACCAAGTTTATTTTGATCAACCGAGCTCTTCCTAGAGAAATTGAAATGTATGTAGGCATATTGAAGAGTGACCGAAATGACCTTCAAATCTGATAAAAGCCGAATGGCTGATTGCAGAAACTTCTGTAAGAGGCTTCTTTCTCTCAAGGCACTATACACAGAGCCCGAACAGTGACTTTTTGCATTCAGTCGTCGCTCACGGCCAGATGGCGGGACGACTCGCGTAAGAGGGACGGCGGCGACTTGATGAAACTATTACGAAGGGTATAACAAAATAATAGATAGAGCGGATAGAGTTAACCCTCATACATCCCAAGGTGAGCCATCGTGTGAAAATCACCAGGAGTCCATTGCCATCAGGACACGTCTTAGCATTCCTAGTCTAAAAAACTCCACCTGGAAAGTGCATGATGAAAACTTGGCAATCCTGCTAGAACACCCGGGATCTAAGCAAGACTTGAACAGCCAAGTAGAAACTTTTTAGGACACGATATATACATACTTTTGTGAGCGCTACCCACCACCAAATTTTTATGCGCAAAAAGATAAAGAAAACACTTTTAAATCGAAAATGCGGAGAAAGAAAAGAGAGTTAATAAAACAACTTCGAAAAGCCAAGGCCATGGGCGATAACCATCTAAGTCACCAACTGTCTAGGGCATTAAGATCGATCCTTAAATTAATTCAAGGAATATCGCTACAAATCACAAAAAATCGCGATAATTTTAACAGAGCTAAACACGAAGTAGATTTTGATAAAAACCCTTTTCAATACACGAAAAACATTTTCAATGAACAAAAAGGTAAGCTTCTCTTGACCAACCAACAGATTTACGACCACTTTAAAAGCACTTACCAAGTGCCAAAGCGCGGGAGACGGTATGAGGATCCAAACATCCAAAAACCTCATTATCCTCTTGTCAATTTTGAAAGTTGTCCACCTACCCTAGAGGAAGTTGACCATCAAATTAAAAAGAAAACATCCAAGTCAGCTCCAGGACCTGACGGTATTCCTTATATAGTGTACAAAAAATGTCCATCGGTTCGTAAACATCTCTTAAACGTATTTTGTAAAATCTGGTCAAAGAAGCAAATACCAACATCATTTGGCAAAGCAGTTTTTGTCCTCATTCCAAAAAAAGACGAAGTAACTCATCCAAAAGATACTAGACCGATAGCACTAACCAATACAATTTCCAAAATTTTCTTTAGCGTACTACAAACAAAAATGACAAAATTTATGATCAGCAATAGGTATTTCAGGCCAAACCACCAGAAAGGGTTCTTGCCCGGTATTTCTGGCTGCCTGGAACATAACACATTATTAGCGGAAAGTTTGAAAGATGCCAGAATGCATGAGAGGCAAATTACGGTCTGTTGGATAGACCTTGAAAACGCATTTGGTTCTGTACAGCATGAACTAATGATCTTCGCCCTGAAGTGGTATAACTTTCCTACTGTGGTTATCGACATAATCACATCTTATTATTCTCAACTACAATTTGCCATAGCAGCAGACAAGGAACACACAGAAACATTGCATTATAATGTAGGGTTGTTCCAAGGCTGCTGCTTGTCACCAATAGCTTTTAATATAATTATAAATATTCTTATAGATAAGTTAATAAGTCATGAGAAAAAATGGGGCTATCGGTTTAAAATAAACAACAAATACACAGAGTCCATCTTAGCCTTTGCAGACGACCTTGCCATACTGACACGTAATCCAAAACAATGTCAGAAGTTATTAATTGAAGTGGATGAGTTTTGTACATGGACTGACGGACTGAGGGCAAAACCAAGTAAATGCCACTGTTTATGTCTGGGTAGACAGAATACCAAATATACCTCATATGATCCGGGACTCTCAATAGGAGGACAATGTGTAACCACGATTGCTGAAGCAGTGCCTTTCAAATTTCTTGGTAGAAAGATTGATTACAAAGGACGTACACCATCCTTAGAGGTAACTGTCGAAAATTTTCTTAGTGACTTGAATAAGGTAGACCAACAACCATTAAACAATATTAAAAAAGTTTGGATATACGACAATTATCTTACGTCGCGTCTGACTTGGCCTTTCCTTGTATATGACATCGGTAAAAGCCTCCTGGCAAAACTAGATGCAAATGTCAAGAAGATATTGAAGTCATGGCTCGGAATTGCACACTCAGCTGACCCCTCAACTCTATTTAGGGATCAAAACAGTTTTGGGATGAAATTAAAGAAGCCATCTGAACTCTATAAACACCTCAGAGTGACCAAAATGCATGTCTTGGGACAATCCCAGGATGAAATAGTCTCATCACTCCCAAAAGATAAATATGTTACAGAGCTTGAGTCAAGACTTCAATTCCATAAACAATTTATGGCTGGTGCACAGTTTAATAAAGTCGGGCTGGGTTTCGCAAAGAGGAAGGGAGACCGAGAAATAATAAAATCCTTTATACAACAAGATGAAAATGATAAATATAAAGTGCATGCAATGAATCTAGAAATGCAAAGTGAGTGGTTAACTATAGGTGAGTTCTGCATCCCGTTAGCCCTGAAATGGCGCACCTTGCTATATGATTGGTCTCCTGCCCTATTAAAATTCTATCTGAATGCCTTCCAAATGATCCTCCCAGACCAAAGTAACCTAGTGAGATGGGGGAAAGCATCTGAAAAATCTTGCTATACGTGTGGTGAGGCAGTAGGTACTGCTAGGCACTTACTGGTAGGTTGCAGGGTGCTGCTTGATAGGGGTTATTACTCACGCCGACATGATAGAGTACTAGAAATCATACGTGAAGCAGTAAGTCTTTCAGTAGCTAGAGCCCAAAAAGGATTGACTACAAATAAACGAGAAATTAACTTTATAAAGGATGGCTCAACTACCAAATCTAAAAGCAAGCCTTTCTCAATCCTAGGTACTGCACCTGACTGGACTATTTTGATGGATACGTATGATAAGCACTATAAAATCCCAGAGGATGTTGGTGTTTCGTCATCAAGACCGGACATATTCCTTTTCTCTAGACAAATTAAACACATAATATTAGTAGAGCTTACTGTTCCGTGGGAAACTAATATTCCTAAAGACCATAGAATAAAATTAAATAAATATTACGATCTAACAACTGAACTTAACAAAAATGGCTATGTGGTTAATTTATACGCGGTAGAAGTGGGAGCGAGAGGTATACCAGCTAAATCTCTCTATAACCTTTTGAAAGACCTTGGCCTGTCGAGATCTGCAGTAAGTTCTATTTTAGAACGAGTATCCAAGGCTGCACTAACAGGTTCCTACCAAATTTGGCTAGGTAGGGCGGGAAACTCGAGCAGTGAAGGTGACCGTTGATGCGTATCTTAAAGGGGGCCTCCTTAAACCTACACCTAGGTCGTAAGTCCTGGGAACTGCTTTGAGTTTCTCCCTTTGCCACACGATGGACCCGGCACCCGCACGGTGAATCCATGGAGTGCTAAGAAGTTTGTCTCTCATGTACAACTGTTTATCTCAAATCTTTTGTCGCTATATTTAAAAATAATATAATATTTTTAAGTAATAGGTCATCGGAAAATCGAACCTTAGAAATACGAGTACCAACACACTCCACAACTTTTACTGATAAATCGTGCAAGCTACACGCCTGTGGAACTCCTTACCGGAAGCCGTAAAGCAAGCACACTCAGTGAATACTTTTAAAAAACTCGTCAAGGATCACTATCTATCTATTATATATATATATATATATAAATATAGCGACAAAAGATTTGAGATAAACAGTTGTACATGAGAGACAAACTTCTTAGCACTCCATGGATTCACCGTGCGGGTGCCGGGTCCATCGTGTGGCAAAGGGAAAAACTCAATATATATATATATATATATAAAATAGATATATATATATATATATATATAATAGATATATATATATATATATATATATATATATATTCTTTACTAGCTGACCCACGCAACCTCGTTTGCGTCTTATATTGCCCAAAGCGTGAAAATTTTCCCCCGTTTTTGAAACATTCTTTATTGGTGCTCCGCTTCTTTTAGTAGTAGCGTGATGATATATAGCCTATAGCCTTCCTTGATAAATGGACTATTCAAGACCGAAAGAATTTTTCAAATCGAACCAGCGGTTTCTGAGAGAGCGCGATCAAACAAACAAACAAACTCTTCAGCTTTATTATTGGTATATAGATGGACATTTATGTATGTATTTATATATGTATATTAGTGTGTATATATAGGTATACATATGTGTTAGTGTATATGTGTATGTATGTAGGAAATATTAGTTTTTATACGTGAATTGTAAATGTGCACCACAAACTACACATTACTTAGTATGGTCCACTGATAACACCGTCCATTGTACCACTGTTTTTATTCGTATTGTATGTTCGACAATGTAATTGTTTTTTTTTATATTAAGGTATGTAATTGAGAGTTTATATATCTATCAATATATCACTACTAGTCGCCACTAGATCAGCAGGTCAGTAATATAAACTGCAATATGATCCACTTTCATCGAAGTTAAACAACGGTTTATCATGAATGGTGCATGTTTGTAGCAGAAACTGACCACCTTCTGTTTATCATAAACATTTCCAACGTCTGGTGTCGACTTCTGGCCAATGTTTCAATAACAGTACCGGGATATCAAACATCAGATCCAATTCTCTCCTGCAAACAAACATTCACTAGCTGAACAGTTTTTTTTTTTTTTTTTGTTTTTATTGAATAGTGGGCAAACGAGCAGACGTATCACCTGATGGTAAGCGATTACCGCCGCCCATGGACACCCGCAACACCAAAGGCGTCACAAGTGCGTTGCCGAGCTTTGGGGGATGGGAAAGGGGGAGGGGTTGGGGTATGGGCCTCCGGTATCCTCACTCACTCGGTGAAACACAGCGCAAACGCTATTTCACACCGGTTTTCTGTGAGGCCGTGGTATCACTACAGTCGAGCCGACCCATTCATGCCGAAGCATAGCTCTCCCACGGTCCAAAGTCCAAGTGTCAACTGAGTCTAAAAATCTTCAAAATTTCTCAGTTTTAATAGATATTTTTTATCATTTTAAAGCCTATTGTGTTTGATGAAAATATAGGAGGGGGGATAGGCATATCGTTATTTTCCGATACAAAACAATCTGTCATGCGGTCATGGTAGCTCGTTCCTAAAGAGTTCGTTGCCAACTGAAATGCAAACAGTTTAAGGTCAGTGTTGCCAGTATAAGAGCTAAAAATAACCGAGAAAATACACTGCAAATAGACTTGAAAGCAATAACTGTGTAAATGTTTACTTACGATTGTGGTAGCCTCATATTATGCTTAAAATGTAGGATTTATTCCTGTTTTAAGCAAAATATGTGGTTTTACCGTGGAAGAGCGACGCTTCGGCATGAATGAGCCGGCTCGACCGGATTAATACCACTAAGTTAATAAATAAAAAAACCGGTGTGAAATAGCGCTTGTGCTGTGTTTCACCGAGTGAGTGAGGATACCGGAGGCACAAAACTCCTACCCCCTCACCCTCCCTATTCCCCAAATGCCGACAACATATTTGTGACGCGTCTGGTGTTGCGGGTGTCCATGGGCGGCGGTAATCGCTTATTATCAAGCGATATGTCTGCTCGTTTGCCCCCTATTCAATAAAAAAAAAACTACGGTCGTAGTTGTAACGTACGCAACTACTGTGCTTGAGGTCTTGGTTTCGATTCTCGGGTCGGACCAAATGTTTGTATGATCTGCAAAGTTTCATGTACGCGTTTGTAAACTCCCTGCGATACAGGATATATTCCTATTGCGGAAAGTAAAGTCCAATACAAGTTTGAATGCATGGTTACCCTACATTTATTTGTGCAGGAGAAACGTTGATTTTACATCTAATACGGAGAGTGTTTAAATAATATTTATTTTACGATTACGGTGATGTTGATTATTAATAAATAACTAACCGCACTTGGTTTTCACGCCTTTGAATGGAAATGAAACTAAATTTTCCTTTAAAGCTAACTAGCTATTCCCTGAGGATTCGCTTATGTGATTATTTTCTATAACATCATCATGATAATCATTGAGGGGGAACGGGTGTTATGTTCCTCCAACACAAAGGGAGGATCCTCCGACCAGGCGAGGTGATCATGCCTGGCAGGCCACTGCCCAACAGTTGATGTTGGGATGTTGTATATATGATAATCGGCGCGAGAACTTCTATTGCGCGATTCAGGATTGGTAGTTACTACGTGTTGTACGTTGCTCCGTAGTTTAGTGTAACTTCGGTAGATGGCGCTGCAGTATGTTATGTTGTATGTGGAGGTCGCCACATCATCACCAGCCTACCGCAGTCCACTGCAGGATATACGCCTCTCCGATGGCACACCAGTTGGTGCAATCCTCGGTTTTTTATTTGAAAAAAAAAATTCACACCGGCTTTCTGTAAGGCCGTGGTATCACTCCGGTCGAGGCGGCCCATTCATGCCGAAGCGTGGCTCCCTCGTGGGGAATGGCCTGCGTAGTTTGCTCCCTTACTCTTACTTACTCCCTTACTTTGTTAGAATGTATGTGTAAATAAATAATGATAAATAAATATTCCGGACAACACATCACCATCTAGTCCCAAGCTAAGCAGAGCTTGTGTTATGGGCACTAGACAACTGATATGAATACATATATACTTTTTTTTTGTAAATACTCGTACATACATATTATACATAGAAAACACCCAAACTTCGAAACAAATATTTGCAGATCATACAAACATTTGGTCCGACCCGGGAATCGAACCCGAGACCTCAAGCTTAGCAGTCGCATACGCTACCACTACGCCACCGAGGCAGTCAATGGACGTGGACGTTTGTTACTCTTTAATGCAAAAACTAGTGAACGGATATAAGTATGAAACTAATTTAATAACATAAGAACAATATTTCAAAGAAATGTTGTCCCGGGCGATTTCTAATTGCAAATAAATTAACCACATACAACGCATCGGAAATATCTGCGAACCTGGCTAGTACTTTACTAAATAGGTAGTTCATTAATATTTCACTGAACAGAGAAACAGTAAACAAGAGTGAGATTACGAAAGCAAGAATAATACACGTACGTCAGCGCTTGCGTTGGCACCGAAACTAGATAGGCGAAGGCGGGGCGATGCGTGGGGAAGCGGGAGGGGAAACGCATCCCAGCCATACACGAGTTTATACTTAAAATTGTTTATTTAAGTCGACAAATAAACATTTAATAATTATAACGTTAATATAATACTAGGTATTCTGTAATTATTTGATCACTATCAGGTATAAGATAACAGATATGACATAGATATGTACCTATGTATCAAAATAGTGTTGTATCTAGACAATAAATAACAAAAGTGATATACGACTGGTCCCTTATCTGGCTCACCTAGTTTGTTAATCCATGAACATAGTAAATTATTCAACATAAAGGCAGCTTTTAATAGTCCACTGCTGGACATAGGCCTCTCATTAGAAGTAATGTTTTGGCCTGCTATATGTTTTTTTTTGCTTTTTTTTTTTTTTTTTTTATCTAGCACCTCCAGTATTCTTTGGAGCCTATTGCCTACTTTTTACGTCCATACCAGTTCTCGCTAGCACTACTTCGCGTACTTTTGTTCTGCATACTTTTTCTTTCTTTCATACTCCGTTTACACTCTCCAGGTGAGATTCCTGACTATTCTCCATGTATGTGTCTATTCCTTTCTTAGGGGGGTAATAAAAAAAAAAGGTTTCCGCACGGAGGACAAAAAAAGATAAAAAAGGGGGGTATTAAAGTTCTACAAAATACTTATTTATACCATTCGGTTTCCTTATTTTCTATGTTAATATACATGCTATATCTTAAAAAACTAAATAACAAATTTAAATAATAACTTGCTAATATATTACAACATGGTACAGTACAACTTACACTCTATAACAGGGGTGTTACAAATATTCGCATCCGCATCCGTAAATGCGGATTATTCGCATTAATTCGGACATCCGCATCCGCATTCACATTCACATCAATCAATGGAGTTTTTACGGATGCAGATTCACATCAACAAAGTCAACTAAAAACCTGTGTAATTTTGTGGAACAAAATTTGTTCTAAAAATATGATTAAATTAATAAAAAATTAAAATTAAATTGATTTTCAGTTATTTATGCACTTAAAATTTAAAATTTAAAATCCCAAAATCCGCATCCGCACCCGCATCGCATCCGCATCAAATCCGCATCCGCGGATGTAGACTTCTAATAATCCGCATCCGCATCTGCATCCGCGGATGTCTAAATTTTGGCATCCGTAACAACCCTGCTCTATAATCTAGTTGTGTTATGACAAAAATAATGCATATTAAGGTGGAATAGGGTTAACCTCGGCGTTGATAAAGACCAGCTCACTAGGCACATTGACATACCGCAAACGTATGCAATAATCCGGCGTAACAAATGTATGGAAATGAAGCCTCTTAACGCTAAGCCACGTGGTTAAAACAATACGTTAGCTAATAAAACAAGAGAATAGAGACGATTGAAGAAAGAAAATCGACGCGAAATACAGTACAAAGTACAAGACCAAGACAATGGTGGTGATTCTGTTAGGGGACGTTCATAAAATACGTGAGATGTTTAAGGGGGGGAGAGGGTCGAGTCAAACTCATCTAATCTTACGTTGGAGAGAGGAGGGGTCTCGGCAAATATCACGCATTTTTTTCTTAATCACAGTAGTTACGATTTAAGTATTCTATTGTTAAATTTTTATTACACTTATAATTAAACTCTCAGCAATATTGATAACTAGTCTTAACTAGTCGTAAATAAAAGCACGAAGCAATTTTTTTTTTCTTTTTACAATAACAATCCAACGCGTTTACGTTTGAAAAATCTCACGTGAGATTGGGAGATGGGGTTGAATAAAATCTCACGACATCTCACCAAGGGGGAGGGAGTTACAGCAAATTTAAGAAAACACCTCACGTAATTTATGGACGCCCCCTTATTGTCACCACTAAACTGAAATTCACTAAAATTTTGTTGTTGGATTATAAATTTTAATCATATCAGCTTACTAGCTGACCTACGCAACCTCGTTTGCGTCTTATATTGCCCGTAGCGTAAAAATTTCCCCGTTTTGAAACATTCTTCACTGGTGCTCCGCTGCTATTAGTAGTAGCGTGATGGTATATAGCCTATAGCCTTCCTTGATAAATGGACTATCCAACACCGAAAGAAATTTTCAAATCGGACCAGCGGTCCAAACAAACAAACAAACTCTTAAGCTTAACAATATTAGTATAGATATTAGGTATAAATAGTAAAATATATATTTTTAAAATTTTTGTCTGTCTATCTGTCTGTTTGTTCCGGCTAATCTAAGGAACCACTGGTCCGATTTGAAAAAATATTTCGGTGTTGGATAGTCCATTCATCGAGAAAGGCTTTAGGCTATATATCATCACGCTAGTACTAATAGGAGCGGAGCACCAATGAAGAATGTTTCAAAAACGGGGGAAAATTTTTACGCCACGGGCAATATAAGACGCAAACGAGGTTGCGTGGGTCAGCTAGTTATTAAATAAAACTAAACTAAACTCTAAATGTAAAAATTATGAGTAATAATTACATAAGTCATTTAGTCGGCATGTATTTAGACGCTGTCTAAATATAGTGCGACTTGTCATGTTATTTTTACGTCACACATTACACGTTTTAAACGTTCAACACAGGAATAGCGGAAGAAAAATTGTGGCCTAAAGTCGTTCCTATAGTTTATTTAACTTTTGACAGCTCTAATACTTAATCAAATAGTGATACCCTGACCCGTTACCTATTCGATTTCTTTCATCGATCGATTTTATGCATTAAGAAGTTTTAATCGATTTAACAAACTCATTATTTTATAGATAATTTCGTACTTCATATTTCTATGTGTTTCAATGTGCGACCTCCTTTGTCAAAATAAAGAAGAAATAGATTAAAAGAATGTTGTTCAAATATGACGGTTCTATATCATGAAAAAATATATAAAAGGAACTGAATTTTCAAAATGTATTATTGTATTGTGTTGTAATTCAGTGGTTAATATTGTATTTGTTAAACTATTGATGATCTTTATTAAATCTCTCTATGTCTATTTTAAAATAATCTACAGTATTTCAATGAGTAACCTTCAATATAGTTGAGTATTTATATTCCTCCGTATTGATTTATTTGTGAATTCTCACGTTTGGTTGAGTTGAGCGTATCGTTCCTGCCTTCGTTATTGTCAAAATGCCAAAAAAGAAAGTACTCAAAGGACAAACAAGAGAGTTTGTCTTGCGACTTCGTGAATACTTTGAAAAGGAAAGCCGTAATGGTGGGCCTCTTATACCAGTGACTCAAGTTAGAGACCGTGTTGCAGCAGCATTAGGTATTAGTGCTCCAACAGTGGCAAAAATAACAAAAGAAGGCTACGGCAGCAGTGGCATGGAACAGAATAAGCTATCTACACCTAAGAAAAAACGTCCGCCTAGTAAAGTTACAGCCGTTGACAATTTTGACGCTGATGCTATTCGTCGTCATATATACGACTATTACCAAAGAAAAGAGATTCCAACATTAAAAAAACTAACACAATCTCTTCGAAATAGTGGTTTGTTCCGTGGTCAAAAATCTTCTCTGACAAAGGTATTGAAAGACATTGGAATGTTATTCCAAAAATGTGACAAACGAAAAATTTTAATGGAACGCAATGATATTGCTTTGTATAGATGCGATTTTTTAAGACAAGCAAAAAAAATAGAAGATTGGTCGAATGTTGTTTTCACAGATGAAACTTGGCTCAATGCGAATCATACGCTGTCAAAAACTTGGACTGACAACACCGTTGGCTCCACTTCTACAGTACCAATGGGAAAAGGCGAACGACTGATTATTTGTCATGCAGGAACAGTAAAAGGATTTGTGCCAGGCGCTCTATTAGCTTTTAAATCCCAGAAAACAGGAGATTATCATGAGGAGATGAATTCGAACGTGTATGAAAAGCGGTTCAGAGAAATGCTTACATCACTCGAAGAGCCATCAATAATATTTATTGATAATGCACCTTATCACTCTCGTCAAATTAATAAAATACCAACACAGGCCAACAAAAAACATGAAATTATAAACTGGCTCCGTGACAATGGCGAAGAGGTGAATGAGTCCCTACTAAAAGTAGAGTTAGTAAAGATATTAAAAACAAAGAAGCTGCCAAAACGATACGTCATAGATGAAATGGCAGCAGAGCATGGGCATACCGTCCTCAGAATTCCCCCATATCACTGCCAATATAATGCAATTGAAATGATCTGGGCACAAGTTAAAGGATATGCTGCGAGGAACAATACAACTCCTCCTTTCACCGCAAGAAAAATGCTGAATTTACTGAAAAATGCGTGTGAAAAAGTAACTCCAGAAAACTGGGCGAATGTTGTAGAAAAAACAAAGAAGGTGATAATGTCGGATTGGGATCGGGATGTTGCATTCGACAATTTATCTATCCAAGAAATGATAATCAATATTACTGAGAACTCAAGTGATGATGATTCCTGGTCATACGAAGAAGACGATTCTTTATAATTAAAATTAGTATTACAGTACCTCTTTTGGTTGTTTTATTTTTAATCCGTAAATTACTACGAATTTCAACATTTTGTACCTGTTCATTACAAGTAGGTACCGCAGGTAGTTTTTATTTGAACCAACTATAGTAAGTCTAAACAATTATTTTAGATTCATTAATTTGCGGCGAATACATTCGATCCCATTACTAGGTACGAGTACGATTTTTTTTTTTTTTTTTATTGAATTGGAGGCAAACGAGCAGACGCATCACCTGATGGTAAGCGATTACCGCCGCCCATGGACACCTGCAACACCAAAAGCGTCACAAGTGCGTTGCCGACCTTTGGGGGATGGGGAGAGGGAATGGGGGAGGGGTTGGGGTATGGGCCTCCGGTATCCTCACTCACTCGGTGAAACACAGC
Source organism: Spilarctia lutea (assembly GCA_916048165.1). Classification (NCBI taxonomy): domain Eukaryota; kingdom Metazoa; phylum Arthropoda; class Insecta; order Lepidoptera; family Erebidae; genus Spilarctia; species Spilarctia lutea. The sequence continues at coordinate 2,776,299 of OU696498.1, read as the reverse complement.
GCAAGCGCTATTTCACACCGGTTTTCTGTGAGGCCGTGGTATCACTCCGGTCGAGCCGGCCCATTTATAAATGTACGATGGAACTGTTTTCATTACGCAAATTATTTATGCATTGAAACAGAGACATTTAGGGCATTTTAATGCAAAATAATAAAGCTTTTTACGTGATTTGATATAAAATATAATCACAATAATTTTATTGTATGTTTTATTAATATAATCGTTAATCGATTTATTTCAAAACCGTTTTTATAGTCTGTGGTCATTAATTACGAATGACACATCCCTAAGTAGGCGGAGCCCGCCCATAAAGTACAGTATTATCTGTAGTACATTGTATCAAAAATTATTACAAAACTTTATGTGCGTGATCTGTCAAAAGTTAAATAAAGTATTGGAACGACTATAAGTTGAGTAATTTTTTTATTGTTGTTGTAATAATTAACTGCCTCAGTGGCCTAGTGGTAGCGTATGCGACTGTATGATCAACAAATATTTGTTTCGGAGTTTGGCTGTTTTCTATGTATGATATGTATGTATTTACAAAAAAAAGTATATATGTATTTATATCAGTTGTCTAGTACCCATAACACAAGCTCTGCTTAGCTTGGGTCTAGATGGCGTTGTGTGTTAGATGTCCGGTATATATAACAAAAAAAAAATAACAAATTTTGGTTGAAGCAAGTAAATTTTACTTTTTCAAGTAATAAACATAATAATAATAAATAATAATAAGTATAAATAAATAATAAATAAATATTCCGGACATCTAACACACAACGCCATCTAGTCCCAAGCTAAACAAAGCTTGTGTTATGGGTACTAGACAACTGACATAAATACTTATATACCACCAGTAGGAGGTATCCGCGGGGATTTCCGCTCGGAGGAAAAAAAAGGGTAGCAGTATTAGGATGCACAAGTCTTAAATTTACGATGTGAATATAAAAAAACACCAAATTCAAAAATTCAACTTTTACATATAAGTACTTACACATCTACTTATATTACACACTAGCTGACCGACGCAACCTCTTTTGCGTCTTTTATTGCCCGTAGCGAAAAATTTTCCCCCATATAGGGTTGATTTTTTACACCTTGTGTCCGAAAATCCCCAATATCTTACGGAACCCTATTTTTTTCCAAAATAAAATATAGCCTATGTTACTCGTGGATAATGTAGCCTTCGAATGGTGAAAGAATTTTTAAAATCGGTCCAGTAGTTTTAGAGCCTATTCATTACAAACAAACAAACAAACAAATATACAAACAAAGTTTTCCTCTTTATAATATTAGTATTACACATAAAAATATATGATAATTTTTCAAATATTTTCGGGATTAGGACGACACAGTCAGTCAAACTAAATTGAGTTTCTCTGAAAAAGAAAAAACGACATTTAATGTTATTATTAACAATGTCTGTTCCTAATCTCCTAAAAAAAGATGGTGCACATGAGTTTCTCACCAGCTCTTCTCATGAATGCAATACCCATCGGAGCTGGTACTTGGATTGATTTCAATTTAAACCTTTGAGTTGAATCGAAATCAATCTAAGCTCCGGTAATTCAAATCATCTCAGTGCATTTAGTATTAGGAGTTTTGTTTTATATTTTTATGTTTGTATTTTTGACGTGTTCAAGTGCCTTTTGGGGCCTATGGAAATAAATGATTTGAGTTTGAGTTTGAGTTTGAGAATCACAATTAGGATATTATTGTTTTCTCTTAACAATCACGAGATGATTAAAGATTATCTTTTGCATAACTCACAAACGTCATCTGTCAATTCACGTGCATTCAATGACGTTTGATGCGCGGGAAAGTTAAAATTAAAAACAAAAAATATTTTCTTTACATACACATACATTCATAGATTAAAATACATGTTGTGTGTTGGTTAGACATAATATGTATTTCCCATACATATTGTGTTTAAGCATCTGTCAGATAAGCTATCCAAAACTTATCTGTATGCATTGTTAGGATTAGTTAGATTGTGTTCATATCTTTCTTGCATCACATCGGAACCGATAATGTTGTCTATGAAAAGTCAGTTTTATAGTGAGATAATGAACCTCAATTCAGCAATTTATCCCCCAATAAATCACACACAATTCCACGAAGTGTTATTGATGTTGCGACATGTTTGGACATGTTAAAATTGTTGTGAGATAAGTAGTCTTGGTTGTATATGATGATTTAAACACTACCGCTTGTCATTTTTATCTATACTAATAATAAAGCTGAAGAGTTTGTTTGTTTGAACGCGCTAATCTATGGAACCGGTGGTCCGATTTGAAAAATTCTTTCAGTGTTGGATAGTCCATTTATCGAGGAAGCCTATAGGCTTTATATCATCATGCTACTACTAATAGGAGCGGAGCACCAATGAAAAATGTTTAAAAAAAATGGGGAAAATTTTCACACTACGGGCAATATAAGACGCAAACGAGGTTGCGTGGGTCAGCTAGTCTTACATATGAAAAAAAAAATTGAAGTAATTTTGTAATTTCAAATTAATAAATTTTTACTAAATTTATAGTTAGTTTACCGTTGGAGAGCCACGCTTCGGCATGAATGGAGTTTTTATGCAATAATGGGGCATACGAGCAGATGTATCACCTGATGGTAAGCGATTACCGCCGCCCATGGACACCCGCAACACCAGAGGCGTCACAACTGCGTTGCCGGCTTTTGGGGTGGGGGGAGGGGTTGGGTATGGGCCTCCGGTATCCTTACTCACTCGGTGAAGCACAGTGCAAGCGCTATTTCACACAGGTGAATATGGCAACGCACTTGTGAAGCCTCTGGTGTTGCGGGTGTCTATGGGCGACGGTAATAGCTTACTATCTGGTGACATGTCTGTTCGTTTGCCCCTTATTCCATCAAAAAAATACAAAATTATATTACGTTACGTAATATATACCGATGCATTTTATTTGGAACAAATGGAATTTAAAATTTTTGCCTGTTTATTTATTCCGGATAATCTTTAGAACGACTAGACAGATTTCGACGGGATTATCGCTAGCAGATAGCTGATGATGTAAGGAGTAACTTAGAATAACTGCCTTTTGGACTAACTTCGCCCCGCGTCGTCGTTTGTGGTTATTCGTCACCCGCGGGGCTCAGTAAAAATCGGCTTTTGCACCACGATAACGCCCCTGCTCACACATCGTTGCTTGTGCGCGACTTTTTGGCCAAAAACAACACACTAATGATGCCGCAGCCACCGTATTCCCCAGATCTGGCCCCCTGTGACTTTTTCTTGTTTCCTAAACTGAAGAGGCCCATGAAAGGACGACGTTACGCTACGCTTGACGAGATAAAGACGGCATCGAAGGAGGAGCTGAACAAATTAAAAAAAATGATTTTTTGAAGTGCTTCGAAGATTGGAAAAACCGTTGGCACAAGTGTATAATATCTCATGGGGATTACTTTGAAGGGGACAGAATAGATATTCATGAATAAATAAATAATTTTTGAAAAAAAAACAAAATTCGCGATACTTTTTGAACACATTGCGTATATGTTTGTATGTGTCACACTATTTTCTAATCAATCCGCGTACAAAGTCCAACACGAATAACAAGTTCCATTACAGGATGTTATGTTGCAATGGACACTGAATGAATTAGTAATATCATGCTTGTTGTATTCAAGTTACATAAGTTTATACTGTCGAGGACTTTTTTTTGTAAAGTAATGAATATGTTAGTTTCGCGACTTTTACTCATGGTGCGGTTTTTGATTCATTTTAAATCATTAAGTGAAGTTTGGATATTTTTTAGTTAAAAATATCCGTTGCGTCGACAACAACAACAACCGCTGGCAACGCCGCGATACGAAGCTAGTATCTTTATAAATTGTAGCCTATGTGTTATTCTGATGTATAAGCTATATTATTGTAAAGTTTCATCAAAATACATTCAGTAGTTTTATGCGTGAAACAGTAACAAACATACTCAAATACTCACAAACTTTCGCGTTTATAGATGAATCAGTACATTTGAAAGGTCACAAATTGTGGCCAAGGTTGTTTTATAGTACCTACAAAATATTACTTTAGCAAATCTAACCATGCAAAACCACTGTTCTAAAAATAGTGTAACATCTATACATAGATAGGCCAATAAAAAACAGTTAATTACTTTTCTGTTATGTTTTTTTATTGTTTGTTGATTTATTTATTTAGTAAGGTCATCTTCTGTCAGTATGTGCTCTGTTGGAGTATGGGCCTCCGGTATCCTCATTCAAGCGGTGAAACTGTTTCAAACCGGTTTTCTGTGAGGACGTGGTATCACTCCGGTTGAGCCAGCCTATTCATGCCGAAGCGTGGCTCTCTCACGAAATGTGAAAGTTTGTAAGGAAGTTTAAAGAAAGAAAGAAAGTTATTTTTTTAATTGTGATACATGGTTTGATACAGGGTTAAGGTAAGCAATTACCTGAATAGGCTCCTATCTCAGCATATAGCTGTAGAAAGTAATACGACCTTCAAAACCTTCTACTCCTTCATAAAAGGCCGGCAACGCACTTGTGACGCCTCTGGTGTTGCGGGTATCCATGGGCGGCGGTAATCGCTTACCATCAGGCGATACGTCTGTTCGTTGGCCCCCTATTACATAAAAAAGGCTCTTGGAGGCCAGTCCGTCTGTCAGCGCTGACCCTAAGTCGACTCTTACGTTGAATAAGTGTGATTACACTTCGTATATTTAATCCTTCACGGAACCCGTGAGCCACACTTCGGCATGAATGGGCCGGCTCGACTGGAGTGATACCACGGCCTCACAGTAAACCGGTGTGTGGCGCATGCGCTGTATTTCACCGAGTGACTGAGGATACCGGAGGCCCATACCCCATTCCATCCCCCCTCCCCTTGCCCATCCCCCAAAGGCCGGCAACGCACTTGTGACGCCTCTGGTGTTGCGGGTGTCCATGGGCGGCGGAAATCGCTCACCATCAGGCGATACATATGCTCGTTTGCCCCTATTCCTTAAAAAAATCAATTCAATGATTGATGTCAATATTGAACTCGACCGATACAGTTTGTGACTGATAAATATATAATGATATCTGAAGCACATGTCACGATTAAATATAGGCCTATATATGTGTTACTTGATAATATCTTTTGTTATATCTTATCTATAACACGAACGGCGACAGCTTAGTAGCTAAGTTATTCGTGTTGTAACCTTTTCTATTTCATGTACTTCATAGAGCAATCATAATTGTGCGGGAAATTTTCACACATATACATTTTAGACTCGCACACATAAACAATCGCCTGTTACTACAAACTCACACATAACAATTGAAACACAACAAACAAATATTTGTAGACTACACAAACACTTGGTCCGACCCAGGATTTGAACCCGAGATCTCAAGCACAGCAGTCGTATTCACTACCACTGTGCCGCCTGGGCAGTCATAATAAATATATTTACATACATAAATACATACATAATAATGGTTGCCTGTAAGATATTTCCTTCGGGCGATAAGGACGCCAATTGTACCTCTTAGCTTTAAGTTACCTTTGAGAGTAATCTGGTGTATAATAAAGCGATTATAATTTCAAACCGTATGCAACGGAAAAAACGACAGGTAAGAGACACAAATACAAAAAGTCCCCTGTACTTAGTGAGTCAGAGCGAGAGAGCAAATGTAGGTGTCATTCTTTTGTCGATTTACTGAAGTTTCACTTCTATCGTGTGTGAATCGCACACACACCTTTTCCGTAGCTACTACGTAAACCGGTCTTGGCAGGGAGCCGGTCTAATTCCCAGTCATCAGATATGTTGAAGCGTAAGCAATCATATAATGGTAAAATATAATGTCAAATATGTCAAGAAAATGATGATAATACAAGTTCTAGAAGAGGAGAGTATACAATTAAGATGGACCTGATAAACTGTTTAATAAAAGTTACGGCACTAGAAATTTCAACGTTTTTCGAGTTTTATATCGTTTACCCAGTAATAAATAGAGTATATACGAATTACACTAAAAGTAGGCCGAGACATCCGTCGGGATATGAACTGCCGATGCAGTAGATTGCAACATCAATAGGCATCATGAGGCAATAGTCGCCGATACAGCAAGTTAAGTTATAAATTAAGCATTTTCCAAATTGAATGTCATTTCATATTCTCACATCGAATAGGTTTCACCCTAAATTGTTAGTTGAAGTTAGTTGTAGGCGCTTATAGCCCAGTTGCACTCGGTGATTAGAAACAATTACAGAGGGTAAGCAACGACGTCGCGGTCAGTACCTGGATGGGTGACCGCTGGTGGCATATTACCATGGGCGTCTCCGTGATTCGGGTGAAGCTTAGTTGGAGGCCTTTGGGCGGCTTAAAAACATCCAACGGTAAGATTACGTAGCCACAACGTTGTCTTGCCAGTAACACCAGACTGCTGAATTATAAACATCTCTAAATACATATATGTTATAGTTAAACAGATAATATTACCCAGATAGTGAACAATTGTACTCATCACGCAAATATTTAACCTATTTTCTTTTATTTCGTTTTTTTACCATGGGAGAGCCACGCTTCTCCATGCATGGTCCGGCCCGACCGTAGTGATACCACGGCCTCACAGAAAACCGGTGTGAAATAGCGCTTCCGCTGTGCTTCACCGAGTGAGTGAGGATACCGGAGGCCCATACCCCAGCTCCTCCCCATCCCAGAAAGATCGGCATCGCACTTGTGACGCCTCTGGTGTTTCAGGTGTCCATCTGTGGTGGTAATCGCTCGTTAGCCCACTATTCCATAAAAAGAAATATGCCAAAAAATAATTTCTAATGAGAAGACTATGCCCAGCAGTGGACTAATAACAGCTGATGGTAACACGACTATGATAAAATTGACAATCTTCGATAAGATACCCATGGGACTATGGGTTTATTGAGTAAATAAATATCCATTGGCCTTGCTGATAATATTGCGTGTGTAATACTTATGATCCATGTCGTAATCATAACTAAATAATTGACATACATTCATTTTATTAAAACACGTTGATAGATGGATAACGACTAAAATTTTTATTTTTGACATGATACTTGACATTGACAGTTTAGTTTAAATGAGATAAAATATCTACAGAGGTTTCTACAGTACACTATTTTGATATCATACATATCTTTATAACAATTCATACTATAATACTAATGTTATAAACAAGCTGAACTCCTCCGTGCTACCCGCACAGTACGACAATAATCGCGGGCAACGCCGCGACGTGAAGCTATATCTTTATAAATTGTAGCCTATTTGTTATTCTGATGTATAAGCTATATTATTGTAAAGTTTCATCAAAATCCATTCAGTAGTTTTTGAGTGAAAGAGCAACAAACATCCATCCACTCATCCATCCATACTTACGAACTTTCGCGTTTATAATATTAGTAGGTTGTGAATGTAAGTTGGCATGTTACGCTTTCACGCGAAAACTATTTAACCGATCGTCATGTAGTTGTACACATATTCTTGAAGGTATTAAAAGTAATATAGGTTACTATTTATTAAATGCTAGTAATATTATAAATTCGAAAAAACCTCGTCTATTACGCTTGATGTAAAATTAGTGATCATCCAGGCCTAATATTTATTTATACAAACTTCCTGCAAACATATATATATATATATATATTTTATTAAATAATGGGCAAACGAGCAGTCGTATCACCTGATGGTAAGCGATTACCGCCGCCCATGGACACCCGCAACACCAAAGGCGTCACAAGTGCGTTGCCGACCTTTGGGGGATGGGAAAGGGGATGGGGGGAGGGGTTGGGGTATGGGCCTCCGGTATCCTCACTCACTCGCGCTTGCGCTATTTCACACCGGTTTTCTGTGAGGCCGTGGTATCACTCCGGTCGAGCAGGCCTATTCATGCTGAAACGTGGCTCTCCCACTAATAATATAATGAACTTCGACATATACTGAACAATAGCATTCGTAAACTTGATGAATTGTACCCAAGGGAGTTATACAGACACGAATACTGAGCCAAGTAGGGTTGCCAAATATCTGGGAAATACGGGAATGTCCTGGGACTTTGTTGTCATCGAGTAGAACGACGAAGAAAACCTTTATATTTGGATCAGGAAACTCTAAACGCCACTCGATAAATAAATAAATATTCCGAACATCTAACACACAACTCCATCTAGTCCCAAGCTAAGCAGAGCTTGTGTTTTGGGTACTGGACAACTGATATAAATACTTATATACTTTTTTTTTGTAAATACATACATAGAAAACACCCAAAGTCCGAAACAAATATTTGTAGATCATACAAACATTTGATCCGACCCGGGAATCGAACCCGAGACCTCAAGAACAGCAGCCGCATACGCTACCACTGCGCCACAGAGGCAGTCGATCTATATTTAACCGACTTCAAAAAAGCAGGAGGTTCTCAATTCGACTGCTTTTTTATGTTTGTTTGTACCTCATAACTTTCGACTGGGTCAACCGATTTTGACGATTCTTTTTCAATTCAATTTGGTCCAGTATTTGAAGTGGGTTTTTTTTGTTGTTAAGATTTGTGATTATTATGAGACATGACATGTACTTATATCTTTCACACTGACTGCACGACTGCACACATTTAGTGTTGTGGATTCGATCTCCATATGAGACAACACTAAATTATATTATCAACAAACTATTGTTCTGAGTCTGGGTGTTCTATGTTTACGTTTTGTCCGCTGTTAAGTTCCCCGCAAGAAAGATATATTCTTAGAAACAGTATTTAAAAACTAAATATTTATCTAAACACAAGTAATTAACACAACACTTGTATTTTATAATCATACTAGCTGAACTCCACGGTGGTACCTGCGGTACGACAATAACCGCTGGCAACGCAGCGTGGCGAAGCTAGTATCTTTATAAATTATAGCCTATGTGTTATTTTGATGTATAAGCTATATTATTGTAAAGTTTCATCAAAATCCATTCAGTAGTTTTTGCGTGAAAGAGCAACAAACACTCACATACATACTCACTAACTTTCGCGTTTATAATATAAGTAGGATTTTTAAATAATTACGTAAATGCCTCGTTGGTCTAGTGGTTAGCGTAAACGACCGATCAAGAGCTCTCGGGTTTGATTCCCAGGTCGGACAGTGCTGTTGGGTTATTCTTACAAGAAAGTCTTAACAGCAACCCGGAGTATGGTAGATGGCGGCGTCGATCCCGGTTGTCATGAACATCTATGGCAATCGTTATTGGGCAGTAAATCAACCTTCGAATTCAGTTCACCGTCAGGGTTGCGGAGACCCGATGCCAGTCGCTCCGTGGAAAAACTGATATTCTGGCAAAACCGCTTGAACTAGAATCCAACCCCAAATAATATTATATATATTATACCCAAATAAAGGCTACAAAGAAGATTAAATAATTACCTACTAAATAAGTAAGTAACTAAGCAGTACCTGTATTCATCATCTTCATCATCAGCCTATCGCAGTCCACTGCTGGACATAGGCCTCTTCAATTGCATAACCGTTGGGTAAACGGGTTCTTGAGTTGAGACCGCGTCTCTGCAAATGTAGTGTAGGACGTCCATAGGCCAGGTGGAGTGATGATTTGCGCAGGACCGTGGGAGAGCTATGCTTAGGCATGAATGGGTCGGCTCGACCGGAGTGATACCACGGCCTCACAGAAAACCGGTGTGAAATAGCGTTTGCGCTGTGTTTCACCGAGTGAGTGAGGATACCGGAGGCCCATACCCCAACCCTTCCCCCCATCCCCTTTCCCATCCCCCAAAGGTGGGCAATGCACTTGTGACGCCTTTGGTGTTGCGGGTGTCCATGGGCGGCGGTAATCGCTTACCATCAGGTGATACGTCTGCTCGTTTGCCCACTATTCAATAAAAAAAATGACGGCTGGGGCAGGAGCTGGATGCGAGAACCCGAGGATCGAACTAAGTGGCGTACTTGTATTATGTCCTGGAAGTTAGATATAAAAATATGTCAACCCTATATTCATAGGGATCCCTAAATCGATACTGTTATGTTAGGTGTGCCTCGATAACTAAGTATAATAAATAATCGGCTACGATAATAATGGGTTTGTGTTCGGGGTTTGTGACGTCATCAGTGCTTATTAAAAATTAGCTGACCCACGCAACCTCGTTTGCGTCTTCTATTGCCCGTAGCGTAAAATTTTTCCCCCGTTTTTTAAATTCTTCATTGGTGCTCCGCTCTTAGTATTAGCGTGATGATATTAGGTCTTTACCTATGAAATTGCCGTTTTGTATGCAATAAGTGAAAGTACTTATTTTTTCAAACTTTTTTATTTCTGTTATTCGAAGTAATCACCCATGCAATCGACGCATCTTTGCCAACGCATTGGCAGTTTATTGATGCCCTTCTTGTAAAAATCAGCTGGACGGGAGGCAACAAACTCTTCAATGGAATTTTGTACTGCCTCTCGGGAATTGAATTTTTTACCCACTAAAAAGTTGTCTAAATTTTGGAAAAGTAATAGTCGGTAGGTGCAAGGTCTGGTGAGTATGGCGGATGAGGGAGAGCTTCCAACCCCAGCTCTTGCAGCTTGGAGACTGTCTGTTGCGCAGTATGGGGTCGCGCGTTGTCGTGAAGGAGCAGTGGGGACGACCGATTGACAAAAGCTGGTTGCAGATGTGCAAGCTTCTCCATCATTCTCTCCAGTTCTTCACAGTACACATCTGCATTAATGCTCATGCCGTTTTGTAAAAAGCTGTGGTGAACCACACCCGCACTAGACCACCAAACAGTGACCATCACCTTTTTAAGGGTCATTTTTGGTTTAGGACATTGCTTTGATGCTGCACCAGGGTCTAACCAACTTGCTGAGCGCTTTCGATTGTCGAACAGAATCCATTTTTCGTTGCACGTAACTATTCGTTTCAAAATTCCTTCATTTCTTTGCCTGTTGAGCAGCGAAAGGCAGGTCTCGACGCGTACTTTGCTGGCGATCGTTAAGGTCGTGGGGCACCCATCCATCAAGCTTTTTTACCTTGCCAATTTGTCGCAAATGGATCAATATTGTTTTGGTGCTTACATTAAAAGCTGCTGCTAGCTCAGCTGTAGATTGAGTTTCGTCAGCTTCCACAATCGCCTTTAATTCATTATTGTTAACCAAAATCTCCGGACGACCACGAGCTTCATTTTTCAAGCCAAAATTTCCAGAACGGAACCGGGAAAACCAATAAAGGGTAGTGCGTTCGTTTGTACAGTTCTCTACGTAAACGTTTTTGATGTTACGTGCCGTTTGTGTCGCGTTGGTGCCACGACGGAACTCATATTCCATAATTACACGAATTTTTAAAGTATCCATTATGACGAAAAATTTTCAAATGTAATGAAAATACAACGCTAATCAAAAAACAAAAGACTGAGTTTGTAAATAGAATGTCATGGTTTTAAAACAAAATTAATATGAATTTAGAATACCGAGCCATTACAAACTTTTTTTTATTTGAAATGACCAGGACTGAAGAAACGCAATTTCATAGGTAAAGACCTATTATATAGCCTATAGCCTTCCTCGATAAATTGAATATCCAACACTTAAAGAATTTTTCAATCGAATCAACGGTTTCTGAGATTAGTGCGTTCAAACAAACAAACTCTTCAGCTTTATAATATTAGACACGACATGTAATGAAAAATGTACATAGCAACAGTTTTTTATCTCTGCTAATAAAACAATAACTTATAATATATTATTTATGTTAAACTAACCGGTTGTAGTGTGGTACATGTTACCGTAAAATTCTAAATACCGTTAGATTATAATCTGTCTGTCTATATTTAATAATAAATATTTCGAACATCTAACACATAACGCCATCTAGTCCCCGCTAAGCAGAGCTTGTGTTATGGGTACTAGACAACCGATATAAATACTTATATACTTTTATTTTTGTAAATACATACATATTATATATAGAAAACACCCAAACTCCGAAACAAATGTTTGCAGATCATACAAACATTTGGTCCGTCCCGGGAATCGAACCCGAGACCTGAAGCTTACCAGTCGCATACGCTACCGCTACGCCACCGAGGCAGTCCGTCCGTCATTTGTTCCGAGAACTATTAAAAGATTGTAAACCGAAAACTAGGGAAAGGTTTCTGCCACGCACAGCAAAACTGTGAAATGAGCTATCGCCTGTGGTGTTCCCGGACCAATACGACTCTCAAACCTTCAAGAAAAGACCGTACTCCTTCCTAAAAGGCCGGCAACGCATTTGTGACGTCTCTGGTGTTGCGGGTGTCCATGGGCTCGTTTGCCCGCTATATAATAAAAAAAAGGTTTTAACACTTGTTGCGTAAACAGTTACTACGTACCCTATCTGATCCGCCTTGATTTCTCCATTTAGAAAAATAAATATATATATGTATTTTTTTTTTGTAGACGTAGACGCAGAGTTCAATTGTCGGGCGTTTCGAGTCTCGAGACGCACACGTTATTTTGTGACTATCTAATTATCTTCTTGTAATTTTATATCACGGAGAAAAGAGTATCAATGTTTAAAAATCAACGATCTAAATGATATCATTTCAACCATTTGCCGTCCACTGCTGAACGTAGGTGTCCCCCAAGGAGCGCCAGCTATCCCGGTCTTGGGCAGTCCGCATTCATGCAGTCCGCTGCCAGCCACTCTCTTTAATTTATCAATCCACCGTACCGCAGGGCGCCCTACACTACGTTTAGATTATGATTATAAACTTTATTTCAAGGTAATAGAGTCACACTGATTTCAGCACAAACGGGTCGGCTCGACCGGGGTGGAACTACACTCTCACAGAAGATATACCTAAAATGATGGCGTTCGTGTTATCGTCTTTCGTTGTTGTATGCGAGACAGGTGGTCCAATGATACGCTGAATAGTAGCATTGTCTACATTCGCCATATGTATGATGACTTTGTATGAATTATTTGAAAAGATGGTGCACATGAGTTTCTCACCAGCTCTTCTCATGAATGCAATACACATCGGAGCTGGTACTTGGATTGATTTCAATTTAAACCTTTGAGTTGAATCGAAATCAATCTAAGCTCCGGTAATTCAAATCATCTCAGTGCATTTAGTATTAGGAGTTTTGTTTTATATTTTTATGTTTGTATTTTTGACGTGTTCAAGTGCCTTTTGGGGCCTATGGAAATAAATGATTTGAGTTTGAGTTTGACTACGTTCTTGTTTACATTTCGACAGTTTACAATCCTCCTAGACGGGTTATAATTTAACAATATTGATACTTTTAAGGTGACACATATTATGCTTAATTTGTTTGTATCACAGCCTTGAAGTTCGACCGTTCTTAAACTTTCCGAGAATTTGTTGTGAACCGCTACAGTTTGACTGGAATGCCAATCGGATCGTGTCTTATTGTAAAACTAGCTGCCCCGTCAGACTTAGTTCTGTCAAATGTTATTGACCTGTCGCAGTCCAATAGAAGAAATAAATAAGTGTTGTTTTATGTTTTTTGTCTCCATAAGAAAGGTCCTTGTGCCTTAACGAAAATATACATTTAAAAAAATACGATTTGGTCGAGCGGTTCTCGAGTTTTGAGCTTAGCAACACAGCAATTCATTTTTATTTATATAGATTCTTATAAAATACTACCTGCGCTCGCTACTTCGATTAAATTTGAAATGGATTAGGATAATCAATTTAAATTTTTTACCCTTCTTTGGACTCCTACGAATACTTCAAAACTATAATTAATCAAATCGGTTAAGCTTTTTTCGAGTTTTAGTGAGACTAACAAACGTCAATTATTTTTTTATGTACATATAGACCATAATTTCAAGTTTGTTGCCCCACTAGTTTAGGACATATTAAAAATATATAAAATCAAAATACTGACAGACGAAAAATACCGAGTAGCAAATGAGAGAGGCTAATGCTATACGTGTTCAATGATAAGCGTTATCAAGTTCATAATATTCACAAATGAACACATGTAGATATGACTGTACTATGTAATAGTAAAGTAGAGGCGTTGGGAGGAAAGGGGTGGGGGGGAGGATTGTATTGATGCTAGTGGATCAGTAGGGCATGATAATTTGTTTTCTCTGTACATATTCGCACTCATAAGTAGTGTTTTAGTAGTGTATACTAATATTATAAAACTGAAGAGTACTGGTCCGATTTGAAATGTTCTTTCAGTGTCAGATAACCCACTTATCAAGGAAGGTTACAATACATATCGTTACACTACGACTAAAAGGAGCGGAGTATTAATAAAAAATGTCCCAATAAATTGGACAAATTATTCATTTTGAACTTCCACTGCGTGTGCTGCGTAAACAGGTATTTTTTTAACAAAAACGATGTTTGAAAGAATTATTGTTCTATAAACTATAAATCTATAAAGTCCCAAGGCATCATAAGATCGTAAACCATGGGAGAGCAACGCTTCGGCATGAAATAGCGTCTGCGCTGTGTTTCACCGAGTGAGTGAGGGTACCGGAGGCCCACATCCTACCCTTCCCCCATCCCTCTTCCCATTCCCCCAAAAGCCGGCAATGCACTTGTGACGCCTCTGGTGTTGCGAGTGTCCATGGGCGGTGGTAATCGCTTACCATCAGGCGATACGTCTGCTCGTTTGCCTCCTAATTCATAAATAAAAAAAAAATCTATCTCTTAAAGTCGACTTGCTATAATATTTTTAATGGTTAACAAATTGGTTCACACTGTTATAACATCACGCTACGAGCAATAGGAGATACAGATGAGGGTCAACCCTGCTCTATTGTGCCGATGTATGGATTACCTCATTTTAAGGGTTCTGTAACCGAAAAAGCTAAAATGGAATCCTTATAGTCTATCGTCTATCCACTCTATATTTCGTTTGTATGGTTGGCAGTCCACAACGAAACTGTGGAATGAACTGTCGCCTGCGGTATTCCCGGACCAATACGACTGTGGCGGACTCCACATACAACATAACATACTGCAGCGCCATCTACCGAAGTTACACTGAACTACGGAGCAACGTACAACACGGAGTAACTACCAATCCTGAATGGCGCAATAGAAGTTCTCGCGCCGATTATCATATGTACAACATCCCAACATAACTGTTGGGCAGTGGCTCGCCAGTCATGATACCCGTTCCCCCACACGACCTTTAAACCTTCAAGTAAAGGGTGTACTCCTTCTTAAAAGGCCAGCAACGTACTTGTGACGCCTCTGGTGTTGCGGGTGTCCATGGGTCTTTGCCCCCTATACAATAAAAAGCAACAAAAATACTTAAAAGGTTTGTCGTCATTATACCGTCACAAGCTGCGATAACCACTTTACACCATAACTGATATAGAAGTGTACGCACCTTCATTATAAATTGATTAATAACGGTTGACACTTCTAATTACAAGTTAACCCGGTTCTTATTTCACCAAAAACCCTTATTGCTTCATTAAATACGGCTTATTATCGTTTGATGTGCGTCTAATTTGTTTAAACTAACTTCGATTATCTATGGTACAATGGCTTTGCGAAAAGCTTATTTATTTCTAACAAATATTTTTTTACCACATAGAGTACGTTAATATGCCTTTGTGTGCGAGCGATGTGCTCCGTCCACAGTCACTTAAGTTACGCATTTCTTTGGGCAATGTCTTTGGTTCTTGATGCCATCGCCCAGAGAAACGGCCAAAATTGCCCTCTCCGTTGCTCTTTAGGAGATTTTGAGTCTTATTGTGAACGATCACGTCTGTGGTCGGTTTCAGTTTTGAGACACTACGGCGTGACATCGGAGTTGAAATGTCAGGCAGCTCGTCGAAGGTCGCCTAACCGAGTTGGATCCGACGATTGAACTCTATTTCAAAGTTGTACCTACCTACCTAGCTGGATATGTAACGGATAATAGTAACAACATACTATTTAATTACAAATAATTAAAATTATAATTAACAGTTCAAAAGTTATCGCGCGAACAACTTTATTTACCTACTCTTAAAGGTCGCACGCGCATACAAATTGCTTAATAAGGACAGTGCGATAATATTGCAATACAGACCTGTTGCTCTCCTGTAATCTATACTAATAATAAAGCTGAAGAGTTTGTTTGCTTGTTTAAACGCGCTAATCTCAGAAACCGCTGGTCCGATTTGAAAAATTCTTTCGGTGTTGGATAGTCCATTTATCGAGGCAGGCTGTAGGCTATATATCATCACGCTACTACTAATAGGAGCGGCGCACCAATGAATAATGTTTAGAAAACGGGGGGAAATTATTACGCTACGGGCAATAGTAGACGCAAACGAGGTTGCGTGGGTCAGCTGTCGGTAGTTTCATAAAAGGATCATTTGTGCTGTATGTAGGTGTAATTTATTATTATTTTTTTTAATTATATGTATTTAGAAACAAATAAGTAGGTATATTTATCAGCAGTGTGGGGTACAGGCGAAACGAAAGGCTGACAACGCACTTGTGATGCCTCTGGTGTTGCGTGTGACCTTAGGCGGCGTAATCGCTTACTTATGAAAAAGGAGTTTTTAATGCTTTTATACTGTATTCAGAACGTACGTAACAGATACATGATATATCTTAAAAAAGTTAAATCAATCATTATTTTATCGCTATCATTGTTTAATAAACAAACATTGTAAATATTGCTACCGATCAATTGCCCCCTGGCGCCGTGCTATCAGCGTTATTAAAATCCTCTAAACACGAGTACAAGTAAATAATAATGTACTACAGATAGCCTGGCGATATCTCTACAGTTTTGAATGAATTGTTTTTAAGAGAATTTGTGATCGAGATCGCAGTAAGCCTGGGGGTGACAGATGAGGCCATCTGTCACCCTAGTAGAAGCAGGTCCTGCGTAGCGTGCGCGCCCTGGGGGACAGTAGCGGGTACATTGGGTTCCCATCTACAAAGCGTAGGTGACCCGAGGTACGTCGGGGTTCCAGGGTTTCCTTTCTAGGGTGCACCTGGTTCCCCGGCATCTAGTATCCGAGACGGCGTGCGGTTTTAGTCGGTCCGAGGGGATTTCCGCACAGAATGAAAAGGGGAATTTGTGATGGATTAAGAAAACAGAGTGTGACTACTCCTGTTCATCTTTTAGGTGTCGTAAGAGCCGACTGATAGCAAAGTGCACAAGACAACAACACTGCAAAGAGAAGGAGAAATTGAAATAAACTCTATAGTGGCCTATAAAGACATAAAACCGTTTTTGAATCGGGTCTTTTATAAAATAACTGGCTGCCAAGGCGAACTTCGTACCGCCAATTTTTTCATTCGTAAACATTTTCTTTTCTGAGGCGCTCATAGCCCAGTTGCACTGGGTGTTTAGAAACAATCACTGAGGGTAAGCAACGACGGCGCGTTCAGTACTTGTATGGGTGACTGCTGGTGGCATGATACCATGAGCGTCTCCGTGATTCGAAGGTCACGTTAAGCAGTCGGTCCCGGTTGTTATCATAGTATAACAGTTGTGAAGCTTAGTTGGAAGCCTTTGGGCGGCTTAAAAATATCCAACGGCAAGATTACGTAGCCACAACGTTGTGTTGCCAGTCTGCAACACTCGGCCAGTGTGGGGACGTGTGGCCTTAACCCTCTCCTGAGAGGAGACCCGAGCCCAGCAGTGGGACTTCTTCAACTTCAACAATTTCTGAAAATTTTGGTTTAGTAATTATACCCGCCTCAGGTTCCCACAGGTCGCTACCTGTCACCTGTCAGTCGCGGAATAAAAAGTTTTGCCGGTTATTTTTTTTTTTCTTATATATAAACCTTGTCCTAATAATAACGAACACATAAAAAAAAGAATTATCCAATTTGGTGCAGTCGATCCGAAGTTTTTTTTTTTTTTATTGAATTGTGGGCAAACGAGCAGACGTATCACCTGATGGTAAGCGATTACCGCCGCCCATGGACACCCGCAACACCAAAGGCGTCACAAGTGCGTTGCCGACCTGGGGGATGGGATAGGGGATGGGGGGAGGGGTTGGGGTATGGTCCTCCGGTATCCTCTCTCACTCGGTGAAACACAGCGCAAACGCTATTTCACACCGGTTTTAACGGTAAAAAGAAGTTATGCGCGTACATGCATTTCGTCCATTCATTTTTATTTATATACTAGCTGACCCACGCAACCTCGTTTGCGTCTTATATTGCCCGTAGCGTAAAAATTTCCCCCGTTTTTGAAACATTCTTCATTGGTACTCCGCTCCTATTAGCAGTAGCGTGATGATATATAGCCTATAGCCTTCCTCGATAAATGGACTATCCAACACTGAAAGAATTTTTAAAATCGCTTTAGTAGATCCCGAGATTACCCCCTACAATTTAACAAACACACAAACTTTACTTCTTTATAATATTAGTATAGATTAGTATAGATAAGACGATTTAGTATGGATTATATCTATTAGTAAATGAATGTCTATGCCTTATCGTATTAAGTGATATTGTTATGAAATAATGACATATTAATTGCTTGTAACCTTATCAAAATATTGTGTATATTCTGATATAGGCCTTGTATGAAGTATGTATTGTAAAATTGCACAGTAGGCCGGCCAGAGATAAGGGTCGATTAAATGTTGATTATTTAAGTGCCGGTACTTTATATTATAAGAGCCCACAAGGGCCAGACCTTCGTTATTTTACAAAAGCTGAAAGTTTGTCTGCGCATGTCCCCTATACAGGTAAGTACGACCAGGGACTATATAGTTTGGGTTGTGGTTACTTGGGCAGGTAACCGGTAGTAAAGGTGTATAAAATAGTTACCTTAAATTCGTTAAAGTATAAAGTTCATTTTTTTTTATTTTCTTAAAGATAACTTTAGAAATCTCGTCATCCATTGCCAGACACTTATGACAGTTGCTACACCCTGCCAGACACCCCTAAACTTTAATAAATTATAATTTTACTTTTGTTATAGTATAAAAACTAAATTTTATATACGTTACTTGGGGACCTATTAAAAGATGTTACCTCAATAGCCGGACAGTTTTAATGGTTTTTACATCTTACCAGACACATCGAAAGTCCGCTGTAAAGTGCCGTAG
Organism: Spilarctia lutea; assembly: GCA_916048165.1. Taxonomy (NCBI): domain Eukaryota; kingdom Metazoa; phylum Arthropoda; class Insecta; order Lepidoptera; family Erebidae; genus Spilarctia; species Spilarctia lutea. The sequence continues at coordinate 2,757,258 of OU696498.1, read as the reverse complement.
TAGTACCGTGATGACTATCCAATACTGAAATAATTTTTCGAATCGGACCAGCGGTTCCTGAGATTAGCGCGTTCAAACAAATAATCGAACTCTTGAGCTTTATAATATTATTATAGATTTTTATATCAATAGTAATCAATACCGTATGTACTTTCATATGCACTTGATGAAATACATACTGTTAATTTAAAATTACAAACAGACACTTCAATTTGATTTTTTGAATAGATTTTACTAGCTAACCTGCACAACCTAGCCTTCGTCTCCTATTGCTCGTAGCGTGATGTTATACATGAATAAAGTTTACCATAAAAAAGGTTACAGTGAGCCATTTACGCAGCACAAGCAATGGAAATATTCTCAAAAGGAATAATTTTATCTGCTCCTTTTGGTTGCAGCATGAAGATATGCCAATATCCTTCCTCGATAACTGGGCTATGTAACACTAACAGAATATTTTAGTGCAACAATTTCTAAAATAAAAAAAAAATTGTAAATAAATATTCCGGACATCTAACACACAACGCCATCTAGTCCCAAGCTAAGCAGAGCTTGTGTTGTGGGTACTAGACAACTGATATAAATACTTATATACTTTTTTTTTGTAAATACACACATTATATATAGAAAACACCCAAACTCCGTAACAAATATTTGCAGATCATACAAACATTTGGTTTGACCCGGGCATCGAACCCGAAACCTCTAGTTTAGCAGTCGCATACGCTATCACTACGCCACCGAGGCAGTCACTGCCACAAGACACTGTCAACGTATTTAGATAAATAACACCTACTTTCAGTGTGTCATATTTAATTTTAGTCAATTTTCGACATTTATAACGTCGTTTGACAGGACTAAATTCATTTTTAATGATTTTTTTTGAAGTGAAAACTTCTTTTGCGGCGCTGTGTACTTTTTTGGAATAGGTCAAAATGTATAAACTCTCGTCAGGGCGTCAGGTCACGTGTCCTGATCGAAAAAAATCGTAAGACGGATGTTTATTGTTAACAGCGCCATCTACCGATATACTTTGGTAGCATTCGTTTTTCTAGATAGTGGTCCTTTCTCAATATGATTTTATATACTTAAAGTTAATATTTCAGTATCTTAAAGTGATTTACAATAAATTAAAATAACGATTTTCTACTTACACAAAACCTTTTGTAAATCAAAAAGATTGTTTACAATTTTTTTGAAAACAGCGACATCTATTGGAGTATCAAAGCTTCACTTCCATTTACTACTTACAATCATAATATTTTTTAGTTCTTTTTATTGCACACTATTAAAAAAGCATAGGTAGGTGTTCATTTCAGGTAAGTTAAAACAACCGTTTGTTTATAGTTATGAGTTTTCACTTCTGTCGGCAGTGCTTATGACTGCTTTGTGTTTTTTTTAAAGAGTTTACGAACAACAAAATATCTCCCAGTTCTCTTTAAGTTTGGCTCGACAGAAATCAATGAAGGGTCAGACAGCGAATGACCTTTCGATCAAGGTTTGTTAAGGAGTGGTTAAGTTTATGCGTAAAACATTGATTATTTCACTTGATTGGGTTTTGGGGTCGTATCTTCCGCCGAATTAGGCGTGCAGTGGGAGGGGCCGGATTAATGGTGGTTAGAAAGGCCAGGGTTGGCTGTATATGTTGTGTTTAGTTAGTTAGCGCCACGCCGCTTCTCACTTTTTGAAGTGAAAACTTCTTTAGCGGCTCTGTGTACTTTTTTGGAATGGGTAAAAATGTATAAACTCGCGTCAGGTCACGTGACCTGATCGAAAATTCGTAAGACGGATGGAGAGGACGTATAAACTCGCGTCAGGTCACGTGACAGGACAGGCGGCGCAGGGCGCTTGCGCGAATGTTCGTGTGTGTATGTAATATAAATTGTCATGTTTGTGTACGATAGCGCAATAAATGAATATTGTATTCTACCACATAAATAATAGTACTTTTATACTGATGTGGGGGAACGGGTATCATGTTCCACCCAACACAAAGAGAGGATCCTCCGACCAGGCGAGGCGATCATGCCTGGCGGGCCACTGCCCAACAGTTGATGTTGGGATGTTGTACTTATGGTAATCGGCGCGAGAACTTCTATTGCGCGATTCAGGATTGGTAGTTTCGTATTGTGCGTTACTCCATTGTCAGTGTATCTGCGGTAGATGGCGCTGTAGTATGTTGTGTTGTTGTTGCGCTTGTATATGGAGGTCGCCACAAGCTGAAGGTTTTGTGTTTGGCAGTGCTTATAATATATTAGAAACGACTTCATTATTCTCATTTTTTTTTAAATCCCGCATTATGAATATACACCTGGTGTCTTACTTCGACTTACACTACACCTTACAAAACATACATGAATCGGACACATAGAACACCCGAACTCAGAACAACGATTTGTGAATCAAACAAAGTACTCGTATTTCCCATGTTTGATTTGAACACACACTTGGCGCAGTACAAACCTGCGTGCCGACCGCCTACGCACAAACTACTAGATCACATTGAAGACATCACTAAGCATTAAATAGCCCATTTATCAAGGAACACTGTATGCTATTTAACATCACGATACTACAAATAGGAGCCGAGCACTGATAAAATTGATACAAAAAACGGGGAAAATTAATTCCTTTTCTAAAGATGTTGACGGTGTGTGCAAGTACATTGAAATATATTTCAGCGATATTGCATGTTTTCCTTTGATCTGAGTGACCTAGATATATTGACGTCGTAAATGTAATGACCTTTCTCCTGAAGGTTAAGGTTACTTTATGTTAAAACGAGACGAGAGCTCCGTATGTTTTATTTATATAATTATTGATTTATGTAACGTTGAATAGAAATATAATATATTTATGTCAAACGGGGTTCCTTATTTTTTTTTAATTATTTTATTGAATAGTGGGCAAACGTCTGCTCGTTTGCCCACTATTCAATAAAAAAAAACGTATCACCTGATGGTAAGCGATTACCGCCGCCCATGGACACCCGCAACACCAAAGGCGTCACAAGTGCGTTGCCGACTTTTGGGGGATGGGGGGGAGGGGTTGGGGTATGGGCCTCCGGTATCCTCACTCACTCGATGAAACACAGCGCAAGCGCTATTTCACACCGGTTTTCTGTGAGGCCGTAGTATCACTCCGGTCGAGCCGGCCCATTCATGCCGAAGCGTAGCTCTTCCACGGAAAAATACCTTTCTTAAGGTAAAATTGGTCAATTTTAACAGTATTTTTATGTCATCATCAACAGTGCTTAATAGTTCTGAACATAGGTATCTCCTTTGAAAGAAGGTCTATGTAATCTACACCAGACTACTACTAGATTCAATTATATAGTCTAAATCTAATCTCTCTGCCGTGGGAGAGCCACGCTTCGGCATGAATAAGCCGGCTCGACCGGAGTGATAATAAATAAATAAAAATAATAAATAAATATTCCGGACATCTAACACACAACGCCATCTAGTCCCAAGCTAAGTAGAGCTTGTGTTATGGGTACTAGATAACTGATATTAATACTTATATACCTTTTTTTTGTAAATACATACATATTATACATAGAAAACATCCAAACTTCGAAACAAATATTTGCAGATCATACAAACATTTGGTCCGACCCAGGAATCGAACCTGAGACCTCAAGCTTAGCAGTCGCATACCCTACCACTACGCCACCGAGGCAGTGATAATCTTACAAAAAACCGGTGTGAAACAGCGCTTGCTCTGTGTGTTCACCAGGGAAGTGAGAATACCAGAAGCCCATCCTCAACCCCTCTTCCCATCCCCCTCTCCATCCCTCAACGGTCGGCAATGCACTTGTGACACCTCTGGTGTTGCGAGCGTTCATGGGCGTCGGTAATGGCTTACCATTAGAATAAAAATTTAAAACTTAACAACGATCGTCAATGACAGGAAACAAATTTATCGATCTTCGCATGATTACTGTGCATAGGAAGATTGTTAGAAATATTGAGTACCTCCTCTCCCCTACAATCTTTGAAGGGAAGGGGGGGATGCTCCTATAACCTCACTCACGGCTTATTTCTATACATATAGCTATATTAATTTTACCCCACCCCTGATTAAATACTGAATAAATGTAAGTAATGCCATGAGAGGGACGGTAACACATGTATTCTTAATAATTCTTCCGGTATATTTACTGACTTGATTCTTCTTATCTGGAATTCGATTAAAACAGGTTTATTCTGCCTGTTTTAATCGGCGCTGACCCGGAATTAATTGTCTGCCCTGGAAACCTGGTTCGTAATGAGTGCGTTCTAATGAGGGACATGAATTAGAACGACATAATAAGAACAAAACATATAAAAGACACACATATATATACTAATAATAAAGCTGAAGAGTTTGTTTGTTTGTTTGACCGCGCTAATCTCAGGAAACGCTGGTCCGATTTAAAAAATTATTACAGTGTTGGATAGTTCATTTATCGAGGAAGGCTATAGGCTAAATATCATTGCGCTACTACTAATAGGAGCGGAGCACCAATGAAGAATGTTTCAAAAACGGGGGAAAAATTTCACGCTACGAGCATATAAGACGCAAACGAGGTTACGTGGGTCCGCTAGTTTAAGAATAAAATAAATCCAGTATTTGGAATATACCATACCTATCCTGTGTCGCGTGGACTTGACAAACATACATTGACTGCCTCTGTGGCGCAGTGGTAACGTATGCGACTGCAGTTCTTGAGGCCACGGCTTCGATTCCCGGGTCGGACCAAATGTTTGTATGATCTACAAACATTTGTTTCGGACTTTAAGTGTTTTCTATGTATAATATGTATGTATTTACAAAAAAGTATATTTGTATTTATATCAGTGGTCTAGTACCCATAACACAAGCTTTGCTTAGCTTGGGACTAGATGTCGTTGTGTGTAACAGTGTGTAATATGTCCGACTTATTTATTTATACATGAAACGAACACAAAGAGTACGCAGACTCAGAACAACGATTTGTGGACGACACAAAGTGTTGTCCCAAGTTAGGAGACCGCTTAAACCATTAAAAGTTAAAAAAACATACGCGCATTGACGATCTTCCTTTTTCGAGTCGTTTTATAAAACTTACAGATTTTTGTCTTTTTGTTACAGGTGCCGAATAATGGTGCTTATCTAGTCTAATGTACTTAAGAAGACAGAGACAGAAGAAAGTTATTAAAAAAATTTACACTTAAATATTATATACGTAAGCGAACAAAATGGATCCCGGGTATTTCGACGACGAAAGGAAACAGAATCCACGGGAAAAGGCTAACTTCTTATCCAAAGTTACATTTTGGTATGTATTCTTTTGAAACTATAATATTGGGAAAATTTAAAATTGTTTGATTGAATGACAATGAATGATTGAAGTTAAATGAACGAATGAAGTATTGAATGAATGATATTATTGACTTAATTTTATAGTCTATACTAGTAACTGTACTATGGAAAGACTAGTAAACAGTTATGTTTTAAAATGACCTTTATTTTCAGCTACACACGACCCATATTCGTGAAGGGGAGGAAAGGCCAGCTCAGTATATCAGATGTATATAGGTTAGTACTACGACATAGACATAACATAGTATATTGTATCTGATAGTTTTATGGAATTGGGACTCAAACGAGCAGATGATGCACCTGGTGATAAGTGATTCCTGACATCCATAGACATTAGCAAGTCGAGAGTCTCCTCAGAATCAAAGAGGGAGTCTTTCGTCTTTGGTAAACCTACTTTGTGTGGTGAATGATTAAGGAAGTGTCACCACTCATATTTATCCGGTAGGTGTTCTAAGACACAGCAAAGAGAAGGAATTATGGGTCTCCGGTATCCTCACTCACTTGGCGAAACACAGCCCAAGCGTTGTTTCACACCGGTTTTCTGTGAGGCCGTGGTATCACTAAGGTCGAGCCGGCCTATTCGTGCCGAAGTGTGGCTCAACTTGAAACAAATCCAAGAGCCGTCAGTTCACCGTGCCATAGTCGGCCAAAACCTCCTGTCTACGGAGAATCCTATGACTTTTTGTGGAAACAGAAAGATTTGCTTGACTCCAATAGTCTGTGAAGTGGTATCACTCCAGTCGAGCTCATTTCATGTCTGACGACGTTATTTTTCTTTTGAAATCGGCCTGCCAAAGTGACTCTACTCTGCCTGATGGAAAGCATGACCAGAATCCAAGAGTGGTGGTCACCGAACTCATTGCGAATGCGTCATGATGACCCATCCTACGGCGGCCTATTAAGATGCTTCTACATCAAAGTTTGTTTCGGCATTCCTTTCCAGAGTGAGTCTTAGAAAATGCCGGCCTCTTCTAACTGTAAAGTCTGACGTGTAAAAATATCTGTATATATTTACTTACAAAATAAATATCATTTATCATTGGGCCTCACGACGTCACGTTGCTTTCGTTCGCTTATGCCGAAGGTTGGGTCTCCTATAGATAATATATATTTATAATATGTAGTTTATATAAGTATGTCATGTTTCCAGGTGTACTCCAGGACACAGAGCTGCTCCAAGAGGAGATCAATTAGGTGCCAAATGGAAGAAACAATTAGAAAAACAAGGTGAGAGACATTTTTAACTAATGTTAGCAATATTAATTAAAGATTAGACTTTTCGCGTGTATTGTCAGTTATCGCAGCCTTCATTGGTAACACATAACAATTAAAACAAAGAGTTTAAAATTTTACACACACTTAAAAAAAATCTGTGTTAAAACAGTGTAATGCGTAGGCTCATTTGGGCTTATACTTTGACAGATGGGAACGCCTGCGTACTACTACCTACCGTGTTGCTCTATGGTTACAAAAGTATCCGAAAATACTTGACAATTGTGGTATCGAAAATTGATTGGAAGTGAATTGAGAAACTTTGTCGTCTGTCTGTTTGTAATGTGGCGACTTCCACATACAGCGCAGCAGCGACACACTATAGCGCCTTCTACCGAAGATACACTGAACTACGAAGTAACGCACTACACGGAGTAACTACAAATCCTGAAACGCGCAATAAATAGTTCACGCGCCGATTATCATATATTCAACATCCCAACATCAACTGCTGGGCAGTAGCCTACCTAGTATACCTCGCCTGGTCGGAGGATCCTCCCTTTGTGTTGGAGGGCCATGATACTCGTTCCTCCACAGTCATATTAAAATAACCGCTTTTTACTAAATGCATGTGTATTATATTTACGGTACATATACCAAAATAACATTTCTTACAATTTTTATCTGTCAGTTCGTCTGTTTGTTTGTTTGTGCCGTGTTATCTCTGGAACGGCTGAGCCGATTTTGATGGGACTTTCACTGATAGGTTAGTTAGTATAGTTATTGTTGCGACGCGGCATTACTCGCGGTACGACAATAACAGCCGGGTTCAGCCAATAAAGAAGTATGTTGGTTGCTTTCAGAGAAAGGCAAGAAGCCGTCTCTCCTGGTAGCAATATCTCAAGTTTATGGGATCAAGTTTTTGATTGGTAATATTATATTCGCTGCAGTGGATGCAGCTCTTAGGTGAGTAAAAATGAACTTTATTTTATAACTGCTTCGGTTCAATTTCGTTTCGAAGACACAATGTTTAACTCCATATCATAGGTGTCTACTTAGAAAAGGAGGTCTACGAATATTACTCGTATCTCAATTGTTTACTTTTTAGCCGATTGCGAAAGAAGGAGGGTTATGTTAACAATCTATACTAATATTATAAAGAGGAAAGATTTGTATCTATTTTTGTATGTTACAAACATGAATAGGCTCAAAAACTACTGGACCGATTTAAAAAATTCTTTCACCATTCGAAAGCTACATTATCCACGAGTAACATAGGCTATATTTTATTTTGGAAAAAAATAGGGTTCCGTAAGATATTTGGGTTTTTCGGACACAAGGTGTAAAAATCAACCAGAAAAGTTACTTATTTTGCGAACATTTTCATGCTACGGGCTATATAAGACGCAAACGAGGTTGCGTGGGTCAGCTATGTTTTATATACAACGTGTATTTAGTATCAGCATTGCACCCGTGCGAAACCGGGGCGGGTCGCTAGTGAATTATAAAGATAAATAGATGATGTACTACTGACTTATTTAATGTCAGTAGTACATGACTACTTATGTAGGGGAGAGGCTTCGAATTAAAGCTCGAGTTTGGCGTCGACCGAGAAAAGAACGGAATAATATGAATGAACGATAATTTTTAAAAACCCCAGTTACATGTAACAATATATTAACAATATATTGAACTGCCTCGGTGGCGCAGTGGTAGTGAATGCGACTGCTGAGCTGGAGGTTTCGGGTTCAAATCCTGGGTCGGACCAAATGTTTGTGTGATCTACAAGTATTTGTTTCGGAGTTTGGGTGTTTTCTATGTATAATATGTATGTATTTACAAAAAAAAAACAGTATATATGTATTTATATCAGTTGTCTAGTACCCATAACACAAGCTCTGCTTAGCTTGGGACTAGATGGCGTTGTGTGTTAGATGTCCGGAATATTTATTATTATTATTATAATATATCTCTGCATACCTTTAAGAAAAATGACACTATTTATTACTTGACCATGTCAAGTATTCCAGTACAGGAATACTTTGGTAAATGTGTGGTACGTCATGGTTTTTAAGGTGTGTTAATTATGGTAATATTTGTGTATGGATTTATATATGTTAGTATGTATGTAGTATATGTGATATATATTAGTGTAAGTAGGTATATATGTAGGAAGCTTTATGTGTATTATAACTTAGATTTATTGAAGTACACCGCCGACTATCCAAGAATCATTTCATAATATCCGTAGGTTGTATGGAAGAGATCGCCCTGAGCGATAAGACCGCCTATTGTGATACCTGATGTCGATATCAGTTTATGTATCTCTATACAAATGTTTACTGTAGTGGTGTGCAATAAAGTTTATAAATAAATAAATAAAATAAATATAGTTCCCTTTAAACACAATACTATTTTAGAGTAAATGACAATAAATACTATTTGAATTCCTACATTTAAACCGTGGGAGAGCTATGCTTCGGCATGAATGGGTCGGCTCGACCGGAGTGATACCACGGCCTCACAGAAACCGGTGTGAAATAGCGTTTGCGCTGTGGTTCACCGAGTGAGTGAGGATACCGGAGGCCCATACCCCAACCCCTCCCCCATCCCCTTTCCCATCCCCCAAAGGTCGGCAACGCACTTGTGACGCTTTTGGTGTTGCAGGTGTCCATGGGCGGCGGTAATCGCTTACCATCAGGTGATACGTCTGCTCGTTTGCCTACTATTCAATAAAATAAAAAAAAAAATAAAAAAATTGTTTTAAATATACATATATTGTATTACATAAAAGGTATTTTCGCCTACCTCCTTTTTGCACACCTGAGTCATCTATTTTCTTTTTTACTTTTCAGATTATCAATACCGTTGTGCCTTGAAGGGCTAATACAGTATTTCTCACCCCTCCACGGGGGTGTGGCGACATCGCACGCATATTTATTTGCTCTTGGAGTTGTTGGGTAAGATATATTTAAATTGTATTTAAGGTAACACCTGTAAAATATTTTGTTTAAAATTCGCGCACGGAGAAATGAAATTTTTGTTGACTTCAAAAATCTATGAGATATTCATTCGTTTGTATTTTTAATTTTATTTATCTCGAAATTACATCTATACTAATAATAAAGCTGAAGAGTTTGTTTGTTTGAACGCGCTAATCTCAGGAACCGCTGGTCCGATTCGAAAAAATATTTCATTGTTAGATAGTCCATTTATCTATGAAGGCTTTAGGCTACATATCATCACGCTAATACTAATAGGAGCGGATCACCAATGAAGAAAGGTTTTGCGTAAAAGAACAACAAACATACTCACTTACATACTCACAAACTTTCACGTTTATAATCTTAATAGGATTAAATATATTTTTTTTTTTTTTTAAATATGTCTTTATCTTGCAATCTGCCCATTTATTTGGCATTAAGCTAGAGGTCATGTAATTTTAATTTGTCATGAAATGGTATCAGTCCAATGACTAATCCATCTTACTATTCCCAAGTCATTATATAAGATCTTGAGGGGCTTTTCTCTTTAGTCTGTTAAAAGAACTTTCAGTCATCAGGTTGCTGGCGAGCGCGTTTGGGTGAACCTTAATTCGTTCTGCATATACTTTGAGCTTATTAAGTATCTCCTGTTTGACCATTGGTACCTTCAGGTCGCGATGAAGCTGATTGTTGGTGACATACCAAGGTGCACCTGTTATCATCCGTAACATTTTAGATTGAAAGCGTTGGAGGATTTCCAAATTTGAATTTGCTGCAGTTCCCCACAGCTCAATCCCATAGGACCACATGGGCTTCAATATGCATTTGTAAAGAAGTAATTTATTGTGCAATGGTAATTTAGAATGTCCAGACAATAGCCAGTATATCTTTCTGAGTTGTATGCCAAGTGCTTTTCTTTTGCTGAAAATATGTTTTTTCCATGTCAGCCTTTTGTCCATGTGTATACCCAAATATCGCACCTCCTCAGAATGAGGTACTTGAATGTTATTCAATGTGACCGGAGGGCATGAGCCATGTCTTAGTGTGAAGGTCATATGTGCAGATTTGGATTCATTCGCTTTAATGCGCCAGTCGCGCAGCCACACAGATATCATGTTAAGGTTTTGTTGCAGCATATCGGATGCGATTGTCGGATCTTCATGAGTAGCTAACACTGCTGTATCATCCGCAAAGGTGCCCACGAGTACGTTTTTTGCTAATGGTAGATCATACGTATACATGAGGTATAAAACTGGACCCATAACACTTCCCTGCGGGACTCCAGCCTCAATTTCGTAAAAATTAGATTTTTCCTCTCCCAACTTGACGTAAAAGTGACGTCGTGTAAGATAGGATTTGAAAAAAAGATAGTAGTATGGTGGAAGGATTTTCAATATCTTGAATAGTAGGCCTTGGTGCCAAACCCGATCAAAAGCTTGTGAAATATCGAGGAAGGCTGCCGAGCAATACTTTTTCTGTTCAAAGGCAGTATTAATCTCATTGACGAGCCGATGCACTTGTTCAATGGTCCCATGAGCCTCACGAAATCCAAATTGGTGCGAAGGAATTATATTTAATTTCTTTATTTCTGGTAGTAATCTTTTCATGACAAGGGTTTCCAGCAATTTAGAAGCAATAGGTAACAAGCTTATAGGGCGATATGAAGTCACCTTATCCAGTTCCTTTCCAGGCTTTGGGATAAGGATTATTTCGGCCGTTTTCCATTGCTCAGGAATGAACGTGCGTCTTAGAATAGCATTGTATATTTGTGTCAAAAATGCTATACCTACGTCAGGTAATTCTTTTAAAGTCTTTGCTGTTATAAGATCATAACCAGGAGCCTTCCTCGAGTCCAGTTTACGAATGGCTTTGTATACCTCACCTTTGTAGAAACATTTAATGGGAAGTGATAACTGATGAGTTAATGACATGCTTTCCCTAACTTCGTCTATTTTATTCGATCCCAAGTCAGGATTTGCAGTAAATACGCAAGATAAATGTTCAGCAAACAATTTTGCCCTATCTGTGTCAGTTCTTGCCCATCCTCCATCCTCTTTCCGCAGGGGTGGTTGGAAAGTGATTGGCCTTTTCACAGATTTAATGACCTTCCATAGTGAGTAATCAGTTGCTGGTGAGGCGTCAAGGTTATGTAAAAAGTTTTCTACATTTTCGTTTCTGATTTTGTCTAGTGTGTGTTTAACTTTCTTAACCAGGTTGTTGTATATTCTTTTATGTTCAGGGTATTTGGATTCTTGCCACTTTTTCCTAGCTTGTCTCTTTTCTTGTATCAGGTCCGTTACAATTTGTGGGTAGGTAGGTACGTAATCATTATCACTGTACACTGTAGGAGTAGCTTCCCAGGCCGCCGATTGGACACACTTGTTAAATATTTCTACAGCGTTAATTATATCACAGTCAGATTTTAGCGGGATTTGAAGGGTGATAGTATCCTTTACTCGTTGCCTGAATTTTATCCAATCTGTGCTTTTGCTGTGAAGTTTACAGGGTCTCTTTACTAGCACAGGCTTATTACATAGTTCAGCTATAATTGCAGTATGGTCAGAAGATAGGTCTAAGCTGGATGAACAGTACAGTGACGAGGCCGGGACACCTTTAGTGACAAAGAAGTCAATCAGATCAGGTTTTTTATTGACATCACTGGGCCAATAAGTTGGTTCACCGGTAGATGATACTTGGAGATTAAGCTGGTGTATTGTTTTGCTAAGTTCACGTCCCTTGGGAGTTATAATGCGAGATCCCCAGTCAATATGTTTCGCATTATAATCACCTCCCGCAATGAACTTGTGGCCCAACGTTTTGAAGAACGCTGTGTAGTTGTCACTTTTTAAGTTATGCCTAGGGGGTATGTAGAGAGCTGAGATTACTAGCGGTCCTTTTAAGGATTCGATCACAATATTTGTAGCTTGAATTTCGTTGGTGCAGTATGGGTCTGTTACATAGTGTTTGATGTTTTCCTTGATAAGCAGGGCTGAACCTGCATGAGCCGAGCCATCAGGATGGTTTGTATTGTACGTTTTGTATCTAGGCACTTTAAAAAAGCTTTTTGTGGTAAAATGAGTTTCAGACACGAGCATTACATCAATATTGTTGGTGTTTAGGAACATTTTCACTTCAAGAGCGTGGTTTGACAGCCCGTTGGCGTTCCATATAGCAATTTTTAGTGCTCTGAATGTGAATGCTGTCGGGACATGATGTTCATAAGTAGGTTTGTCATGACAGTCATTTGTTGCATCATTTCCCTGAACATATTCATTAACTGTTTGAAGTTTACTAAGTTATCCTTAGGTTCGTGTGTCCGTTCATCTGTAGTCTGACTATTTTGCATATTGTATTGCCTACTGGCATAAATTTTTGGTTTACCCTGGCTAATTATTTCAGCATACGTTTTGGTTTGATCGACTGGTCGTGTTAACAGAATGTTACTATGGCTATTAGCTAAGTTGATATTTTCACCGTTGATGTTATTGACTGCTATTTTCTTACGGAGTGATGGATATCTCTGTTTTTGGAGTTCCTTAAAGACTGTACATCCTTTATAATTTGCAGGATGGTTTCCTTCGCATAGTACACATTTAACATCATCAGATCTTTCTTTTCGTGGGCATTCAAAGGAGGAATGGTAACCGGCACATTTAATACATCTTGCCTTTCGACGACAGTACCTTTTAGTGTGTCCATAGTCCTGGCAGTTGGAGCACTGAGGTATGCTGCGTTTTGGCCTTGGTGGTTCAAATTTGATATGACAGTTAAGGATTCTTTTGATGTTATATATTTCTTTGTTATTATTTTTTGGCTGTAGTTCGATAACAAACATATCTAGTGCCTTCTTGGTGGACATTTGCTTTATATTCCAAATATTAGTAACCGTATGATTTAGTGCAGCAAGTGCTTCTTTGATGTCTTCAGTGTCAGTTGATGGGTGAACATGTTTTAATATCACTTTGAAACTCCTTTCCTGCTTCGGTTTATAAGTATAGTACTCTGTATTTTTATCGTCCAACTCCTTTGTTATAATTCTGAATGCTTCGCTTGATTGGGGTTGTATTTTTACTTTATTGCTTTGTAAAACTTTTAGTGTGTATAATCCTTCTACTTTTTCATTCAGTAATTGGGTTAGCGGTCGTATATTAATAACGTTGTCAACGAACAGTGGTGGAGATTTTGGTTCAGTTTGAGGAGTTTGATTTGGTTCATCTTGTACGTTTGCCAATTCAGCGAAAGAGTTCGAGGTAGGCAAGGGATCGCTAAGCCAATAGCTACTTAGTTTTGACTGCTTTAGTGCTCTGTCATGAACTGGGCTTTCACGTTGCCTTTTCTTGTTATTGGAGACACTAGTCCAGGGTTCCTCTACATCACTTTGCTGTAATAGTAATTCAGTTGTTCCAGGTGTATTTGTAGCTGCATTATTGATTCGATTAAATATATAGTGGATGGAATTTTGTAACGCTACCTGAAAGGAAATTACTCGTAATACTGAAGAAAACTGCATTCAGAGATTTCCAAAAATTCGCTTACCACACCCGGGATTCGAACAGACTAAAATCAGGGCAGAGTATGTTTCTAATGCGTCAGTTGTTTTTTTAAAGAAAAAAATGTGTGCGTGTACTAGCGTACACTCGTAAGAAGTGAAACTTCTTTATGACGTTATTTTTCAAATAATAAATATCATATGTCGACGTAAGGTATAACGACAAAAGACTTATAAACCAGCAATATTCGTGACAATTCTTATTTCAAGTGCAATAAAAGTTAAGGAGCGAGACCTGAGTAAATATTTCGCGATCTGTGGTGTGAATGAAGTAAGTTTGTGGAATGTGATGTGTGTAGTTATTTACATTGTGGACTAAATAAAATAATATTGTTTGTAATGTGATATTTCATTGTAGTATTAATTTGGTCCTGTTTGTGTTTGAAAATGTTTTTTGTTTTATTTTATAAATTTGACGCGTAACGTAACGGATAAATGTTACACGTAACGTAACGGATAAATGTTACGCGTAACGAAAAAATGTTACACTAAATTTTTTGACAACCCCGATAAAGAAGTTTCACTTCAATAATAGGTGAATTGAAGTTGGTTGCAAGAAGCCGAAGATGTCCAGCAGTGGACTGCGATAGTCTGATGATGAAGTCGAATTGAAGTTGGTGATATTTATTAACTCATTTGTTTCAGGTTCATGGCGTTAAGTGCCGCTTTGGTTCATCCAATGTTGCTGTGGTTATTGGATATGGCTATGAAAATACGAGTGTCCTGTGGCTCTCTGATTTATAGAAAGGTCAGTTGAAGACACCTTATGCTTATAGCCCCTTTATTTGTGGTAAATCCCTTCGGATCTTCAAATCCTCGGGGACTGAGGAGCCTGGCGGCCGGTCTCAGGCGCCCTGCTCTGGGAACGACCCGGACCCAGTTATTTCAGGTCACACGACACCGCGTCTATAGAAAATATCCTGGGGGAAACCTGAGCTTCTCCCTGCCTGCTGGCCCAACCGTTATATGTTGTGGTCTGACCGCAGTTTTCGCATCAATTAATCAGCTACCAGAGGTCCCCACTCTCTGGCAGCTTGCGGTCTTGCCGGCGGCTGGTGTCGCCGGCGACTTCGCCTACGCTCAGGATCGGCCCTCTTCCGATCCAGTTCAGCGGTCTCTTTCTTGAGCATTACAGCCTCACAGAAAGAGACCACTGCGTCCCAGCCCTCCTCACCCGCCAGCATGGCAGCAATGATGCCTACGGTTATAGCCACTAAGAGAAAACAGATGTGTATGTAGCAGGAACATTGCCGCCTTATATATAATACAAATAAATAAAATTGGAGTGTCTGTTTGTAATATTCAAATATCATTTTTATATTACAAACAGACTATTATTATTATTAAGACAGATTATTTATATCACACCGTGGGAGAGCCACGCTTCGGCATGAATGGGTCTGCTCGAGTGATACCACGGCCTCACAGAAAACCGGTGTAAAACAGCGCCTGCGCTGTGTTTCACCGAGTGAGTGAGGATACTGGAGGCCCATTTCCTCAACCTCTTCTCCCACTCTCATCCCCCTCCCCCTCCTCATCCTCCAAATTAACGCTTTTAATGCACTTGTGACGCCTCTGGTTTTGCGTGTATCGCTTACCATCAAGCTATACGCCTGCTCGTTTGCCCCCTATTCCATAAAAAAAGAAAATAAATATATATTTTAAATAACTTATTTCCAGTTGCTCCGCCTAGATCTGACAGCTGGAGGGAAAGCATCCGAGGGTTTAGCAGGCCATGTGATTAACTTACTAACGACAGACGCCCAGCGGTTTGACATGGCCAGTCTTTTTATGATGGACCTCGTACGAACCCCTATCGAAAGCACCCTCATCGTGTACTTGATGTACCGACAGATAGGGGTAGCGACACTCGTGGGGGTGGCCTTTTTGTTAATGTTCATTCCTTTACAAGGTAAGTTGGGTTACCACTCTCTGGTGTCGAAATACTGTTAGTATGATTTGTGTTAAGAACTCTTTTTGCCAAAGTGTTAAAATCTTCGGAATGCCATTTCTAAAAAAGGGAACGTTCAAGTATTACGTAACGCAACTTTAGATTTTGAACCCCCCCTCCCCCCCTGTAACGCATCGTAACGTTTTTCTTTTCGACCCCGCCTATCTAAACGCTACGTAACACGCAAGTGTCATGTTTATATTTATAAATTTTTGTCTCAAAATACACACAATTGGTTTTCTCTTTAGTATTTGCTAATAAACTCTTAAAATAACCGGCCCTGTAAAGCATCGTAACGTTTTACGAGACCCCCCCTCCCCCCCAAATTGCTTTACGTAATACTTGAAGTTTAAGAGCTTTAAGTTAAAAAATTAAAAAATGTGTGTGTGCGATTCACACACGATAGAAGTGAAACTTCAGTAAATCAACAAAAGAATGAGACCGACATTTGCTCTCTCGCTCTGGCTCACTAATTACAGGCGACTTTTTGTATTTGTGTCTCATACCTGTCGTTTTTTCCGTTGCATCCGGTTTGAAATCTTATATAATAATAATATCTTAATTATTATATATATATATATATATATAATTAATAAATATGTGTGTTTCCTTGTGTCTGCAACTGTTGGGGGAAATGTCAGGGGCCAGCTGAAAACCAGTGCTGTGCTTCACAGCGTAAACTGAGCTGGTTGTTTGCCCCTATTCAATAAAAAACAAAAAAAAAAAAGAATTGGTTTAAATATTTGTTTTTTTCAGGGTATCTCGGTAAAATCTCAAGCAAACTCCGAAGGAAAACTGCGATCCGGACAGACAATCGCATACGACTTATGAACGAGGTCATACAAAGTATTGAAGCCATCAAGATGTACGCTTGGGAGTTCGCTTTCGCGAGGATCATTGGCCAGGCTAGAAAGTAAGTAGTTATTTTTATTACATAGTATAAAAAACAAATTTAAATGTGACTTTATTAATGAAGAGAGTGATTCAAGAGGAAGATTTATAATAATATTGATTGCCCGAAAACAAATACATTTTGTTTAAATCAAACATTAGATGACCTCCGTTGCCAAACAAAGATTTTGTATAATAAATACGTATTATTAGACATATTCTAGCGGTGGCTAACTGTATACTGACTAATCTACAAATCCTATATCGCGATATAGACATTTTTGCGTTGATTTTGACAAAATACTATAAAAAAAAATTCCCAACGGTTGATCTTATCGCCTGGTCAGTGAATCTTCCCTTTTTTGAAATAACTTGTGGCTACTTCCACATACAGCGCAACAGTTGTTGATACTACAGCGCCATCTACCGCAGATACACTGAACTACGGAGAAACGTACAACACGAAGAAACTATTAATCCTGAATCGCGCAATAGAAGTTCTCGCGCCGATTATCATATATACAACATCCCAACATCAACTGTTGGGCAGTGGCCCGCCAGGCATGTTCACTTCGCCTGGCTGGAGCCGTTCCCCCACATTGTATTGGTGATTCATGAGGGATTGATGCGCTGAATGTGGTAGTCGCCACAAACTGATAACCCTTTGTTCCCCAGTTACATCAGATAATCCACCGTCTTAAAAACTATATGTATTTAAAAAAAAAAATCGACGGGTTGCACTCCGGGAGTGCCGGCAGAAGTGAAAACTTGAATATTAACGTTGTGCATTTTTGATATTTTGGAATGGTTAGAGAATAATTTTGTACGAATTGCTTTCATTATCAGTATAAAAGTACTATTATTTATGTGGTGGAATACAATATTCATTTATTGCGCTATCGTACACAAACATGACAATTTATATTACATACACACACGAACATTCGCGCAAGCGCCCTGCGCCGCCTGTCCTCTCTCCATCCGTCTTACGAATTTTCGATCAGTTCACGTGACCTGACGCGAGTTTATACATTTTTACCCATTCCAAAAAAGTACACAGCGCCGCTAAAGAAGTTTTCACTTCAAAAAATGTTTCGTTTCAGAAAAGAAATGAACGTAATAAAAAAAATGTCATGGCTCCGAGCAGTCATGATATCTTGCGTCAAACTGAACACCAAAGTCGCAATCCTACTCAGCATCATCTCCTACATCTCTTACGACAACGAGCTGACAGCAGCCAAGGTCTTCGTCATCTTCTCTTACTACGAGATTCTGAAGTACTCTCTTGTCGACTTTCTCCCTCTCGCAATAACCTTCACATTGGAAGCGTACGTCAGTGTGAAAAGGATGCAAGAGTTTCTACTGCTGCCTGAAGTGAATAACCAGGATGGCGTGGACCTGGTAACTATAGATGAGAAGACCGTTGTACAGAAGAATGGGGTGTTCGAGAAGATTGGTAATGGGTGAGTTGGTTTTCAATCTTATGTGTTTATGTGTGGGATAACGGGCAAAGGGATCGCCTGATGGTAAGCGATTACCGCCGCTTAGAGCTCGCTCTTTTCTTGAAAATTTGAAGGTTGTATTGGTCTGGTAATACAGCAAGCGCCAGTTCATTCTACATTTTTGATGTGTTAGAAAGAAGTTTCTAGAAAAAAGCACAGTTGTGGACTGTCAACCATCTAAATGATGGGAAGGTAACTGCTGTCGCGTAAGACGATGGTAGAAAGAACTCTGTCTGATATGGCTTTCATGGCTGAATAGTTGAACTCCAAAAAGCTAGTTCCTCCTTTTTCTGTATTGTATAGATGGCAAACGAGCAGACGTATCGCCTGATGGTAAGCGATTACCGCCGCCCATGGTCGGTCTTTGGAGGATGGGGAAGGGGATGGGGTATGGACCTCCAATATCCTCACTCATTCGGTGAAACACAACACAATCGCTATTTCACACCGGGTTTCTGTGAGGCCGTGGTATCACTCCGGTCGAGCCGGCCCATGCATGCCGAAGCGGCCGGCAACGCACGTGTGACGCCTCTGGTGTTGCGGGTGTCCAAGGGCGACTGTAATCGCTTACCATCAGGCGATACGTCTGCTCGTTTGTCCCCTATTCCATAACAAAAAAAGTATGTATTCTGTACATTTTTCATACAAAGTTATCGTTTTGACAGATTATAAAACGTTACCAATTTGAATAACGCGTCATCTACACTATTTCATTTATTTGTATAGATTTAAGTGAATATTCAAATTCCTGTTTTCAGTCAACAGGCGTATATAAAATCGGAGACCAACTTGGAACACCTAAAGCCTCAAGTGCTGATAGAGATGAAGAACTACACCGCCTACTGGAAGAACGTGGATGATGAGAAGGTCGATGGAAAGATTCCAGCTCTTCTCGACATCAGCCTAGTGGTAAATAAATAAATATTCGGACATTTTAACACACAACGCCATCTTTTTTTAAGGGATCAATCGAGCAGACGTATCGCCTGATGGTAAGCGATTACCGCCGCCCATGAACACCACCACCACCAGGCGTCACAAGTGCGTTGCCGGCCTTATATGAAGGAGTACGCTCTTTTCTTGAAGGTTTGAAGGTCGTATTAGCTAAGCTATTTCCCGTGGATTCTGTTTCTTTTCCACGTCGAAGTACCCGGGATCCATTTTGTTTGCTTACGTATAAATATTTAAGTGTAAATTTTTCTAATAACTTTCTTCTTTCTCTGTCTTCTTGAGTACATTAGACTAGGTAAGCACCATTAGGGGTTCAAACCCTCTTCTTCTTTGTGCACCCCTCCTCCCAGTTCAGCTAGGGTCAGATCTCCTTGTACGTCTGCGCCAGAGAACTCTGTTCTAGGTTGTCTGTGTGCTCAGATTCTCGTGCTGGATTTCTTTCAGCATATTTGACCACCAGGTGGTGGGTGGTCTTCCTCTTCCTCGAGGGCGGTCAGGGATATTTAGGGCCTTTTTGACCGAGTGTTCGTCATCTCGTCTACTGATGTGGCCGTACCAGCGCATTCAACTTTCTCTTAACCTTTCAGCAATCGATGCTACCCCAAACGGGGTTTTTAACAAATTAGGGGTTCAAACCCTACATGGAACAATACTTTGTGTGATCTACGAATTGTTGTCCTAAGTCTGGGTGTTCTTTGTGTCCGTTTCATGTATGTTTGTAAACTTCCTCGTGACACGGGATATATTCTTAGCACGGGTGCTGTATTTTTAATTAATGAATTTAAAAATTAACGACACATAAAGGATTGTTCTTTAATTACGTGAAACGAATCTTGTGACTTATTACCACTTATTGCCTTGATAGAGCTGGTTTTGTAATGTCACTTCACAAAATGATTAAATTAAAACAGCGGTTCTGAAATTAGAAATATGTATATTTAAATAAAAACGTTATCGAATTTTACATTAAAAATTTGGTTCATGATACATATTTTTTCTGTTGTATCTATACCAATATTCTAAAGCTGAAGAGTTTATTTGTTTGTTTGAACGCGCTAATCTCGGAAACCGCTGGTCCGATTTGAAAAATTATTTCAGTGTTGGATAGTCCATTTATCGAGGAAGGCTATAGGCATATATATATATATACATTATCACGCTAATACTAATAGGAACGGAGCACCAATGAAGAATGTTTCAAAAACGGGGGAAAATTTCACGCTACGGGCAATAGAAGACGCAAACGAGGTTGTGTGGGTCAGCTAGTGCATATATATAAATCTACATTATGGATTATTGTTTATCCCAGATAAAACCAGAAACCCTGACCACAATCGTGGGCACAGTGGGCTCGGGCAAGTCCACGCTTCTCCAAGCGATGCTCAAAGAACTCACGCCCACTAGTGGACATCTACACACAAACGCGGCGATAGCTTATGCAGCACAAGAGCCATGGCTGTTTGAAGCTTCTGTAAGTATCCATATTTATATTATGCTACTGTGTGCTAAGATATCTCTACCACTTTTTAACAGCCATTTACAATAATCTATTAGTCCACGGGCCCACGTACAAGGGATTTCAGTGATTAATAACAGGTTGAAAGTTTATACACAGCTTCGTTTTGACGAGACACCCAACTTTTATTATTGGACCAAATTCTGATAGTGGCAGGAAAAAGCGGGATAGGGAGCGAAACACGTAACAGATTCTAAAAATCAATACTTTGAGAAAATACGATGGAAAACTGAGAAAAACTTGTGGCATACAAAGTGAATGGTACCTTCCCGAGTGACCCCCAGCTCTAACATGTCAGAATGGTGACTTGAAAATGACATTTTCATTAATAACAAACTGATTTTTGTTTTGGGGCTTGCAAAATATATATTTTACATAAAAAATGCATTGGCATACAAATTCGATGGTAATTTTTTTGAGACCTACACTCGAAAGTTGTCAAGATTATGTTAATATTTTCTCGAGTGTGGGTCTCAAAAAAAATACCAATTGTCAAAACGAAGCTGTGTATAAACTTTCAGCCTGTTATTAATCACTGAAATCCCTTGTGGGCCCGTGGACTATACGGGGGACTCCCCATATATATACTTTCATTGATATGTAGGATCTTTTTTTTTTGCTTATTTGGCAATAAACTATATTTAGTTAAATTGCTTCGTTGGTCTGGCGGCTAGCGTATGCGACTACTAAGAAGTCTCGGGTTCGATTCCCGAGTCGGGCCAATGTGATGTATCATGTTTTTCGTAGGTTTTCATTCCGGCCGGTTGGCTCGGAGTATAGAAGATGGCGATGTTTCCCGCCCGTGCCTCGGAGAAGGACGTTAAGCCGTCGGTCCCAGTTGCCATGAACATCTATGGTAACCGTAATTGAGAAGTCATTTCCCTCAAATATACTGACTCTAGTTTCAACCTTAGAGTTCAGTTTCCTCTCTTAGGGTTGCGGAGGTTCGATGCCAGTTGCTCCGTGGAAAAACTGAATTCTCTAAATAATCTTAGGATAATCTTATATAAAAAATTCTCGTGTCACAATGTTAGTTACCAAACTCCTCCGAAACGGCTGGACCAATTTTTATCAAATTTTGTGTGCATAACGAGTAGGTCTGAGAATCGGACAACATCTATGTTTCATCCCCCTAAATGTTGAGGGTAGTCCAAACCTAATTGTTTTTTTTATTTTTAGATGAATTTTTCTTTTTTTCTGATGCAGCATTAGAAAATAAATACAACCCTGAATTTTCAACCCTCTACGATCAACCCCTATTTTTCCATCGCGATTTGTATTGACCCACCCCTAAAATATATATTCCTTTTTATGGCAAAGCAACGTTTGTCGGGTCAGCTAGTAAGGCTAGGAAAATCTCTAGTTAAAACTGGAGGCAGATTATTGAAAACGACCTTAAGCATCCCTCACGCGTATTAAGAGTAAGAGATAGGCTCGCGTTTGGAATACTCTATTTTAGATGCATTGACCTGCCTTGGTGATATCAGGTATAATGGAATTGAAAGCCGTGGTGTAATGTATCACCTCACACCAATACCACTCACAAAACTCACCCGAAAGAGAGAGCGAGAGATCTTATCAATAACAATATATTTCTTCATTCGAGGTCCGTCAAAATATTCTGTTCGGTCAAGACATGGATCTTCGCAGATACAAGCAGGTCATCAAGTGCTGCCAACTCAAGACCGACCTGGAGATACTCCAGCATGGGGACAAGACAATAGTTGGAGAACGAGGTGAGTGATACTAACCAGATGTCACACAAAGGAATGATCCACCGACCTTGCGAGGTGATCATGCCTGGTGGGCGCGGCCCAACGGTTGATGTTGTGTGATTTCTATATCGCGATACAGGATTAGTTACTCTGTAGTTCTTTGGACTTCGGTAGATGGCGCTGTAGTATGTTCTTGTTAACGTATTTGACAGTCGAAATACTCATTCCTCTCCCACAGTTAATTACAATTATGTACTTTTGTTCTATCCTCAGGTGCGTCGCTGTCTGGCGGTCAGCGTGCTCGTATTTCTCTAGCGCGTTGCGTTTACCAGAACGCTGATGTGTATTTACTGGACGATCCCTTAGCGGCTGTCGACGCCAAGGTAAAATTATTTATTAAAAAAGGTACGGTAATATATCTGGTAGTCGCTGCATGTTTGTATGTTTCACTGTAGTGCCTAAACACTGAACCGATTTTAATTCATCACAGAAAACCGGTGTGAAATAGCGTTTGCGCTGTGTTTCACCGAGTGAGTGAGGATACCGGAGGCCCATACCCCAACCCCTCCCCCCAACCCCTTTCCCATCCCCTAAAGGTCGGCAACGCACTTGTGACACCTTTGGTGTTGCGGGTGTCCATGGGCGGCGGTAATCGCTTACCATCAGGTGATACGTCTGCTCGTTTGCCCACTATTCCATAAAAAAAAAAAATTAATGATGCATAATTATGGTCCGAATGACAGTCTAAATAGTGATTACGTAATCGTATTATACGTTTTACTGTCCTCAAAAGGAAGGAGCCGTGAGCAAAAGCTGTATTTTTTTTTGCGTTGCCGACCTTTGGGGGATGGGAAAGGGGATGGGGGGAGGGGTTGGGATGGATATTTTTTTTATGGATTAGCGGGCAAACGAGCTAACGTATCGCCTGATGGTAAGCGATTACCGCCGCCCATGGACATTCGTAACACTAGAGGCGTCACGAGTGCGTTGCCGGCCTTTAGGGAATGGGGAGGAGGAGGAGGAAGGGGCTCACTCACTCGGTGAGACACAGCGCAAACGCTATTTCACACCGGTTTTCTGTGAGGCTGTAGTATCACTCCGGTCGAGCCGACCCATTCATGCCGAAGCATAGCTCTCCCACGGCCAAAATAATAATTTATATATTTCCGTCAGGTGGCTCAAGCGATATACGAAGAGTGTATTCGTCACTTCCTGCGAGACAAGGCGGCGGTGCTGGTCACCCATCACGTGCAGTACGCGAAACATGCACACAACGTTTGTGTCATGCGCAGCGGGAAGGTGAGCTCTCTTTCTACTTGACTGCCTCGGTGGCGCAGTGGTAGTGAATGCGACTGCTGTGCTTGAGGTGTCGGGTTCAAATCCTAGGTCGGACCAAATGTTTGTGTGATCTACAAATATTTGTTTCGGAGTTTGGGTGTTTTCTATATGTATGTATTTACAAAAATAAGTAATATGTATTTATATCAGTTGTCGAGTACTTAGAGTACTTAGCTTGGGACTAGATGGCGTTGTGTGTTAGATGTCCGGAATATTTATTTATTTACTTCTTTTTTGACTCTAAGCTTATTTTTTTATGGAATAGCGGGGCAAACGAGCAGACGTATCGCCTGATGGTAAGCGATTACCGCCGCCCATGGACAACCGCAATACCCGAGGCATCACAAGTGCGTTGCCGACCTTTGGAGGGTGGGGAGGGGGATGGAGGGAGGGGTTGGGATATGGGCCTCCGGTATCCTCACTCACTCGGTGAAACAGCGTCGGCCGTGTTATCACTCCGGTCGAGCCGGCCCATTCATGCCGAAGCGTAGCTCTCACACGGAAAGCTGCGTCTCTTTCTAATTCTCTCTTGTTGTGGGTTCAAACCCCACGCGAGGCAACATTTTGTATTGTCCAAAAATGTTTAATCTGAGTCTACGTGCTCTTTGTATGCGGTTCATGTATGTTTGTATAGTCCCTCGCGACACAGGATTTATTCTTAATGCGAGAAATGTTTGGCAATGTCCATGGTTGCCTGTCATCTTCCTAGCCTTTATTATTCCCAATATTATTTGGGGTCGGCTACCAGTTCAACCGATTTTACCTGAATATCAGTTTTTACACAGAGCGACTGGCATCTGACCTCCGCAACCCTGAGGGCGAACTGAATTCGAAGGTTGAACCAGTTGTCAGTATATTTGAGGGCACTGACTTCCCAATAACGATTGCCATAGATGTTCATGACAACCGGGACCGACGGCTTAACGTGCTCTCCGAAGCACGGGCGGGAAACACCGCCATCTTCCATACTCCGGGCTGCTATTAGGAATTTCTTGTAGGAAAAACCCAACAGCAGTCCGACCCGGGAATTGAACCCGAGACCTCTTGATCTGCAGTCGCTTACGCTAACCACTAGACCAACGAGGCAGGCTCTTTGTTTTCAATTATCATTATAAATAATATGATACGCATTAAAGCGATATATTAATAAGAATAATACATTTATACATATTGTTAGTATATAAATGGTTTTGATCCCACCAGATTGTGGCACAAGGCACTTACCACGAGCTCAAGAACGGCGTGGCGGACTTCGAGAAGTTGATAGAAATGGGGGAGAAGGTGGAAGAGGAGAAACAGAAACAGAAATCAGTGGCGTATGAGAATCCCGAGAATGTGGTAGGTGTTTATGTGTTAAATATATACAAATAAATGAAATTTAAGTGTCTATTTGTGATTATAAATTAAACAGCTTTTCACTAAAGGAAAGTTACGTCTAAAAACTATTTTTTAATTCTTTTCTGTCTGTCTGTTTGTGTCGACTAATCTCTAGAACGGTTGAACCGATTTTGATGGGACTTTCACTAACCGATAGCTGAAGATATATAGAAATATTAAGCTAATTTTGTTGTAGACTAGCTTCGCCCTAAGAAACACGAAATAAAATATCATCAAGCCAACGAAACTGCTATTTACTACTGCTCTAAGTGTTGTAGGTTCATACCTCACATGCGACAAAACTTTTCGTGAATCACAAATTGTTGTCCTAAGTCTGGGCGTTCTTTGTGCATGTCATTATTCATGTATGTTTATAACGAGTTTCTTTCCGTGGGAGAGCCGCGCTTCGGCATGAATGGGCCGGCTCGACCGGAGTGATACCACGGCCTCACAGAAAACCTGTGTGAAATAGCGTTTGCGCTGTGTTTCACCGAGTGAGTGAGGATACCGGAGGCCCATACCACAACCCCTCCCCCATTCCCTCTCCCCATCCCCCAAAGGTCGACAACGCAAATCGCTTACCACCAGGTGATGCGTCTGCTCGTTTGCCTCCTATTCAATAAAAAAAAAAGAGTTGTCTTTTAAAAAGAACTCAATACTTAATTAATGAATTATTTTACTTTTAAGGTATATAATGTAATGGCTAAATCTGAGAAACAGGAAGCAGTACCAAGAAGTGTTAGTTAATAATTTAAATTTTTTTCAGTAGACCTTAGACATTTTAAATCTTAATCCTGTTTAATTTATATTATGTAGTATTTGCTACCTTATTACTAGAAAGTCAACTGTCTCATTGGTATAGCGGTTGACGTATGCGACTGCCAATCAAGAGGTCTCGGGTTCAAATCCCGGGTCGGGCCAATAGTGCTATTGAGTTTTTCTAATTATTGAAATCTGAAGAGAGCACGTAAAGCTGTCGGACCTGCGCCAGATCCGTCGTTCTTTTAACAATATATAATAATAAAAGCCTTTATTCGCTGACCTTTTTAAGTAACATGCTATTCTTAAAAACAGTAGTATTCTTAAATCTAATCTACAAGCAAAAATAATAAATTTATTAGCAACTACTTTGGTCAGGTTGTCTGTCGACATAGGCCTCCCCCAATCGCCAATAGTGGGAGAGCCACGCTACGACATGAATGGGCCGGCTCGACCGGAGTGATTCCACGGCCTCACAGAAAACCGGTGTGAAAAAGCGCTTGCGCTGTGTTTCACCGAGTGAGTGAGGATACTGGAGGCCTATACCCTATCCCCTCCCCCATCCCCCTTCCCATCCCCCTCCCCATCCCCTAAAGGCCGTCAGTAATCGCTTACCATCAGGCGATACGCCTGCTCGTTTGCCCCCTATACAATTCCACGTATCTCTATCCTTGACAGACGTTCGCCGTCCTTTTGGTAGATCATCCTCCCATCTTTTGATTTGACCTCCTCGTTGTCTTTTCCCGTGCCTCGGATACCACTCAATAATATCCTTAGTCAATTTTTCTTTGTTAAATAATAATAATAATAATAATAAAAGCCTTTATTCGCTGACCTTTTTAAGTAACATGCTATTCTTAAAAACAGTAGTATTCTTAAATCTAATTTACAAGCAAAAATAATAAATTTATTAGCAACCACTTTGGTCAGGTTGTCTGTCGACATAGGCCTCCCCCAATCGCCTCCACGTATCTCTTTGTTAGTTCTCATTATATGTCCAGTCCAGTTCCATTTAAGTTTTCTTATTTATATAACAATACTTGGAATTAAATTGATCACTATTTCCTTAAAGCGAATGGCGTATAGTCCTTTCATTGTTTGTCACCAACTAAGGAGCCGTCCATTAACCACATGATGTTCTTTTTAGCATTTTTGACTCCCTCTCCCCCCCTTTATTTTTTTTTTTTTTACCCATGCGGAAATCCCCTCGGATACCACCTACTGGTGGCATGTCGGACACGAACCGACTAAAACCGCACGCCGTCTTGTTGGTTACTAGGAGCCAGAGAACCAGGTACATCCTAATAAGGAAAACCCTGGAACCCCGACGTACCTCGGCCCACCTACCAGTTTGCAGGTGGCCCCCGACTGTGTGGGAACCCCGATAACCCGGGAACCCCCTAGGACACGCACGATCCGCAGCGTCCGCGCCGTTACCTGGCCCTGCTACTCCCCCTCCCCCTAAAATCACACGTGTATTTTTAGCAAATTTTTAGAATATTATCTTTAAATACAGGTAAGTATAAAGTATATTCTTATTTTATTATGAAATTAAGAATAATGATAAGAATATCTAGACAGAAAGGTAGCAGGTTGTTTTTGACTGGCGTAAAAATAATTTGAAAGGAATACTGTTATCATGCGAGAAACAAATATTGTACTAGTACATAGTACACTATGCAATAAATCTCTAATCACTATGAAGAAATATAAACAATAAATACACACGACTTCTTACTACTCCCCCCGTCCATCCCCCTTGTGATATTTAGTGATTTTTACCAAACCTCCTCCCGCCCTCTTTCAAGCTTCACATGATTAATGGACGACCTCTAAGGTTATTGACTTTCTGATCTAATTTTTCCCGTGGGAGAACCACGCTTCGGCATGAATGGGCCGGCTCGACCGGAGTGATACCACGGCCTCGCAGAAAACCCGTGTGAAATAGTGCTAGCGCTGTTCTTTTTTTTTTTTTTTTTTTTTTATTTTAGGGGGCAAACGAGCAGACGTTTCACTGAGTTAGTGAGGATACCGGAGGCCCATACCCCAACCCCTTACCCCTCCCACTCCCCCATTCCCTAAAGGCCGGCAACGCACTTGTGACGCCTCTAGTGTTACGAGTGTCTGTGGGCGGCGGTAATCGCTTACCATCAGGCGATACGTTTGCTCGTTTGCCCGCTAATCCATTAAAAAATAAATATCCAGAGAAGTCACTTAGCGGTGCTGGTCTATTATACGGTGTTCAATCCGTGAACTATAAATTTCTAATATTTAATTGTTTTTATTCAATGTTATCACAGGAACATAGCTACAGCAAGCTGAGATCCCAGAGGTCCATGTCAGAAGCCTCACAACTATCTTTCAACCTGGACCTGGAATATACGGACCCTAAATATGAAGGTAAGTGATTACCAATACCTTTCTATAGTAACCTGCATTTAATTATAATAACTGTGGCGGCCTCTACATACAACATAAAATACTGCAGCGCCATCTACCGAATATACACTGAACCACGAAGTAACGCACTACACGGAGTAACTACAAATCCTGAATCGCGCAATAAATAGTTCCCGCGCCGATTATCATATATACAACATCCCAACATCAACTGTTGGGCAGTGGCCCGCACAGGCATGATCACCTCGCCTGGTCGAAGGATCCTCCCTATGTGTTGGTGGGATATGATACCCGTTCCCCCACATAACTTTAGACAGACTTTTATGTATATCAATTCGTTCTCGGTTCGATGGATTTGAGATATAAACCTACTGTCGTGTCCAAGAGATTTTATTAAAAATACTCTTATAATCACAAGATCACTTAAAATTGCAGCAACAAACAAAAACAGCCCTTGATTGTCGCCGAGATCACTTGGTTAATCAATGATATCGTTCCAATATTTATCGCACTGTAGCTCAAACTGAACTGAACTGCGGCCCGCGAAACGCCTTTTATACCCATGTAATTACTAGCGCATTCTATTAACTACTCGTAAATACAATCGTAGTACCAAGAACGTGCCCGCCAGCGAAAGCGCTGGACATAACCGCACAACAATCAATCTATATTCGACGCTATGTATATCGTTGTAAGGTTCATTATTCTGTGTCTCAAGAAACAACGAGAACTTTCGGATGTCTGAAAATGTGTGTGTATTGTGTGGAATAATGTTTCTTCGTTACAATATCATAGAATAACACTCAATCATTATGTCCTGGGTGGAAATCGAACCCATAATCTCTGGTATTGTAATCCCAACTAAACATATGATAGTGACAGATTAAGAATACGGAGTGTCACCATCCATATTCATCCCGTGGGTGTCGTAAGAGCCGACTAAGGGAGCACACTACGGGGACAGGGACAATAGCACTGCGAAGAGATAGAAATCTTAAAACAAACCCTTTTTTGCCCCCTCGTGCCGTCACCCCGCCGGGGTTTGCGGTGGGACGGTGTGTCGCGTAGTAACTACAAATACAACTTTGAAGTAACTACAAATACAACTTTGAAGTAACTACAAATACAACTTTGAAGTAACTACAGATACAACTTTGAAGTAACTACAAATACAACTTTGAAGTAACTACAAATACAACTTTGAAGTAACTGCAAATACAACTTTGAAGTAACTACAGATACAACTTTGAAGTAACTACAAATACAACTTTGAAGTAACTACAAATACAACTTTGAAGTAACTACAGATACAACTTTGAAGTAACTACAAATACAACTTTGAAGTAACTACAAATACAACTTTGAAGTAACTACAAATACAACTTTGAAGTAACTACAAATACAACTTTGAAGTAACTACAAATACAACTTTGAAGTAACTACAAATACAACTTTGAAGTAACTACAAATACAACTTTGAAGTAACTACAAATACAACTTTGAAGTAACTACAGATACAACTTTGAAGTAACTACAGATACAACTTTGAAGTAACTACAAATACAACTTTGAAGTAACTACAAATACAACTTTGAAGTAACTGCAAATACAACTTTGAAGTAACTACAGATACAACTTTGAAGTAACTACAAATACAACTTTGAAGTAACTACAAATACAACTTTGAAGTAACTGCAAATACAACTTTGAAGTAACTACAGATACAACTTTGAAGTAACTACAAATACAACTTTGAAGTAACTACAAATACAACTTTGAAGTAACTGCAAATACAACTTTGAAGTAACTACAGATACAACTTTGAAGTAACTACAAATACAACTTTGAAGTAACTACAAATACAACTTTGAAGTAACTACAAATACAACTTTGAAGTAACTGCAAATACAACTTTGAAGTAACTACAGATACAACTTTGAAGTAACTACAAATACAACTTTGAAGTAACTACAAATACAACTTTGAAGTAACTACAAATACAACTTTGAAGTAACTACAAATACAACTTTGAAGTAACTGCAAATACAACTTTGAAGTAACTACAGATACAACTTTGAAGTAACTACAAATACAACTTTGAAGTAACTACAAATACAACTTTGAAGTAACTACAAATACAAAGTGCTACGTAGTAGCACTACACGTAGTAGATGGCGCTGTAGTAGGTTATTGTGTGTATTGTTAATTATACTTCTTGTTTTTAGGTGAAAATCAGAAGAAAGGTTCTGTAGATAACAGCGTGTACGTCGCGTATATCAGAAGCGGAGGCAGTACCTTGTCTATGATGCTGCTCATAATACTCTTCTTGTTGGCACAGCTCTTCTACTCGTCTACTGATGTGTGGCTTAAGGAATGGTGAGTTTCGCTTGTGGTTTTTTATAATAAATATCTTCAAATTTGTACGGAATCCTCAGTGGGCGAGACCGCCTCGCATTTGGCAGCATTTATTTAAATACATGCACTTACTGCTTGACTTAACTTACCACGGATGGTGAAGTGGTTTAAACGATCACTTCGCTGATTTTTACTGCGCTATGTGTTATGGGTTTAAACACTACTTTGTACTTTAAACAAAGTTTCTAGTGCAGGGGAGTGTTTTTTTTTAAAATACTTTTATAATTCACATTCCTCCCCTAGCAGCTACTGGTGCAGACCCCGCACCAGTAGCTGCTAGCTCCAGCTACTCCATTTCCCGACCCCCATCTGTACTATAAAAATAACTACTAATATTATTTACTTACCATCCCCTAGGGTTAACATGGAGGAAGCCAACAGCGCTGCAGTGGTTGCCCACAAGAACCAGACGGAAGCTGGAGAACCAGCACCAGGTAATACGTCTCCCACTTTGAGAAGCCCACTCTCTAACTATCCCACTGTTCAGAACACCTTTTACCGTGGGAGAGCTATGCTTCGGCATGAATGGGCCGGCTCGACTGGAGTGATACCTCAGCCTCACAGAAAACCGGTGTGAAACAGCGCCTGCGCTGTGTTTCACCGAGTGAGTGAGGAAACCGGAGGCCCTACCCCAATCCTTTCCCCCATCCCCTTCCTCATCCCCCAAAGGCCGGCAACGCACTTGTGACGCCTTTGGTGTTGCGGGTGTCTATGGGCGGCGGTAATCGCTTACCATCAGGCGATACGTCTGCTCGTTTTCCCCCTACACCATAACAAAAAAAAAAACTCCTGGACAGTACCATACAAATCTCTAGCAGCTGTACTGTCTTTCATTTTCAATTATTAATTTGAAAGTAATTCCTATCTATCTATTACACTTTCACGGCTAAATAGCTAAACCGATTTGGACCAAATTTACAATGGGGATCCCTTGATTCTAGAGGAAAGACATTGATTACAATTTAGCATAATAAACGACATTTATTTGAACGGAATCGCATGCAAAAACCAGACATATATAAATTACACCCATTCACAACCTGGGATTCGAACCCACGACCTCTAGCTTAACAGTCTTCGCAAAAACGAATCCCCTCTTCTTTCTCTTCCAGCGGTGGTGTTCCAAGATCTATCTTCGAACTACTTCCACCTAACCAGAGAACAATGTCTCTACATGTACGGAGGTCTGATAGTCGTCTGCATTATCTTCACGTGGAACAAGCTCGTGGTCTTCTATAACACCTGCATCAACGCGTCAGTGGCTCTCCATGATGATATGTTCAGGTAAGTTGGTTTTACCTGATGGTATACGACCGTCGCTGGTTATGGACAACTGCAGCTCGAAAATCATAAGCTGCCCCCCCCCCCCCCCCAATTCAGATTTTTTTCCCCACCCCGTTTGTGCCAAAGCATGATTCTCCATTATTCATTCTTGAGTGGAGATCGCGTCTCATCAAACGACTGTAGGACATCCACAAGCCAGGTGGAGTGATGATTAGCGCAAGACAGCTGGCAAGAGCTGGGTACGAGAAGCTGAGGATCGAACCAAGGCCTATGTCCAGCAGTTGACTGTGATCTCTTCAAACCTTCAAGAAATGAGCGTACTCGTTCCTAAAAGGCCGGCAACGCACTTGTGACGCCTATGGTGTTGCGGGTGTCCATGGGCGGCGGTAATCGCTTACCATCAGGCGATACGTCTGCTCGTTTGCCCCCTATAAATAAAAAAAAAGGCTGACCGTGATGATGATTCTTTCATGATAATGTATTATATTAATCAAACACCAATTTATTTGATAACTAGCTGACCGACGCAACCTCGTTTGCGTCTTTTATTGCCCGTAGCGAAAAATTTTCCCCCGTATAGTGTGGACTTTTTAGTAGATATTTATAAGATCTACGATTAATTAGAACATTTTATGGTTCTATCTTTTATAGTTTACGCAGCGTACGCAATATAAGTAACTTTTCTGGTTGATTTTTTACACCTTGTGTCCGAAAAACCCAAATATCTTACGGAACCCTATTTTTTTCCTAAATAAAATATAGCCTATGTTACTCGTGGATAATGTAGCTTTCGAATGGTGAAAGAATTTTTAAAATCGCTCCAGTAGTTTTTGAGCCTATTCATTACAAACATACAAACATACAAACAAAGTTTTCCTCTTTATAATATTAGTATAGAAAAAAAGAAACAATTTAATCTTACTAAGAACACGAAACAATATCTGGTTATTTAACTCTATACATAATCAAAATATAAAGGCTAGGTACTCAACAATACGTTACGTGATACACGACACAGAGATGCACCCCCGTCTATACACCGCCAGGTCCCGCGCAAAAGTGACCGAGCTTCACCACGATACTCGATCCTACACGATATTCGTTCATTCGAATGACGACACAATGTGAAGTTAGGTACAGACCACCATCGGGGTATTTCACTATTCATTTATTCCTAACAGTATTTATTTATTACACTTTATGTATTTTATACATTGGTGAACTTAAGGCCTTAAGGCATTTGCTTTTAGTCAACTTGTTACGAGAAAGTATGAAGTACATTCATTTAAAAATAAAGTTAAAATGATAGAAGGAACTAAATAGGTATGCAATAAAATTTGGGCAGTATCTTATCACGTATTATTTCAATTCGTGTTGAATAGCAATAATTTGGTATATAACTGTCAAGTTAAATCAATTTGTTATAATAAAACGTCAAAATGTTAACTGCGGTACACTTTAAAGGGAAATACTAAGGCGTGACGTCATAACTACTTATTTTAAAACTAGTTATTTAACCTCTCGGGTGCGGCAACACGGATCCATGTTTGTCCCGTCGGTGCGGCACACATGGATCCATGTTTTTCGCAGTTAACTTGCATTTTAATTAATTTTGGGTATTAAAGTTATTATAACGAAGTCTAGAAAGGTTTGTTATGCATTTGCTTTATACGAACAACATTTTAAAACATTCGTTTGTCAAGTGCGCTTCAAGAGCCGTAAAAAAAACGAGTTCCAATTTCAAAGTTGACGATGACGCAACGCGATCTGTCAAGTGCCTCTTAAAACTGATTTTTTGCCGATAAGGTGATTTTGAAGGTAGTTTGTTGTTATATTTTACTTATTATACTTATTTTAGGAACCACTATCAATACGAATTGAGGCATAAATCATGCGTAATTTTGAATAGTGTTACTCAAAAAGTTACCGAGTCTATTACCTATTGAAAAGGGCTTACTCATTTGAAGGTTTTTACGCATTTATTCTTATGTTTTTATTGATAAAATGATATAATTGCGATGAGAATCTTATATAGAATATAGAATAGCAACAAAAATGTGTTAGAAAAGCTAAATATTTAAATAAACACTAATTTTTTGCCTGACGAGCGAAATTAGACGCACACATACAAAGGGCTCCCACGCCATTACTGTTCTACATCATCATCAGCGTATCGTAGTCCACTGCTGGACATAGGCCTCTCCAATAGCACGCCACTTAAAATTGTATATCGCCGTTGATTCGTGTTTGCACGCAGCCTAGCGGGAAGTCCCGGAACTATTAACACCCACACATACACAGTAGTGACGGACAATGAACAAGACGTAAACTGATCTTTGTTTATGTTTTACTAAATTATTTTGTATTGACCATAGACTTTGTGTGTCACATAATGGAACGATCAGTTTGTTCTCTTTAGCATTCAGTCATTTTCATAGAGTTTAGAGAATTCTCAGAACTTAAAAATAATAAATGAAAACTGGTCTAGCAAACGAGTCCTTTTTTTAAATAACTTGATAAATAGGTTGTTTTTTTTATGACTTGTTCCTGTCTTTTGCACTAGTTAACTAAAAAAATAAATTATTTAACTAAAAAACACTATTTCTTCATATAAATACTACGTAATTTGGTGTTCGGCGCAAATAATAGTTTGATTGTAAAGTGACAAAATGGCGAATATCTCGACAGCGAAATGTGATTTTTACAAATATGTTTCTCAATGAATTTTTACTGCAGTTATAGTGTTTTTTATATCAGTAGATAGCTTAGTTATCGAACTTTATGAGGATAATAAGTAAAATGAATAATAAACCACATAAAATATTAAAATCATGTTTATTAACACAATAGGTGCGTAAATTAATACTTGGCTCAATTGTGAGTAAATAATAAAGCGATAACATTAGTTTAGTAATAAAATATGACATAACCATGTACGCTTGTTATCCATCTTTTGAAAAATAATCACTTTTATAACCACCGAGCATTGTTTTTGAAAAGATTTAATCATTTTCGTACACCATGCACCGTGTTGCAAAATTTTGCAATTTCGCCGCACGGTGCATGTAACCGGAAGTACCCGTTCGCGCATCCGAAAGATTAATGCAATATTGATTTACTCACATCTAAAAAAAAAATCCAAGCTTTCGTACGTCGTGATAATTTATTGGAACCATTGCATTGGTCAGGGAATATGATCGATGCGTCACTATATTCTTAACTGCCTCGGTGGCGCAGTGGTAGCGTATACGACTGCTGTGCTTGAGGTCTCGGGTTCGATTCCCGGGTCGGACCAAATGTTTGTATGATCTGCAAATATTTATTTCGGAGTTTGGATGTTTTCTATGTATAATATGTATTTATTTACAAAAAAAAGTATATATATATTAATATCAGTTGTCTAGTACCCATAGTACAAGCTCTGCTTAGTTTGGGACTAGATGGCGTTGTGTGTTAAATGTCCGAAAATATTTATTTGTTTATTTACTAAATATAATATATATTCTCATTCTTATTGTCAGGGTTGAACAAATTTAGATTTACAAGTCATCTTTATTTAATAAATGTTTCTTCCTTTCAGAGGTGTAACCAGTGCACCAATGTGGTTCTTCCACCACAACCCATCAGGTCGGATCTTGAACAGGTTCTCCAAGGACATGGGACAAATCGACACCTTGCTTCCTGTTGCCCTAGTGGACTGTCTCGGGGTGAGTTTGAACTTATATTAAAATATTTTGATAACGCTAGTGCATAGGAACATGATCATGACTCTTACACACTAAATTATCAGGACTGGTGGACGGCGAATCAAGTGATTAGCCGGTTACTGTAGTTTTGTAGCCCATTGATCTCTCGTTCTTCTTCTCTGCCCTTTCTTCTCCTTCTTTCTCTCTCTGCCTTTCCATCTCTTTCCCTCTCTCTCTCTCTCTCTCTCTCTCTCTCTCTCTCTCTCTCTCTCTCTCTCTCTCTCTCTCTCTCTCTCTCTCTCGCTCTCTCTTATTTTCTTGCTCTTTTACTATAAATATTTAATCTGTCTATTGTTCCTAACAATCTGACCATCACCAATTTCAACTGTCCCATTTGTCTACATTCTTTTCTACTCAAGAATATCATCATATATCGTGTCTCTTACTTGGTGCTTCTCTTTTCAGTTCTTTTTGGAAGTGATAGCCATCCTAGTGGTGGTGTGTCTGGTGAACTGGTGGCTTCTGCTGCCGACTGGTGTCGTGGCCATTCTGCTATTCATGCTCAGGGCTTTGTTCCTCAACACCAGTCGGGAGCTGAAGAGGATAGAAGCTATTGGTAAGTAATAGAACAGTAATACTATTTACAAATGGACGTCAGGATGTGGTAGGTAGTGGTTTAAACGGTGACCTTGCCGCATTCAAGCGCGCAGAGCGTATTCTTAGAGGACAAAATTTTGTGTGATCCACAAATTGTTGTTTTGAGTCTGGGTGTTCTTTCTTCTTCATGTATGTTTAGTAAGTCCCTTGCGACATCGTATGAAAAAAAAATCTAATTTAAGGTGGTTTCAGGATCGATGTCCATTCCTGAGAGGGGTCCAGACGTGTTAATAACAGCAGTTCTTGGATCCCTCCCTTCTCAGGCGCAGAGTGACAGGTTTTAGTCGGTTCGATTCCGATACACCGCCTCGCCGCAAACCCCGGTGGAGTGACAGCCCGTAGGGGTTTCCACGCGTAAAAATAAAGGATCAATGGCCATTCAAGGCAAAATTTCTATGAACAACTAAACAGTAGACCTGTATCTGAAATATCCAGTACCCAATCTGAATGTTAGTCCAGAACTTCTACACCAGAATATATTAATATTCTTGTTCCCAGCTCGCAGCCAGTCTCTAAACCACCTATCAGCTACAGTCTCCGGCCTGACTACCATCAGGTCTACGAGGGTCCAGCAGCGTGTATTAGCTCGCGAGTTCGACAAGCTGCAAGACCTCCACTCTTCGTCGTGGACGCTGGTCCTCAGCACCAACAGAGCTTTCGGGTTCTGGATGGACATGGTCTGCTGCATATACCTGGCGTGTGTGACCTTCAGTTTCTTCTTTTTCGCCAGCGAAGGTGAGAGCATATTAAATTTAAAAAAATATATATTTAGGTAATTTTACAACACTAGTTCTTACTATCGAGTTAAAATCCAAGAATTTACATGGGGCAAAGGGCGGCATGATGCCTGGTAGGAACTGGATGCGAGAAGCCCAAAATCCTCCAGCAGATACCGTGGGAGAGGCACACTTTGGTAAATGGGCCGGCTCGACCGGAGGGATATAGCGCTTGCGCTGTGTGTCACCGAGTGAGTGAGGGTACAGGAGGCCCTTTTTTTTGTACGTGTGGAAACCCCCCCGGACCGTCACCCCACCGGGGTTTGCGGCGGGGCGGTGTGTCGGAATCGAACCGATTAAAACCACACGGTGTGCCAACTCTGCGCCTGAGAAGGGAGGGGTCCGGGAACTGCTGATATTAACAGGACCGGACCCCTCCCAGCGGATACAGGATAGTTTGAATAGTTCAAATTTATTCAGTGGTTTAAATTTCTCTTTGAAAATTAGTTTGACTATTGTTAAGCTTATTTTTTTTTCTATTTTATAGAAACGTAAATGATCAGATTAAGAAATTTAAAAAGAATGCATATTCCCTATTGGTGATCTCAGCCCTCACGGCGATCTCTTAATGTTAATTCAGATTTTAGATTATTGAAAGTTAATTTGTAGTTCAATTATATTTGTGGTGAAAGAATAAATATTTGATTATTTTAAACGGTATTACTTTGTGGAGGGAAAAGGTGTAAAGTCCCTCCAACACAAAGGGAGGGTCCTCCGACCAGACGAGGTGATCATATCTGGCGGGCCACTGCCTAACAGTTGATGTTGGGATGTTGTATAAGTATATGCTAATCGGCGCGAGAACTATTTATTGCGCGATTCAGGATTTGTAGTTACTCCGTGTAGTACGTTACTTCGTAGTTCAGTGTATCTTCGGTAGGTGGCGCTGTAGTAGGTTATTGTTGTGTTATATGTGGAAGTACCCACAACTTAAATTTTACATACGATTTGTTTATTAATTGATTTAAAATAAAAAAGACGACCTTTAAATAAATGAAATTTAAGTATTTACGAGTACATATTATGTAATTCTACATTCTACATCAGTAGTTTTCTTGACAATTGTTTTTTACCAAATTTTTAATGTTAATATGTATTGTTATACAGATAGTTTGGGAGGCAACGTTGGTTTGGCCATCACGCAAGTCATAGGCCTGGTCGGCATGTGTCAGTACGGGATGAGGCAAACGGCTGAAGTGGAGAATCAAATGACATCGGTAAGTATTTAAATAAATAAATATATATCTGTTTAAATAGACGAATTAAGGTATTAAAGTGTACTGCTGAAATACAATAATAGCGCTTGCGCTGTGTTTCACCGAGTGAGTGAGGATACCGGAGGCCCATACCCCAACCTCCCCTCCATCCCCTTTCCCATCCCTCAAAGGTCGGCAACGCACCTGTGACGCCTCTGGTGTTGCGGGTGTTCATGGGCGGCGGTAATCGCTTACCATCAGGTGATACGTCTGCTCGTTTGCTCACTATTCAATAAAAAAAAAACTGCTTTAAAATTAGTTGAGTAGTTCAAAAGATATAAGCGAACAGACAGCGGTAGCGACTTTCATTTTATATAAAGTAAAGATGGTAGAAAAAAGGAGCAAGAACTCAAAGGGATAATGAACAAAATACACAAGCGAATCCACAGGTGACTACTAGTTTGACAATAGTTTTTTTTTCTTTGGAGTGGTCGCAAACGAGCTTCCATATTGCTTGATGGGCAACACCGGGGGCGTCACAGGTGCGTTGTCGGCCTTTGGGGGATGGGGTGAGGGATGGGTAAGGGATTGATATATGGGCCTCCGGTATCCTCACTCACTCGGTGAAACACAGCGCAAGCGCTATTTCACACCGGTTTTCTGTGAGGCCGTGGTATCACTCCGGTAGAGCCGGCCTATGCATGCGAGGAGAGCGTGGCTCTCCCGCTGTAAAAAATGTATAAAAGATGTTGATTGTAAGATGTTTGTTTACAGGTTGAAAGAATACTTGAATACCAGAATTTACCGCCAGAACAGCCCGTGGAGACAGATAAGGAAGCTCTGAAGAAGAACAACCCTGACGTGGACTTTGAGAAGTGGCCCACCAAGGGTAAACTGCCTTATTAATCTTATTTGTAATCCTACTAATATTATAGCTTTTTCCTAGCTTTAATGTCTCTTTAGACCGCTTTCTGGCCTTTGTTTTTTTTTTTTATTGCATAGTGGGCAAACGAGCAGACGTATCACCTGATGGTAAGCGATTACCGCCGCCCATGGACACCCGCAACACCAAAGGCGTCACAAGTGCGTTGCCGACCTTTGGGGGATGGGAAAGGGGATGGGGGGAGGGGTTGGGGTATGGGCCTCCGGTATCCTCACTCACTCGGTGAAACACAGCGCAAGCGCTATTTCACACCGGTTTTGATTAAACTTTACAATAATATAGCTTATATATCAGAATAACACATAAGCTACGATTTATAAAGATACTAGCTTTGACTCGCGGCGTTGCCGGTGGTTATTGTCGTACGGTAGTACCGCGGGGTTCAGTTAGTAATAAATAAGTACGTATTGTTTAAAAAACCGAAAGATTTTTTATAAAATTTAAACAATATATGCCACCCGAGCCCTTATCACGAATCTATTGACACATCACTCATCAAAATCGATTCAGTAGTTTAGGCGCTACGGTTATACATACAAACCTACATAGACTACCAAACGGTAAGCTTTCTTTAGACGTGTAGTCGAATAAAAATAACTTTACAAAATTTAATAATCAAAGCATTTTAAAAAAGGGTAGCAACGTTACTTTGTGAAAGGGGAGACTACCCCTAAAATGCCCCTTTTCTTCCCCCTGGGGGTTATAAAGTAGTAACTCAATTATTACTCTAAAGTTCCAGATGAGGAATCACTTACCGTGAGGTTGCCCTTCTGAACTACTCTTCCCTTTCTTAATCTTCTTTTGAGACTACCCCTAAAATGCTCCTTTTTTTCCCCCTGGGGATTATAAAGTAGTAACTCAATTATTACTCTAAAGTTCCAGATGAGGAATCACTTACCGTGAGGTTTCCCTTCTGAACTACTCTTCCCTTTCTTAATCTTCTTTTGAGACTACCCCTAAAATGCTCCTTTTTTTCCCCCTGGGGATTATAAAGTAGTAACTCAATTATTACTCTAAAGTTCCAGATGAGGAATCACTTACCGTGAAGTGTCCCTTCTGAACTCCTCTTCCATTTTTTAATCTTCTTTTGGTTATGTCCATTTTATCTTCTTATTTTATTACTGACTAGCTGACCCATGCAACCTAGTTACGACTCTTATTGCCCGTAGTGTAATATTTTTCCCCGGTTTTTGTAACATTCTTCATTAGTGCTCCGCTCCTATTGGTCTTAGCGTGATGATATATATATAGGCCTTCCTCGATAAATGAACTATCCAACACTGTAATATTTTTTCAAATCGTACCAGCGGTTTCTGATATTAGCGCGTTCAAACAAACAAACTCTTCAGCTATATAATATTAGTATAGATGAATAGAAATCTGTTAAAACCCATAATGTTCTCTTCTAGGTGAGATTGTGTTTGAAGACGTGTCGTTAGAGTATGAGAAGCTACCCGGCGCGACTGGTGACCCCAACTACGCCATAAAGGGGGTGAACTTCTCCATCAAAGCGGCTGAGAAGGTAGCTGTGGTGGGGAGGACCGGGGCCGGGAAGAGTTCTCTACTTAGTGCACTGTTTAGGTAAGAACAATATTATCTACAGGTTCAATAATAATAATATTTCGGACATCTGACACACAACGCTATCTATACCTGATATAAAAGCATAATTATATACTATACTAGCTGACCCACGCAACCTCGTTTGTGTCATATATAGCCCGTAGCATGAAAATTTTCGCAAAATAAGTAACTTTTCTGGTTGATTTTTACACACTGTGTCCGAAAAACCCCAATATCTTACGGAACCCTATTTTTATCCAAAATAAAATATAGCCTATGTTACTCGTGGATAATATAGCCTTCGAATGGTGAAAGAATTTTTAAAATCGGTCCAGTAGTTTTAGAGCCTATTCATTACAAACAAATATACATACAAAGTTTTCCTCTTTATAATATTAGTATAGATTTGTTTACAAGTAGTTTATTTTCCAGGCTTAATGTTGACTGTTTGCCTAGTAGCCTATTATTTATATGCATATCTATATCCTTTTCTTACAGGCTCGCTAAAGTGTCAGGTAACGTGAATGTAGACGGAGTCACAGCAGAGACAGCTGGTCTTCGAGCCTGGAGGTCACGTCTCTGCGCCTTGCCACAAAGGCCTGCACTCTTTGCAGCAGCGCTCAGAGAGAACCTGGACCCTGAGGGCATCTACACCGACGCTGATATATACAGAGCACTTGATCAGGTAAAATAACTTCATAGATTACTAACTGTTGCCCGCGGCTCCGCCCGCGTTTATGTCGGATTTTTCGTGTTTTTTCGCGGTCGCGGATATGTGACTGATGCAAATATTAGATAAAAACAATCCTTGATGCGGATTATATATCATTCTAAAATTTCAACTCGATCGGTGCAGAACTTTTTGAGTTTTTGAAGCGTACACAAACCAACATAACATTTTTATGTATATAGATAAAAAATGTGTGAAATTGCGCTTGCACTGTGTTTCACTGAGTGACCACCCCTCCCCCTCCGCATCCTCCAAAGGCCGACAACGCACTTGTGATGCCTCTGGTGCTGCGGGTGTCCATGGGCGGCGGTAATCGCTTACCATCAGGCGATTTCTTCGACCTGGGTGGTTTTTTTTCTTGACGAGAGTAAAAACGTCCTCGAATATAGGCACAGTAGACAGATTCATACGTCAAAAAACCTTGGACATATGGTGAATCAGCTAAGAACCATGAGCAATTCGTCTGCCTCCTTAGGTACCCGGGACTTGAGTGCCTTGAGTGAGTATTTCATGTTAATGCACACTGAAAGTCTCCTCCACCAGCTCTGGGTATAGCCTTGGTAGATACGTCACTACTTTCTTAAAGCGAATAGAATATGAAGCTTTTACCGTGGGAGAGCCACGCTTCGGCATGCATTGGCTGGCTCGACCGGAGGGATACCACGGCCTCACAGAAAACCGATGTGAAAAAGCGTTCGCACTATGTTTCACCGAGTGAGTGAGGATACCGGAGGCCCATATAACAATCCCTCCCACCATCCATCTCCCCATCCCCCAAAGGCCGGCAACGCACTTGTGACGCCTCTAGTGTTGCGGGTGTCCATGGGCGGCGGTAATCGCTTACCATCAGGCGATACGTCTGCTCGTTTGCCAAAGGCTTTAGTTGAATATGTTCATTTGATTTTTTTATTCAAAATTTCTTTTAGTTATGGTATAGTTATCGCTTGGGAAATAAACAGTTCCATTAATTAAGCAAATAACTGTTACTTTATCTGATAAACATTTGCACCATGTGAGAATCGAACCATGCAATGAATGAATTAACTGCACGTTTGGCCTAGTAGTTAAACGATCGTCACGCCGTTCCCTACTTCACTAGTGTTGCAGGTTCAAATCCCACATGGAATAACACTTTGTTATCCACAAATTATTGTTCTAAGTCAGGGTGTTCTTTGTGTCCGTTTCATGTATGCTTGTAAAGTCCCCCGCGACACAGGAATTACTCCCAGTGCAGTAGTTTTTTTTTAAACAAAGAAAGAATGAATGTGTGGGGGAACGGGTATCATGTTCCATCCAACGCAAAGGGCGGATCCTCCGACCAGGCGAGGTGATCATGCCTGGCGGGCCACTGCTCAACAGTTGATGTTGGGATGTTGTATATATGATAATCGGCGCGAGAACTATTTATTGCGCGATTCAGGATTTGTAGCTACTCCGTGTAGTGCGTTACTCCGTAGTTCAGTGTAACTTCGTTAGATGGCGCTGTAGTAGGTTATTGTTGTGTTATATGTGGAAGTCGCCACAAATGTGTTTTCTACTTATAGGTAGAACTCCGCGAGATGGTTTCGAATCTCCCCGCCGGACTGAACACGAAAGTGGGCGATGGTGGAGGAAACCTTTCGGTTGGGCAACGGCAGCTGGTCTGTCTCGCCCGGGCTGCACTGGCAGGGTGCCGGGTTCTCATCCTGGACGAGGCAACAGCTAATGTTGATACTGAGTAAGTTTGCCACATTAGTATTTTTTTATATATTGTATACATATAAATAAATAAATAAATATTCCGGACATCTAACACACAACGTCATCTAGTCCCAAGCTAAGCAGAACTTGTGTTATGGTTACTAGGAAATTGATATAAATACATACATACTTTTTTTTGTAAATACATACACATAGAAAACACCGAAACAAATATTTGCAGATCATACAAACATTTGGTCCGACCCGGGAATCGAACCCGAGACCTCAAGCTTAGCAGTCGCATACGCTACCACTACGCCAACGAGGCAGTCAAATTTAAAGAAGTTATTGGCCACTATTTAAGCCATTTTCGTATTTCTAAATATATATATCTAATAGCAAGTTCGCCAACAGGACGGACAAACACATCCAGCGTACAATTCGCAGCAAATTCGCGCACTCAACAGTGCTCACTATAGCGCACAGACTCAACACCGTGATGGACTACGACAGGGTCATCGTTATGGACAAGTTAGTACCCATTGTGTTCATTTCATAACACACATATCACGCTTATTTATGTCCTTGAAGTGGTAAGCAAAGACGATAGACACAACAATTTTACCGGCATGCAGGGACCGGCTCGACTGGAGTGACACCACGGCCTCACAGAAAACCGGCGTATTGGCGTACAAATTTAGTCTCATTTAACAGACTATATGATTAGTCCCATTCAGCAGACTACAAGTTCAGTCCCATTCAGCAGACTACAAATTTAGTCCCATTTAACAGACTATATAGATTAGACCCATATACCAGACTACAAGTTTAGTCCCATTCAGCAGACTATAAGTTTAGTCCCATTCAGCAGACTACAAGTTTAGTCCCATTCATATTACTTTATAATTATTACATTTAAAATTCAACCATAAGTAATGTTTTAAGGTCAAATTTCGTCAAATTTTCTTCCGATTTTTTGAATATTATGTTTTCTTCTGCATCCAGGGGTCGAGTGGCAGAATCTGGTCATCCGTTCGAACTCTTGACCCAAACATCATCACAACCCAAAGACGGACCACCGAAAAGACTGTCCTTGTTATCCAAAAGTCAGGTAAGTTATAAAAAGACTCAATGTATATAAGTAGACATATGTGTGTATATATTTTATTATTTCAGACCCTGACTCCTAAGCCAGGGGTCGTGGGTTCGATTCCCTTCCGGAACAAATAGTAGGAGAGAAAGAGAGATTTCTCCGACCAAGCATTTGAACTAATTGTCATTTTTTTAGCCTATCGGTTGATGCTGGGATTGATGGGATTAATGGGGCTTTTCTTCGCGGCGTTACCCGCGGTTGTAAAGGTACACAAAAACACCAC
The DNA here is from genome assembly GCA_916048165.1 of Spilarctia lutea. Lineage (NCBI taxonomy): Eukaryota > Metazoa > Arthropoda > Insecta > Lepidoptera > Erebidae > Spilarctia > Spilarctia lutea. The sequence goes on along the minus strand of OU696498.1, from coordinate 2,712,461 downwards.
GGGACTCAGATAGTGGCATAATAAATATTTTCGGACATCTTATACACAACGCCATCCAATTCCAAGCTAAGCAGAGCTTGTGTTATGTTTTAATAACTGTTATTAATACATATATAGATTTTTTAAGTACACACAAACTCCAAAACATTTGCAGATCATACACACATTTAGTCCGACCCGGAAGTCGAACCCGAGACCTCAAGCACAGCTGTCGCTTACGCTACCACTTGCGCCACCGAGACAGTTATTATAGTAAAATATTAGCCGAACCCCGCGGGTCCAACAATAACCGCGGGCAACGCAGCGAGGCGAAGCTAGTATCTTTATAAATTGTAGCCTATGTGCTATTCTGATGTATAAGCTATATTATTGTAAAGTTTCATCAAAATCCATTCAGTATTTTTAACGTGAAAGAGCAACAACCATACGCGTTTATAATCTAAATGGGATTAATCAAAACACTATTATTATTCACACATTAATGTCTATTAAATAGCGTATGATTAAGGATTAAGAATGTAAATGGACACCACCCCTATCCATCCCTTGGGTATTGTCAAACTATTCAGCCCTGCAAAGAGAAGGAAAATTTGACAAACCCTATATAAACCCGCCTAGCGTGGTACAGAAGACCAAAACCTACCTAAGGAGATGCTCACCCAACAGTGGAGTATTAAAAGTAATAAGTAAAATAATAAAAAATATTTCGGACATCTAACACACAACGCCATCTAGTCCCAAGCTAAGCAGAGCTTGTGTTATGGGTACTTGACAATTGATATAAATACATATATACTTTTTTTTGTAAATACATACATATTATACATAGAAAACACCCAAACTCCGAAACAAATATTTGCAGATCATACAAAAATTTGGTCCGACCCGGGAATCGAACCCGAAACCTCAGTCAGAGTCAGCAGTCGCATACTCTACCACTGCGCCACAGTCAGTGATCCATTAATCTTTCGGATGCGCGAACGGGTACTTCCGGTTCCATGCACCGTGCGGCGAAATTGCAAAATTTTGCAGCACGGTGCATGGTGTACGAAAATGATCAAATCTTTTCAAAAACAATGCTCGGTGGTTATAAAAGTGATTATTTTTCAAAAGATGGATAACAAGCGTACATGGTTATGCCATATTTTATTACTAAACTAATGTTATCGCATTATTATTTACTCACAATTGAGCCAAGTATTAATTTACGCACCTATTGTGTTAATAAACATGATTTTAATATTTTATGTGGTTTATTATTCATTTTACTTATTATCCTGATAAAGTTCGATAACTAAGCTATCTACTGATATAAAAAACACTATAACTGCAGTAAAAATTCATTGAGAAACATATTTGTAAAAATCACATTTCGCTGTCGAGATATTCGCCATTTTGTCACTTTACAATCAAACTATTATTTGCGCCGAACACCAAATTACGTAGTATTTATATGAAGAAATAGTGTTTTTTAGTTAAATAATTTATTTTTTTAGTTAACTAGTGCAAAAGACAGGAACAATACATAAAAAAAACAACCTATTTATCAAGTTATTTAAAAAAAGGACTCGTTTGCTAGACCAGTTTTCATTTATTATTTTTAAGTTCTGAGAATTCTCTAAACTCTATGAAAATGACTGAATGCTAAAGAGAACAAACTGATCGTTCCATTATGACACACAAAGTCTATGGTCAATACAAAATAATTTAGTAAAACATAAACAAAGATCAGTTTACGTCTTGTTCATTGTCCGTCACTACTGTGTATGTGTGGGTGTTAATAGTTCCGGGACTTCCCGCTAGGCTGCGTGCAAACACGAATCAACGGCGATATACAATTTTAAGTGGCGTGCTATTGGAGAGGCCTATGTCCAGCAGTGGACTACGATACGCTGATGATGATGTAGAACAGTAATGGCGTGGGAGCCCTTTGTATGTGTGCGTCTGATTTCGCTCGTCAGGCAAAAAATTAGTGTTTATTTAAATATTTAGCTTTTCTAACACATTTTTGTTGCTATTCTATATTCTATATAAGATTCTCATCGCAATTATATCATTTTATCAATAAAAACATAAGAATAAATGCGTAAAAACCTTCAAATGAGTAAGCCCTTTTCAATAGGTAATAGACTCGGTAACTTTTTGAGTAACACTATTCAAAATTACGCATGATTTATGCCTCAATTCGTATTGATAGTGGTTCATAAAATAAGTATAACAAGTAAAATATAACAACAAACTACCTTCAAAATCACCTTATCGGCAAAAAATCAGTTTTAAGAGGCACTTGACAGATCGCGTTGCGTCATCGTCAACTTTGAAATTGGAACTCGTTTTTTTTACGGCTCTTGAAGCGCACTTGACAAACGAATGTTTTAAAATGTTGTTCGTATAAAGCAAATGCATAACAAACCTTTCTAGACTTCGTTATAATAACTTTAATACCCAAAATTAATTAAAATGCAAGTTAACTGCGAAAAACATGGATCCGTGTGTGCCGCACCGACGGGACAAACATGGATCCGTGTTGCCGCACCCGAGAGGTTAATCACAATAATGATATTCCAGGCGCCGCTAGCGATCCCGGAGAACTTCACTTACGATCCAAGCAGCGAGCAAATAGACCAGAACGAAACATTTGTACTCGCCAAAGACAGAATACGAACATACTCCAATAGGTAAGTGGCTCAAATTCAAATTTAAAATCATTCATTCAATTAATACACTAAGTGACATACGAACGTTAAATTGAATGAAAAACAGACGCCAAAGACAATACGAACATACTCCAATAGATAAGTGGCTCAAATTCAAATTTAAAATCATTCATTCAATTAATACACTAAGTGACATATGAACGTTAAATTGAATGACAAACAGACGCCAAAGACAATACGAACATACTCCAATAGGTAAGTGGCTCAAATTCAAATTTAAAATCATTCATTCAATTAATACACTAAGTGACATATGAACGTTAAATTGAATGACAAACAGACGCCAAAGACAATACGAACATACTCCAATAGGTAAGTGGCTCAAATTCAAATTTAAAATCATTCATTCAATTAATACACTAAGTGACATATGAACGTTAAATTGAATGACAAACAGACGCCAAAGACAATACGAACATACTCCAATAGGTAAGTGGCTCAAATTCAAATTTAAAATCATTCATTCAATTAATACACTAAGTGACATATGAACGTTAAATTGAATGACAAACAGACGCCAAAGACAATACGAACATACTCCAATAGGTAAGTGGCTCAAATTCAAATTTAAAATCATTCATTCAATTAATACACTAAGTGACATATGAACGTTAAATTGAATGACAAACAGACGCCAAAGACAATACGAACATACTCCAATAGGTAAGTGATTCAAATTCAAATTCAAAATCATTCATTCAATTAAGACACTAAGTGACATATGAACGTTAAATTGAATGACAAACAGACGCCAAAGACAATACGAACATACTCCAATAGGTAAGTGGCTCAAATTCAAATTCAAAATCATTCATTCACTTAAGCCACTAAGTGACATTTATGTACGTTAAATTGAAGCTACAGTTAAATATCATAGATCGACATAACATAACTTGCAGTTTCCAAAATTCGTGGAGCTTTATGAGAAGAATACTGGCTCACTACACTTTGGAAACTGCAAGTTATAGATAGACATAAGCGGGCAGTAGATTTAGGTGTTTTCACCACATTTACCTTGACAATCCAGTACATACTGTGGCGTCTGTTTTTTTTTATATTGTATAGGGGGCAAACGATCACACGTATCGCCTGATGGTGAGCGATTACCGCCGCCCATGGACACCCGCAACACCAGAGACGTCACAAGTGCGTTGCCGGCCTTCTAGGAAGGAGTACGCTCTTTGTGTTTGTATCGATGTATAATTACTGTTAAGAAAAAATAGATATCCTTCGTCATGGTTGTTCTCGTAGACCCCAGCTAGGGGACTCAGGGTACGTGCTCCAGGTCTAGTAAGATACAGTAAAATGTAATGATACTTTGATCAGGTCGGAGGCGTCGGAGGTGGACACCGGTGGTATATTCAAGGCGCTCGTGGAACAGACTGGCCAGGAGTCCGCAGCCATGTTATACAAAATGGCCGAAGAGGTATGTGTTTTGTGTACACGTGATCACAAATTATACCTACAGTACGCTTTTATTAAAACCATCATACTACACACAAGGAGGATTATCTACTTTCAAAAATGTTATATTACGTTTTTTTTAATACAATTGCTTATATCGTTAAAAGTAAAGTTTTTTCAAATATCAAAAAGAAGAGCGCTTTTGTTTAGCGAAGTTTGAACAATTTTTTTTACAATATTGTATTTTTATATTTTCATAAAATTCTTACTTAAGCTTCATTCATTCATTCATTAATTAATTCATTCATTCATTCATACATTCATTCATACAAGATGTTAATAATTAAATGATTTTTGTTTTCATTAAAGCATTTGAACAACGTGTTCTTCTTTACAGAGTTATAAGAAAATGCAAGAATCAAAGAAGAATTCGTGAATATCGAAATAGCCGTAACATTCCTGCCTGCCATTTTGAATCGTGTACCGTAAACAGTAGTTTTATATTTAAATAGATGTATTTACTTCCATCCTAGTGAGATAAGGCTGTACTACATGAACTAATTAGATAACAGCATCCAAACTGTACTTAGTTTATTTAAAAATAGGTGATACATAATTATTATTATGTACTTGCGTCATTCTTCCACTTATGGTACCGTAAGTGGAAAAATTGAGCTTTTTTTTTTCAATTTTTCCACTTACGGTCATTAGAATGTTAGAAAAAATCTAACTCATTTTCATAACACTGTATGATTTAGATTTAAATGTATCTTTTTATATATCAACTGATATGATATTTTCAATCTTCTATACGCCAAACACAAGTGAAACCAACGAATGTCATATTAAGTAAGCAAACGGCACCGCTAACGTACTTTTGTGTCAAAGAAATGATCAATTATAGTGTAAAAAATTTAATCTCGATTTTCGACCCTTGGTGGAACTTGTTAAAATACTTTCTTGAAATTAAACTCAATTATAGTATAACCCAATCTACACTAATATTATAAAGAGGAAAGATTTGTATTTTTGTATGTAATGAATGAACTCAAAAAGTACTGAACCGATTTTAAAAATTCTTTCACCATTCGAAAGCTACATTATCCACGAGTAACATAGGCTATATTTTATTTTGGGAAAAAATAGGGTTCCGTAAGATATTTGCGTTTTTCAAGAAACAAGGTGTAAAAAATCAACCAGAAAAGTTACTTATTTTACGATTTACAATAATATAGCTTATACATCAGAATAACACGTAGGCTATAATTTATAAAGATACTAGCTTCGCCTCGCGACGTTGCCTGTGATTATTGTCATACCGCGGGTAGCACCGCGGGGTTCAGTTAGTATTTAATATAAGTTTAATAGTGGAATAAAAATATAAGTGAGTTTAAGTTCAAGTATGTAATTATTATGTACTTAGACTGCGATAAGGTCAATTTGAAAATGCCTTGAGTTTACTTAAATAATATTGCCTTCCAAAATTTACTTAGATTTAATTTAATTGTGCCTTACATAAGATTTATATTCACTGATTACTTAAAATAAAACTTGACATTTTGTGTTGGGTTTTATAATATCCCGTCAATTTAAATATGACAGAAAAAAAGCAAAACCATAGATATATATGTAATTATAATTTTACATTGTTCGTTGTTTAAATAAAATTAAAAAAAATGATCTGTCAATATTAACTCGAATAATAAACCAATTAAAAAACTCTTTAAAATCGTTGTCTTAAGAAAATATCGAATATTAAAAATATATGAATACTGTTCTCAAACTTTTTTATGGCAAAAGCGAGCCATACAAAGTCAATTTAGTAACAACGTTTCTTCTGTTTGTAATTAGTATATTTAGGCCCTGTATCACTGGTTACAGATAAGTTTCCGATACCTTATCTGACAGATAAATTGACATATCTTCCATATAAATTGTGTCAAACCTATCTATCAGATAAGCTATCGGTCGGAAGTCTAAATGAAGTTAGAATTTAAATAATTACCACATACATATAACCTCTTTTCTAAGGAATGGCAATATGTCCATCAGTGGATTGTTAAACGCTGTTGCTGATATAATTTGAATTGTTTGTCTTGCCTTAAAAGTATTATAGCCAGCTATACTTAAGTTCTTTAATAAAATTGTGGGGGAACGGGTGTCATGTCCCTCCAACACAAAGGGAGGATCCTCTTTCCAGGCGAGGCGATCATGCCTGGCGGGCCACGGCCCTACAGTTGATGTTGGGATGTTGTATATATGATAATCGGCGCGAGAACTATTTATTGCGCGATTCAGGATTTGTAGTTACTCCGTGTAGTGCGTTATTTCGTAGTTCAGTGTATCTTCGGTAGATGGCGCTGTAGTAGGTTATTGTTGTGATATATGTGGAAGTCGCCACAAAATAAACAATTAAAAAATTGTGAATTTCTCCCATAAATGATACTGTATTGCATATTTATTAATAATCAATATATTATAAGGATTTTGATAGCACGATCTAGACTCGGAATTCTATGAAAACTATTGTTTTGCTGCTTTATAAAAAGTCTGCATTTTTAACTAGGTGCTTCCTAATGTACAAGTTTATTTATTATATTTATATAAAAATAACAATATTTAGATAAATTAATAGCACTTATGCCTCATTGGTATTGCGGCTGACGTTCGCAATTGCCGATCAAGAGGCCTCGGGTTCGTATCTCGGGTCGGGTCAAAAGAGATATTAAGTTTTTCTGATTATAGAAATCTTAATAACAGCTCGGAATTTTGAAATTGGGGTCTGAAACTCCATGCCTCAGAGAGCACGTACAGCTGTCTTGCGCCTGATCTTTCTCCGATCGTGTCAGTTTACCGTCCCATCCTATTATTAGAGAGAGGGAACAGAGAGTGCACCTGTGCTTGCGCACACACTTATGCACTATAATATCTCCTGTGTAGTTGGCTGGTCTCTGTTGAGACTGGGCGCCTTGGCTATTATTGGCTAGGAAAACACTAATTTGGATAAATTAAAATAAATTCTTAATCTCGTTTATAAAGAATTCATTTAATTTTTTTTAAGTGTAATTATTACTTTTCACTTGCCCGCAATGAGCGATTTTGAAATTTCATGTCACGAACAAAATGAATTCCATTTCTAATGATTCAAATTCAAATTTTATTTAAATGCTCGTACAAAGTGTTACAGTAATTGCTGTTGGCACCCAAACTAAGCTACGCTTGTATCTTGGGCTGCCACAAAGAACAAAAACATGGTACAGTGGAATTAGCGTACGGGATACATTTTTACAACTTATAATACGTAATTAAAAAAAAAATTAAATGTAAATTTAAATTAAAAAGACAAAATAATATAAAAACAAAAGAAATTATAAAATTAATATAACAATTATATCAGCACTACGTCACCATAATGAATTTCCAGTTCACGCTACTAGTTAAGACTTTAAGTTAGACTGCACGGTTGGCCTAGTGGTTTAAGCGGTCACTACGCCGCTTGCTACTGCGCCAAGTGCCGTGGGTTCAAATCCCACGTTGGACATAACTTTGTGTGATACACAAAATGTTGTTCTGAGTCTGGGTGTTCTTTGTGTCCGTTACATGTATGTTTGTAAAGTCCCCCGCGACACAGAATGTATATTCCTAATGCGGGAGTTGTCTTTTTAATAATAATAATAATAAGAGCTAAGGCGGGTATAATATATTCTGGAAAAAAATGGCGGTACAAAGTTCGCTGGGTCAGCTAGTGGTGGATGAAAAATGCAATGAATTATAAATTTATTAGACTGCCTATAATTGCCATGCTTACCAGAAAATGATATTTTTTATCATCAAATTAATTAATACCATTATTATTATTTTCATTTAACACATAAAATAAATAAATTATTCGTGATAGTGTTCAAGAAAATAGCTTTATTTATGAAGATTAATTTAGGCGGTAAAAACATAACCTATGTTTTACAAAACAGATGTGATACACGACTATTATCAGTATTTTCTCTTCAGTTCAACGAATTTGTGATTTTTAATTTAAACTTTTATTTTTAAAATACGTAGGTAATTGTAATTACTTTTTTTTGTAGAAATTTTTATTTTATCATTAAAATTATGTAAATCAATAAAATGAAACAAGTGGTGTTGCGGGTGGCCATGGGCGGCGGTAATCGTTTATTGCTTTACATCAAGTATTATTGTTTCAAATATTTGATGTTAATGTTGATTTCATAAAAAAAGTACTTAATTTAAATTGAAATAAAACTAATTTCGGAACTGCTGTTTTAATTTAATAATTTTTCGATGTGAATTTGCAAAACATGTGACGTCACACTAGGGAGGGGGTCTCAGAAATGTGACCACCTGTGACAAGGACCAAGGGGGGGGGGTCAAAAAATCATGAAATTCGTGTGACGTACTTTACCTAAGTTCTGTGTCAAAATATATAAATTTGCCTTTAATGAGTATTTACTATAAACTGCCTGTCATTTTCAATATGTCAATTATATCTTAGCCAATTATAAACGATATTGTACTAGCTGGTGCTAGATTATCGAGTAGCTAATTACTTTTTGTCTTTAACGCTTACAGAACTACACATATATAAAAATATGAACTGTAATCGACTAGAATATTTATTCTACTCGAGTATGTATATACTATACATAAGTTGACATTATTGAATTAGATTTTTTACTCAAATTAGTACTACGTACAATGTCATTAGCTGAATCAATATAGTCACTCGAGTTACTGTTCGCGTCACATTAATTCAAATTTATACTTACGTCACACTCGCTATAGTAAAATTCCTGACATTTTCTCATTTTATACATAAGTTAACCTTGACTGCCTCGGTGGCGCAGTGGTAGCGTATGCGACTGCTAAGCTTGAGGTCTCGGGTTCGATTCCCGGGTCGAACCAAATGTTTGTATGATCTGCAAATATTTGTTTCGGAGTTTGGTTCTGTGTATATTACGTATGTATTTACAAAAAAAATGTATTTCTATCAGTTGTCTAGTACCCATAACACAAGCTCTGCTTAGCTTGGGACTAGATGGCGCTGTTTTAGGTGTCCGAAATATTTGTTTGTTGGTTTATCTAAAAAGATTCGAATGTGATTATTTATAGACTTAAAGTTAAATAATCGTCCGATAAATATGGATTACGATTTTTGGATGAGATTAAAAAAGAATTTAAGGTTTGTTCTATTGATGCATTCTCAATTATATGAATCGTATTTTGTAACAGCTATTTCATGCGGTGCCGTGAAATAGCTTATTCGAACAATTATATCGTATTTCATACTTTATAATGATATGTTTAGGCACTACTTAAACTTGCAACGATAATAAGCAGAAAGTTGAATGTCAAAGTTATGAATAACAAGAGAAGAACGAGAAGGAGAGAGAGCGAACGGAAGGGAATAAAAGTTCGGTCATAATTCAGTTCTTGTCAACTGTCGTTGTCAAAAATGACATTAAATGTATTCCTGTAGTAAAGTATACTGCAGTAAACTTTAACTTGTGCCCGCGGATCCGCCCACGTGTTTGTCGATTATTCTTTCTCAAGAATCAAAGTAGCTACATGCCAAATATCATTGAAATCTGTGCAGCGATTTGGAAGTGAAAGCGTGACAGACAGACAAGTGTTACTTTCGCATTTATAATTTAAGTATGGATTATAGTCAACAGTGGATGTTTAATATATACAAATAAATAAAAGTAAAATGTCTTGTTTGTTACTTATAGTTATGAACTTTCCGCATATGAAAGTAATTGATTGAGGCCAGTGAAACTGATTTTGCATTTATTACCTTACTTTATATCTATACTAATAATAAAGCTGAAGAGTTTGTTTGTTTGAACTCGCTAATCTCAGGAACCGCTGGTCCGATTTGAAAAATTCTTTCAGAGTTGGATAGTCCATTTATCGAGGAAGGCTATATATCCCCACGCTACTGCTAAAAGAAGCAGAGCACCAATGAAGAATGTTTCAAAAACGGAGGAAAAATTTCACGCTACGGGCAGAAGAAGACGCAAACGAGGTTACGTGGGTTAGCTATTATAATATATATTTACACACAACGTACATACTCACGGAGCTTGCAGAAGAGAGAGACAGTGTTGCCAACACCATCAACATAAATGTACCTATTCTAAAATTATTTACAGAAAAAAAAAATTGTCTGTCTTTTCCTTGTGATTTATGGAACGGTCGGACCTATTTTGACGGAACTTTTACTATCAGGTAGCTGATGATATAAAGAGTAACTTGACTACTTTTGTTTTAGACTAGTTTCGCCCTTTTAGTTAGTACTTTATTTAGAATATATCTTCTATGACAGTTGATATATTGATTGTTGATCGAACTTTTATTGCGAGAATTGACCTTCTGGTCAAAAAAGATATTTAAGCCCCAATTTTATTCCCGGTTTATGTAAAAAACATTAACTGTATTTAGTATTTATAACCTCGAATGATAGAAATATGTAATGAATTAGAGAAATTGAGAAATATTATTATTTCGTTTCAATTGTGTATAATAATATGTATGTATAACCCCCGCGCGTTGACATTGGGATTGAACCTTGTCATAATAAGAGCCGCGTGACGTCATCCATCGCAAAATAGTAACGCTAGTAACACAATCTAAAAGTTTATTTTTAAGAAATTTAATTTAATAGTTTGATTGATTGATTTCAGTTGATAATTCTTGTAAATTTTACATGTACTAAAGCAATACTTATATTACTTCTGTTAGCTGTCAATCCCAATATCAACGCGCGGAGATAATAATTAGTATGTAGTTATTAATTATAATATTTATAGAAACAAATGATTTAGTAACCGATGTGTTAGCTCTGTATTGTGTTCCATTTAAATATTATGGTAGATTATAAACTGCATATCGTATACCATAATACGTTATAGATTTTTTCAGCCATCTATCCCCTTTTTTTGTGCGGAAATCCCCTCGGAAGTCTCTCCTGGTGGCACGTCGGCCTCGAACCGAACAAAACCGAACGCCGTCTCGGGTACTAGATGCCGGGGAACCAGGTGCACCCTAGAAAGGAAAACCCTGGAACCCTGACGTACCTCAGGCCCCCTCCTGTGTGAGAACCATAATGTTCCCGTTACTGTCCCCCAGGGCGCGCACGCTCCGCAGCGTCTGACAGTGACAGTGACATGTGACAGATGGTCTCATGTGTCACCCTCAGGCTTGCGCTTATGGAGGACGGAGATCGTTCTGCGATCAGCCATCTATCCCCTAATGTTGTTAAAATATAGTCTGGTGTTAGGATGAAAATCTTTATAATAAAAATGCCTCTAATATATGTAAAATCAATTTCTAATTGACACTACGATTAGCACATTCGGTTATAGAATTATTTACGTCTCTAAAATTTTTATTGTTGTAGAATAATTGTTATCGTACAAAACAGTCGACAGTGTTATAACGCTATGTACTGCGATAGTTATGTACTCTATGTGATATATATTTTATAAATATATTTTTCAGTATATAATATATAACTTGTTTTATTTTAGCTCGTGTTTTTAGTGGATGTGTGTGTTACTTGCGAGCGTGTCTGTAAGTTAGTGTGCAAATCTGATCCTCAACTCCCACTTTCCTGATTTATATGCGAACGTACAGTCGGTTTGATAAAATTAATATGAACACTGTAAGCCAATGCGTACAAGAAATTGAGTTCCATGTCTGCCAATACAAAATTTAATTGTAATTTTTTGCATAATTTTGACTACTTCGACTGCTGACTGTACATATATTCCCTAGTGTCGGTCCTAACACACCACTCTACCTAACCGACTGAACAGATTGTATAATGGTTTAAACGGTCGCCACACAGTCTTCTACTGCGCGAGTGTTATGGGTTCAAACCTCACTTCGGATAACACTGTGTAATCCACAAATTGTTCTAAGTCTGTGTTCCTTGCAACCATTTCTTATATGTTTTGTCAAGTCCCCCGCAGGATGTCTTTAAAAAGAAACATTTGCAATAACAAAATAAAAGTCGTATTAATTGAAACAAGCATTTATTACAATATTATCAGCCAATATACACATACACCCTACACCAACTTTGGTCGAGTCGAATTATAATTTTGAGTCAATATTTACAAAACAAATGATTTAAACAGAATTTTGGTACAAGCACTCACGTTTCGCCCACTAAGTTAGATATTTATACAAGGATACAAACATATAGTTTGTTACTCCACTGAGGGTAGGAAAACAAAAATGTAGGCAACATTTTTCTTAAACATTAAAAAACCAACGGAAATATACTTAAATAACATTTTTAATAATTTAAGATAGGATTTGTTTACAATTATGTATTTTTACCTGTACATGTATCATTATAAATATGTAGAAAAAAAACATTTAGCATGTTATAGGGGACAAATGAACAAACGGGTCACCTAATGGTAGGTGACCACGATCGCCCTTCGACCCCTCTGAGTGGTCACCCCTCTTAAGAACTCTACTGTTGCCGTCTAATCAAAATAACTACCTTTAAATACTAAACTTAAAAAATACCGGACTATTCTTCATTATCATGCTGTCTCTTTCGTTTTATATAATAAAGAAAGAGACGGCAATAGTTATTATGTAGAGATGCTATGTGTAGTGTTAGCGGGCGAACTCACAACAAACATTCATCAAGCGAGCATGAGATCGTATTAATATTAAATAACCTAAACCACCATGTGGAATAGAAAAAATCCTTATTAATTATTATAAAGTAATATTTTCAACATACCCTCTCACAATGCCTCTGAGGGCTCAGTGCGAGTTCATTTCGCACTTAAATCTTCATCAATCGCAAAGAATTTAATGTGAAAAAGCAACTCACACTAGGCCCCCTGATTACATCCCCAAAAATCACTGACATACTCATAAAGATATCTGGTTAACTTGAAAGAAACTAAAACTGAGCCAAATTACCCTATTATGATTAGTCGGTGACATTCGAGGCATATATCAATGTCAAATGTCATTCGTGTGACATAACTGACATTTACAAGCTGTCAATGTCATTCATGTGACACTAATGACATTTAGCATAGACAAAGTTACATATTTTTACATATTAACAATATTACATAAAATAGTGTTTCGTTGGAAGCATCATTAACTATATGAGTTTATATAATTTAAAGGACGTATATTTGAGACATTACTTAATTATAATAACTTAAAAATAATTTTACAATCGATTTTTCTTCTAATGTAAGGAAACTACAATGAAATTCTCAAACTATGTAGGTACAGCATTAATTATGTTAAAAGCAATATACACACAATGTTACAATAACT